>CM040129.1:145769241-146369241 GCA_022559845.1 Amorphophallus konjac
CGTTTCTCATCCAAGAGTTCCAACTGGGCGAGGAGTGAATTACGACGATCGTCGAGGGGAAATTCCTCGTCCAATTGTACCCTGAGAGAAGGGATCAGAGTCTCGTACGGGACTACCGCTTCCATACCATAAGTAAGGGCAAATGGAGTCTGCCCGGTGGGGGTACGGATTGAAGTGCGATAGGCCCATAGAGCTTCGATAAGCTTTTCTGGCCAGTCTGAAAACTTACTAGACTCGTAGGTTTTTTTGATGATTTTGAGTAATGTTTTATTGGTGGCCTCCGCTTGGCCGTTACCTTGTGGGTAGTAAGGCGATGAATGATGCAATGCAATTGCGTACCTTTTGCAGAGGTCCTGTAGGTCCTGAGAAATGAATTGTGGCCCATTGTCGGTGACGATCGTGCTTGGGACGCCGAATCTGGCGAGGATGTTTTTCATGATGAACTTGCAGACTGTTGACGCCTTGATTTCCGCATAAGCTTCGACTTCGGCCCATTTGGTGAAGTATTACGTCGCAGTAAGGATGAAAGATTTTCTGCTTGGTGAGGGAATTGGGATCACCCTAGGGGACCAATGATGTCGAATGCCCACATGGAGAAAGGCCACGGGGAAGATATTGGATGAAGTGAGGAAGATGGTGAATGGATTTTATCGGCGTGAAGTTGACACTTGACACACCTACGGACATAGACAACACAATCCTCTTCCATAGTGGGCCAATAAAAGCCTTGGCGAATGATCTTCTTGGCGAGCATCTGACTATTCACGTGGCCACCGCACACACCCGAGTGCGTCTCCTCCACACATTTCCAAACCTCATCGTCACCAAGACATCTTAACAGAATACCAGTAAGGCTCCTCCTATAGAGTAGACCTCCAACCAAAGTATATTTCTGAGCCGCTCTTCTTATGACTTTCTTATCCTCTGTGGTGGCCCCTTCAGGATAAGACTGATCTTGGCAGTATTTGACAATTTCATAAAACCATGGTTTCTCTTCATCAGGCAGTTCTTCTTCGGCCTCCGCCAACATGATCTCCCTCTTCTCAAGGATATCTTCCTGCAGGATCTTTCTTGCTATCATGTCTTTGATATTTACGTAGGAAGCATCATCAATTGCAGGGGCGTGAAGTTTGTAGATGGAAATGGACTTAAACCATCTTCCTAGAGGGAACCTTATGGATGATGCCAACGAGGCGAGGGCATCGGCGAGAATGTTCTGATGACGAGGGACATGAACAAAGATCAGTTTGGTGAATAGTTTGGCAAAGGCAGCAGTGAGTTCTTGGTATGGCTTGAGTTTGGGATCGCGAGTGCGATACTTAGTGAGCACCTGGCGAAGGATGAGTTGACTATCACCTACGACTCGCAACTCAGTGATACGAAAAGAATGAGCGAGTTCTAGGCCAGCTAGAAGAGCTTCATATTCGGCTATATTGTTGGTGACTGAAAATTTGAGTTGGTATGCCAATGGGAATGTGAGGCCTTCAGGCGAGAGGAGGGCGATGCCGATTCCTCTCCCTTGAGAATTCAGAGCTCCATCAAAATATAGCGTCCACATTGGCTCATCTGATTGGTTGACGGACATTAGTTCCTCATCTGGAAACTCTGATTGGACGGGATCGAACTTGGGAAGAGGATGGTGAGCGAGATGCTCGGCTATGACATAGCCTTTAATCGCCTTTTGCTGGATGTAGGTGATGTCGAACTGAGAGAGAAAATTTTGCCAGCGTGCTAGCCTATCCGTAAGGACGGCTTTCTCCAGAAGAAATTTGATAGGATTCATTCGAGCAATCAAGTGGACCTCATGAGCCAAGAAGTAGTGTTTCAATTTCTACACTACCCAAACGAGGGCAGCACAGGTTTTCTCCATGACGGTGTACTTCTGCTCACAGGGATTGAGAAGTTTAGACAAGTAATAGGTTGCCCGTTCCTTGCCTTCTTCATCAGCTTGTGCAAGGACGGCTCCCACGCAGTCATCCAAGACTGAGACGTAAAGGATCAGAGGTTTTTCTGGTTTCGGTGGAACGAGAACGGGTGGACTAGCCAGATATTCCTTCAACCCTTCAAAAGCTTTCTAACATTTAGAATTCCAGTGGAATTCTACTCCTGGCTTGGTCAACTCGTAGAGAGGTCTACACCTTTGTGAATGTTGAGACACAAACCGACGAATAAACTGCAACCTCCCGATTAAACCTCGGACTTCCCTCAAATTCTTGGGAGGCGGCATATCCCTGATAGCCTTAGCTTTGTCGGGATCTATCTCGATCCCTCTTTTGCTCACAATGAATCCCAGCAATTTACCTGACGACACACCAAACACACACTTCTTCGGGTTCATTTTCAGTTGGAACTCTCTTGACCTTTGCAAGACCTTAGCCAAAACTTCTGAATGTTCCATCTTGGTCCTTGATTTCACCAATAAGTCATCCACATACACTTCCAGATATATGTGCATCATGTCATGAAATATGACCATCATCGCTCTTTGGTAAGTAGCTCCAGCATTCTTTAATCCGAACGGCATGACCACGTAACAATATGTTCCCCAAGGGGTAGTGAATGACGTCTTTTCCTGATCCTCTTCTGCCAAACGAATTTGATTGTATTCTGAAAATCCATCCATGAAAGAGAGGGTTTCGTAGCCTGCCGTGTTATCAATCAGCACATCAATGTGAGGTAAGGGAAAATCATCCGTTGGACATGCGCGGTTAAGGTCCCGGAAGTCGATGCAAATCCTGACTTTCCCATCTTTCTTCATGACCGGGACAATGTTCGCCACCCATTGAGGATAAAGAACGACTCTAATGAACCTGGCTTTGTGGAGCTTATCGACCTCTTCTTTCATTTTCAAAGCCATCTAAGGGTTGAAACGTCTTAACCTTTGTTTTACCGAGATGGACCCTGGTTTTAGGGTTAAACGGTGTTCGACCAAGGTTGAATCCAGACCCGGCATATCCTCGTAGCTCCATGCAAACGTGTCCTTATATTCCTTGAGAACCTCAATTAATGCCTCTTCTTCAGAGGGTGGTAGGTTGTCACTTATGAGGATGATCCTAGGGTCTTCCTCAGTTCCCAAGTTGACTTCTTTGGTGGATTCTTCTACGGCGGTTGACGGCTCGTCGAATCTCCTCATTCCACTAGCGTATGCGCCCGCCGCATCCTCATATTCTTCACCCTCATCTTCAGTGGGGCATTCTTCATCAGTGATCTCGTAGACTCCATACCCTTCATCAGATGCACAGTCGCCCTCGCATTCTATTTCGGGTAGCTGGATGGGATTTTCTAACAACTGGGGGATGGCAAGAAGGGCCTGACACCTGGCGGCCAAATCCAGAAGGAATCGACGAGGGATCTGCCTACCCTTGGATTTCTTCCTAGGTACTACCCTTGGCCTATCATTCCTAGATTGACTGACAATATTTACAGAAGAAGAGGAAGACGAAGAGGATGGTGTAGAATGTACAGGAGAAGACCCCTCAGAGGAGGGGTAGAAAAGGTCGCTCATCGGACCTTGGACGGGTGGTCCGCAAGGCGGTATGCACCCGTGGGAGATGTAGGAGGTTTCCTCAACGAAGATGTGTTGTTGGGGAGTTTGAAAATTGACGTTTTTTTTATTTTCATTTTTAATGACAAAGCAGTGAAAAGAGATTGGAGGAGAGAGAAAAGTAGTTATGGCTAGAGGATTGTGAGGCTCATAGAGCAGATCATGGTTGAAGACCTGGCGCGGGTTGAAAAGCCCGCGTAGGTATGTAAGCAAAGAAGGGGACCTGGGAAGATCATCGGACAATTGTCTGGCCCAGGAAGAAGATATCAGTAAAGGCTGAGACGAGTGGATGGAGAATATGGCGGCTAATGAGCCGTCGACGGCAATGTTGAGGACGGATGAAGATCCGTCGATGACAGGGTCCTTCTGGCGAGGACGAGGATAGTTTGGAACCTTGTCAAGAGTGGTAATATTCTCTGGTATTTCGGAGATCAATGGTGGTCCGTCAAGCTGTGAAGACGAGAACATCCTTTCCAGTTCAACAGAAATGTCCCGTATGTCGAACCATTTGTCCCACTCGCATTCCGGATCTTTGATCTTGCCTCTTTTGGTGATCCTCGGACATTTTTCAGCCAGATATACAGCATGTGATCCCCCATATGCTTCTCGTGGGTGATCTCCCATCTGAACAACGGGCCCTCTGTTGAAGTGGTTTGATAGAGTCCACGTGAGGGCCTTCCAATCTGCCTTGAACGGTCCTTTGAAGCCTAGGCCAAACCTGCGGTTCGGCCTAATTTCCTTTGGCGGTTTGAGCATACCCTGTAACTGTACGCCCAGACCTTTTCCTTGTTGATAGCCGATGTTCCTCATAATCTCCCAACCTTTGGAGTGAAAAGGAAGACATGATGTTGTGGTTGCCCTGACCGGCTCCTTTGGTGCTAGTGGAACATGAGATGGATCACGTACGTCCAGCAGTGACAATATGGGCCGATGAGACGGCCAAACAGAAGGCAGAGAGGTGTTGATAGCATCCACTGTGTGAAGGACAGGTGTACTGACCACTTTAATAATTCTCCCATTGTAAGGAAACTTCAGGCACTGATGGTTGGTGGAAGGCACAGCGTCCATGGCTTCGATGTAAGGGCGACCCAGTATAGCCTAGAATGTGGGGTCCATGTCGAGGACATGGAATTCCATGGGAATTGACATGAGGCCTAGTTCTGCCTTCAGAATAATCATCCCCTGCGGCAGCCTTTTGCTATTGTCATAAGCCGTGACTGTGATCGAGGAAGGTCTTATTTGTTCCTCGTTGACCCCACACAACTGAAGAGTGCTCATGGAGATCATATTTATGGATGCACCCGTGTCCACAAGACACGGGTTTATGGATACCCCATTAATTTTTATTGAAATGCACAATGCATATTTTCGAGCTTCCTTGGGAGCGAGCTCGTAGTTGTGAAACATGATGGCTGGTTGTGTGTCTGTTGGGGTCAGGACGGTCGAAATCTTCTCCACGGGGAGGTCTTCATTAACCATGACCTTTTGAAGATATTCCATCAAGGCCGCCTGGTGGGATGTGGATCTTTGAAGTAGCTCCAGGATGGAGATCCGGGCAGGTGTCTTGTCCAAGTGTTTCAATAGATCATAATGTGTTCCAGGGATAGCTCTTTCTGGTTGTTCTGCATCATTCTTCTCTGGCTGAGATTGCTCGGGATTCTGACTGTTGTGGGGGAAAACCCTGTGGAAAATCCTTCCACTCCGGAGCACCATTGCCTGCGGGTTTTGTACCTCTGTGGGGGTAGCAGTGGGTTTTAACAGAGGTTTGAGGGGTAGTGGTGGAGGAATGGTCGATGAAGCAGGGATGATGACGGGAGCAGGGATTCTGATGAGGGGTTTGTTAGGTGGAGGCATGGTGGAGGTAGAGGGGATATCGTGCGGATTATGAAGGATAAGGGGTCTGGAAGGTGGAGGTGGAGACGAAGTAGAAGTGGGTAGGGCTTGAAGTGGGCAATGATTTTGAGGTGGGCGATGAGTAATGAGTGGTTTTGAAGGCATTAGTGGTGATACGGTGGAGAAAGACGGGGTTATGTATGGTTGACGGATGATAAGGGGTTTAGAAGGCGTAGGGGTAAATGTGGTAGAGGTGGATGGTAAAGTGGGGGAGTGAGAGAAGAAGAGAGGGTGTGAAGGCGTAGTGGAGAGTGTCGGTTGATAAGGGATCGGGGTACGGATGAGAGGGCGTAATGGTAGTGGAAATGGTGAAGGTGATACTGACGCGGTTTGATGAGAGAGAGGTGCTACCCGGGCAAGGCGAGGGGGTTGCATGACGATGGGGTTGGAATAAGAAAGAATAGAGGTACTTTCTTGGTGCCACACCTGCTCTCTCCCGACTTCCGGGAAGGAGGAGATGGGGTTAACCTGATGATTGGGCTGTTGGTGCTCCGGTAATGGATTCTGGATTATGCCCATGTCGGGCTGTTGTTGTGGGGCCTGCTGAGCCTGCTGTTGTTGTTGTGGTTGCTGTTGTTGTTGCTGTTGTAACTGCTGCTGTGGCCTATGAGGAGGTCTCCTAGCCTTTAGAGCCGCGACGTATCATCTCATCTCATCCCAATCTATTTGATGTTCATCATTCATATCATGGATGTAATCTTTGAAATAGAAGTAATAATCTACTGTGTGTCCCGGCTGCCTGTGGTAGACGCAGTATTTGGAGGTATCAACATTGGGGGGCCACGCGGGCCTTTCTCTGGGTAGGGAGAGTTGGTTTGATGCCATGAGGGCATTAAAAATGTCTGCTAAGGTTTCCGGCAATGGTGGATAGTAGGCTCTCTTGGGACCGAGCGGCCTCCTTTGTGGCTGTTGGGGACCATAGTTCTCCGGGGGTGGAACTTGGTTTTACTGAAGCGGTGGTTGTTGTTGCTGAGGTTGTGGTTGTTGTTGCTGGGGTTGGCGTAATGGAGGCATATTATCCTGGGGTGGATTATTTTGGGGTGGAGGACGAAGAGGGAAAGGACCTGGTTGAGGTGGAAGTCGGGGCATTTGTGGAGGCCTTGGGTTGACAGCATAGTTGGTATTGTTGACCGCACTGACTTGCTCATTTGTCACGACCCCTTCTGTGGTTCCGCCCGGGACACCAGCGCCTGTCTTTCTGACCACTTTGGGCTTCGGCGACTCAAACATGTTCATGATGGGGGAGTCTTTTAGCTGGGTTTGGATGTACCGGGCCCTTTCATAGAGTTCCTCCATTGTAGTAAGTTTATTCATGGCCAGGACATGTCTGAACTATGGGGTTGCATTAGACACAATCATCTTCACTTGTTCGGGCTCGGAGAGGGTATCCCTTATTCTTTCCGCCAGAGACCTCCATCTATCAGCATATCGGACAAAATCCTCGTCGGGTTTCATCTTTTTGGCCACTAGGTCGGTAATGGAGAGTGAGGGACCGACCCTATCCCTATATTTCTGCAAGAACCTTCTCTGGACTATTTCAAAATTCTCGGCCTCGCGGGGCTCCAGAAAATAGAACCACTCAAGCGCAGGACCATCCAATGATCTCCGAAAGAGATATGCCAGGGACCTTTGATCATTTTGCCAATAGGAGGACTCATACATGAAGTCCTTGAGGTGAATGAAGGGGTTGCCGGTACCATTGTATCTGCGGTACGTGGGCATTTCGGAGGGAGGAAGATGAATGACGGGAAGGATTGGCAAAGCAACCTCCGGGGTGGCTTTCACGTCCACCATTCTTCTTAGATTTTGAAACTGCTCGTCCGTGCGATTGAACCTATTGAGGAGCGATTGGGCGAGCTCCTCTGGAGGTGAAGGTGGCACTTGCCACTGGGGGAGAAACTGTCTCCCGGAGACTTGAGGGGGAAACCCCGAATGAGAGGGAGCTGTCGGACCACCGACAGTTGGCCCTGGCTGAAGCGGTGTGTGGGGAACAACGGGAGTTTGAGATTGTGACGGTAATTGGAATGAGGGTGGTTGTTGGCTCGCTTGACCTTGAAGCGAGGGAGACTGGATGGCTTGCGCCAATGAAGGAGATGGAATGGCCTGCACGGACTCTTGGAGAGGTGCGATGGCCGGAGTTTATTCCTGGGGCGTGGGGGAAACAGATTTCCCCTTTAGAATGGCCTGGAAGGCCCGGAGCTGTTCAGAGGTAAGCTCCGTGTTGGCGAGGACACCCAGTAAGGAAGTGATATCCTGTGGTGGGGACGTGTCCCCGGCGGTAACATGCACCTCATGCGAGGGCTCATGAGAGGGACCCGAGTCCATAGCATAGACTCGCGGGTCGGCTGACAAACCACGACTAGGGTGGTTCTCCTCAAAAGACTCGTGAGCCATGCTCACAGTTTTCCCAGAACGTAAAAACATACACTAGGAAGCAGGTAGCAGAGATTATCAAACAAGTGGATGCCTTTACGCCTTTTTTTTATGTTTTGATTTTGATGATTTTTTGTGTTTTTAGCGAGATCCGAGGTTCACACAAAATGGGGACCCTAGTTTATTTTTGTTTCACCGCCGTGTCAGCTAGGGTCTCTCGTCTCACCACGAATGAAATGACTAACTCCGGGGAACTTCAATGGTACAACCAGCCCAGTGAACGAAGAGGAGATTCTTCGATGTCGGGGACTTACGGAGGTCCCAGTGTAGAAGATTCTAGTCCGTTGAGAGGAATTCTCAAACGGAGAGTCCTTCCTTCACCGGGAAAGGATGATCCTAAAAAAAAATGAAAAAAGGATAGAAAAGAGGGATGGATGCATGCAATGAAATGCTGACAGAGATATGGAGTGGGAAAATAACAGAAATAATAGACATGTAATAAACAAAGAACCAATCGAAACTGACAGTGCTGCCGTGAGCACAACGGGGGCGCGCGCGGGCGCCAAGGTGGAGAGGCACGGATGGTGCCGAACTTGCAAGGGTAGCCAAAAGGAAGTAGTATAAGTCCCACCGTGATCGCCAATCTGTGAGCGAGGTCACGCCGTTCGGGGAAGCGGAGAAGACGCAGAGCGCGCGGGCTCCTCTTTTGTTTGTTTTGCTGCAACACAGAAATAAGAGAAAAGAGAAGGGGCCACCACGGGAGATTGCTCCGGCGGGGCGAGCGGGACAAATGTAATATAACAAGATATGGGGGGTAAAACGGCCATAGCGGGAAGTGACTCGCCGCGGCCTCGGGGGGACGGGAATGGTGCAGAAATTAAATAGCAAGAATTGAAACGGCCATTGGGGAAGTGACTCGCCGCGGCCTCGAGAATATGAGCAATCTGTGAGCCAGGTCACGCCGTTTGGGGAAGCGGAGAAGACGCAGAGCGTGCGGGCTCCTCTTTTGTTTGTTTTGCTGCAACACAGAAATAAGAGAAAAGAGAAGGGGCCACCACGGGAGATTACTCCGGCGGGGCGAGCGGGACAAATGTAATATAACAAGATATGGGGGTTAAACGGCCATAGTGGGAAGTGACTCGCCGCGGCCTCGGGGGGACGGGAATGGTGCAGAAATTAAATAGCAATAATTGAAACGGCCATTGGGGAAGTGACTCGCCGCGGCCTCGAGAATATGAGCAGATAAAAATATAACAGAATATAAGAAGAATATAAAGAGCGAGAATTTAAACGGCCATTGGGGAAGTGACTCGCCGCGGCCTCGAGGACGTGAATAGATAAGAATATAACATATAAGAATGAGAATTTAAACGGCCATTGGGGAAGTTACTCGCCGCGGCCTCGAGAACACGAATAGATAAGAATATAACATATAAGAACGGGAATTTAAACGGCCATTGGGGAAGTGACTCGCCGCGGCCTCGAGAATATCAGCAGAATATAACAGAATATAAAGAGAATATAAGAACGGAAAATCTAAACGGCCATTGGGGAAGTGACTCGCCGCGGCCTCGAGAACAATATGTGATCGCCAGGGGCCAAAGGACCCCAAAAATAAAGAGAGTGATCGCGCCTACCTCAAGAGCGGGAGATGGCGGGTTGCTTCTTCCTCCCCCTTCGGCCGGCCGACGGAGAGGGCTTTCCTTGGGTACCCTTGCAAAACAACGACAAACAAGTAACGAGTGGATTAGAAAGATAAAGGTGTAGTATTCAAATCCTTGCGATAGAAATAACGAAATGATGGCAAGACACACACCTGGTTGGTGTTGCCTTTTAAACCCCTCTCGGACTCGAGTAGGAGGAAAATGAGATGATGAATGCAAGAAGTATATAAGAAGAGGCGCCCTTATGAAGGGGGATAGATGATGCGAGATGATGAATGCAAAAGTACTACGGAGAAAAAGGGGAAGAAAAGGCTTATTGGATGAGCTGAGGGTGAAATCCGGCGGAGCTTCGGCAGCGTAGGGACGACGTGGAAGCGCGGTGGATGAAGACGACCTTCCTCTCGCGAGCATGGGCACCCGAGAAGCCGGCAGAACCTCCACCTACAAAAGACCCCACAGGTTAGAAAATGACTCCGGTAGCCTCTGGGCCCCGGCAGCCTATCGGATCTCTTAGAAGCTCTTCCAGAACTGAGGGGGTGGGCCGAGAGTGATCGCGCCTACCTCAAGAGCGAGAGATGGCGGGTTGCTTCTTCCTCCCCCTTCGGCCGGCCGACGGAGAGGGCTTTCCTTGGGTACCCTTGCAAAACAACGACAAACAAGTAACGAGTGGATTAGAAAGATAAAGGTGTAGTATTCAAATCCTTGCGATAGAAATAACGAAATGATGGCAAGACACACACATGGTTGGTGTTACCTTTTAAACCCCTCTTGGACTCGAGTAGGAGGAAAATGAGATGATGAATGCAAAAAGTATATAAGAAGAGGCGCCCTTATGAAGGGGGATAGATGATGCGAGATGATGAATGCAAAAGTACTACGGAGAGAAAGGGGAAGAAAAGGCTTATTGGATGAGCTGAGGGTGAAATCCGGCGGAGCTTCGGCAGCGTAGGGATGACGTGGAAGCGCGGTGGATGAAGACGACCTTCCTCTCGCGAGCGTGGGCACCCGAGAAGCCGGCAGAACCTCCACCTACAATAGACCCCACGGTTTAGAAAATGACTCCGGTAGCCTCTGGGCCCCGGCAGCCTATCGGATCTCTTAGAAGCTCTTCCAGAACTGAGGGGGTGGGCCTCTATTTATAGAGCTACGGAGGGTGGAGGCGTCCAGGACCCTGGACACCTCCATCAGGGCTGAATTAATATTTTATTCTATTTTTATATTTTTTTTTGGAATACTTTTGTGGAGGCGTCTAGGGCCCCGGACGCCTCAAACAGGTCCACCGAAAACCGACGACGGCCGCACGCGGTTTGGCACAACGCGTGATTTTGTGAGCGGCGCCTCGTGATTCAGAAATGGGCGCGTCCAGGGGCCTGGACGTCTTCAAAATTTAGATTTTTTCACACACGACAAACCGTCGTTCCGTGGCCGGCGCCCGTGAGAGAGTTGATGGAGGCGTCCAGGGGCCTGGACGCCTCCAAAAATATGTTATTTTTTATTTTGATTTTGTCTTTTATGCCAAGGCTGGCATTTTAATTTTTTATATTTGTTTTTTATGGAGGCGTCCAGGGGCCTGGACGCCTCCATTAATATATATATTTTTATTTATTTTTTTGTTTTTTTTATGCCAAATGGCATTTTACACACATTTTTTTATTTTTGTTTTTATGGAGGCGTCCAGGGGCCTGGACGCCTCCATTAAAAAATATATATTTTTATTTTTATTTTATTTGGTTTTGGGCCCTGAGAAAAGAATAAAATAAAAGAAAAGAATGGGGGCGTCCAGGGGCCTGGACGCCCCCATTAAGACCCACCCGGGTCCTAGTCAGCGGCCGCCCGGCAGACCTCCTTCTTGGTTCCGGAACCTCCTGATGCGTTCGACTGGTGTTTATGCCGTCCGAATGCCGTGACGGGACGATTACGGATGCCGAAAAAGGCAGAAGAAAACCCAAGAAAAGGAAGCACTCGAGTGATTCGAAATGCGTCAGCCGTCGCGGGGCGTCGTATAGTAATATGAGACTTTCTCAGGAGACGTCAAGAATGGCGTGTCTACAGGCTGTACGACGCCCCGCGACGGCTTACGCATTTCGAATCACTCGAGTGCTTCCTTTTCTGGGGTCTTCTTCTGCCTTTTTCGGCATCCGTAATCGTCCCGTCACGGCATTCGGACGGCATCAACACCAGTCAGACACACCAAGAGGTTCCGGAATCAAGAAGGGTGTCTGCCGGGCGGCCGCCGGCGCCTGATCTGAGGACCCGGGTGGGTCTTAATGGGGGCGTCCAGGCCCCTAGACGCCCCCATGTTTTTAATTTAATTTATTTTATTTTCTCGGGGCCCAAAACAAAATAAAATATATATATATTAATGGAGGCGTCCAGGGACCTGGACGCCTCCATAAAAATAAAAATAAAAAATGTGTGTAAAATGCCAGTTGGCATAAAAAACAAATAAATAAATAAATAAATATATATATATATATTAATGGAGGCGTCCAGGACCCTGGACGCCTCCATAAAAACAAATATAAAAAAATCAAAATGCCAGCCCTAGCATAAAAAGATAAAACAAAAATAAAAATAATATATTTTGGAGGCGTCGAGGCCCCTGGACGCCTCCATCAACTCCCTCACGGGCGCCGCTCACCGAACGACGGTTTGTCGTGTGTGAAAAAATCCAAATTTTGAAGACGTCCAGGCCCCTGGACGCGCGCATTTCTGAATCACGAGGCGCCGCTCACAAAACCACGCGTTGTGCCAAACCGCGTGCGGCCGTCGTCGGTTTTCGGTGGACCTGTTTGAGGCGTCCAGGCCCCTGGACGCCTCCACAAAAGTATTCCAAAAAAATATATAAAAATAGAATAAAATATTAATTCGGCCCTGATGGAGGTGTCCAGGGTCCTGGACGCCTCCACCCTCCGTAGCTCTATAAATAGAGGCCCACCCCCTCAGTTCTGGGAGAGCTTCGAAGAGATCCGATAGGCTGCCGGAGCCCAGAGGCTACCGGAGTCATTTTTTAACCCGTGGGGTCTTTTGTAGGTGGAGGTTCTGCCGGCTTCTCGGGTGCCCACGCTCGCGAGAGGAAGGTCGTCTTCATCCACCGCGCTTCCACGCCATCCCTACGCTGCCGGAGCTCCGCCGGATTTCACCATCGGCACATCCAATAAGCCAATCCTTTCCTTTTCTTCTTAGTTCTTTTGCATTCATCATCTCGCATCATCTATCCCCCTACATAAGGGCGCCGTCGCTGGCATACTTCTTGCATCCATCATCTCATTTTCCTCCTACTCGAGTCCGATTGGGGTTTAAAAGATAACACCAACCAGGTGTATGTCTTGCCATCATTTCGTTATTTTTATCGCAAGGATTTGAATACTACACCTTCATCTTTCTAATCCACTTGTTACTTGTTTGTCGTTGTTTTGCAAGGGTACCCAAGGAAAGCCCTCTCCGTCGGCCGGCCGAAGGGGGAGGAAGAAGCAACCCGCCATCTCCCGCTCTTGAGGTAGGCGCGATCACCTTCTTATTTTTGGGGTCTTTTGGCCCCTGGCGATCACATATTGTTCTCGAGGCCGCGGCGAGTCACTTCCCCAATGGCCGTTTAAATTTCCGTTCTTATATGTTATATTCTTATCTATTCATGTTCTCGAGGCCGCGGCGAGTCACTTCCCCAATGGCCGTTTAAATTCCCGTTCGTATATGTTATATTCTTATCTATTCATGTTCTCGAGGCCGCGGCGAGTCACTTCCCCAATGGCCGTTTAAATTCCCGTTCTTATATGTTATATTCTTATCTATTCATGTTCTCGAGGCCGCGACGAGTCACTTCCCCAATGGCCGTTTAAATTTCCGTTCTTATATGTTATATTCTTATCTATTCATGTTCTCGAGGCCGCGGCGAGTCACTTCCCCAATGGCCGTTTAAATTCCCGCTCTTTATATTCTTCTTATATTCTGTTATATTTTTATCTGCTCGTATTCTCGACGCCTCCAAAATATATTATTTTTATTTTTGTTTTGTCTTTTTATGCTAAGGCTGGCATTTTGAAATTTTTATATTTGTTTTTATGGAGGCGTCCAGGGTCCTGGACGCCTCCATTAATATATATATATATATTTTTATTTATTTGTTTGTTTTTTATGCCAACTGGCATTTTACACACATTTTTTATTTTTATTTTTATGGAGGCGTCCAGGTCCCTGGACGCCTCCATTAAAATATATATATTTATATATTTTTTTATTTGGTTTTGGGCCCTGAGAAAAGAATAAAATAAAAGAAAAGAATGGGGGCGTCCAGGGGCCTGGACGCCCCCATTAAGACCCACCCGGGTCCTAGTCAGCGGCCTCCCGGCAGACATCCTTCTTGGTTCCGGAACCTCCTGATGCGTTCGACTGGTGTTGATGCCGTCCGAATGCCGTGACGGGACGATTCCGAATGCCGAAAAAGGCAGAAGAAGACCCAAGAAAAGGAAGCACTCGAGTGATTCAAAATGCGTAAGCCATTGCGGGGCGTTGTATAGTAATATGAGACTTTCTCAGGAGACGTCAAGAATGGCGTGTCTACAGCTGCCCCGCCTTGGCGTCTGCTTTGCAAGGGAGCGACACGTAGTGGAATGGTATCGAAGTGGAGTAAAATGAAGTGGGAGCGGACTGATAAGTTGATGCCAAGGTGTGATGAGACACGCTTTTGACGTTACTGTTTGGAATCTTTTCTGAAGTTTCAATGAGGCGACCTTGAAGAAGGTCTTTTAAATATTGACGATTGCTTGGACGGAGATCAAATAAGGGAGGGTGAGATGTGAGCTCAGGCACGAAACAAAAAGAGACCAACTTCTCGGTGTGGAAGTACCTGGGTCATAAACCAGAGGTTTCACCTTTGGGGAGCGGTTACCAGCCAATGTGGAAGTGCTGCGGCCAAGGTGGGTCAAACAAGGTCAAAAGTAAAGGAATATCTGAGGGTCTGTCCAAACAAGGGTCTCCTTTGGAAGAGCAGCGTAGGGCTGTCTCAAGGAAACTCAGTATTTCATTCGTAGTGGAATATCTCATATTTGTGGGAATTGAAACACAACGGCTTTCACAATCGAATCACTTGAATGATCTTCCGCAATAAATCAAAGTCCTATATGAATGCATGCTGGGTTAAAATAAAAATTTAAAACAAACTAAAATAGAAAATAGCCAAGGATAATATTGTCAACTTGTTAAGAACGGGTCAGGATACCGATCCGGTGAGCCGACACTGGGTTGGGGCCCGTTTATCCGCGCACCAACTCACTGAATGGAACCGTCGTCCCCATGCTACCACAAGTTAACGGCCTATCCGTACAACCCAAATTCTTCGGGATCATCACTATTTTTTTGTTGAAGGGGAACTCAAATCCCGGATTCGTTCGGGCCGCAAGGTCCTTGACATGTTCTAGTAGCGTAGGTATCATATACTATGATGCATGACATGGTGGGACCAACCATTGAAAGGTGGGACAGGAGACAGGACAAAGACGTCCGTTAGTAAAACCTGCACAGACTAGCAAAGGTTATCAAAAAGAATCATAACAGAATCGCACCACAATGGAAAGGAGATCTAACCAAAATCCTGACATTGACCGCTGATGTGACATGTTCCGTCATGTAGCGCCCTACCCTTCCTATAAGAACTCCCCTTGGGCTAGTTCATTCAAATGCACCAAGGTGGGTTTTGGAAGCTCAGGAGAGGAAGGAGAGGAGAATCTAGAGATTTCAGGATGGAAGGAGAGTCTTCCAGCGTTATGAAGAGGAGCAGGCCTAGCGGCGAGATCAGGCGACTCTCCGACCTTGAGGGTCATCTGAGTGGGACGATCATGTCGCATATGGTAAGCTGATTCTTTTCAAATTTCTCCACGTGAGCCTTCTTCTTACTTCCTTCATTTCTTCTTCTTTCTTTTCTCTTCCAGCCATATCCACTCTTCCCAGGCCCGAGGAAGTTTTCCAAACTGCCATGGCTTTCAAAGCTAACTTCCAACATCTCCATTGGCATGAGGGCCGTACTCTCGAAGTGGCATCTGCAGGGGCTCCTTATTCACGCCAAACACTACGAGAAGATTCGTATGGACTGGGCGGCTATGGGCGCACTAGTGGAGATCTGGCATCCCCAGACCCACACTTTTATCTTCCCGACCTTCGAGGTGACCATCCTCCTCGAAGAGGTGGAACTTCTGCTCGGATTGAAGAAATTCAAGAGTGACGGGAAGGTGAAGGCTATGCGGATGCTGACACGGGGGACTTCTGAAAGTGTCCTTGGAAGCTGCATGCCGCCTGACGCGGCCAGGAAGGTGCGTAATCAAAAGGGGATTGATTTGCAAAAGCTTGCGGAGTGGGTCATGGACGCCCTGAGGGGGGAACCAGATGATGACTACTTAGAAGGAATCATAAAGGGGTTCACCATTTGTCTGGCAGGTGCTCTCTTGTTTCCTTATACCGACAACATGGTGGAGGAAGACCAATTGAGTGCTATCTGCGGGATCTGGCGTGGAAAGAGGGTGGGACCCGCTGTCCTCGCCTACCTGTATAGTGGCCTTACTACCTCGAGCATGGGTAAGCCTCCTTTTGGTTGCGCACTTGTCCTGAATTGCTGGCTTGATTTGCACTTCAAATTCGACCACTGCGAGGGGATGCCAACTGCTTCGAAGCTCTTCCAACAAAGCCCTCTTCATCACATAGCCGACGTGTTAGGCTTCTGTGGTACTGTAGTGAACCGCGTTCCGTGGCTGAAGAAACGTGAAGACTGGCGGTCTCACTTCCGCACCGTGACACAAGGCTTCTTTACTTGCGCACCGGCATGTTTGCTTTCGCTTGATCTCCTTATGAGGCCTTCCCCCGAGGTTGATCTTCAATTGATTGGCGCGACCGAGTTTGTCCTTTATAATGCGCATCGGTGCTGCCTCCAGATTGGCATCCCACGCCATTCGTTCCCGCTATCGACTGGCATCGTTCCTTTGAAGAAGAGAGAGCTGGGTACTGAAGCGGATGCGAAGGAAGCGAAGGTCGTCAAAGCACCCTGGAAGACAAGTGTTGTGGGAAGGGCCTTAGCGCACGTGGGGGAAGAATGTGAGCTGTGGAGGGCTTATGTAACCGAACTGGGGAAGTTAAGGCCTAAGGTGCCTAAGCCCCTGATGTAGCTCATTCTGCTCTTCTGATGGAATAAAACCTGGCATTTGGATGTTTTGGGCCCCTGTCCACTTAATTATTATTATCTCTCTTTTTTTTTATTTTTCTTTTTCTTTTGTTTGGATTATATAACATACGCTTATCTCTTGTTTTTCTTTTATTATATATTTTTTTTTGAAATTTTTATTATGGGGGCGTCCAGGGGCCTGGACGCCCCGAATTTTATTTTTGATTTTTTTAAGTTTTTTGTTTTGGGGGCGTCCAGGGTCCTGGACGCCCCTAATTTTTATTTTATTATATATTTTTTTTATTTTTGTTTTGGGGGCACCCAGGCGCCTGGACGCCCCTAAATTTTTGAATTTTGAAAAAATAAAAATAAAAAAGATGGGGGCGTCTAGGCGCCTGGACGCCCCAAATAGGGTGGAATCTATAAATATGGGGGGGCCTCCCCCCCTTTGCTCAATTACTGTTCATTCAAACCACCCAGTCAAATCCATACGACCCATTCTTCGTCCCGATGGAGCGAGGAGGATCGAGCCAGGATCCAGAGAAGCGTAAACGATGGGCTCGTCGTCCGAGGAGGCTGAGAGACGATGCTGAGGAGGCCGCAGCAGAGGAGATTACTGCGGAGGAGGAGATGGAGCTGCCTCTCCTGGCCGCGGAGGCCGCTGCGGGTGCTGGCGACGCGGGAGATGACGATCACGACCCGGTAAGCCCTTCGGAACTCTCACTCTGTGGTTCAATAGGCTGGATAGGCGGACGTGAGGCAGTGTGGAGAACGCCGGGGAGTGAGGGAAGGAGGCATCCAGGGGCCTGGACGCCTCCACTTTTTCTTTTTATTTTTGTTTATTTGTTTATTTACGTAAATATTAAAAATAGAATTAAAAATGAGGAGGCGTCCAGGGCCGGGGACGCCTCCATAATAAAATTTTTTTTTGGTTTTTTCTAAAAATGAAATAAAGGAAATAGGAAGGAGGCGTCCAGGGTGTTGGACGCCTCCAAAAAAATATAAATATTTTTAAAAAAATAAAATAAAATAAAAAGAATAAGTAGTATATACAGTGTTATTGTTTATTACTGTTCATGATGCTGATGTGTTCTTTGTTGGTTTTGTGGTGTGCAGGGCGTGATGAAGGGTCGGATCAGCTGGTCCCTGGTGGTGGCAGCATACCGCGGGCTGCCGGACTTCCAGAGGGCGCGTGTGGACGCCATGGGCTTTGGAGCTTTCCTTAGGATCGAGCCCTTCCGGCTCGACCTTCCTCTTATCCAGGCACTGAGGGAGCGGTGGCACGCACCGAGCCGGGCATTTCTGATGCCCTGGGGGCACATGGTGCCGACACTAGAGGACGTGGCTCGGATTACCGGGCTACGAGTTGACGGAGAGGCAGTCAGCGGGGTCACCTACCCCGACTACCGAGAGAGTGCCATGGACCTGTTGTGGTTAGAGATGAGCGTGACTGATAGAGACAGCAGGGTAGTCGGCCGAGTGGAGATCATGGAGGCGCTCGGATTCGTCGACCCGCGCCAGCGGGTTAGCGAGACTGGAGCGGAGTTCTTGGCTCGACTAGAGGGGGACGCTCGCGCTGCTTTTACCCAGGATCCGAGTGAGCGGGAGCTGGTGGATCTAGACCTGCGGAGATTTCTTTTCTTCTTCCTGGGCCGCCTTCTGCTGGGGACGAAGGGGGATGGCATCCACTGCCGTTTCCTCGGGATCTTGGCGGATCTTGACAGAGTGGGGCACTATGCGTGGGGGGCGGCTCTGCTTGCCCATTTGATTGCCGATCTCTCCCAGACTTCGGAGAAGGAGATGACACTCAGTGGCTTCGCACCTTTTCTCCAGGTAAACATTTTATTTATGCATTCCCACAGTTAAATATGTAATTATTTGTACTAATGATGTATGATGGATGCAGGTGTGGAGCTATTACTATTTCCCGATGGGGAGGGCTAGGCATGGGAACAGGAGGGCCGTGCCTCTGGCGCGGCAGTGGAGGCCGGTCGTGGTTGCAGCACCCCACGGCTACCAGCTGGCGTCGCTTCGTCGGGAGCTGAGCGAGTATCCCGAGGCCATGGTATGATGCGTATGATTTTTTTGTGTTTTTATGCATGTGACTATCATGATGTATGCATGGTGATGCAGGTGGTATGGAGGCCCTACCTGGGCATGGGCGATGCTGGCCAGCCCTGGGTTGTAGCGGGTCTTCCTCGTTTCAGGCGGGACGTGTGGGTCCATTGCCTGAACGAGATCGAGCCGCTTCGGCTGAGGCTGGTTATGAGGACGTTGGGGCTGGCCCAAGAGTGGGTCGATGTAGATGGGCCGGCCCGCATCGGGCGGAAGACCAAGGGGAAGGCGAAGATCGTGGACTGGCGCACGCGCTTCCCAGCACAGTACCAGGACTGGCAGCAGGGCGGGGTCCCAGTGGTGTCCCATGTACAGGACAGCACAGACTACATGAGACGGTACCGAGCTACGTACGGGGACCGCCTCTCCTTGGGTGGTATGGCAGGGGTAATTGAAATGAAACTGCTTCACCTTTCTATATGTATATGCATGTGGTACTAACTTACGTGCAATGCAGGATGCTCGTGATACCATGATCGCCGACCTGCGGGCCCAGTTGGCGGATGCCAGGCGACAGTTGGTGGCCATCCGACAGGAGTTGGAGATCCTGGTGAGTTTATGTGATGCATTTTTTGTGACCTGGATTTTTGATGCTTAGCCTTTGACTGACGTTTGCCCCGTGTTTCAGCGGGCCCACCAGACAGCGGCAGTCGGGACGGCTGGTGGAGCGGGTTCCAGTTCGCGGGGCCCTCCTCCAGAGGTTTCTGCCCTCCAGGAGCAGCTGGCGTATGCGGTGGCTCGGGCTGAGGAGGCCGAGCGTGACCGCGAGGCTCGAGTGAGTGCTTGCCTGACCTTGACTCTCTTCTCGCTGCTTTCCTTCTATCACTGTTGTTCTCTTATGGTGCATGCGTGCTTTGACAGGTGGCCGAGATTCGGGAGGCCCTGGCGCGTGCTGTTCGAGCTGAGCAGGAGCGCGATGCCCGGGTGGCAGAGCGCGACGCCCGGATTGCGGAGCTAGAGGAGGAGCGGCGACGGGAGGCTGAGGAGCTTCCTCGCGACGTAGTGGATCTGCGGATCGCCCTCGAGCTTTCGAGGAGAGAGGCGATGAGGGAGAGAGAGGAGAGGGAGAGGGATAGGGAGAGCGTGGAGAGAGAGAGAGAGAGGGATAGGGAGAGAGAGAGAGGGAGGAGCGACAGCGGGATAAGACCGAGAGGAGGGCTCTAGAGGCCCAGCTGTTGGAGCTCCGATTGAGTCTCGACACGGCGGAGGGGAGGCTTCGGGAGAGCGAGGAGCGGTACCAGAGGGCGAAGGAACGCGGGGCGCGACTTCGTCAGTCTGGTTCTTTTTACATGAGCAGCTATCTGGTTTCTTCGGCTGAGAAGCGCGTCGCGCCTTCGAGGATGGAGTGCCACCGCAGGGCGAGGCGAGCACGGCTTCTCAGGGTTCGCAGAGGCCCCCTAGGGATCCCCGGTAGAGGAGGGAGGAGAGAGATGACCAGGAGGGTGATGGTGAGAGTTAGAGAGTTGCTTGTACACGTCACCCTTCTCACTGTATGATGTACTTTCGGTTATTATATGAAATGAAAATGGCTTTCTTATGTTGTGTGTACTTTTCTCTCTCCCACACTTTCTTCTTTGCACTGAGTTGTCCTTCGAGGCACGCTCCATGAGACCTTGCCCTGAACAGCGGGGAACTACGCTTTGCACGGGGGGATTCTGTTTCCTTTCTCCCCCTTTTGGGCGCGTCCAGGCGCGAGGACGCGTCTTAATCTTTGAATTCAAATTTAAAACGTCGGGTGGCCTTTCTTCTCCCGTGCCTTACCCGCAAACGAGCCCGCCTTCCGCCGAAACTCGCTTGCCCCTTTTCATCTTCCTCCTCTTTTGATCGATGGAGTTCGGTGGGCCCGACCATGGTGAAGGTGGAGAGGGACGAGGAACTCCTCGCCCGAGGAGGGACACGCAAGAACATGGAACGACGTCCATGGAGGGGGAAGGGCCGCTTCGGGCCCCCGAGGGACCCGAGGGGCCCGATGTCGCGGAGGGAGGTGAACACGGTCTGGTAGGTCCTCCGATCTCTTCCTCTTTTAATTCATTTTGGGTTTTGAAGCGAGCTGCGCGAGGGGGGAAAGGGTTCGGCGAGTGTTGCACTCAAATGATGGACGCGTCCTAGACAGGGGACGCGTTCTTTGTTATGATGCGAGGCCCTTCTTTCTTGGTGCAGGACATGGCGAGGACCCTGGGCCTGACCGATGAGTGGGCGAGTGCGGACGAGCCGAGCCGCGTCAGGAGGGAGAGTCGCGGCAAGGCGAGGCTCGAGGACTGGCACGTACGTCTCCCTGGACAGCAAGGGAGTGTATTGGTGCAGGACAGCGCCGACTTCCTGCGGCGACAGAGAGAGAGTTAAGCGAGGCTTCCCCAAGCTGGGGACACGCGTGGGGTCGGCGGCTCGCGCCCCCAACTATCAGAGGCTAGGCGACAGCTGGCCGTCGCTCCGCATGAGCTGTCGCTCCTGGTAAGTTACGTGCCGCGCTTTTATCTTTAGATTTTGGAGTTTCACTGACGGCCGTTGTTTATTTTGTTCGAGCGTGCCCAGCAGACAGCGACGACGGGGATGATTGGTGGCGCATCTCCCAGTTCCTCGGCCCCTTTTCTCGAGATTGCCTCCCTCCGGGAACAACTTGCCAGTGCAGTGGCCCGCGCGACCCGGGCGGAGGAGGAGCGTGATGCCTGGGTGGTGACTGTAGCGGAGCTGCGGCATCGCGGTGAGGAGAGACCTTCTCCAGATATCCTGGAGTTAAGGGTTCTTCTGCAGATGATGAGGAGAGAGGCAGAGAGAGAGAGAGCCGAGAGAAGGTCCGAGCGACAGTGGGATCAGACCGAGAGGAGGGCCTTGGAGGCCCAAGTGAGGGAGCTCCAGCTGGGCCTTCAGGCGGTCATGCAGAGGCTAGGAGGGATGGAGACGCGCTACGAGAGAGCGCGAGAGTTCGGGGAGTGACTCCGTCAGTCCGGTCGCTTTGCCGCTAGTGGCTTCTTCGCCACGCCAGGGGAGGAGCAGCGAGTCACTGCTGCGGAGCAGGCGCCAAGAGGGGAGGCAGGTGCTGTTGCACGAGGATCCCGGAGACTTCTGAGGGACCCTCACCTCGGGGGAGAGGAGAGGGACGCCTAGAGGGACGAGCATGGAAATAATGGCAGGAGCTGGCGAGCTAGTGGACCCGCCACCTCTCTATGATTGTAGTGTTTGTGACAGCTTATGTAGAATTATGAATGGAATGATTTGATTTTCTGCTGCTTGTTTGTTCTCTTGTGCGTTCCTTCTTCCCTACACTTCCTCTCCTTTGCACTGTTCCCATGTGATGGGTGTGCCGAGACTCCGCGCCGAGCGGAGAATCACGTCTTGTTGTGACCATTTTCCACGGGAATCTGTCGTCAAAGTCAATAATGACGGCCCTAGTTCCTTGCGTCAAATTTTGCAGACGTCCTTCAAAACATGATAGGGTATCCCTAGATAACATAGGGTGCTAGTCATCATATTCTTCGTCCAATCAATCACCCTGTGCGAACGGTGAAGTGACACACGGGACCGCATGGCCGGTGCCTCATTGCGAGGGCTATCATTAAAGGTGATGGAGGCAATCTTGGCCTGTACTCCTTCCATTTCTATAAATTCGTGTCCCTTTTATCCTCCCAGGTATATCGAGAGCTAACTTGAGGAGCACAAGTTCTCACGGGAGAGGAGGAGTTCAAAATTCCGAGAGTTGGATGGAGTGCGAATCTTCCCACTCCTCGAAGAGAAGCAGATCCAGTGGTAGTAGTTCCAGGAGGCTTTCGGACCTCGAAGGGCACTTCAGCGAAAGGGCCCAATCACAACTCGTAAGCTGAGCTTTCTTGCCCTTTTTTCCATTCTTTTTTCTTCCTTTCTTTCTGACCAAACCTTTCTCCATTTCTTGTATGCGTAGAGTGTGATGAAATCACAGATCTCATGGGAGTTGGTAGTGGCAGCATACAGGGGCCTCCCAGATTTTCAGAAGGCGAGGCTAGACGTGATGGGATTTGGTACCTTCCTTCGGATCGAGCCGATCAAGCCTGACCTGGTTCTGATCCAAGCCTTGTGTGAGAGATGGGACCCAGTGAGTCGGGCATTCCTGATGCCCTGGGGGCATATGGTGCCCAGCCTAGAAGATGTGGTCCGAATTACGAGTCTCAAGGTGGATGGCGAGGCAGTGACCGGAGTCACTTACGCGGACTACAGAGAAGGTGCCCAGAAGTTACTGGGTTTGGACCTAGATGGTCGGAAAAACAGGTCGGTAGCTAGGGCGTCCCTCATGGATGCATTAGGGCTCACCGACACTCGTCGGCGGGACGATGAATCCTCAGAAGAGTTCATGGAAAGGATGGAAATAGGATGCCGTGCCGTGTACTGCACAGATTTCGGCAACTGGGAAAGATGCAACATAGATTTGAGGAGATTTCTCATCTTCCTTTTGGGGAGATTGGTACTGAGCTCGAAAGGGGACGGTATCCAATGTCGCTTCCTGGAGCTGTTGTCAGACCTTGAAAGAGTAGGGCACTGTGCCTGGGGAGCTGCCATGCTGGCACACTTGTTTGCAGGCCTGTTCCAAGAAGCGGATCGTGAGATGACTGTGAGTGGTTTCACACCATTCATCCAGGTATTTTTGGTTTTGCTTGTTTTGTATGTTTTTGTGTTTTTGTTTTTCGTAGGATATTGACGACATGTGCAAAAGCAGTTATGGAGCTATTATTACCTCCCTATGGGGAGAGCTCGGCATTGGCGACCCGTGATGGTGCCGTTAGCCAGGCGGTGGGAACCCATCATGAGTGCGGCACCCCTAACCTACCAACTGATGGTGCTAAGGCGGGAGCTACAGGAGTTCCCTGCAGCGATGGTAAACTGGAGACCCTACTCAGACATGGTCGATGCCGACCAGTCGTGGGCTCTAGCAAGTCGTGCCCGGTTCGGACGGGAACTGTGGATGCACTGCCTGAATGAAATCGAGCCGCTTCGGCTACGATTAGTTATGAGGACTTTAGGACTGGCTCAAGAATGGGTGGATTCAGCTGTGCCACCTCGTGTCGGGAGAAAGACGCGGGGACCGGCGACCTGCATTGACTGGCGCGTGCGATTCCCCGAATAGTATGAGGACTGGCAACGGGGTGGCACGATTGTAGAATCACAAGCGCGGGATAGCGAGGACTACTTGCGTCTATATAGGACAAAGTACACAGAACGGTTCCAACCCCGGGGACTTGTGGAGGTAGGTTTCCCCTTTTCTCTTCTCTTCTTTCTCCTTTTCTTGGTTTTCTGGTGAAAATGCTGACTTGTAAGGCTGCAGGATGTCCGGGATGCCATGATAGCGAATTTACGAACTCGCTTGGCAGAGATGGAACAACAGTTGGGCGATGCCCGCGGAGCTACGAGCGCCTTGGTAGGTGTACAGTACGTTCTTAATTAAAACCCCAGATTCCAGATGTTGGCTGCTAATTCACGCGGTCGTAGCATGTCCAGATTGGCGCGGCTTCCCCAGCGATGGGAGTGGGTGGTGCCTCTTCCAGCTTGTGGATTCTCACCTCAGAACTTGACTTGCTTCATGAGCAACTTGCTCACGCCACGCAGCGTGCTGCGGAGGCAGAAGGGATGCTCTCTATACAAGTAAAGGTCTTAGTGTTGAGTTCTCCTTGTTTATGCCTTATCGTGTATCTGAGATGGTACAATTGGCAGGAAAAGGAGACGGAAGAAGCGCTTGGCCAAGCCGCGCAGAAGGAGGCTAGGATAGCAGAACTAGAGAGGGAACTGCGGCGTCATCCTGATGACGACTCCTCTAGGAATGCTGTGGAACTGAGGATCACTCTCCAGTTGGAGAGGGAAGACCGCGAGAGAGAACGTGCAGAGAAAGAAAGAGACACAGAGAGAGAAAGAGCCAACAGATTGACTGAAAGGGAGGAATGAAGGGCCATGGAAGCCCAACTATTCGAACTCCGAATCAGCCTTGGCCTTGCTGAACAGTGGCTGAGAGATGGTGAGGAGCGTTACCGAAGAGCACGAGAGCGCGGCTTTCGTGTTGGTAGCTTCTCTGCTATTTCCGTGGATCAAAGCCGGGGTGTGGGAATAGGAAGGGGAGTACAGAGCGGTAGGAGTACCGCTTTTCGTAGTTGGGTAGCACCTTTGAGAGCGTTTTACCCGAAGAGTAGTGGGACGAGTAATGCAGAGAGAGAGGGCGGAACTTGATGTAATTTTTTTTGGTTTTTTTGGAATAAAATACAAGGTTCGGTTTGTTTGGTTTTCACCTTTGCTTCTGTTGCCTGAATCCCTACACACATCACTAAAACAAACAAATCAGAATTTCTGTTCTGACTCGGCCCCTTACTCAATAAGCAAATGGTCACTGTGACTGTCCTTGATAACTGGTCAAGGGGCCAAGCCTTTATTTAACGAAGGCAAGGGAAAGAAGTGATGATAAATGCGACAGGCAAGCACACGAATGCAAGCGGTATTAAAGTGAGATGCTGCACGCAAATGCAATCATGCAAAATTGATTTGTTTTCTTTTTTTATATTTGGCATTTTTTTTGTTTTATCATAAAAAGATTTTTTTTTGTTTGCAAATATGTACATTTTCTCTTTTTCCTTTTCAATTTTTTTGTTGCTAACGCCCGGCAAGCACCCAAATGGCATCTAACCTACGTGAGACAGGGGTTTCTTACTAACCTCCCAGGTATCCTAAGTGCACATCTAGGTTGATTTGGGCCTCTAGACCCCTCGAATGATGATCCCGCTGGCTAAGACTTACCCTGATGACAATACCGTCATGCCATGCTTAGGCTCCCAGTTGCTTCCGACCACAGGGATTCACCCAAAAGGTGTTCGAGGTAAATGATTTGCCCGACCCGGGTCTGTTTCCTCACAACTCTAGATGGTATATGATGGAACACCCTGGAACCCTAACGACCAACCGCGCGACGCTGACCCGGAATCAGATGCCGTCGCACCCATAGGTGACGCGCTTGCATTGGCCTAAGCCCGAGGTTAAACAAGAAGACATCAAGGTGGTAAACAGGGGTCTTGACCAGCTAGAAACACGGAGACTCCTTCGCAGCGATAGCTTTTACTTTTCAAAGTAGGCAACCAAATGTGTATATTAAAATAAGGTCGCAGACCCTGGACAGTTTTCACCTTTCAGAAACTCCATCGAACCTTCATCTTTAGAGGAAGAAGGAAGAGCGTGGGGGATAAACCTCCTGAGAGGATCGGCAAAACCGTTAACCCGGCGAGCGAATAAGGGCCCATTAACTCTTTCCTTTCGGACAACTTCGGACCAAATCTCGAGCATTCACATTCCACGGCCCCTTTTGTGGATTCAGACTTTTACTTTGAGGGGTTCCGTTTATCGCAACAGGCACGGTCACGACCAGGCTTTTCTCTTGATTTTGACTTTGTATTTCTTTTTGTGAGGGAGATATAGTCGTTTGACGTCTGTGGGCTCCCTTTTCGTATGCCTGCAGGGACACTGCCCTCTTCTCGTGCTCTGATCAGTGCTCGAGGAAATGGATCCTACTCTTGCCTTTGGGGTTTGAGTTTCGGTTTCTCATGCTCAGCGTTTTAAGGGCGCCGACTGTCTCATTTGGTCGAAGAGAAAAGAATAAAGATTACAGCTTCCGGAGATCTTCTGGGTGACGCTCCACCGTAGGTGATGCTACCGACTTTTTTGAATAAAATACATAAGTGAGCACATGTTAGCTTCCTTCGAGCGAGCATAGGCTGACGTGGCCGGACAGGGATCTCCACGGTTCTGGCAAACTAAGACCCGGTGCCTACCAAGCCTCAATGGGCCCTATCCTAACATGAAGGTTAGTTGCAGGGAGTTAACTACATGGTGACTGCCAGGCATCGGCATTTTGAATCTTCCATGTTTTTAGTGGTTTTGGTATTTCTTTATTTTTGATGTTTTTTATCTTTTCATCATTTTTGTTTGTTTGTTTTGTGCTAAGGGTAGTATTTCTTAAGATAAAGCCCATTCCAAGGGTGGGATAACTCGGTCCCTTCGGCGTTGACTAGCTTGTAGGCGTTACCAGGGTACACGGCTTGAATTACAAATGGTCCTTCCCAAATGGGTTGGAGCTTAGAACTCGAACCTCCAGGTTTGACAAAAATTCTTTTTACGACCATCTCACCGACTTTGAATTTTCTCTCAACGACTTTCTTTTGGTAAAAGCGAGCGAATCTATTTTGATACACACGCGCGTGTTCGGCAGCGGCCAGCCGCTTCTCATCCAAGAGTTCCAACTAGGCGAGGAGTGAATTACAACGATCATCGAGGGGAAATTCCTCGTCCAATTGTACCCTGAGAGAAGGGATCAGAGTCTCGTACGGGACTACCGCTTCCATACCATAAGTAAGGGCGAATGGAGTCTGCCCGGTGGGGGTACGGATTGAAGTGCGATAGGCCCATAGAGCTTCGATAAGCTTTTCTGGCCAGTCTGAAAACTTACTAGACTCGCAGGTTTTTTTGATGATTTTGAGCAATGTTTTATTGGTGGCCTCCGCTTGGCCGTTACCTTGTGGGTAATAAGGTGATGAATGATGCAATGCAATTACGTACCTTTTGCAGAGGTCCTGAGAAATGAACTGTGGCCCATTGTCGGTGACGATCGTGCTTGGGACGCCGAATCTGGCGAGGATGTTCTTGATGACGAATTTGCAGACTGTTGACGCCTTGATTTCCGCGTAAGCTTCAGCTTCGGCCCATTTGGTGAAGTATTCCGTCGCAGTAAGGATGAAAGATTTCTGCTTGGTGAGGGAATTGGGATCACCTAGGTGACCAATGATGTCGAATGCCCACATGGAGAAAGGCCACGGGGAAGATATTGGATGAAGTGAGGAAGATGGTGAATGGATTTTATCGGCGTGAAGTTGACACTTGACACACCTACGGACATAGATAGCACAATCTTCTTCTATAGTGGGCCAATAAAAGCCTTGGCGAATGATCTTCTTGGCGAGCATCTGACTATTTACATGGCCACCGCACACACCCGAGTGCGTCTCCTCTACACATTTCCAAACCTCATCGTCACCAAGACATCTTAACAGAATACCAGTAAGGCTCCTCCTATAGAGTAGACCTCCAACCAAAGTATATTTCTGAGCCACCTTTCTTATGGCTTTCTTGTCCTCTGTGGTGGCCCCTTCAGGATAAGACTGATCTTGGCAGTATTTGACAATTTCATAGAACCATGGTTTCTCTTCATCAGCCAGTTCCTCTTCGGCCTCTGCCAACATGATTTCCCTCTTCTCAAGGATATCTTCCTGCAGGATCTTCCTTGCTATCCTGTCTTTGATGTTTACGTAGGAAGTATCATCGATTGCAGGGGCGTGGAGTTTATAGATGGAAATGGACTTAAACCATCTTCCTAGAGGGAACCTTATGGATGATGCCAATGAGGCGAGGGCATCGGCGAGAATATTCTGATGACGAGGGACATGAACAAAGATCAGTTTGGCGAACAGTTTGGCAAAGGCAGCAGTGAGTTCTTGGTATGGCTTGAGTTTGGGATCGCGAGTGCGATATTTAGTGAGCACCTGGCGAAGGATGAGTTGACTATCACCTACGACTCGTAACTCAGTGATATGAAAAGAATGAGCGAGTTCTAGGCCAGCTAGAAGAGCTTCATATTCAGCTATATTGTTGGTGACTGAAAATTTGAGCTGATATGCCAATGGGAATGTGAGGCCTTCAGGCGACAGGAGGGCGACGCCGATTCCTCTCCCTTGAGAATTCAGAGCTCCATCAAAATATAGTGTCCACATTGGCTCATCCGATTGGTTGACGGACATTAGTTCCTCATCTGGAAACTCTGATTGGACGGGATCGAACTTGGGAAGAGGATGGTGAGCGAGATGCTCGGCTATGGCATAGCCTTTAATCGCCTTTTGCTGGATGTAGGTGATGTCGAACTAAGAGAGAAAACTTTGCCAGCGTGCTAGCCTATCCGTAAGGACGGCTTTCTCCAGAAGGAATTTGATAGGATTCATTCGAGCAATCAAGTGGACCTCATGAGCCAAGAAGTAGTGCTTCAATTTCTGCACTACCCAAACGAGGGCAGCACAGGTTTTGTCCATGACGGTGTACTTCTGTTCACAGGGATTGAGAAGTTTGGACAAGTAATAGGTTGCCCGTTCCTTGCCTTCTTCATCAGCTTGTGCAAGGACGGCTCCCACGGAGTCATCCAAGACTGAGATGTAAAGGATCAGAGGTTTTTCTGGTTTGGGTGGAATGAGAACGGGTGGACTAGCCAGATATTCCTTCAACCCTTCAAAAGCTTTCTGACATTTAGAATTCCAGTGGAATTCTACTCCTGGCTTGGTCAACTCGTAGAGAGGTCTACACCTTTGTGAATGTTGGGTCACAAACCGACGAATAAACTGCAACCTCCCGATTAAACCTCGGACTTCTCTCAAATTCTTGGGAGGCGGCATATCCCTGATGGCCTTAGCTTTGTCGGGATCTATCTCGATCCCTCTTTTGCTCACAATGAACCCCAGCAATTTACCCGACGACACACTAAACACACACTTTTTCGGGTTCATTTTCAATTGGAACTCTCTTGACCTTTGCAAGACCTTAGCCAAAACTTCTGGGTGTTCCATCCTGGTTCTTGATTTCACCAACAAGTCATCCACATACACTTCCAGATATATGTGCATCATGTCATGAAATATGGCTATCATGGCTCTTTGGTAAGTAGCTCCAGCATTCTTTAATCCGAACGGCATGACCACGTAACAATATGTTCCCCAAGGGGTAGTGAATGACGTCTTTTGCTGATCCTCTTCTGCCAAACGAATTTGATTGTATCCTGAAAATCCATCCATGAATGAGAGGGTTTCGTAGCCTGCCGTGTTATCAATCAACACATCAATGTGAGGCAAGGGAAAATCATCCTTTGGACACGCGCGGTTAAGGTCCCGGAAGTCGATGCAAATCCTGACTTTCCCATCTTTCTTCATGACCGGGACAATGTTCGCCACCCATTGAGGATAAAGAACGACTCTAATGAACCTGGCTTTGTGGAGCTTATCGACCTCTTCTTTCATTTTCAAAGCCATTTGAGGGTGGAAACGCCTTAACCTTTGTTTTACCGAGACGGACCCTGGTTTTAGGGTTAAACGGTGTTCGACCAAGGTTGAATCCAGACCCGGCATATCCTCGTAGCTCCATGCAAACGTGTCCTTATATTCTTGAGAACCTCAATTAATGCCTCTTCTTCAGAGGGTGGTAGGTTGTCACTTATGAGGATGATCCTAGGGTCTTCCTCAGTTCCCAAGTTGACTTCTTTGGTGGATTCTTCTACGGCGGTTGACGGCTCGTCGAATCTCCTCATTCCACTAGCGTATGCGCCCGCCGCATCCTCATATTCTTCACCCTCATCTTCAGTGGGGCATTCTTCATCCGTGATCTCGTAGACTCCATACCCTTCATCAGATGCACAGTCGCCCTCGCATTCTATTTCGGGTAGCTGGATGGGATTTTCTAACAACTGGGGGATGGCAAGAAGGGCCTGACACCTGGCGGCCAAATCCAGAAGGAATCGACGAGGGATCTGCCTACCCTTGGATTTCTTCCTAGGTACTACCCTTGGCCTATCATTCCTAGATTGACTGACAATATTTACAGAAGAAGAGGAAGACGAAGAGGATGGTGTAGAATGTACAGGAGAAGACCCCTCAGAGGAGGGGTAGAAAAGGTCGCTCATCGGACCTTGGACGGGTGGTCCGCAAGGCGGTACGCACCCGTGGGAGATGTAGGAGGTTTCCTCAACGAAGATGTGTTGTTGGGGAGTTTGAAAATTGACGTTTTTTTTTGTTTTCATTTTTAATGACAAAGCAGTGAAAAGAGATTGGAGGAGAGAGGAAAGTGGTTATGGCTAGAGGATTGTGAGGCTCATAGAGCAGATCATGGTTGAAGACCTGGCGCGGGTTGAAAAGCCCGCGTAGGTATGTAAGCAAAGAAGGGGACCTGGGAAGATCATCAGACAATTGTCTGGCCCAGGAAGAAGATATCAGCAAAGGCTGAGACGAGTGGATGGAGAAGATGGCGGCTAATGAGCCGTCGACGGCAATGTTAAGGACGGATGAAGATCCGTCGATGACAGGGTCCTTCTGGCGAGGACGAGGATAGTTTGGAACCTTGGCAAGAGTGGTAATATTCTCTGGTATTTCGGAGATCAATGGTGGTCCTTCAAGCTGCAGAGACGAGAACATCCTTTCCAGTGCAACGGAAATGTCCCGTATGTCGAACCATTTGTCCCACTCGCATTTCGGATCTTTGATCTTGCCTCTTTTAGTGATCCTCGGATATTTTTCAGCCAGATATACAGCATGTGATCCCCCATATGCTTCTCGTGGGTGATCTCCCATCTGAACAACGGGCCCTCTGTTGAAGTGGTTTGATAGAGTCCACGTGAGGGGCTTCCAATCTGCCTTGAACGGTCCTTTAAAGCCTAGGCCAAACCTGCGGTTCGGCCTAATTTCCTTTGGCGGCTTGAGCATACCCTGTAACTGTGCGCCCAGACCTTTTCCTTGTTGATAGCCGATGTTCCTCATAATCTCCCTACCTTTGGAGTGAAAAGGGAGACATGATGTTGTGGTTGCCCTGACCGGCTCCTTTGGTGCTAGTAGAACATGAGATGGATCACGTACGTCCAGCAGTGATAATATGGGCCGATGAGACGGCCAAACAGAAGGCAAAGAGGTGTTGATAGCATCCACTATGTGAAGGACAGGTGTACTGACCACTTTAATAATTCTCCCATTGTAAGGAAACTTCAGGCACTGATGGTTGGTGGAAGGCACAGCGTCCATGGCTTCGATGTAAGGGCGACCCAGTATAGCCTTGAATGTGGGGTCCATGTCGAGGACATGGAATTCCGTGGGAATTGACATGGGGCCTAGTTCTGCTTTCAGAATAATCATCCCCTACGGTGACCTTTTGCTATTGTCATAAGCCGTGACCGTGATCGAGGAAGGTCTTATTTGTTCCTCGTTGACCCCACACAACTGAAGAGTGCTCATGGAGATCACATTTATGGATGCACCCGTGTCCACAAGACACGGGTTTATGGATACCCCATTAATTTTTATTGAAATGCACAATGCATATTTTCGAGCTTCCTTGGGAGCGAGCTCGTAGTTGTGAAACATGATGGCTGGTTGTGTGTCTGTTGGGGTCAGGACGGTCGAAACCTTCTCCACGGGGAGGTCTTCATTAACCATGACCTTTTGAAGATATTCCATCAAGGCTGCCTGGTGGGATGTGGATCTTTGAAGTAGCTCCAGGATGGAGATCCGGGCAGGTGTCTTGTCCAAGTGTTTCAATAGATCATACTGTGTTCCAGGGATAGCTCTTTCTGGTTGTTCTGCATCATTCTTATCTGGCTGAGATTGCTCGGGATTCTGACTGTTGTGGGGGAAAACCCTGTGGAAAATCCTTCCACTCCGGAGCACCATTGCCTGCGGGTTTTGTACCTCTGTGGGGGTAGCAGTGAGTTTTAACAGAGGTTTGAGGGGTAGTGGTGGAGGAATGGTCGATGAAGCAGGGGTGATGACGGGAGCAGGGATTCTGATGAGGGGTTTGTTCGGTGGAGGCATGGTGGAGGTAGAGGGGATATCGCGCGGATTATAAAGGATAAGGGGTCTGGAAGGTGGAGGTGGAGACGAAGTAGAAGTGGGTAGGGCTTGAAGTGGGCAATGATTTTGAGGTGGGCGATGAGTAATGAGTGATTTTGAAGGCATTAGTGGTGATACGATGGAGAAAGATGGGGTTATGTATGGTTGACGGATGATAAGGGGTTTAGAAGGCGTAGGGGTAAATGTGGTAGAGGTGGATGGTAAAGTGGGGGAGTGGGAGAAGATGAGAGGGTGTGAAGGCGTAGTGGAGAGTGTCGGTTGATAAGGGATCGGGGTACGGATGAGAGGGCGTAATGGTAGTGGAAATGGTGAAGGTGATACTGACGCGGGTTGATGAGAGAGAGGTGCTACCCGGGCAAGGCGAGGGGGTTGCATGACGATGGGGTTGGAATAAGAAAGAATAGAGGTACTTTCCTGGTGCCACACCTGCTCTCTCCCGACTTCCGGGAAGGAGGAGATGGGGTTAACCTGATGATTGGGCTGTTGGTTCTCCAGTAATGGATTCTGGATTATGCCCATGTCGGGCTGTTGTTGTGGGGCCTGCTGAGCCTACTGTTGTTGTTGTGGTTGCTGTTGCTGTTGATGTTGTAACTGCTGTTGTGGCCTATGAGGAGGTCTCCTAGCCTTGAGAGCCGCGACGTATCGTCTCATCTCATCCCAATCTATTTGATGTTCATCATTCATATCATGGATGTAATCTTTGAAATGGAAGCAGTAATCTACTGTGTGTCCCGGCTGCCTGTGGTAGACGCAGTATTTGGAGGTATCAACATTGGGGGGCCACGCGGGCCTTTCTCTGGGTAGGGCGAGTTGGTTTGATGCCATGAGGGCATTAAAAATATCTGCTAAGGTTTCCGGCAATGGTGGATAGTAGGCTCTCTTGGGACCGAGCGGCCTCCTTTGTTGCTGTTGGGGACCATAGTTCCCCGGGGGTGGAACTTGGTTGTACTGAAGCGGTGGTTGTTGTTGCTGAGGTTGTGGTTGTTGTTGCTGGGGTTGGCGTAATGGAGGCATATTATCCTGGGGTGGATTATTTTGGGGTGGAGGACGAAGAGGGAAAGGACCTGGTTGAAGGGGAAGTCGGGGCATTTGTGGAGGCCTTGGGTTGACTATATAGTTGGCATTGTTGACTGCACTGACTTGCTCATTTGTCACGACCCCTTCTGTGGCTCCACCCGGGACACCAGCGCCTGTCTTTCTGACCACTTTGGGCTTCGACGACTCAAACATGTTCATAATGGGGGAGTCTTTTAACTGGGTTTGGATGTATCGGGCCCTTTCATAGAGTTCCTCCATTGTAGTAAGTTTATTCATGGCCAGGACGTGTCTGAACTGTGGGGTTGCATTAGACACAATCATCTTCACTTGTTCGGGCTCAGAGAGGGTATCCCTTATTCTTTCCGCTAGAGACCTCCATCTATCAGCATAGCGGACAAAATCCTCATCGGGCTTCATCTTTTCGGCCACTTGGTCGGTAATGGAGAGTGAGGGACCGACCCTATCCCTATATTTCTGTAAGAACCTTCTCTGGACTATTTCAAAATTCTCGGCCTCGCGGGGCTCCAAGGAATAGAACCACTCAAGCGCGGGACCATCCAATGATCTCCGAAAGAGGTATGCCAGGGACCTCTGATCGTTTTGCCAATAGGAGGATTCATACATGAAATCCTTGAGGTGAATGAAGGGGTTGCCGGTACCTTTGTATCTGCGGTATGTGGGCATTTCGGAGGGAGGAAGATGAATGACGGGAAGGATTGGCAAAGCAACCTCCGGGGTGGCTTTCACGTCCACCATCCTTCTCAGATTTTGAAACTGCTCGTCCATGCGATTGAACCTATTGAGGAGCGATTGGGTGAGCTCCTCTGGAGGTGAAGGTGGCACTTGCCACTGGGGGAGAAACTGTCTCCCGAAGACTTGAGGGGGGAACCCGGAATGAGAGGGAGCTGTCGGACCGCCGACAGTTGGCCCTGGCTGAAGCGGTGTATGGGGAACAATGAGAGTTTGAGATTGTGACAGGAACTGGAATGAGGGTGGTTGTTGGCTCGCTTGACCTTGAAGCGAGGGAGACTGGATGACTTGCGCCAATGAAGGAGATGGAATGGCCTGCACGGACTCTTGGAGAGGTGCGATGGCCGGAGTTGATTCCTGGGGCGTGGGGGAAACAGATTTCCCCTTTAGAATGGCCTGGAAGGCCCGGAGCTGTTCAGAGGTAAGCTCCGTGTTGGCGAGGACGCCCAGTAAGGAAGTGATATCCTGTGGTGGGGACGTGTCCCCGGCGGTAACATGCACCTCATGCGAGTGCTCATGAGAAGGACCCGAGTCCATAGCATAGACTCGCGGGTTGGCTGACAAACCACGACTAGGGTGGTTCTCCTCAAAAGACTCGTGAGCCATGCTCACAGTTTTCCCAGAACGTAAGAACATACACTAGCAAGCAGGTAGCACAGATTATCAAACAAGTGGATGCCTTTGCGCCCTTTTTTTGTGTTTTGATTTTGATGATTTTTTTGTGTTTTTAGCGAGATCCGAAGTTCACACAAAATGGGGACCCTAGTTTATTTTTGTTTCACCGCCGTGTCAGCTAGGGTCTCTCGTCTCACCACGAATGAAATGACTAACTCCGGGGAACTTCAATGGTACAACCAGCCCAGTGAACGAAGAGGAGATTCTTCGATGTCGGGGACTTACGGAGGTCCCAGTGTAAGAGATTCTAGTCCGTTGAGAGGAATTCTCAAACGGAGAGTCCTTCCTTCACCGGGAAAGGGTGATCCTAAAAAAAACGAAAAGAGGATAGAAAAGAGGGATGGATGCATGCAATGAAATGCTGACAGAGATATGGAGTGGGAAAACAACAGAAATAACATACATGTAATAAACAAAGAACCAATCGAAACTGACAGTGCTGCCGTGAGCACAACGGGGGCGCGCGCGGGCGCCAAGGTGGAGAGGCACGGATGGTGCCGAACTTGCAAGGGTAGCCGAAAGGAAGCAGTAGAAGTCCCACCGTGATCGCCAATCTGTGAGCGAGGTCACGCGGTTCGGGGAAGCGGAGAGGACGCGGAGCGCGCGGGCTCCTTCTTTCTTTGTTTTGCTGCAACACAGAAATAAGAGAAAAGAGAAGGGGCCACCACGGGAGATTGCTCCGGCGGGGCGAGCGGGACAAATGTAATATAGCAAGATATGGGGGTTAAACGGCCATAGCGGGAAGTGACTCGCCGCGACCTCGGGGGGACGGGAATGGTGCAGAAATTAAATAGCAAGAATTGAAACGGCCATTGGGGAAGTGACTCGCCGCGGCCTCGAGAATACGAGCAGATAAAAATATAACAGAATATAAGAAGAATATAAAGAGCGGGAATTTAAACGGCCATTGGAGAAGTGACTCGCCGCGGCCTCGAGAACATGAATAGATAAGAATATAACATATAAGAACGGAAATTTAAACGGCCATTGGGGAAGTGACTCGCCGCGGCCTCGAGAACATGAATAGATAAGAATATAACATATAAGAACGGGAATTTGAACGGCCATTGGGGAAGTGACTCGCCGCGGCCTGGAGAACATGAATAGATAAGAATATAACATATAAGAACGGAAATTTAAAAGGCCATTGGGGAAGTGACTCGCCGCGGCCTCGAGAATAATATGTGATCGCCAGGGGCCAAAAGATCCCAAAAATAAGAAGGTGATCGCGCCTACCTCAAGAGCGGGAGATGACGGGTTGCTTCTTCCTCCCCCTTTGGCCGGCCGACGGAGAGGGCTTTCCTTGGGTACCCTTGCAAAACAACGACAAACAAGTAACAAGTGGATTAGAAAGATGAAGGTGTACTATTCAAATCCTTGCGATAAAAATAACGAAATGATGGCAAGACACACACCTGGTTGGTGTTATCTTTTAAACCCCTCTCGGACTCGAGTAGGAGGAAAATGAGATGATGGATGCAAGAAGTATGCCAGAGACGGCGCCCTTATGTAGGGGGATAGATGATGCGAGATGATGAATGCAAAAGAACTAAGAAGAAAAGGAAATGATTGGCTTATTGGATGTGCCGATGGTGAAATCCGGCGGAGCTCCGGCAGCGTAGGGATGGCGTGGAAGCGCGGTGGATGAAGACGACCTTCCTCTCACGAGCGTGGGCACCCGAGAAGCCGGCAGAACCTCCACCTACAAAAGACCCCACGGGTTAGAAAATGACTCCGGTAGCCTCTGGGCTCCGACAGCCTATCGGATCTCTTCGAAGCTCTTCCAGAACTGAGGGGGTGGGCCTCTATTTATAGAGCTACGGAGGGTGGAGGCGTCCAGGACCCTGGACACCTCCATCAGGGCTGAATTAATATTTTATTCTATTTTTATATATTTTTTTAGAATACTTTTGTGGAGGCGTCCAGGGCCCCGGACGCCTCAAACAGGTCCACCGAAAATCGACGACGGCCGCACGCGGTTTGGCACAACGCGTGGTTTTGTGAGCGGCGCCTCGTGATTCAGAAATGGGCGCGTCCAGGGGCCTGGATGTCTTCAAAATTTGGATTTTTTTCACACACGACAAACCGTCGTTCGGTGGCCGGCGCTCGTGAGAGAGTTGATGGAGGCGTCGAGGGGCCTGGACGCCTCCAAAAATATGTTATTTTTTATTTTGATTTTATCTTTTATGCCAAGGCTGGCATTTTAATTTTTTATATTTATTTTTTATGGAGGCGTCCAGGGGCCTGGACGCCTCCATTAATATATATATTTTTATTTATTTTTTTGTTTTTTTATGCCAACTGGCATTTTACACACATTTTTTTATTTTTATTTTTATGGAGGCGTCCAGGGGCCTGGACGCCTCCATTAAAATATATATTTTTTTATTTGGTTTTGGGCCCTAAGAAAAGAATAAAATAAAAGAAAAGAATGGGGGCGTCCAGGGGCCTGGACACCCCCATTAAGACCCACCCGGGTCCTAGTCAGCGGCTGCCCGGCAGACCTCCTTCTTGATTCCGGAACCTCCTGATGCGTTCGACTGGTGTTGATGTCGTCCGAATGCCGTGACGGGACGATTCCGAATGCCGAAAAAGGCAGAAGAAGACCCAAGAAAAGGAAGCACTCGAGTGATTCAAAATGCGTAAGCCGTTGCGGGGCGTTGTATAGTAATATGAGACTTTCTCAGGAGACGTCAAGAATGGCGTGTCTACATCAGGCAGAGGAGGTGGATGGAGTACATGAAGGATTATGATGTTACTCTATCTTATCATCCTGGCAGGATGAACGTCGTGGCTGATGCCCTGAGTAGGAGGGTATCGGTCAGTCGGTTGTTGTTGAGGAAGTGGAAGCTTTGGGAGCAGGTTCCGGCCATGACTTTTAGACTCAAGGTCCCGCAGGACTAGGGTTCGGCTGTCCTTGCGAGTCTGACTGTCACGTCCGCGGTGCGTCGACAGGTGACTGAGGCTCAGGGAGCGGACCCCGAGCTACCCCGTATTCTGTCGATGGCCGAGGTGGAGCTTGGCGAGGATGGAGCTGTGAGGTTCAGAGGTAGATTGTATGTGCCGTCCGAGGGGCAGGTGCGGCGTACTGTATTGCGTGAGGCTCACGGGAGTCGGTATGCCGTGCACCCCAGATCCGCTAAGATGTACCAGAACCTGAAGAGGCAGTTTTGGTGGCCTGGTATGAAGAGAGATGTTGCAGAGTTTGTGGCCAGGTGTTTGACCTGTCAGCAGGTGAAGGCTGAGCACCAGCGACCAGGAGGCACACTTCAGCCCTTGGACATTCCTGCGTGGAAGTGGGACCACGTGACCACTGATTTCGTGGTTGGATTGCCGAGGACGTCCAGTGGGGAAGATAGTATCTGGTTGCTAGTGGATAGACTGACGAAGACGGCACGGTTGCTGCCGGTCAAGGTCAGTTGGAGCGTGCAGCATTTGGCTCGTCTGTACGTGGAGCGGATAGTCCCGTTGCATGGAGTCCCTATCTCCATTGTATCGGATCGTGATCCCCGTTTCACTTCTGGATTCTGGAGGAGTTTCCAGAGGGCTCTAGGCACTGAGTTGGCATTCAGCTCGGCCTATCATCCTCAGTCGGATGGCCAGTCTGAGCGGACCATCCAGACTTTGGAGGACATGTTGCGAGCGAGTTGCTTGGAATGGCAGGGGAGTTGGACCCACCATTTGCCATTAGTGGAGTTTGCTTATAACAACAGCTATCATTCGAGCATCGGTATGGCTCCCTATGAGGCATTGTATGGGCGACCTTGTCGGACTCCGCTTGATTGGTTCGAGGTAGGTGAGCGTGCCTTGATCGGACCAGATTTGGTGCAGCAGTGTGTTGAGGTGGTGCATCTCGTTCGGCAGAAGATGTTGGCAGCTCAGAGCCGACAGAAGAGTTATGCCGATCGTAGGAGGCGACCTCTCAGCTTTGCTGTCGGAGATCGAGTTTTCTTGAGAGTGTCTCCCATGAAGGGCGTGATGCGCTTCGGTAGGCGTGGGAAGCTGAGTCCCCGCTACATTGGTCCCTTTCCCATCGTTGAGCGCGTTGGGGAAGTTGCTTATCGGTTGCAGCTACCTCCGGAGCTTTCCGCGGTGCATGATGTGTTCCACGTGTTGATGCTTCGGAAGTATATGCCCGATGATTCTCATGTTCTGGAGGATGCCGTTTGGCCTGAGTTGACCCCAGATCTGTCCCTTCCGGAGTTTCCTGTTCGAATTGAGGATCGGTGGGAGCAGTGCCTGCGAAACAAGGTTATCCCTCTGGTTAAGGGGGTCTGGCAGCGTCATTCTGGCGGCAAGACGTCTTGGGAACACGAGGATGAGATGCGAGAGTTATATCCCTATTTGTTTGTGTGAGTCTGTCCCCCGTCCTTGTGCTATGTTCTTGAATTTCGAGGATGAAATTCCTTTAAGGGGGGAGGGCTGTAATGTCCCGGATCTTTCGGATCCTTCTTTGTGGGTCCCGAATCTGGTTTATCGGAGTGTCTGACCCTGTTGTGTCTGAAATTTTGTTTCGGACATCTTTCGTGTTCGGATCGGCGCGATCCGGAGTCGTTTCGGAGGCCCAGAGTGTGTCCGCGGCTTTTCCGTGCGTGTTTTCTGATTTCCGCGTACGGGTTTCGGCGAATCCTTCGGAACCCTGTAGCGGGTGAACTGGGTCGTTCACCAACCCGCGAGTGGTGCCGTTGCGATCAGCGCGTCGAGACGGTAGAGGAGGTGTATTTTTCTATTTTTTGGGATTTTTCCGATTTTCTGGATTTTCTATATATATCAATTCTTTTTCTTTTCTTTTTTACCTTTTTCTTTTCTTCTTCTTCTTCCTCCTTCCTTCAACCGTGAGAGCTCCCCCTCTCCCCCGTGACCGATCTTCTTCCCCCGGGAGACCGAGACGCGGCCCCTCTCACTCCGACAACGGCGTGGTAGCGGCGGCGAGGCGGTCCCGGTGGCGTGCTTTTCGCGGCGAGAGGCGGGGCGTTCGTGGGAGTAAAAGCTTCATCCTTGCTTTCGGCGGTGATTCGGCGGAGCTTTCGCTCCATTGAGGTAGGGAGACAAACCCCCATGCTCATCCCATCGTTCCCCGTGCTTTGTAGACCGAGGGGAGGTCGAGAGGGGCGTTTTTGAGCGGGTTTGGGTGAAACCATGTTTTTGGGGTTTGTGAGCCGATCCGCCGTTTCTTCGCGTTTTTGGCCGATCCGAGGCGGTAGATGCATGCTAGGAGGGTTGGGGAGGGTTCCCCCTTTGTTTCCCCATCATCGGGGGGTGATTGGGGCGTGGAATGGAGTTTTCGGCCATTTCCCGTCGTTCTCGGTTTTCCGGGGTGATCGCGGTTCACCAGTAACCGCTATCAATGGTAGCGGTCAGGTGAGGACCGCCTTCATCGGATTTTTGACCGTTAGGCCTTAGAGTGTCGGTGGCTGGTCGCGGTCTTGCGACAGACCGTGACTGTTAGTCACGGTCTGGGGACGACCGCGACTGTTAGTCGCGGTCTGGGGACGACCGCGACTGTTAGTCGCGGTCTGGGGACGACCGCTATCACCGTGGGGACCGACACGGTCCTCGAGGCATTTTTTTGACCGTTGGTTCCTGGTCACGGTCCCCTAGGGACCGCTACTGTGTGAAGGCGGTCATCAGGCGATCGCCTTCATTTTTCTGGTGCCGGGGTGGTCGCGGTAAACCGCTACCACCGGAGGCGGTCCTCCGGTGACCGCGTCTGCCGTTTCGTGCCGATCAAGCCCGGGTGAGTGGGTCCTGACCCCTTTGTGTTGTCTTACGGTCCGACTGATGCTTGGCATCGTGTGGGGACTGTACGAGGGTGCCGCGGGGATCCCGGGAGGTGATACGTCGGCTGGTGCTACCGAGAGTCGGTGTGGTACAGAGGGTGACCTCTGCACCTTCTTAGTGTTGGTCGGTGGTTTCCATAGATTAGTCCTTACTTCCAGTGACCCTACCACTAGTCGTAGCTTTCCCACGGCACGCGTGTGCTGGCTCGCCTGGGAGTGGCTGAGCGGCGTACCCGAGAGAGGCGGTGAGTAGGCTAGTTACCGCAGGGCCCCCGCGTACTTCCGAGTCCGGGTTTAGGGGGAAATACCAGCTAGAGGATAGGCCTAGGGCGTACGGTCTGAGTGTGCACACGAGGCTGAGGGTTCGGACCCGCGCTGACGAGCGTGACCTCAGCTAGTCCTTATTTTGCGGTTACTTCTGGTTACTGAGTATGTCTGAGTCTCACGCCCGGGGCGTAGTAGCTAGACACTTGTGACGCGGTATAAGACGTTAGGGGACGCATCCGGTCGTTCTTCTAGTGGGTGGTGCTCCTGTTCACTGGCAGGCGTGGACTTGTGTTTTCTGGGACCGAGGTTCTGTAGTACGGTACTGTTAGAGTAGACGACTTTTCTGTTTATTTATTTCAGCTTGTTGGTTCTACCGTACTCCTGTTAGGTAGGGTTACCTTCCGCCTTCTCGCTTCTCGTGCGAGGTGGGGATTCGCGGGATCCCTACTGGGCCAATGAAATGAGGCTCACCCCTGCTTTTCAGGTGAGGCGGGGTCTTCGAGAGGCGCGGCCGAGTTTCAGCGCGGTTCTTCTAGCCAGGGTTAGTCGCCAGTCTGCCAGAGCCGGGGGATGTCCCGTGTAGTTGTACTCCGGGGGATGCCCCGTGTAGTTGTACTTTCTTTTGGACATGAGACACTGTGGACCTTGTAGCAGTTTATTTATTTATATTATTATGTGCATTTTATTTTAGATTATTGTGCTATCTCTGTGGTCGTTGCAACTTCTCTTGTACCCCCACACCACTCCTTTCTACCCTTCCGAGTCTTCGGGCTCGTGGGTTGGCGGATCGAGATTCGAGACGCACCGGTTCCTTTCCGGTACTCGGATCCTCGGGTCGTCACAGGTACCCATTGGAGCAGCTATTTCCTTGAGGTTGTCCATTTTGTACTTCTTCAGTAGATCCCTTATGTACTTGGACTGAGAGATGAAGGTACCATCCTTTGATTGTGTAACCTGTAGTCCAAGAAATAGTTTGAGCTCACCCATTGAGCTCATTTCAAACTCATTAGTCATTATCTGAGAGAATTCCTCACACAATTTGGGGTTAGTTGACCCAAACACAATGTCATCCACATAAATTTGAATGATAAGAATATCTGAATGACTCACCTTGGTGAATAATGTTTGATCAACTACACCTCTTGTGAAGTTCTTATCAGTGAGGAATTTGCTCAACCTGTCATACCAAGCTCTAGGAGCTTGCTTTAAACCATAGAGAGCTTTTCTGAGTTTATAGACATGATTAGGGAAGTCTAAGCATTCAAATCCAGGAGGCTGCCTCACATAGACATCCTCACTGATTTCCCCATTTAGAAAAGCTGATTTTACATCCATCTGTTGAAGATTTATTCCTAGGGAACATTCATAAGCCAATAATATTCTGATTGCTTCTAATCTGGCTACAGGGGCAAAAGACTCTTCAAAGTCTATTCCAAATTCCTGATTATACCCCTGAGCTACAAGTCTGGCCTTATTTTTAATCACATTCCCTGATTCATCAGTTTTATTTCTGAACACCCATTTAGTCCATGTGACTGTTTCATGATTAGGAGGTGGAACCAAGTGCCACACCTTATTCCTATCAAATTGATTGAGCTCTTCATGCATGGCATTAATCCAATGCACATCCTTAAGAGCACAGTCAATGGACTTGGGTTCTACATTTGAAACAAACGCATATGCATTCAATTCATTTTGAATCCTTAAGTGGCCTCTGGTCCTAGGGGGGTCATGCAGATTTCCAATCACATTATCTACAGGATGATCTTTAAGATATCTAATGTTAACAATTGGATTGTCATGATTTTGATTTACCTCCCCCTGAACTGTAGGCTCTTCTTCATTAGGCTCTTCATTTCCTTCCTCATTTTTGAATTGGTCTGCATAATTTCCTTCTTTCAGAATATCACCACTGTCTTCATTCCTGCATTGACCAATATTAGTCTTTAATAAGGATTCATCAAAAACTATATGTGGAGATTCTTCAACAGTATTGGAATTCAGATTATACACTCTATATGCTCGGGTGTTTTCAGAATAACCAAGAAAAATTTCTGGTTCACCTTTAGGTTCAAATTTATCAAGGTCTCTTTTATCATTTATATGTATAAAGCATTTACACCCAAAAACCTTGAAATGAGCAATTGAAGGTTTCTTACCCTTTATGATCTCATAGGGTGTTTTCTGGGTAGAAGGTCTTACCATAGCTCTGTTAATTACATAACAGGATGTATTTACTGCTTCAGCCCAGAACTTCCTTGGTAGACCACCTTCAACCAAGAGTGTACGACCCATCTCCACTAGGGTTCTGTTCCTTCTCTCCACAACTCCATTCTGCTCAGGTGTCCTTGGTGAGGAGAACCTATGGTTAATTCCATTTGACCTGCAGAATTCATCAAACTGTGAGTTTTCAAACTCACCTCCATGATCAGATAGAATATTTTCAATTTTCTGATTTTTTTTAAGACAGAACTCCTGAAATTCTGTGAATGCATCACTTTTATGTGATAAGAAGTATACCCAAGTGTACCTAGAAAAGTCATCTACCATGACAAATCCATACCTCCTCCCTGATAAGCTGACAGACCTGGTTGGCCCAAAAAGGTCCATGTGTATCAGCTCATAAGGTTTAGAAGACATATTTTCTGTCCTAGATTTAAATGACTTTCTAGTTAACTTGGACTGAGTGCATGCATCACAGATTTTATTTTCTTTCTTAAAGAAAACTTCAGGAAGTCCTCTAACCATGCTATGCTTATTTAGTTTATGTAAAACAGTGTAACTAGCATGACCTAACCTACGATACCATAAAAATGTTAAATCTTCTCTACTAGCAGTAAGGCATAGGTTAGAATGTTGAATATCCTCTAAATCTATCATGTAAGTGTTATTTATCCTCTTACCAGAAAATTTAACAGTTTCGGAATCAGGTTCAAAAACTTTACAACATTGAGAGTCAAAAAGCACTTTGCATCCTTTATCACATAGCTGGCTGATGCTAAGTAAGTTATAAGCTAATCCTTCAACCAGCATGACATCCTCAATGCAACAAGTAGTACACTTACCTACCTTACCTGTTCCAACAATCTTACCCTTTGTGTTGCTACCAAAGGTGACAAGGCCTCCTTGTTTCTCTGTCAGCATACAGAACTTGGCCTTATCCCCTGTCATATGCCTGGAGCAGCCACTATCCAAGTACCACAAATTATTCTTGGCTGCCAGGCATACCTGCACACATAATTAGGTAGAGAAGTTTGGAACCCAAGACTGATTGGGCTCCAGAGAAGATGAAAAGCAATTAAAACAAGAAAGCAGCCTTTTAGGAATCCACATTTGTTTGAAACATTTCTATTCAGTGGATTTTTCAGATTTCTTTTTGTTTTGCTTTTTCTTGTTGACACTAGCATGATTATTTACAGATTGTTTATTTCTGTGCCAGTGCCTTGGCCAGGATGTATTCACGAAATTTTGGCCATAGTAATCATTGGGCTGGTGTTTCGACCGTCTTTTCCTTCGCTCCTTTTCGTTGGTATTTTTCATTCATTTATTTCGCGGGTCGATCAATCAATTGACTGACTAGTAATCAACTGACTGATTGACGACGCGGGCGTGCCAGTCACATGAGTGACGATTTATGATGCGCTCATTCTGACCCTTATCGGGCGAGAGTGAGGTTCGGTCGGGACCAGCAGTCCGCCATACCGTAAAGGCTATGGCGTTAATTACATCCCCCACGAGGAGGGAACACCTTTGATTAGTTGCCGAGATAGCGAGCTGTCGAAGCCGGAATAAAAGATACAGAGCATGCGAACAATCATGCAAGATGTCATGACCGAATACGCAGGGTTTATTGAGGTGGGGCTTGGTACATGGCGGAGTACTTAGGCCCGAAAGCCGCCTTCACGCGTGACAAGGTTTCCGGTCAGGCATAACCTGGCCTTCTGACAATGTCATTTGATATACCAAGGGTGCACCCACTCGGGCATACATTAATGAGACACGAATGCTTGGGCCAAATCATGATGCCAAAGATTCGAGACGCATCAATTCAAGCTTGAAAAGCTAGTTTATTCAATTTATTCAATCAAAGAGCTTATGAAATTCCATGATTAGTATGAGAAATCATCCCATGAATAGGAAAAAGGATTAGAATTATGCGATGACACGACTCGGAACGAAACCGGTGCAGTGCATGCGAAGAAACGGGTTGGAATGGTTAAAACGGCGCCCTGAAACGTAGGTAAAAGGGGTTAAAACGGCGCGGTCAAACGTAGGTAAAAGGGGGAAAAGCCGTTAAAACGGCGCGGTGGAAGGTAGGGGCGCGCCGGGGAGGGCGCGCCGGATAGGGCGCGCCGGATAGGGCGCGCCGCTTTAGGCCGCGCCGTTTTAACGCGTGATCGCGCCGTTTTAGCCCGATTTCGCGGAAACCGAGATTCTGTTGATTTATTTATGGATTTATTAGATTATTTTGGGGGTTTTGAGGACTTTATTGAATTGATTATTCATTGGATCGGTCCCAAACCGTTCAAAGCCAAGTCACGGGTTCGCGCGAGGTTCACACTCGAGCGCAGCAATTGCTCCGAGTTTACACTCGTTTGAGCCGAAATTTCGGCAGCATCTCCCCATCCTAAAGGATTTGTCGGGGAGAAGCGGAGGATGCTCACGTGGCGGAGCAAACCCCTAAAAGCCAGGTGGCGCAACGGCGGCCGGCGAGACCCGACGGATAGGAAACCCCGAGGGCTAGCCTACGAGGGGCACCATCATTCCGTGGGTTGAAAGGTGATCAGACGAAGTGACTAATAAGAGAAGGTAAACCCCGAGGGCTAGCCTACGAGGGGCACTCGACTCATAGCCAAATCATGATCGGAAGGGACAGCCAATAGGGAGGAGAAGCCCTCGAGGACTAGCCTGTGAGAGGTTTCCAACCCGTGGCCACCACGATATCCTTGAGGATAGTGGATTTAATGTTGGGCCAAAGCCCCTGTTTATATTCACCGAACAGACCATGAGGATACATACCACGAAGGGGTATGACCCCGTGATCCACTGGTGATTCATGGGGGAATGTCCCCTCTCCCCGTCGGACAAACTCTTCGGAAAAATCGTCATGAGCAGGACAGGACATGATGTATTCGATAGAAGGGAGTTAATTGGCCTATTCGCGTAATAAACCAGCCGGTTGACTAGTTAGCAAGGGGGATTATGTTGATATCGGGGTTAGCCTGTTAGCATAGACAGTAGCTTGTTGGCTTGTGGCTTTCCACAACCAGGGGAGGGCAAGCCATTGAGCAATCGGGATAACGAACAGAAAGATAATAATACCCACAAACATTGCATTTTTATTATGGGGATACCCCCATCCCCCTCCATTCATGACTGGGAACGGAAGGAGGGCGATGGGAGAAGGTCCCGGGGCTCTGACCAGAGGAGCATCGAGGTGCCTTCCTCTGACCAATGGCCCTCCACGGAATAGAAATTGATGCGAGACGAAACCCCTGGGGAGAGGGTGATATCACTGTTGCCCTTGGAATCGTCAGGGCGTATGCATCAGAGAAACCACGGAAAGAAACCTCGATCCAGTATATGGAAATGAATCTTCGGTTGCATATATAGATATTGATGACTTTTATTCGAATACAGAAAGGGTGAATGCCCAGATGGCTCATTACGAATGCTCCACATCCCCTAGTCAGCATTCAAGCAGAAAGCAGGAGGGGTAAACAAAAGTGAGAAGAAGCAGGGCATCGCAAGCTCATATCCTCGCCCAGGATGCTACAATATCGTACCCGCGCAGGGGTTTTCGGAGAAAAGGGGAAGAGAAAAGATGATGAAGGGGGAGAGGGCTCGTATCATCGCCCTTCCCGCTTCATTTACATTACATCAGAAAAGAGAGAACGGAGAGAATCGTCAGAAAACGATCTCGGAACCCACCTAGACTTCTTCTCCAAAGCAGAGTATCGGAACTAGCTCCTCTTCTCCGACTACGGAGGGCTTCGAGCGAACGGACCGGGGAGGATCGTAGCGGCCCTCGTGGAAACCCTTTCTTCTCCCCCAAGACTTCTCGCTCTCGGACGATTGGCTCTCTTTTCCCTTTTTTTTTTGATCGGATCTCCCCTCCGCTTTTTCTGTTGGCCCCTCTTCTTCTTGATCCCCCTCCAGGCATGCCATATATATGGCATGTGGTTAATCCGGCGCGGTGGAGAAAGGCGCGCCGGGTTGAGGGCGCCGGGGAGCAGCCCCCTTGGCTTTTTGCGCGCCGTTTTAACGGCGCCGGGGAAAGGCCCCTTCTGGCTTTTGCGCGCCGGTTCGACGGCGCCGTTTTAAGCGGCGCCGTTTTAACCTGTTCTCCAGGCACGGCTAGGCCGGTGGGTCCGGGGATGCTTCCGGAGACTCCAGTGGACTGTTCCTCTCGTCCTGGCTCTCGGGGAGCCTTGACGGAGTGTTGACGAAGCTCTTGACGTGACGAACGGCCTTGATCAGAACTTCGTGTGCTTCCGGTCCGGACACACGGGTGTCCCGTCGGTACGACTTTCGGCACTGTGATTGGTGCCTCTCATCAAGACGGACCTGTGTCCGAAGCTTCCTTGCAGGATGGCATTGCATCCTGGGTAATTCCGCCTTGAACGGCGATCCATCGGCCGCTAATGGCCTCACTAGGGCGAGAAGCCGAACCCGTGTCGGGTGATCGGGATCTTCTTGCTGACAGAACCTCCGGCCCCTTGTTGTGGATGGCCGAGGGCATTCTTCCTCTTTCGGAGAATCATAAGGTAGACCGTCGTCCTTGATCGGACGTCGGATGTGGGGTAGCGGCATGACAGAGTCGATGCCGGATCATTGGGCAGGCTTGATCGCACCGCCGGTTGGTTGCGGGTTGACTTTGACTCTCCTGAGGTGAGGTCCCCGGTGTTCCCTTCAAGGTGGCTTGGGGCTTCGTCAGCTCGAGGGACCCTCGATAAGTTGATTTTCATCGGCTTCTGTGCTTCAGTGGGCCGTATCATTTGTCTTTGCGGCTTGGTCGCCAGGGATCATATTTTGAGTGCCAACAAATGCCCCCCAGACGTGGGTGGTGCAAACGAGGCAGGAGTGCAGCAGTGCCTACGGATGAGCTTCGTGTGATGACGAGAGCTCGAACGGCACTCAATTCTGGCTCCGGATGCCAGTCGGACGAGGCGGGAAACTTGTTCGGCCGTGTTGAAACGGCGCGGCCGTTAAAACGGCGCGGCCGTTTAAAACGGCGCGCAAATGAGCTTATTAAAACGGCGCGGCCTTAAAGGGTTAAAACGGCACGCCAGAATTCCTTAAAACGGCGCGCCAAACAGTTAAAACGGCGCGCCCCGGGGCGCGCCGTTTTAACGACCGTGGAGCCCCCCCTATAAGTCCATTTCTTCTTCCTTTTTTCTTCACAGTCCTTCATTTGACGAAATTTTCTCTCTCTCTTCCATTCTCTCCCTCCCGCGGCGCCGAGTGAGCTCTGAGCTCGGGCGATTTTCGCCTGTGAGTAGGTGAGTTGAGTGGTTTATTGCTTCGGGTTTTGAACCCATTCTTCGGGCTCCGGGAGGCTCTTTGTAGGACTTGTCCTCGGAGCTAGATCCCTCGGGTGTCCCATTTGGCCTTGGCTTAATGCCTATGGCTGCTTTTAGGGGCTGCTCCCTCTGTGGACGGCTTCCGTTTCTTCTTTGGCAATTCCTCGAGCTGAGGAGGTGCTGCCGAAATTTTGTCAGAAATGTCGTTTTGATCAACTGATTTCTGACCTTTGTTTGTTGGTTTGTAGATAGTATGGCATCTGATCTTCTTCTTCCGCATCCCGGGTTGCTGTGACCTGGGGGAACGTCCATTCCCTTGAGCGGGGGCTGAGACATATAGCTGCAGTGGCCGAATCTTCGGACTCAGAGACCGACACAGTTGACACCAGTCGCTTGTTCATTCTAGACGGCAACCAGTTTAAGTATGATCGAAGGGACGACATCCGACGGGATCATCCCAAAGATAAACATCTGATGGCCTTTCTCGAGCGCTTCAACCTTCGTGGGAAGCGTGACTTCATCCTGGTTCGCCGAGCTGAAGGGGCCCTGCTGGCGGAGCGAGACAGCTTGGCCGAATCTGTCATCTGCGGTATGCCCATGTACATCCCGGGTGAGCCCAGGAAGTGGGGAGCGGTGCTAGGGGTGCAGGAACTGTCTCCGGAGGCCGGGATGCTGACGAGAGCACCACAGTACACACCAGCTCGCTGGAACGAAACTGCTGGCCGTGTTGACAGGGAGAAGCCTGTATATGGTTTATTCCTCGGCCCGCTGCATTGGGGATACCGGGACGAGCCTTTTCTTTTGGACTGCTTGGCGGTCCGATTCAAGCATCAGATTTCAGTGGGGTGGTTTGGAGAGCTCAAAGCCACCGATGCTCATGCGTTCAGACCAGGAGCAGTTGAATTCACAGATTTTGTGCTGCGACAGTATGCTCCCATTCTGGTACATGCCGGGGTCTACGAAAGCATATATGCTTCGCGGTATAGATATCCGATCTCCCGAGGTCTATGTTGTGGGATGATCGAAGTCTTCTGCCCAGAGTACAACACCTTCTACACAGCGGAAGGTGAGACTTCATTGGATTTATGGAGCCTCTCTCAGCTGAGCGGCCTACCGATAGACGGAGAGCCGTATGAAGAAGTTTGCTTCCCAGACTGGCTAAAGGATCAGACGAACGGCGAAGGTAGATATTTTACGGGCTTCGCCTATCGTTATCTGATGAAGGCGTACCGCACCTTGCTGCGCCTGACGCTGGACTCGCGGGAGGCGCGAAAGCCGGGTGAGAAGAGACGCGTGCGGATGGGCACGTGGCTTCAGTATTTCTTTGGTGGGGAGCAGCAATATGAAGACTTTCCCACGGTAGTTCCGACAGCAGTGGCGCGGAAGAAGAGGGCCCGGCGCCAAGCAACGTATCCAGCTGTCGCAGGGAGAGAGAGGCAGGCCGGCCCGAACCCCACAGGAGTTGACGCAGTCACGCATTGTGCTGCGTATTTAACATATTGGCTTTGTTCATTCGCCCTTCCCCAAGGGGACGAGACGGTGATTAGGCCGGAGGCGATTTACCCCGCCTGTTTGATGGCTTGGGGGACGAAGCTGTCCCTGTGCCCCGTGGCTTTATGCCTCATATACAAGATGTTGGGGGATTTGCACAAATCACGTATTCCCCGGAATTCGAGGATAGTTGGTCCCCTCCACTTCTTTAATGCCTGGGTCTGTACCCTATTCCCGGAAGCGGCTCCCCGGTCAATGCAGTCAGATCGCCCGCTGCCGCGGATGATTGAATTTGCCAGTGCTGAAGCATCCTCACTGGCGGATCAGCTTTTTGCCATCAGGGGGAAGTTGACTACAGTTCCAGTAGATTCCCCGGGAGTTCTTCATTTCTGGAGCTTGGCTGCCAGCTCTAGTCCTCTGGTAAACAGGATGCGGCAGTGCCGATTGTTTGAGACAGAGGAGTTCATTCATGAGTTGACTGGGCGCAAGAGCACAAGGCCCATCCTGGAACCGGAACTGGTTGATTGGGCGTTGTCTATCCGCCCGAGTGTTCTTGTTTTTAGAAAGAGCGGCTTGCTGTGGCTGGAGCCGTATTATCCTTTCCGCTTCAGTCGAATTTTGGGTATGACCAACAAATTCCCTCTTCGGCGGCCCAGTTCAATCTTCCAAACAGGCACCGGGCCGGTCAGACGACTACAGAGGAAGCCCGCACATGGTGGGATTACTTTCATCGCCGGGAGGATGTATCATTCAGGGTGCCAACCCCGGCTCGTCTTCCCCGAGTGACTCCAGACTTCATCAAGTGGTGGAATGCACGAACGGGTTTTTATCGGAATTTCCGGAAAGACTGCTGGCACGTTGCCGAACGCCGCTTTCTAGATTCCCAGCGGGAGCCCATTCTGGACATTGATCCCGCATATCTGAAGAAGCTGAAGTCCTGGTCCAATGCCGAGGTGACGGCATATATAGAGGCCAGGAAAGCTGTGAAGGGCAAGTCATCCAAGTCCGACCCGAAGATGCCTGAAATCAGGAAGGATGACTATGTGAAGACCCTCTGGGGATTGTGTCGGGTCAGCAGTGACCGGGTTGCTCTTCAGACAATTCCCCTTCCAGTGGAAGAACCTCTTCCTACTGTGGCGAGCTGGCGCCCGGAGATTGACAGATTTCATCCTTATCGGACCTTCATTAGGAGGGAAGACAGGCGGGCTGACTTGTATGCCAACACCCCCTGGATATTCGCCCTGCTTCATTCTCATGGGCTTTCAGTTTCTGGTCCGTTAGAAGCCATCTGGAGCCATCAGTTACTGATATCTTTCAAGTATGTCGACGGCTGGGGGTTCGACTACTTGAGTCTATATCATCACTTATCATCCTGTGGCCATGAGGACTTGGCTCAGCTAGCGGATAAGAGTGAAACAATTGGGGACGTGTGCTGGCTGATCCATGAAGCGGCTTCCCGGGACAAGGCGCCAGTATTGCTTTACTGGCCGCTTAGTCCTCGATATACGGGGCTGCCAGGTAATGTTTGTTTTCTTCTTCAGCCATGGGGCTGTTTTCTCTGCAGTCAGTGTGCATCTTCTGACTTATATGCTTTCTGCAGCTCGTCTCTCAGTGGAGGGGACCCGGCATTGCAGGGAGTTGATATCGAAGGCGCAGAAGCCTTCGTATTTTAATATTCCGGAGCCAGCTCCGACTACAACGCCATTACCCCCTGGGGACTCGCGAAAACGAACCAGATCCCAGGTCAGGGAGGCTATTGGTAGGGCCAAGAAGGCCAAGAGAGCAGAGTCCCGTGCTACTAGAGCTCGTCGGAGGAAGGTTGCTGAGGAGGAGTCCGCCACTCCGCTTCCTCGGGTTCCATCTTTCTCTGAATTTGAGGCCGCCCGGACGCAAGGGTCCGAGGGCGAAGGTGATTTCTTATTCTTGCTTGGCTTGTTTGTTTACTTTCACCAATGTGGCTGATCATTCTTCTTTTCAATAGCTGCTGGTGCTACCTCTGCCGTTGTCGGGTTGGAGGCGGCACCTGGAGCTGCTACTGAGGAGAGAGGGGAAGAGGCCCCCTCGCTCCCTATTGAGCGCGACTTGCCTTCGCCGACGCCCCATCGAGAAGTAGAAGGTAATTTGTAGTTCGCCCGCAGGGCTTGTTGGCATATTCTATTTTCAGTCAAGGCCTGACTGTTTGCTATCTTTTGACTTCAGTCGATGTTCGACCCACGCTACTTCCCGAGGTGGGTGCCGCAGCAAGGATTGTCGTCGGCGAGCAAGGGCTTCCGAGGGACCAACCCTTAGATACTCCGCCAACGGATGTCCCCGAGGCGGAGACCCCTGAGGAGGTTCAGGCTAGAGGGCATCCTCCTAGCAGCCTGGTTCCCGCTCTGGTATCAGAGGTTCGAGAGCAAGCAGAAGACTCCTCTTCCTCCGAACAAGTTGATTATGGCGGCGGCTCCGGCGATGATGAGGGGTTCCCGATGGCGGAAACCGAGGCTGAGGATGCCGGGGCTTCTTCAGCTTACGAGAGCGACTTTTCAACATTTAGCCCTCCGAGGCTATTGGTAGCCGAGCATGGGCTACCATACCCGATTGCAGGAGAAGGGCCAGTATCTTCAGAGGCAACTCTGGGAGGCCTGAACATAGTGCCGGTCGAGGTAGGAAACCTTTTGATTCCCGCCTGCAACGTTTCTTTTCATTTCCAAGCCAGCTGGCTGATATTTGTATATGTACTGCAGGCTGAGGTGGTACCGCCAGCTATAATGATCCGTATGCCTCTTCCTGGCGTGGATATGAGCCAGCCAGCGTTCCCGCCTATTGTGCGGCCCATTGCCCTGCGGCTTCCACGGACCTATGCTGCTGCAGCGGTATCAGAGGAGTCCGGCGTGGCTGCCGAAGTTAGCGCTCCGACTGAGGTTGCAGGGGTTCAAGCCTTGGCAACTGGTGCAGAATCGTTGTCGTTGCCTAGTGGTCTTTCAGACATAGAGGCCGGAGAAATTATTGCGGATGAGGCCGATGTTACTCAGGCCTTGTCCATTATAGAGGGGTCTCTTCCCTTGGCGGCTGGCGAAACTACTCAAGAGGAGCATGTGCCTTCTGTTGCCGACACGGCTATTGCAGATTCACCCCAAAGGGCGGGCAAAGAAGTTGTTATTATGGAGGTCCCTCCAGTTGATATGGCTGCAGTGGTCGGACCGGGAGTGGGTGCCGTGCAGACTATGCCGTCGACGTCCCTCGGGGTGGCCGACGACATCTGGGCTGAGGTGGACAGCAGGGTAGACTTTCGGCTCCCCGAGACTTCGCCATTGGGCTTACAATTTTCTGGAGACATGGTATGGCAATCTCTGGATAATCTCCAGCGGGCCATGTCAGCTTCTCCAGACTTGACTTATGCACAGCTGAGAAGCTTGGTGGACCACCTCTCCCGGCCGCTACTGGCATTTGGTTGCCCCATGGATGATTGGACCCCACGGGTTGTGATGTTGCTGAAGCACGCCAACAGGCGGGATTTCCTGAATCGGGAGGTTTCCGATCAGCTCGCTGCTGTGAAGTTGGAGAGGGCAGATTGCCGCACTGCCGTCAGTTCACTGAAGGTGACGGTGGGACAGCTGAGGGACGCCGCTGAGAATATCTCGGAACGTCAGCTGCTCCTCAGGGCACGGATAGATGAATTGCGTGCGGAACTAGCTAAGGCCGAGGCCGAGCTGCAGGAAGGCGAGCGCCTAGAAGTCCAGACGACAGAGGAGGCCGACCTGGCTGAAGGACGACTTGCTTCACTCAACGAGAGGTTATTGCAGCTGACAGCCACCGAGACTCGTCTGGAGGAATTGACCCAGTACCCCTCGCTGGGCCTTTTGGAACTAGGGGACATCTTCCGGCGTCCTCTGCCGTAGTCTTGGTTTCCCTTTGCTTTTTGTTTCCTTTCCTTTTGGAAGCTCTGTTCCTTTTTTTTTTGTCTTTGGAGTTTATGTACCCTGGGGGATGCCCTGGGCAAAAGAATGTATTCTCCACTTTTATTAAATGGAAGCATTTCTTTTCGTAGTCTTGACCACGACTTCTTTTCGTCTTTTCTTTCTTTCGGCTAATCACCTGAACCCGGGAACGAGTGCCAATAACGCAGGAGAGCGCTCACGCCTTCAGGGAAGGGATGAGGTGTTCGCTCCACCGCGGTGTAGCCGTTCCTGGGACAGGGCCTTTGCCAGGTTTGGGGGGAAAGCGACCGATCTTGCCGATGGTGGCAAGGGTCGAAAAGGGTAGATGGTCTTGCCGATGATGACAAAAACCAGAAGGGTAGCGACCGATCTTGCCGATGATGACAAGGGTCGAAAAGGTGGACGGTCTTGCCGATGATGACAAAAACCGTTATAGGTAGCGACCGATCTTGCCGATGATGACAAGGGTCGAAAAGGTAGACGGTCTTGCCGATGATGACAAAAACCGGAAGGGTAGCGACCGATCTTGCCGATGGTGACAAGGGTCGAAAAGGGTAGACGGTCTTGCCGATGATGACAAAAACCGTTATAGGTAGCGACCGATCTTGCCGATGGTGACAAGGGTCGAAAAGGTAGACGGTCTTGCCGATGATGACAAAAACTGTTATAGGTAGCGACCGATCTTGCCGATGGTGACAAGGGTCGAAAAGGTAGACGGTCTTGCCGATGATGACAAAAACCGGAAGGGTAGCGACCGATCTTGCCGATGGTGACAAGGGTCGAAAAGGTAGACGGTCTTGCCGATGATGACAAAAACCGGAAGGGTAGCGACCGATCTTGCCGATGGTGACAAGGGTCGAAAAGGTAGACGGTCTTGCCGATGATGACAAAAACCGGAAGGGTAGCGACCGATCTTGCCGATGGTGACAAGGGTCGAAAAGGTAGACGGTCTTGCCGATGATGACAAAAACCGGAAGGGTAGCGACCGATCTTGCCGATGGTGACAAGGGTCGAAAAGGTAGACGGTCTTGCCGATGATGACAAAAACCGGAAGGGTAGCGACCGATCTTGCCGATGGTGACAAGGGTCGAAAAGGTAGACGGTCTTGCCGATGATGACAAAAACCGGAAGGGTAGCGACCGATCTTGCCGATGATGACAAGGGTCGAAAAGGTAGACGGTCTTGCCGATGATGACAAAAACCGGAAGGGTAGCGACCGATCTTGCCGATGGTGACAAGGGTCGAAAAGGTAGACGGTCTTGCCGATGATGACAAAAACCGGAAGGGTAGCGACCGATCTTGCCGATGATGACAAGGGTCGAAAAGGTAGACGGTCTTGCCGATGATGACAAAAACCGGAAGGGTAGCGACCGATCTTGCCGATGGTGACAAGGGTCGAAAAGGGTAGAGACACTGGACGTGTATAAGTGGGATATCGGATGAAGATCCTCGTCACGACCTTGAAAGTGGCCTTTTGGACGGCGGATGGTTCATCACTATTCATCATTCAATTTTTTTTATTCACATTACTGACCTAAGCGCCCTTTCGGGTTTTCACCGAGGCCAGCCCCCTCTTGCTTTTGCCCGCGCGCCCTTTCGGGTTTTCACGCGGCGGGGTACCCGATTTTGCCTGCGACGCCCTTTCGGGTTTTCGCCCCAGCTGGGTTATAGCCATTTTTGCACTTGTCCCGATAGAGGAGCAAGTCTGGCGGGGTATCTCTATTTTTAACCCCTTTTTTATTTTATTATTATTTTTTTTTATTTTTTTTTTGAGTTCGAGGTGCAGAAGAGCTGGACCGCGAGAGTGTTGATCGGCCTTGTTGATGATGACAAGGCTCGGATTTTGGTTCATTTCGTCGACACTGGCTAGATGTCGAAGCAAAGGATATGGTTTGTTAACAAGGATGTAAGATCCGAGTCAAAGATGAAGATCGACCGATCTCGCCGATGATGACGAGGGTCGACCACGGGTTTGTTCGTCGACATGAGATATTGCCAAAACAAGGATGGGGTTGTCAACAGGGACGTAGGGTCCAAGTTGAGGGTAGAGATCGACCGATCTCGCCGATGATGACGAGGGTCGAAAATGGTTTGTTCACGGATTACCGGCGAGACTTTGATGATTGTCCCTCTCGGAGTTTGTTAGGTGGAGAATAGGAGAGGGATTTGGAAGTTATCACTTTACTGACTCAAGCGCCCTTTCGGGTTTTCGCCGAAGCCAGCCCCCTCTTGCTTTTGCCCACGCGCCCTTTCGGGTTTTCACGTGACGGGGTACCCGATTTTGCCTGCGACGCCCTTTCGGGTTTTCGCCACAGCTGGGTTATAGCCATTTTTGCACTCGTCCCGATAGAGGAGCAAGTCTGGCGGGGTATCTCTATTTTTTTTAACCCCATTTTTATTTTATTTATTATTATTTTTTATTATTATTATTTATTTATTTATTTTTATTTTATTATTATTATTTTTTTTATTCGGAATGAGAGCCAAAGAAGGATAGCTTGATCAGGACGGAGTGTCGCTAACCAAGGAAAACGTAGCTCGATCAGGACGGAATGCCGCTGACCAAGGGCAGGGATAGCTTGATTAGGGCGGAATGCCACTTAACCAAGATAAAGGGTAGCTCGATTAGGGCGGAATGCCACTAACCAAGATAAAGAAAGGTAGCTCGATTAGAGCGGAATGCCACTACCCAAGATAGGGTAGCTCGATTAGGGCGGAGTGCCACTAACCAAGGAAAAGTGTAGCTCGATTAGGGCGGAGTGCCGCTAACCGAGGAAAGGTAGCTTGATTAAGGCGGAATGCCGTTAACCAAGGAAAGGTAGCTTGCTCAGGGCGGAATGCCGCTAATCAAGGAAAGGGTAGCTCGGTTAGGGCGGAATGCCACTAACCAAGATGAGGTAGCTCGATTAGGGCGGAGTGCCGCTAACCAAGGAAAGGGTAGCTCGGTTAGGGCGGAATGCACTAACCAAGATAAGGTAGCTCGATTAGGGCGGAGTGCCGCTAACAAGAAAAGTGTAGCTCGATTAGGGCGGAATGCCGCTACCAAGATAAGGTAGCTTGATTAGGGCGGAGTGCCGCTAACCAAGATAAAGGGTAGCTCGATTAGGGCGGAATGCCACTGAACCGAGACAGGGTAGCTTGATTAGGGCGGAGTGCCACTAACCAAGATAAAGGGTAATTTGATTAGGGCGGAAATGCGCTAACCAAGGAAAGGTAGCTTGATTAGGGCGGAATGCCATTAACCAAGGAAAGGTAGCTTGATTAGGGCGGAATGCCGCTAATCAAGGAAAAGGGTAGCTCCGTCCGATCACTCGGGGAGGGTTGGTTGCGCTGCGTGATACAGCTTAATATGTTTTCCATTGAGGGGAGAGAACTGGATGACTCCTTTGTGGTCTACAAGGACGTAGGCTCCTCCTTCATATACTCGGCGGACGATATACGGTCCGACCCAGTTTTCGACCAACTTCCCTTTGGGGTTAGAGGCCATTACTTCTCTTCTTTTGACCATTACCAGGTCTCCTTTCTTGAACTCTCGACCCTTGACTAACTTGTCAAAAGCGCGGGCCATTCGAGCTTGATAGAGTTGGATGTTTTGTTGCGCTAGGAGGCGTTTTCCTTCGAGCTCAGCGAGCTCTTCCAGTCTTCTTTCTGCATTGTTTTGCTCACCACTGACTAGTCCGTGCTGGATGGCAACTCGCAATGAAGGCACCTCAAGTTCGATCGGCACCACAGCTTCCGACCCATAGACGAGGGAGAAAGGTGAACAGCCGGTTGGGGTTTTATAGACGGTACGATAGGCCCAAAGTGCCTCGTACATCCTTTCTTCCCAATCTTTCTTATTAGACTTGACAGTCTTTGCCAGCAACGTGCATAAAGTCTTGTTAAAGGCTTCTGCTAATCCATTGGCTTGAGGGTTGTAGGGGGACGATGTCCTCCAGTCAATTTTGTATTTGTCGGCTAGCCGATAAATCTTCTGATTTCTGAAATGGCTGCCATTATCAGAGATGATTCGGCTGGGAATCCCGAACCGGAATATTACATTTTGTCGGAAGAACCTTGCAACTAGTTCTCCCGTCACATCTCTTAGTGCTACTGCCTCTGCCCATCTGGAAAAGTAGTCTGTAGCTGCTAAGATGTATTTGCACCCTGATGAAGATGCTGGTAGTGGCCCCACCACGTCCGTGCCCCACTGAGCAAACGGCCAACTTGGTAGAGTGGGATGCAGCGGCACTGGAGGTCTCCTCGCCACATTGGCATGTTCTTGACATTTCTGACAGGCTTTGGCAAACCTGCAGCAGTCATTGAATATAGTGGGCCAATAATAGCCCAATTTCTTTATTTCTATCTTCATTTTCGGACCGGCCTGGTGTGCTCCAGCCGATCCTGCATGAACTTCTTGCATTACTTGTTCCGCTTCTGCTGACGACAAGCAACGGAGTAGGATTTTCCTTCGGGCGTCTGCCATAATCCGGAACAAAGTTCCGCTTCTCATCTCATAAGAATCCTTGATCCTTAGGAGCTTCATTCTCTGTTCTTTTTCTTTTGGAAGTTGCTGGTGTTGAAACCAGCGTAGAAGATGTTCCCGCCAATCGGGTTGCTGGACCCTTTCAGCGACTGCTACTTCTATCTCCCGTTCGTCGGTCAGATCCTCTGTTACACTGGGGACCTGTCGGCGGTTGATTACTGTTATATTCAGGCTTATGTCTGGCGGGACTGCCAACGAACTAGCCAGCTTAGCGAGGGCGTCCGCCTGAGCATTTTGGCCTCGCTTGATGTGCTTGATGCTGATGAAGTAAAATCTTGACATCAGGCAAGTTGCCAACTGGTGATAGGGGATGAGTTCTTGTTTTCGCACTTCAAACTCTCCTTCCAGCTGTTTTATAACTAGCATGGAGTCTCCAAATGCTTCCAGCATCTGAATTCCCATGGACAGAGCAATTTGTAACCCGATTATCAGGGCTTCATATTCTGCTTCATTGTTGGTGCATGGTTTATTTATGGAGCAGGATGTATGCACCACTTCTCCTTCTGGGGATTTCAGGACTATGCCTGCCCCTGCTCTGACTCTGACCGATCCAGTGGCAGAGATGTCAATTCTAGAAGCGCCATCAAAATATAGCTGCCACGGGGACGGCTGTACTTGAGCGGCTTCCAAAGTTTCATCTTCGGGGAGTTCTGGTTCCCACGGGCAGTTTCCGGGTACCGGATGCGCAGCAAAGAAGTCTGCGATAGCTTGACCTTTAATGGCCTTGCGCGGGACGTAGGAGATATCAAACTCCATAAGGATCACCGCCCATTTGCCCAGACGGCCTCTGAGTGCTGGCTGGGACATGATATATTTCAGGGGATCCTCCTTGGATACCAAGCTGATTTCATGCGACAACATATAGTGTCGGAGTTTCTTAACTGCGAAGACTAGTGCCAAGCAAATCTTCTCAATATAAGTGTATTTTTCTTCAGTTCTGACCAGTCTCCGACTGAGGTAATAGAGGGCTTGCTCTTTCCCTTCTTCATTATTCTGGGCTAGCATTGCCCCCAGAGAGTTGTGTGTAGCTGCTATATACAGCATCAACGGCCGTCCTTTCACCGGTGCGCCTAATACTGGAGGAGTCTTCAGATAATCCTTTAGTTTGTCAAAGGCTGTCTGGCAATCTTCATCCCAATAGAAGGGAACATCTTTCATCATCAACTTGTGAAAAGGCTGGCATCGCCCTGACAAATTGGAAATGAACCGCCGGATATAAGCCAAGCGGCCTTGTAGTGACCTCAGCTCGGAGATGTTCCTTGGTGGAGGTAACCCCTGAATCGCCCTGATCTTTGCGGGGTCTATCTCGATTCCCCGATGTCGGACGATGAAGCCCAAGAATTTTCCGCTCGACACTCCGAACGCACATTTCATAGGATTCATTTTTAGCTCATGCTGCCTCAGCCTCTGAAAAACAATCCGGAGGTCTTGCAGGTGATCTTCTTTTCTTCTGGTTTTGACCACCAGGTCATCTATGTAGCACTCGACCTTGTGGTAGAGCAATTCATCAAAAATTTTAGTCATTGCGCGCTGATAGGTTGCGCCAGCATTCTTCAGTCCAAATGGCATTCTCTTGTAATGATAAATGCCTTTGGGAGTTCGGAAAGCAGTATGGACCCGGTCGTGCTCCGCAATCCAAATCTGATTGTAGCCGGACGACCCATCCATGAATGACAGGGCTTCATGGCCGGTTGTAGCATCGATCATTACCTCGGTTATTGGCACCGGGAAGTCATCTTTAGGGCAAGCTTTATTTAGATCCCGGAAGTCAACACAAATCCGGATCTGTCCATTCTTCTTTTTCACAGGGACGATATTTGCCAGCCATGTGGTGTACTGATTTTCTTCAACAAATCCCACATCAATGAGCTTGTCAACTTCAGCACAGATTCGGGTGATGAGCTCTGGCCTCATACGCCGCGGTGGTTGTTTCACCGGCTCGGCTTCGGGACTGATTGTTAGCTCATGTTGTGAGACAGCAGGGTTTAGACCTGGCATCTCTTTATAAGTCCAGGCGAAGCAATCCCGGTATTCTAGCAGCAGCTGGATGTACAGCTCCCGTTCTTCTGGGGACAGTTGGGCACTGAGGAAGGTAGGCCTAGGGTCCTTCTCATTTCCCAGGTTGACTTCTATTAGTTCATCGACTGTGGCTTGGCCTCCGTCTTCTATTTCCGGAGGTGCCGGCTGGAGGTCGACGAAGTCTGGAATACCATCTTGAGGGTCGAGTACTTCGACTTCCTCGTCAGACACCGCCAGAGCTTCATGGGGTCTCTTGATCTCTTGTGCTAGCGGCTGGGCGGATTGTTCTATTAGAAGATCCATTGCCGGTGCAGCTCCCGAGGGCGAGAGGACAGCTTCAGTGCTTGTAGGTGAGGTTGCAGCCATGACAGGCCAGCAGTTATTTGCCGCCGGACTCGGACAGCCTATTGGATTGGTAGCAGGAGTTGAGGGAGTCTCGCCTTCTGGGACAGTTGTGTCTTCCACAGAAGTGGCTTTTTCTTTTCTGGTAGCCGGCTCCCCTTGATTGGAGTAAACCGAGGCTCTGTTGACTGTCAGAAAGGGTGTTGAAGTCGTCATTAGCATGACCCCTGCGGAGGGAGAGACTTCTGCTCCTTGAGCATCTTCGGCTTCGCTGCTGCTAGCCGTATCAAATTCGGCCTGAAAGGCCGCTCCTTCAGGATGGACCTGCTCCCAGCATCGGCATGAGATCAAGGTCTCCATTTGTTGATTCCCGGATAGGGTTAATTCAGCATGTTCGGCTTCCGCCGGATATTCATCAAAGGTTGCCCCCAGAGGGCTGTCTTCAGTTGGATAGAAGGTGGAGATGGTGTCCACCTCGTACCGCCCACTGTAATAGTAGTCTTCCAGGGTGAAACCCAGACCCGGGTGTTGAGAGACACGTCTCATTTCTTTGTCCAGATTTACAGGATACCACATCTTCTGGAAAGCTTCCTTGCGTTTTTGAGGCTGATCGGGAGGGATGTGTTGCTTTTGAAACATCCTGGCCGTCCGATCAGTGGTGAATGCCAGGCCCTGCACAGGAACCCGTGGGTTGGCTAGATCTTCAGGGAGGCTGCAATCCGTGTCTTCCTGAGTAGGATGCTCCTCAGCTGTATAGAATAAGCTGCTGTGCCCATCTTCCTGTGCCACTTCCCAAGCTTTGAAAGGTTCGACGGTGGGACCATCGAGGCCGGAGACAGGCTTGGTGAGGCCGGCCGGGACTCCGATGCGGTCGTGTTGTCGGTCAACATGCACTTCCTTAGCTTTGGGGTATAATGCTGGGGGTGTCACCCTGCCGACATTTCCAGAAGCCGTGATGTGGGAGACCACCTTCGGCTTGACATATCCGCGCGGCGGTGGTGGATACCAACCGTCACCCGATCTATTCTTCGATGCCCCTACGGGGGCTTCAGTTTTAGAAGTCTTCCGGGGAGACCCCGTATACAGATTGGCGTCCGCCAAGTGACACTCAAACACCTCGAATGGGTGGATGTCAGCAAATATCCTTTCCTCCTTCCCCTGGAGGCTGTATTTGATGCATTGGTGGAGCGTGGAGGGCACCACCAAGTTTTCATGCAGCCATGGGCGGCCGAGCAGTGCTTTGTAGGAGGTGCGAGAGTCAATGACGTGAAACTGCACCGTTGTAGTGAAATCTGCCAGAGTCAGTGTGAATTCTGCCACCCCCATAGATACTTCACATTTCTGGTTGAAGCCCGCGATACGCATATCCCCGGCCTTTTCGAGATGCACATTGAAGTGGTACCTCTCGTATATTCTATATGGCAGGATGTTGACTGCTGCGCCAGGATCGACCAGAATCCGGTTCAGTTCTCTTCCATTCAGGTGCCCTTTCATATATAGCGGCCTGTTGTGACTGGCCGTAGGCAGTAGCATGTCTTCTGGAGAGAAGGTCATACTGGCTTCTGGTATAGCCTCAGCTATGCAGGTTTCAAACTGGGCAGGCGTCTGCAGAGCAGTGATGATTGCCTGTCTAGTTTCTTCACTCAAAGAGAGAATTTCCCAGATCGTAAAACGAGCAGGGAGCTTCTTGAGCAGCTTCATTATTCGGCTTCCAGCCCGGACATTGGAGAGCTTCATCTCCTCAACCCATCTGGGCTTAGGAAGGTTTTGATTTGTGGGTCCAGACGGACCTGCTTCATCTTCCTCGGACTCGGCACCCTCTCGACTGGCACCGACTGTCGAGTCTTCTTTATTGGTTGCTGCAGGGCAAGCCCCATCTGCATTTGCATCCTCAGTAGATTGCACTGGCCGAGGGTGATTGACCCCGGGTGTAGGGTTGGCGTCTTGACAAGGCTGTTTCCCCTTTGACATCTTCATAAATTCAAGGAATGGAGGGACTATCTTGCCCCCAGTCTTGCTGTATAGACCTGACGGAGGAGGGATTTGAACTCCCTTGACCTCCGGCGGAGGTGTCTTGTAGGGTTGTTCCCCTCTGAACACAATATTGTGGTTTGGTGGGGGTTGGCGCCCCCATTTTCGGCCTGACCGCGTGGCATGTGCAGCAGTGGCGGCCTCGACCTTGCTTTCCCCAGTGTGGGGTGTAAAGCATATTTCTTCTTCTTCCTCTTCCCCGGGTAGGTTGAAGAGGGCTGATAGTGTATTACAGGAGACAACCCGTGCTTTATTGGCGCCAGCGGCCTTTCTTTTCTTCTTCTTTTGCTTCTTTTTCCTTTTTGCTTCTGTGGGCACCTGCCCCCAGAATAGACTGCTCGCTTCAGGGGGTGCTACTTCAGCTTCCTCCGTCTGCTTGAGTGAGAGTTGCTCCAGCTCCTGCCATGGGACGTAGTCCCGTACGAGCAGGGGTTTCAATTCGGGCTGTACATATTCATCTAGCCCTTCAATCAGGTGTTGCAGTCGAAGGACCCCGGGGTTGGTTTCCTTGACCACTGGCAGGGGAGTCTGTCTCCTTCTGTTGGGTGCATGTATTCTGATAGCTGCAGATGGAGTAATCCACGTAGGCGCTATCACTGGCGGAGCAGGCCGGGGCGTGACGCCACGGATAAGTGCCCCCTCTTTCGGGCAGGGTGCCCTCTTCTTATTGTGCTTCACAGGGACTTGCTGCCACCCCTGCTGTTCCTTCACGGGCTCCAGGAAATGGATTTCGTAGGTGCTCCGTGTGCTTGCTTCAGAGATCTCCTCAGGTAACGCCTGGTAGAGGGAGATCATGTTGACTGCTGCTCTTCGGGGAGGAGCTTCATGTGGCTGAGGAGGGTCTACTTTGTACTCTCCCAGCTCTATCTCATTTTTCTTCACCATCCCTTCAATGATGTCTTTGAAAACATAACAGTCTTCGATTGAATGTCCCAGCATCTGGTGATAGGGGCAGAATCTTGGACTGTCTCTTCTTTTGAGGTCCTCTGGTCTTCTTGGCTCAGGCAGAGTGACCATACTGTATTCTGTTACCCAGTCAAATAGGATTCGGGTCTTATCCTTAGGAAAGGAATAAGCCTTCTTCATTTTGTCCCTCAACGAAGGACCTTCTTTGTCATCTGGAGCTTTCGCAGGTTGCGGGGGAGCCGCTTTCTTGCCTTTCTCCTTCTGTTGTTCGAACGCCTTGATATCAAGCGCATTCGCTTCTTTAGGTGTGGGGCGCCGTTCCGCCGCCTTGCCTTTCTGGGCTGTGCTGGTAGCTGACGGTGGGACGGGCTTGGCTAGAAAAGCCTCTACCTCGGCCACCACATTATTCAGCCGGTCGAACGACCGTATTTCCATCCCGATCATTTTTTCCAAGACCTCCCTCCTGAGATTTTGCTTACATATTTGCACAGCGTCCTCCTGATGCGGGGGCCGCTTACATCTCATTCCGAGGTTCCTCCACCTCTTGATGTAGTCAAGGGCGGTCTCATCTGCCCTTTGTTTTGTCGAATAGAGTTCGGCCACTGTGACCTCCCTCTCTGTGACATGGAATCTTTCCCTGAATTTCCTCTGCATATCTGACCAGTCATTGATTGACCCGGCCGAGAGGCTGGAGTACCATTCAAATGCGAGCCCCGTCAGCGAGGACCCGAAGAACTTCAGCAGATATGACTCGTCGGTGGACAGATCACCCATAACGGTCATATAATATGCAATATGTTCTTTTGGGGAACCTTTCCCGTTGAATTTGTCAAATTTGGGCGGCTTGTTGACTCCCGGGGGAAGTCGCTTAGCCGCATGGTGTTGCGGGTAGGGCACCCGGTAGGCATCGAATGCGACGTAGTCGCCTTCGCTCTTCTCTGCGAGCTTCAGCTCGATCATCCTCTCCACCATCATCCGGCTCACGACCGTGGGGTCGACTGGCTCCGGATAGAAGTGTGCTGGCTGCAGGTACGGGGTGACCAGGGTGGTCGCCTGTGGAGGATGCAGCAGCGGGGGTGTTGGGTGCACCTGAGGAAGCACCGGAGGCAGCAGCGACTGAGGCTGTGGTGGCCGCTGTTGTGCTGTCGTCACAGTTGGCTCTGACGGCTGGGGTAGTGTGCAAAGTGGTGGAGGGTCGTCTCGACGAGCCGCTCCCCGGGATGATTCACCTTGGACTTCGGGTGGTTTGGAGGCTGATGAGTGTTCAGTTTTCTCCATCAGCTGTTTCTTCAGGGAATCTATTTCCCGTTGATATCTTTGCAGCAGCATCAAGACTGATGGGTCTATAGTGGTGGGGACACCTTCTGTCGTTTCCCCGGACGTACCCTCGGGCAGGATATCGAGGAGTACGTCGTCTTCTTCTTCCGTCGTTACCACATTAGCGGTCAAGACGGGGGCTTTGTCATCCCAGTGGAGGTATGACTGGGGCTGTTTCTCTTTCATCGCTGTCAGAAGCCCTCTTGCTGCTTCTGTCCTGCGGGTAGCTGGTCCCGGCCGTACGGCCAACTGAGCCAGTTCTTGAGAGTTTTCAGGAAGCTTCCCATATCGGCTGGACACGCCAGCCATGTTGCAAGTGAAAACCTGCATCCTCCTTCTTCGTCGATGGACCCTCCGCCTTGCTTGTTGCGGGAAGGTCAGCCTCTCGAACACAGAAATTCTTCTTCTTTCTTCCCGCTCGGGGAAGGCTTCATTGGCTTTGATCTCAGAGCCGTCATTGTGTCCGTTGTCATCGACCGACGACATCCTTATTATATCCTCTATTTCTTCTTCATCTGCCGTTGATGGGCAGCAATTTTCTTCAGTGGCGACTGTCTGCATCAGCCGCTGCTGTCCGAGTGAGGTGTTACCCAATCCTCGGAAATAGCTTCTGACCAGGCAGGCCATTTCTTCTTGACCCCGTTCTTGATGTAGCATGGGGGAGAGTGGTCGACCTCCAGCAGGAGGAATGTAGGCCAGTCGAGCTCTGTCAGCTGGCTGTTGGAACCTTCGCCCCGTGGCAGGGACGTTGGCTTGACGGGCCACAGCCCGGAAACTTCTGTGACGCGGAGGATCCGCAACCACCTCTTCTTCATTCATCAGGGACAAGCCCCTTTCTCTTCTCGCTCTCGCCTCGTCGTTCATAGGACGATGGCGGGTGGGCGTTGGATGGTAGGCAGGTTGGGTCCGCTTGGGAACCCACACCTGTTTGAATTTCCTCGGCCTGAGCGCCGGGTTTTCTTGGCCATGGTGGCCGGCTTCTTCTCTTTCTGCCCTCCTTCCAGCGAGAGCTTGATAGTTGTTGTAGACAGGGACGTTTGGGATGACGCGATCTGGGGTCACCCGTGCCGTGCGCCCGTTGAGGAAGACACGCATACCTCCCACCAGCATTGATTTTCCGGACTGAGAGACAGTTCCGGTGATCACGGCAGGGTTCTTGCGAGCCTGGCGACGCTGACGTCCTCCAGGGGGCTTGTTGATATCAGTGGGATGCATCACCCGTACAAGGTGGTGCACCAGGCAGCTAGCGGCCGGAACCGGGTTCTTGAGCGAATCACCGCGGCAGGGGGCCTTCAGAGGCTCCATTTCCTTCACATGTTCCTTGACGGGTTCCATTGCCTCGACTTCCAGCATGTCGACAAAGGCCAACCCCAAGAAGTTGGGGAAGCCCACAGCAGGAGGAAAGCTACCAAATTCCATGGGCACCGCCAGGTACCCTTGCGCGTGTCCGGCGACTATCGATTGGTCGAAGTCGACGCCAGCTATTCCATGAGTCGTCATTGTTTGCACTGAAAAGATAGACAGGAAAACAATCAGTAGTCTTTGAAAGGGCTTCGAAGCCCGAATATCTCGGCAAAGAGATGAAAGGTGACACTGGTCCCACCGGGCGTGCCAGACTGTTTCGACCGTCTCTTCCTTCGCTCCTTTTCGTTGGTATTTTTCATTCATTTATTTCGCGGGTCGATCAATCAATTGACTGACTAGTAATCAACTGACTGATTGACGACGCGGGCGTGCCAGTCACATGAGTGACGATTTATGATGCGCTCATTCTGACCCTTATCGGGCGAGAGTGAGGTTCGGTCGGGACCAGCAGTCCGCCATACCGTAAAGGCTATGGCGTTAATTACATCCCCCACGAGGAGGGAACACCTTTGATTAGTTGCCGAGATAGCGAGCTGTCGAAGCCGGAATAAAAGATACAGAGCATGCGAACAATCATGCAAGATGTCATGACCGAATACGCAGGGTTTATTGAGGTGGGGCTTGGTACATGGCGGAGTACTTAGGCCCGAAAGCCGCCTTCACGCGTGACAAGGTTTCCGGTCAGGCATAACCTGGCCTTCTGACAATGTCATTTGATATACCAAGGGTGCACCCACTCGGGCATACATTAATGAGACACGAATGCTTGGGCCAAATCATGATGCCAAAGATTCGAGACGCATCAATTCAAGCTTGAAAAGCTAGTTTATTCAATTTATTCAATCAAAGAGCTTATGAAATTCCATGATTAGTATGAGGAATCATCCCATGAATGGGAAAAAGGATTAGAATTATGCGATGACACGACTCGGAACGAAACCGGTGCAGTGCATGCGAAGAAACGGGTTGGAATGGTTAAAACGGCGCCCTGAAACGTAGGTAAAAGGGGTTAAAACGGCGCGGTCAAACGTAGGTAAAAGGGGGAAAAGCCGTTAAAACGGCGCGGTGGAAGATAGGGGCGCGCCGGGGAGGGCGCGCCGGATAGGGCGCGCCGCTTTAGGCCGCGCCGTTTTAACGCGTGATCGCGCCGTTTTAGCCCGATTTCGTGGAAACCGAGATTCTGTTGATTTATTTATGGATTTATTAGATTATTTTGGGGATTTTGAGGACTTTATTGAATTGATTATTCATTGGATCGGTCCCAAACCGTTCAAGACCAAGTCACGGGTTCACGCGAGGTTCAGACTCGAGCGCAGCGATTGTTCCGAGTTTACACTCGTTCGAGCCGAAATTTCGGCAGCATCTCCCCATCCTAAAGGATTTGTCGGGGAGAAGCGGAGGATGCTCACATGGCGGAGCACACCCCTAAAAGCCAGGTGGCGCAACGGCGGCTGGCAGACCCGAACGGATAGGAAACCCCGAGGGCTAGCCTACGAGGGGCACCATCATTCCGTGGGTTGAAAGGTGATCAGACGAAGTGACTAATAAGAGAAGGTAAACCCCGAGGGCTAGCCTACGAGGGGCACTTGACTCATAGCCAAATCATGATCGGAAGGGACAGCCAATAGGGAGGAGAAGCCCTCGAGGACTAGCCTGTGAGAGGTTTCCAACCCGTGGCCACCACGATATCCTTGAGGATAGTGGATTTAATGTTGGGCCAAAGCCCCCTGTTTATATTCACCGAACAGACCATGAGGATACATACCACGAAGGGGTATGACCCCGTGATCCACTGGTGATTCATGGGGGAATGTCCCCTCTCCCCGTCGGACAAACTCTTCGGAAAAATCGTCATGAGCAGGACAGGACATGATGTATTCGATAGAAGGGAGTTAATTGGCCTATTCGCGTAATAAACCAGCCGGTTGACTAGTTAGCAAGGGGGATTATGTTGATATCGGGGTTAGCCTGTTAGCATAGACAGTAGCTTGTTGGCTTGTGGCTTTCCACAACCAGGGGAGGGCAAGCCATTGAGCAATCGGGATAACGAACAGAAAGATAATAATACCCACAAACATTGCATTTTTATTATGGGGATACCCCCATCCCCCTCCATTCATGACTGGGAACGGAAGGAGGGCGATGGGAGAAGGTCCCGGGGCTCTGACCAGAGGAGCATCGAGGTGCCTTCCTCTGACCAATGGCCCTCCACGGAATAGAAATTGATGCGAGACGAAACCCCTGGGGAGAGGGTGATATCACTGTTGCCCTTGGAATCGTCAGGGCGTATGCATCAGAGAAACCACGGAAAGAAACCTCGATCCAGTATATGGAAATGAATCTTCGGTTGCATATATAGATATTGATGACTTTTATTCGAATACAGAAAGGGTGAATGCCCAGATGGCTCATTACGAATGCTCCACATCCCCTAGTCAGCATTCAAGCAGAAAGCAGGAGGGGTAAACAAAAGTGAGAAGAAGCAGGGCATCGCAAGCTCATATCCTCGCCCAGGATGCTACAATATCGTACCCGCGCAGGGGTTTTCGGAGAAAAGGGGAAGAGAAAAGATGATGAAGGGGGAGAGGGCTCGTATCATCGCCCTTCCCGCTTCATTTACATCACATCAGAAAAGAGAGAACGGAGAGAATCGTCAGAAAACGGATCTCGGAACCCACCTAGACTTCTTCTCCAAAGCAGAGTATCGGAACTAGCTCCTCTTCTCCGACTACGGAGGGCTTCGAGCGAACGGACCGGGGAGGATCGTAGCGGCCCTCGTGGAAACCCTTTCTTCTCCCCCAAGACTTCTCGCTCTCGGACGATTGGCTCTCTTTTCCCTTTTTTTTTTGATCGGATCTCCCCTCCGCTTTTTCTGTTGGCCTCCCTTTTTTTTTCTATAATCCCCCTCCAGGCATGCCATATATATGGCATGTGGTTAATCCGGCGCGGTGGAGAAAGGCGCGCCGGGTTGAGGGCGCCGGGGAGCAGCCCCCTTGGCTTTTTGCGCGCCGTTTTAACGGCGCCGGGGAAAGGCCCCTTCTGGCTTTTGCGCGCCGGATTGACGGCGCCGTTTTAAGCGGCGCCGTTTTAACCTGTTTGCCAGGCACGGCCAGGCCGGTGGGTCCGGGGATGGTTCCGGAGACTCCAGTTGACTGTTCCTCTCGTACTGGCTCTCGGGGAGCCTTGACGGGGTGTTGACGAAGCTCTTGACGCGACGAACGGCCTTGATCAGAACTTCATGTGCTTCCGGTCCAGACACACGGGTGTCCCGTAGGTACGACTTTCGGCACTGTGATTGGTGCCTCTCATCAAGACGGACCTGTGTCCGAAGCTTCCTTGCAGGATGGCATTGCATCCTGGGTAATTCCGCCTTGAATGGCGATCCATCGGCCGCTAATGGCCTCACTAGGGCGAGAAGCCGAACCCGTGTCGGGTGATCGGGATCTTCTTGCTGACAGAACCTCCGGCCCCTTATTGTGGATGGCCAAGGGCATTCTTCCTCTTTCGGAGAATCATAAGGTAGACCGTCGTCCTTGATCGGACGTCGGATGTGGGGTAGCGGCATGACAGAGTCGATGCCGGATCATTGGGCAGGCTTGATCGCACTGCCGGTTGGTTGCGGGTTGACTTTGACTCTCCTGAGGTGAGGTCCCCGGTGTTCCCTTCAAGGTGGCTTGGGGCTTCGTCAGCTCGAGGGACCCTCGATAAGTTGATTTTCATCGGCTTCTGTGCTTCAGTGGGCCGTATCATTTGTCTTTGCGGCTTGGTCGCCAGGGATCATATTTTGAGTGCCAACAGCTGGCTGTGGAAATATTTGTTCCTAGGTGTCCAAGAGCCATACCCATTAACCCAGTTTCTAGTGTAAGGTTTATAGGACTGTGTGACCTGATATCCATAACCTGTAAACCTTCCTTGAGTCCTAGTCCATCCTGACCTATTTGGATAGGTTGACTGTGCAAAGAAGTGGGACTGGGCTCTAGGTTGGTAGAAATGTTTGGGTTGAGCTCTAAAAACATTCTGCCTCCCCTGCACCTTGGACCCTGCTGACCTATTCATAGGTGTGTATTGGGTCTTCTTCAGAGGTGGTGGTGATGGTGGAGATTTGGTGACCTTAACATGGGATTTATAAGACTGTGTAGGTTGACCCCTAACCTGAGACTGAGCATTGGGATTTTGTTTGGATGTGCTAGCTCTACTAGGCTCACTCAGCTGTTGTTTGCCCTTCTCCTCAGCACTGGGCTTTTTCAGATTTACAGCTTTGTTCACTGAAATGTTTGACTTCATGTTGATTAGAGGTCCTTTCTCTTTTTGTGCGACAAATGAAATAGTTTTCATTCCAAAGCTTTTTGTTGCACTAGAATTAAATCCAAGGCCCTCTTTTCTGAAGTTGACCTTTGACCCTAACAAAGCATTTAGGTTATCTGAACCTTGGGTCATTTTCTCAATAATCTTAAGCTTGTCCTCATTATCCTTTTGAATATCTTCAATGAATTTCTTAAGTTCTGTATTCACACTTAGGACAGCTTGATATTTTTCATTCACTATTTTTATCTCACTCTCACATTTCTGAATTTTCAATTTCAGTTCATCAGTTTCTTTTTCTAACCTCTCATTTTCTTCTTTAGAGGCTTTTGACTCATTCTTGATTTCTTCTAATTCAGAACATGTGAGTTTGAGTTTATTATTCTCAGATTCTAGACATGTAATTTTATCAGTTAGAGTTGTATCATTTTGCATGGAGTTAATCTTTCTTCTTAGATGCCAGTTTTCCTTTCTAATATCATCAGCTCTATCAGCTATCTCATGGTAGGCATCTACCTAGTCAGCAATAGTGAAATTTTTGAATCTAGTGATTACCTCATCTAAGTCCTCCTCTCTGTCTTCAGAGCTTGTTGTCATAAGGCAAATGGGCTTTTCAGATTCGGCTTCACTATCTGAGCTGCTACTGAAGGAACCTTCATCTTCATCACTCCAGGTACTCACCATTGCTTTCCCTTTCGTGTTCCTTCTCTTTGACTTGTCCTTGTATTTCTGATTCTCTGGACAGTCAGCTTTCATATGGCCTATTTTTCTGCATTGATAACAAGTATTAGTTTCAATTTTCTTAGCAGGGTTATGTTTATACCTTTTATCCCTTCGGCCGCCATTATATTTCTTTTGGCTGAATCGTCCTGCTCCTTTCCTGAGGAACCGCCTGAACTCTCTGGTCATCATTGCCATCTCAGTACGAGTTATATCTTCTTCATTCAGGCTCTCCTCGGATGATGAACTGCTAGAACTGGATTTGCTGGATTTGCTGGATTTGCTGGCACCAGCTTTCAGAGCGATTGGCTTCTTCTTCTTTTCAGCTTCCTCTGTCTTTGGCATATTAATCTCATATGCCATCAGCGAGCCAATTAGCTCATCAGTCCTTGTGGTTCGCAAATCCCTTGACTCCTCCATCACTGTAGCCTTAGTATGCCAAGCATGAGTCAGGGAACGCAATATCTTCCTCACTACATCGTATTCTGTCTGAGGTTTCCCAAGACCTCTAAGACCATTTGTGATAGTAGTTAATCGAGCGTACATCTCCTTGATGGTCTCGTTTGGCTTCATCTTGAATGCCTCATATTCAGACACTAGGAAATTAGCCTTCGTCTCTCTAACTTGAGAGGTCCCTTCATGGATCACTTCAAGTGCATCCCACATCTCCTTAGCTGAACTGTAGGCTGATACGTGGGAGAATTCTGTAGGGTGCATAGAGCACTGAATGGCATTTATGGCACTCCAATTTAGTGTAGACCTCCTGATCTCCTCCTTGGTCCAGACTTCCTCATTAGGGGACAGCTCATAAGGTCCCTTGCTTACTACCTTCCAGATCTCATAATCCTTCGCCCTCAAGAATACTTGCATACGGTTCTTCTAGTATGCATAGTTAGATCCATCGAAGAATGGGGGCTTTGTGGTTGAGTGTCCTTCAGCTATCATCCCTCGAGCATCTATCTGTACCTTTCTCTTCGGGCGATGAGTCCCTGAAGAAGAGTTAGGCTCTGATACCAACTGTTATGTTAGATGGACGCAGTCTATCTCCACGAATTGTGGATCTAGAGAGGGGTGAATAGATCTATTGCCTAATTTAAAACTAGTATAAGGCTCTAATGCGGAATATAGGCAAACAGCTGTTGAACTACTGAAGCAGCACAAATATATCAGAACAACACAGATCACAGTGAATACGGACCTAAGCAATCATCTACTATGATATGAATGGTTGAACTGAAATCACAAAATGCATAAATCAATCACATAGTAGACACCAGATTTCTAGGTGGTTCGGTCAGGTGACCTATGTCCACCCCACACTCAACCGAGTATGGGTTACTGCTGCGCAGTACAGCTTGTGTCCGCTGGGCAATACAGCTTAGCCTACAACCGCTGATACACAGCTTCACTGGGCTTTACAGCTTGCCGACCAGAGGAACAAATCCTCTGCAACCATTGGGCGATATAGCTTAGCCGTCCGAGACCTGGTCTCGTCTACTGAGGATTACAGCTTCACCTGTCCAGTGGAAACCTCCACTGCAATTGCTGGCTCACAGCTTGAAGAAACAGATTCGGAAACAAAAGACAGAAGCAAACGAAAATGAGAAAACCCGAAAGGGAAATAGCTCTCAATGAGCAAACATCTCAGCTCTGGTATCTGAACCAAGAGTTTGAGTTACAACCTCTCAATGAACCTCTCTCAACTCATCTCTCTCAATCGAACTCTCTCAACTCATCTCTCCTTTCTCTCTTTCTTCTCTTCTCTGCTTTTCTTCTCTGTAGATCTCGGTGGCTCTCTGCTGCTTCAGACTTTCAGTCTCACTGTATAGACTTCACCACTCGATCGATTAGCCTCCTTCTGAAGAAGAAAGCTCATATATATACCAGCAGCAGATTGGATAAGGGCGCGTGGCTTCCATATTTCCCGCCCAGAGAATTCGCCAGATCCGAGGAAATTTCATCCACATGGCAGCATCCTGGATGGGCTGCTTCTACGTGTCACCATCTGGGCACCTCATCCTCCTTGGATCACGAGCCATGTCATCAATCTCAGCCAGGAGTCCCTGCCAGACAGAGGATCGAATTATCAGTTTAAGTATAGAACCATGTACAGACTTTGTAGGATGCAGTGCATTGTATAGACATTGCACTGTATAGACTTTGTGAATGCGAATGTAATGTACAGACTCTGCAATGTATAGACTTCATATATGCAGTGCTATGCGATGTACAGACTTCCTACATGAAGGCAACCGCTGTGCAGACTTGCTGAAGTGTAATGCAATGTGCAGACTTTGAAGAACATTCAGCAGCTAATGTATAGACTTACGCAATGTAAAGACTTGGACAGACAACTGAACGGTGTATGGACTTCAACTCAAGGATGCACAATGTACAGACTTGAATGTTATGCGATGTACAGACTTCATGTTATGCATGAGACTCTAAGGAAGACGGACGATGTAAAGACTTAGCCAGCCTTCAGCTCGATGTACAGACTTGCTCGTTGTACATACTTCATGAACGATGTATAGAATTGCCAAGGGAAAGGCTGTACAGACTTGAGCAAAGCAAAGCAATTAAATGTATAGACTTCACGATGTGTAGACTTGCCAAAGACAACTGGACGATGTACAGACTTGAGCAAAGCAAAGTCTGTACAGATTTGAAAGTTCACAATGTATAGACTTTGGCAAGGCAATGGCTGTACAGACTTCAACTCAGCTGCGATGTATAGACTTGCAGGGGCAACGTAGGTAAAGCTACCAGTGTATAGACTTGCGAGTGCAACGTCGGTAAAGCTACCGATGTATAGACTTGCGAGTGCAACGTAGGTAAAGCTACCAATGTATAGACTTCGAAGTTGAACTGGTGGATGTACAGACTTCACCGATGTATAGACTTTGAAGGTTCAACTGGTGAATGTACAGACTTCACCAATGTATAGACTTGGAAGTTCACTGATGGATGTACAGACTTCACCTTGAGCAAGCTACAGTGCAGTGTATGGACTTTGAAGAATGATGCATGACGATGTACAGACTTCACTTCGTGCAAGCTACAGTGCAGTGTATGGACTTGAAGAATGATGCATGATGCTGTACAGACTTCACTTCGTGCAAGCTACAGTGCAGTGTATGGACTTGAAGAATGATGCATGACGCTGTACATACTTCACTTGAAACAGTCTGATGTACAGACTTTGCCTAAAACAGTCCGATGTACAGACTTTGCATGAAACGCTAGACGCTGGACGTTGTACAGACTTGAGTGAAGCAATGTATAGACTTGATGTCCAAATGAGACGCTAAGTGAGACGGACCTCACAGGCTGTACAGACTTGAGAATGCATGATGTATAGACTTACTGAATGTGTGAGCTGCAATGTATAGACTTTATGAAATGACTCTGCATGAGACACTAAGTAAGGCAGACGATGTATAGACTTGGATCTGAACGATGCACAAACACAACACAAGGTAGTGTATAGACTCTACGTGCAATGTGTAGACTTTGAGTGTGTAGACTTATGTGTGTATGCAATGTGTAAACCTGTGAAATGCATAGGACACACAGACAATCTGATAGAAACAATTTCATCAAAACATAAACAGTTGCCAATCAATCAAAACAAGTTGTTGCCAATGAAGTGAAGCATATTGTCAACATCACCAACACAGAGGAGTCACAACAAATATTTCCTATGCCGAAGGGCAGCGGGAAAGTGTCCCGGGACTAGATTCCAAAATAAAGACGCATACCGAGATGGCTGGCTATAGGCCTAAGATGTGGGTCAGGCAATGACCATGACTAGGGCGAACATGTGGTCTAAGCATGACTCACGAAGGTCATATTGATATTCCCACGCGTAGGGTTCGGGGATGACGAGAGCCGTCTCGTTCCATCCAGATTGTGTTGGTCGTTCATGGACCACTCTATGTTCGGATAAAGATCTGTATTGAAGGCACGACGTAAACGGAAAATAAACCCGTACAAATGTATGCCGAGTTTATGGCAATCTCAATGAAAGAGCAGGAACGAATCACAACAGGAAAGCATCAGGTTTGATAGACTATAGGCCCAAAGCAATATCGGATTATGACCGTATTGGGATGGCTCCCAAGGTCTGAATCCGACTTGGAGGGGCGGCGTCAATGTTCCCTTTATACCGGGTCTTGAGGAGAATGAGGCTGTGGAGCGGAGCTCATCATTTATTATTATTATTTAAATTTCTATCATTACTATTTGTTATTTCTTTATATTCTTTTCTAGTGAGTTTGTTATTATTGTTCATTTATTATTATTATTATTTTATTATTATTATTTTATTATTATTTTATTATTATTATCTACGTATTTATTTATTATATTCTTTTTATTGAATCGATAATTATTATTACTTATTTCCCTTTTTATTATTATAATTTTATCATTATTATTATTATTTATCCCCCCCTTTTTATGAGTCCGTTATTATTGTTATTGCTTGTTGCATTCGGCATGTGTGTGGGGAGGGCAGAGGAGAGTGTACCGCTGCAAGGTTATGGAAAGTGTGCCGCTGGAGGGGCTGAGGAGTGTACCGCTGGGGGTGAAGAGTGTGCTGCTAGAGGGGCTAAGGAGTGTACCGCTGGGGGTGAAGAGTGTGAAGGGTCAAAGTGGTCAGGGCGTAGCTTAGCTGGGTGAGGCAGAGTTCAAGGGGGAGAGAGGGAGCCTGCTCAGTTCATGATGAAGCATCTTATATGGTCAAGCGTTCAGTTTCCTGTGATGAGATTGAGTCTCAAGTTGTATTCAATAGTGCAGTCCTTGGAGTCTTGTTCAGTTCAACTCTTGAAGCCTTGCATAGTTCTTTTAGCTGATTAGAGTGTTTTTACTGTTGCTTAGTCCATCCGTTTGCTGCTTCTTTTCATCTTTTAAGTTTACTGTTATTCCTGACGAAAATTCGGCAGCACCTCCCCTTGACCCGGAAGGTAAAGGAATAACAGGGAACATGCCCACTGGGGTGGCATGAACCAACAACTGAGGGGGGTGCCTGAGCAGCCGCCTTTAGGGAGACTTCAGAAATCTCGGAGAAAACATCGAACGGGGAACCAGTAGACCGATGCAAGCTATAAGTACACCGGGGAGGTGATAATCAATGCGTGCCGCTACGGCAGCCCAAGGGTGTGCTGCTGAGGCAGCCAGAGAAAGAGCGTGCCGCTAGCAGATGAATGAGAAAGGCGTACCGCTGGGGCAGCCAAAGGGGGGTGCGTGCCGCTGGGGCAATCAAAGGGCAAGGCGTACCACTGGGGCCGCCAAAAGGGGGGATGCGTGCCGCCGGGGCAACCAAAAAGCCAGGCGTACCGCCGGGGCAGCCAAAGGGAGACAGTGTAGGCACTGAGGGGATCCAAAGTGTTAAAAGGGGAGTGGACTCCCATAGACATGTATGCCAAGAATCAGGGGGGAGGCTTCACTAAGGAAAGCCATTACGAGGGGGGAAGAGGCCAGCCGTACCCCACCAAGCCAAGAGCTGAACCCTTCAATCAAGTAGACCCATGCCACGGGAGGTGAGATCAAGTAAGAAGTTGGAGGGCTGGAGGAAGACGCCAAACTCACAGACCAACAGTAAGAAGAAATCAACAAACGCAACGAACGAAGGCAAAGACAAAGGGCATTTCATTCATGAAAAACTCAAGATGACAAAGATCATGGCCAGAAGACCAACTACAACATACTGCGGAACAACAAAAAAGCACAGGAGAAGAGAAAGAAACTGAGAAATGAACGAAGGAGCAAAAGAAAAGAAAAAAAACAATGCCGAGGGAGAGTTGGAATAGGGGAGGGTGCCTCCCTTCACCCCATCCCTTCTCTCCCCATACAGGTGGCTCACTCCCTCTCCATCTCTCCACACTTCTCTACCTTCTTCTCTCTTCTTCTTCTTCTTCTCTTCTTCTTCTTCTCTGCTTCTTCTCTTCTTCTTCTTCTCTGTCGCTCTCTTCGAACGGGGGTCTTCTCTTCTTTCTCTGTGTCTCTCTCTTCGTTCTCTGTTCGTGGGGCTTTTTATACGGGGGCCGTTGATGAGGTCGAACTCATGATGGCACTGCCATCCGAGGTTGACTTCGGTATCTTCCTCGTCAGATGAAGATCTCCCGCCTCCAGCCAGAAGGCGACACGGAGGCGGGTGCTAGCTGGCTTTGAAGTGGCCGAACTGCGCGCCAATGGGTCTGCCTATTGACCATTGTATCTTCTGCCGGTGCGTGCCGTTCAGGAGAATTCAACGCTGTGCCGCTGGGGAGAGGGCGCTGGGCGTTGAGGGCAGAACGCCCGTACTGCTGGGAGCTTGAGACCGTGCCGCTGGAGGGCTTAAGGCCGTGCCGCTGAAGGGCTTGAGGCCGTGCCGCTGAAGGGCTTTAGGCCCGTGCCGCTGGGGCTTTCAGGGTGTGTCGTTGGATGCTTCAAAGGTGTGCCGTTGGAGGAATGCATAGTGTGCCGCTGGGACACTTTGGAAGTGTGCCGCTGGGGCTGTTTGGGGTTGTGCCATTGGAGGCTTCAAGGGCGTGTCGTTGGAGGCATGCATAGTGTGCCGCTGGGACACTTTGGAAGTGTGCCGCTGGGGCTGTTTGGGGTTGTGCTGTTGGAAGGCAGTTGAAGGTGTGTTTTCCTCTTCTTCTTTCCTTTATCTCATCTTGTCTTCTCTTGTTTTCTTTCTCTTCTTCTTCTTCTTCTCTTCACTCTGGATCGTGCAGACTCTGTCTCTGCTTCTTCTTCAGGACTTCTGCATATTCGATCAGTCTTCTTCAGACAAAGGAGTCTTCCTTATATAGCAGTTCCAGCAGGAGCAGCACTGGGCGCGTGTCTTCCACAGTTCCCGCCTAATTATTTGGCCACGTGTCATCATCCTGTCAGCCCTTCCAACCTCAGATCACGTGCCATTCTTAAGCTTCACGAACAGTACCTGTCAGACAGACGAAAGGAATATCAGTTTAAGTCTAACAACTTGTACAGACTTTGTGAAGGCAATGCAGTGTGTAGACTTGTCAGCGAGATGCGAAGACAAAGCATGTACAGACTTCACGTTGTGAATGCAAAGCTAAAGCATGTGCAGACTTGTGAATGCTTGAAGCATAGAATGCACTGGCTAGAGTTATGAGTGTATAGACTATGCTGCAGTATGCATATGGTGAAGTATGTACATTGACGATGAATGCTCAGGCATGCCAAACGAGTGTGTAGACTCTGCGTGCAATGCATGAAGCAATGTACAGACTCTGTGAATGAAGCACACAGGCTGTACAGACTTGTGCTAATGCTGCAAGTGGACAGTGTATAGACTTCAGCTCGTGCAAGCAAAGCCAATGTATAGACTTGGCATTTGTGCAAGCAGAACGTTGTACAGACTTTGTGCTGTGAACACAGGCTGCACAGACTTTGAGTGATGCATGCACAAGACGCAACGAATGTACAGACTTAGAGTTCGTGCATGCTACAGTGCTAATGTATGGACTTAGTGTACTGCAGGGCAGACAATGTCTAGACTTTGAAAGCTAGAACACGAACAGGCTGCAATGTATAGACTTTGATTGAGACGATGCATGAGACGTGCGATGTACAGACTTAGAGAGACGATGGATGCTGTACTGACTTAACCTTAAGGCATGCACAGAGACGCTGAGTGAGACGATGGAGTGTATAGACTTGCTCAGTTCAGAACGTAGGTAAAGATGCGATGTACAGACTTTAACATATGCACTGGCTGTACAAACTTAGCCACGAGCTGAACTATCGGATGTATAGACTTTGCTCAGTTCAGCTGGTGGATGTACAGACTTGAGATGAATGCATGCTGCAATGTATAGACTTGATGAATATGCAGCACTGTACAGACTCTAAGTGAGAGGGAAGAATGTATAGACTTGCTCACATGCAGAACGATGTACAGACTTCATGAATGTGCAGACTTGTCAGCGAGATGCACAATGTATAGACTTGCTCACATGCAGAACGATGTACAGACTTCATGAATGTGCAGACTTGTCAGCGAGATGCACAATGTATAGACTTGATGCAATCCATGAACAAGAAGACCATGTACAGGCTTTCTATATGCTCAAGTCCAATGTATAGACTTGCCGAGATGATGCACCTGAAGAATGTACAGACTTCAAACGAATGATACATTGATGTATAGACTAGCCAGCAACAAGTGTATGGACTTAACAAAGGAGTGATGCAAACTATGCAGCAACGAATGTGATGTGCAGACTTTAAATGAACGAGCATGCATTGTATAGACTTGAGTGTGCACAAACATATGCAATGTATAGACTTGTGCATTGAGTATAGAACATTGCATGACCTAGCATACTCATGCATTATCCACAGAACAGATCATACATATGCAATCATGTGAGCAAAACAGTATGGTGACTCATTCATGTTGCTATCATTAAAACACCACATTATCATCAAAGCACAAGGGGCACAACACCCTTCTTTATTCCCCTGTACGTGAACATAGGGTGAGAAATTTTTAGTGTCCACAGAACTGCATTGAGCCTTCATCTTCAGGGGAGGAAGGAAGAATATTGGGGGTAAACCTCCTGAGAGGACCGGCAAAACCGTTAACCCGGCGAGCCAGTAGGGGCGCACTTAACTTTCCCTTTTCGGCAACTTCAGACCAAATCTTGAGCATTTACATCTCATGACCCCTTTTGTATAGAATTTGACTTTCAGTCAAAGGGGTTTCATTTGTGGGATCAGGCACGGTTATGACCAGGCTTTTCACTTGACTTTGATTTTGTTCTTCTTTTCTAATTTTATTTTTGACAGATTTTTGCGATGGACATAGTATTTTGACATTATGGAATCCCTCTTGGATGCCCGCGGGGACACTGCCCTCTTCTCGTGCTCTGACCCATGCTCGAGGAATTGGGCCCTACTCTCACCCTAGGGGTTGTGTTCGTGATTCCCATGCTCAGTGTTTTAAGGGCGCTGGCTATCTCATTCGGTCGAAGAGAGAGAGAATAAAGATTTAAGCCTTTTGGAGACCTTCTGGGTGAGACCTCACCATGAGCGATGCTACCGATCTTCTATAGAACACATGTGTACATGCATATTTGCCTTCTTTTGAGGAGGGCATAAGCCGAACTAGCCGGACAGAGATCTCCACGGTTCTGGCAAACCAAGACCTGAGACCTACCAAGTCTTAGTGGGCCCTATCCTAACATGAAGGTGAGATGCGATAACTTGATTGCATGGTGGTCTCCAGGCATTGGCATTTTGAATTTTTTATTTTTTTTCTTTTCATTTTTCCTATTTTGTTTCTTTTGTTGTTGTATATATACATATTTTTGTTATTTTCATTGTTTTCTATTTTTTTGTTATTTTTTGTTTCATCATTTTTTGACACTATGTACACCTATCTAAGGGTAGTACTTCTTAAGATAAAGCCCATTCCAAGAGTGGGATAACTCGATCCCCTCAGCATTGACTAGCCTGTAGGCGTTGCCAGGATACACAGCCTGAACCACGTACGGTCCTTCCCAATTGGGTTGGAATTTAGAACGTGGCCCACCAGGTTTTACAAAAATTCTTTTAACTACCATTTCGCCGACTTGAAATTTCTTTCAATGACCTTCTTTTGATAAAAACGTGTGAGTCTATTCTGATATACACGTGCATGCTCGGCAGCGGCCAGCCGTTTCTCATCTAAGAGTTTCAATTGGGCAAGGAGTGAATCACGACGTTCGTCGAGGGGAAGCTCCTTGTCCAACTGTACCCTGAGAGAAGGAACCAAGATTTCATACGGAACTACCGCCTCCATCCCATAAGTAAGGGCGAACGGAGTTTGCCCAGTGGGAGTACGGATGGAAGTGCGATAGGCCCATAAAGCCTAAATCAGCTTTTCTGGCCAATCCGAGAACTTGTTTGACTCACATGTCTTTTTTATGATTTTAATCAATATTTTATCAGTGGCCTCTGCTTGGCCATTACCTTGTAGATAATAAGGTGATGAATGATGCAATGCAATTTTATACCTTTTGCAGAGGTCCTGAAGGTCCTGAGAAATGAATTGCGGCCCATTGTCGGTCATGATTGTGCTTGGAATGTCGAACCTGGCGATGATGTTCTTCATGATGAATTTGCAGACTGTTGATGCTTTAATCTCCACGTAAGCTTCGGCTTCGGCCCATTTGGTGAAGTACTCCGTTGCAGTAAGGATGAATGATTTTTGCTTAGTGAGGGAGTTAGGAGTACCAAGAGGACCAATGACATCGAAAGCCCACATGGAGAAAGGTCATGGGGAGACACTGGATGAAGTGAAGAAGATGGGGAATGAATTTTATCGGCGTGAAGTTGACACTTGACACACCTGCGGACATAGACGGCATAATCCTCTTCCATGGTAGGCCAGTAAAAGCCTTGCCGAAGGATTTTCTTGGCAAGCATTTGGCTATTCACATGGCCACCGCACACACCAGAGTGTGCTTCCTCGACGCATTTCCAGACCTCCTCTTCGTCGAGACATCTTAGAAGAACACCAGTAAGACTTCTCTTGTACAGCACTCCTCCGACCAGCATGTATCTCTGTGCCACTCTCCTTATGGCTTTTCTATCTTCCGATGTAGCTTCTCCAGGGTAGGATTGATCTTTGCAATACTTGGCAATTTCGTAAAACCATGGCTTCTCCTCATCAGCCAATTCTTCTTCTAACTCTGTCAACATAATTTCCCTCTTCTCAAGGATTTCTTCCTGTATGGCCTTCCTTACTATCCTGTCCTTGATATCTACGTAGGAAGCGGCATCGATTGCAGGGGCGTGACGCTTGTAGATGGAAATGGAACCAAACCATCTTCTTAGAGGGAACCTTAAAGATGATGCCAACGAGACGAGGGCATCGGCCAGAATATTCTGATGATGAGAGACATGGATGTTGACACCCGTTTTTAGCCTGCAAGTTGAGTCATTTCTCTTATTCATCATTTTGATGCCCAAAATTACCCATTATTTTGGAGCCTTTCTTGGATGGATTTCGAGCCCATTTCATAATTCCATTCCCTTTGAACCTTGGAGATCATTATTTCATAGAGCCCTGGAGCCTATCTTGTCACCTTCCGACCTTCAAAGTCACCTTACGGCCCATTTAGGCCGGCTTCCCTCAAGCATTCAGCCCCCTTTTCGTTGCGTAGTCTTGAAAATGGTCCTTTTTCACCCCCTTCCTTTCCTCTTTTCAAAATGTGTCCTTCACCAAAGTTGTTCATATTTCAAATCCCTACAATTTCTTATTCTACGTCTTTGGCCAGTTCTGCATCGATTTCAAGTTATTTATAATTTTTTGGCAGACTGCATTATTCACCTATGTCCCGATATTCTTTCTCTCTCTTCTAGCCCTATTTTCTCTCTCTTATGATCATTTTCTCATCTTACTTTCTTCATAAAAGTTGTTCATTTTTGAGTTATCTATAATTTTGTCTTCTACCACTTTCGCTAATTCTGCACCGTTTGGGAGATATAATCCAATTTCCAAAGTCACGCAAAGTCTACCTTAAACGGTCGTGTTAATGGCCGTTCATTGTTGTAAACGGTCGGTTGACGACCGTTTAACCCTTAACGGTCAGTCATCCGACCGTTTATCCAATAAGAGTCCAGCCTGCTCTGGACTCTATCTCCACGAACCTGCGCGATGTGGCTATCTTGCGGCGGCCATAACTTTTAGAATATTTATCTAAATGGATCCCCGTTTTTTCCTACTTCTAGCCCTTTGTATTATCTTTAATTTGGTTCATATAAATCAAAATTTGATGGGCTATATCTCCTGGAATCGTGGCCGCAATATCAGGTTTTTCTACTTTTCGTGCAACCAAAAAACCCTGCAGATTAGGTTCCAGAGGCTTCTTCCAAGAGCCATAACTTCCACAATCTTCAACCAAAAAGAGTCATGTTTGTTCCTACGCCTGACTATTATCTCGATAATGATCCAGAGATCTTGAGATTTGGTGGACTCTATCTTCTGGAATCGTGGGAGAAAGTTGGGGGTTCACCACTTTTTCTATATAAACCTGCCCAGATTTCCTGTGCGACGGGGGGCGTGTTTTCAAGGCGACGGCGAAGCCATGCCGAATTTTCTTCATCCTCCTTCGACCCTAGCCTGAAGAGGGAAGTATAAGCTTCGTTTTGGTTCCTTATTTGCTCGATTTCATCATCGTTTGCCCTCCTAACTTCGCCCCTACTTTTGGCAAATCATCACAGTTTGCTGATTTTCTGCTACAACTTCGCGACGGGGGCCTGTTCATCAAGCCGGTGCGGAGTCATGCTTCATCCTTTTCGTCCTCCCTCAACTCCATCTTGAAGAGGGGAGTATTAGCTTCGTTTTCATTATATGTTTGCCTTATTTCTCATATCTTTTCCCCCTCTTCCAAGCCCCTACTTTTGAGGTTTCATCACACTGTTCTGCACTTTGCTGAAACTCAGATTTCTTGCGACGGGGGCATGTTTGCGTCGCCGGTGCGAGGCCGTGGGGCACTCTTTATCCTCCCTTTCAACTCCAGGCTCTAGAGGGAAGTATAATCTTTGTATTCCTTGGTTTTGGGCTCATTACCTTGTCATCTTCATACATATTTTGTCTTTGAGTTTTGCACTTTCATTCTGTTTTCATACTTAGTCATTTTTCTCCCATGTTCTGCACCCTTCTATTTTCTTGTGTTTTCCACCCCGTTTTTCACTGGTCTCTTCCCCGTTTTAAACTCTCCTTTCTACCTTAGTTTCACCACAACACTCCCACCTTTCCATAGCATCCACTCTTTCCTCTTTTGGTGTTCTATCTTGTGAGATATTCATCATTCTTTGAGTCCATTTTGTGCACTGTTCTGAATTTTCTGCACAGTCCATATTTTTTCCCAAATCTCCGGTGTCATAACTTTCTGTCCCGACCTCCTTTTTGAGTGATTCTTGTTCCTACTTCTTTACAACACTCAAGTCTTCTGTCATCTCAAATTTCTTTTCATTTGGACATCGTTTGCCCTACTGTTTGCATCAGTCTTTGCACCCACTTTACACTGTTTGCACAGTTTTTCTTGTGGCATGCACTTTTGCATCTTGTTTATCTATGTTCATCATGGCATATTAAATCAATTTCTTCATGTTAATCTCATCACAATATACACACCTATTGTTTGCACCCTTCCATAGGGGTTAAAAACCCTCCCCCGGTAAGTTTGCCCTCAATCTTTCATGCTACTTTATGCACTTGGGCAGATTTCTACACTTAGCATTTTCTAATGGGTTTTGCCTCTTGTTTTGTGTTTGTTTCGCAGGAAAGCATGGAAAGTGAGGCCCTTACCTTCTAGCCGGCTGGAAGGCAAGGAGAGGTAATCCACATAGTCCCCGCATCTTGATATTGAGCGCGATCATCCTCTTTTTCCAAGGTACACAACGCACTTAGTATTTTATATTCTTTTGGCGTTGTCATTCCTTGGTGGCGATCACGGCATTCTTTTACATCTTTTATCACTTTTGTCTTGTTGTATGATCATGCTACCATGTTTACATAGTCACATGTTCATGATGTTCACTTGATATGCACATTATGTTATCACTTATGCACATATGCTTGCCTATGTGACTTGTGACACCACGCTACATATTTTCCACATCTACACCCTTTTTTGGCGATCACGGTGGGACATCTAGTGCCCATCACTTGTCTCATGCTTTGCTGCGATTTTGGTGTGTATGTCCATGTTTAGATAGCGTTTCATGCTCATATTGTTCACTTTGTTTGCATCCATATTGTTATGTTCACATATGTTCATTATATCTTGATTTGTTAGATTTAGGCTAGAAATTGCATGCACTCCGGTGCACATAGGGTCATGCATATTGCCATATTGTAGTTGCATTCCCTCTCGGTAAGTGATCCTCTCGCTCCCATATTCCTTGGGCTCGACTAGGTGATCTTATCCTGGACCTCCATAAGTCCCCGCGAGCCGTGGATTCCCACACTGACGCCGGGCCGGTTGTACCTTTCCACCCCATAGGCTTGCATTTACATACGTTGTGAAGGAGTTAACCCTAGTCAACCTAAAGTTTGGACCTTATTCTCTATAGGATACATATCTTGAGGGAATTAATCTTAATTTGAAAATATTTAAAGGCCCACTCAAAACTTTGACTATAAAATACTTCCCATCATATTAACTTGTTTGAGTTGGGTGAAATCCTTCATATTGTTTGTGTTGTGTGAGCTTGTCCAAGCCCACTTGTGTTATTTTGTGTTGCATCCCCCATCATCCATATAGGTTTTATTGTTAGGCCCATTTAGGGTAGTCCATTTTGTATGTCCATTTGTCTAGTCTCATTGTCCTAGGTTTCTTTTTCTTTTCTTTTTCTTTGCATTATTGAGTCAGTCCCCCTCCTTTGAGCCCTTACTTCCCTCATTGTATTTCCCTGATTTTCCTGTATAAAGTCTCCATTTGCCCTCATGGAGCGCCGTTTTTCTCCTTTATATTACCCTTCTTCTTCCCCATCTTCTTATTCCTGTGTAGATTCCTCTTCCCACGCGGGCCCATCTCCTCGTGGCCCTTCCGACCCGCAAGCAAATCATGTGACCCACTTATCATTTGTCGCCTGCCAAACGGCCCCAGTCCAGGCCCAAAAGTTCATTGCTAATCTTAATGGGCCTTATTCTGATAACGGGCCTCCCTCTTCTACTCTTAGTGGGGCCCCTTCCTTTAACGGGCCCTCTTATTCTCTTAATGGGCCCCATGTTGCTGCTGGCCCAATCAGTCCTTATTCTCATGTTCATGATTTTTCTAGGCCCATGTATCATGCCACTCCTGGAATGGGCTTCCCCTCTTCTCAATCCGGATCCCTTTATCCAGCCCAATACCATAATTCTGGTCCAAATTCACACTCTCTTGCTCAAGCTAGCTTGCATCCTTCTCAGTCTCTCCCCATCGAGGAGATGATTGCTCAAACGCAGCGCCGGCTTGATGAACTTCAGCACCGAATTGATCCCCAAACTTCTTTGAGTGTCCCATTCGCATTCCAAGGTCTTCAGCTTCCACCGCGTTCATAAATTCTTGCTTATCGCCGCTATGGTGGAGTCGGTGACCCCTATGTGCACTTGAAGGAGTTTCTTTGTGAGTCGGCCCAATTTCGACATGACCAACGCTTGATGGCTTATTTATTTGGTCTGTCTCTAGAGGGCCCGGCTCGGGATTGGTTCTTTGCATTATCGCAAGACCAAGTGGTGAATTTTCAAGCCGTTCAACAGAAATTTGTTCAGCAGTATCAAGACCATGTTGGACCCAAGTATTCTATAGTTGATCTGGCCCATGAGAAGATGAAGCCTGACGAGGAGTTCTCTACCTTCGCCGACCGCTGGCGTCGCCTAGCTGCGCAAGTCCTGGGGCATATTCCGGAGGGAGAGCAAATCAAAATGATCATTTCTAATGCAACGCCGAGTATCAGTTCATCTTAGCCTTGAATGACATCACCTCCTGGCAACAGCTTTATAGCCGAGCCCGCTTCATCCACCAACAACTTTTAGGTTCCCTTGACCCCGAGTCCTCTCCACCTTCTACGCCCACATACGCCTCCTATCCATCACCTTCCCTGAGTCAGCCCTCCACCACATATCCTTCCATGAGTCGGCCTTCCGCTCCCCCACACCCATATACCTCCACATATCCATATACCTCCACATATCAACCCTCCATGAGTCAGCCTTCTGCCTCTTCATACCCGCATGAACCCCCACCTCCGGTCAAGGAAACACCACACCCCGAGCAGGTGGATGCCGTCTATATACCCCCTCATCCTGCTCCGCATATGCCTTCACCAAATCCTTCCCTTAGCCATGCGCCATTGCCTACGCAACCTCTGCTTCCATCCCCGCAACCTTCTCTATCACCTTCCCATATCCCTCGGCATCCCCTATCCCGAAGCAGGCTCCTCCTCGCTCTCCATTGCCAGAGTGTTTTACCGACATTTTCAGGGCTTTAATGGCCACTCACGCGTTGTCGCTCCCTCCGGTTGTGCCTTGTCGACCAGCGGTTGGGAATATACTTCAGTTCTGTGAATTTCACCGCCAGCAGGGGCATTTAGTTGAGGATTGCCCCGAGTTCCAAGATTATCTTTATGATCTAGAAGCGAAGAAGAGGATTGATTGGACTGCTATTCATGAGGTCATTCTATATCTCCGTAGTAAGCAGCAACAACAGGAAGCGTCGCCTAAGCAGCCGTCTCCATCTCAAGGCCAGGGGCACCCCTGTGATTTTGCGTTTACCATAGCGCCCGCTCCGTTATCTACCCCCTTATCCACTTCCCTGCCTATGCCATCGCCTACCCCGTTACCACCTCCATCTCCACCTACCTCATCACCTTCGCCATCTCCTACCCCATCTCCGCAACCTCTGCCTACCCAATCTCTTCCTCAGGCTGGTGCCTCCACTTCCACCGCCACTACTCCTAGCCCCAACGCCGCTCGGCGTGTCGTATCAATACGCCGACGTTGGGTCCCACAACCTTCCATCTCCCCTTCATCTCCTTCCTCACCCTCTCCATTTCCACCACCTCCACTACCTCCATTGCCCGCATCGCCCTCTCCATCATCTCCACTACCCCTACAGCCATCACCACCGCCCTCACTACCTCCTCTCCTAGCGACCCCTATTCCATCACTTCCACCATCTTCACCACTTTTGCCATCCCCTTCGCCATTGTTGCCCGAGCCTGAGCAAGCTATACCTACACCTCCACCTTCGCCTTTACCCCCTCCTACGCCTCCACCTTTGCCTTTACCCCAACTTACGCCTTCCGAGCCTTTACCCACACCTTCCAAGCCTATTACCTCCACTTCTCCATCCCCTTCCACCCCACGGAGCGGGTGTGCGTTATCTTTGGTGCCCCTTGGGTCTGGTCCCCAGGAGATAATGAGCCGAGCCAGGTTTCGATTATGCTTTTCAAGATTCAAGATGTCATTTGCCGCATGCCAATCCGGGTCCTAGTCCCTGGTTATTTTGGGGATAAAGAGCCTGCATTTTCAGAAATGTTTGCAAAGAAGAGTTCCCTTGCACTAGTGCCAGTTTCTTCACAAGCAAGGCCGGTGGCAATCTCACTGCTCACCGGAGGATTCACTATCGATGTTGTTATTTCTCCTCGCTCCATGGCTATTCAGTTCACTGGCCAAGAGGGGTTCTCTACCCAGATGGTGCTCACTCATGCGGCCGCCAAGAGCCTGATGAATTCTATATGCAAGGGGCAGTTGGCCGTGTTTTCTACATTCTCTAAGGACATTCTGCATCTGTTATGCAATCTCCCTCGGTTTATTGGTATGTCGGCCACGTCAACGCCGCACATTACTCCCCCTCAGTTCTGTCCTGCTTTTCTGGTAAGGGAGTTATGCTTCGTGCCCAGTTGTCGAGTAGAGTTGCCGAATCTCCATGTTCTAGTGCCAAGAGATAAGACTCCATGGTTCCATGATACTCATCATCTTGAGGAGTCAGTTGCTCAAGAATGTCCACAGCATGTTAGCACCGTGAGTCTAGGGGCAACCGCCCCGATGAAGCTGCATATTCATAACCGGGCTAGGTCGTCTGCCAGGTGGGCCCGTTATTTAAGAAAGTATTGCAAGACAAGAAGCCCGAAGGCCCGAGTCCGCGCCAGGCAGAGTTGTTTCAAGAAGATTTTTGCCAAGAAGAGGTGGCGACATAAGTATAAAGGCCGTCAGTTGTGCATTCGAGGGTCCACTTCCTTCTCTCCTTCCTCCGTCCATTCATCTTTTCTTTTGCTCAGTTCTTATCCTTGGGTGGTGTACCTTCCACCACCTGACAATATTTCTACCATCTTCTCCTATCCTCACCATTCTAGGTCTCGGCCTATGTCCTCCTCTTCCCCTGATCCGGGGGCATCTTCTAGTTTTTCTCCCCAGATACATCAGGATTCCGCTTCTCATCCTTTTCCCCCGACCCTATTGGGGATTCCTTGCGCTCGTTCCCCGACCTTGTCGGGTGGTTTTTCTGATCCTCCCCCAACTTTGTCGGGTGGTTTTCATTTCTTCTCCCCAACCTGGTCGGGTGTTTATGCTTCTTCTTCCCCGCCTCTGGCGGGTGATCGCTACTCTCCTTCTCCGACCACGTTGGATGATTCTTCTCCTCGTCTTTCTATTCTTTCCTCCTCACCCTTTCGGGGTTCTCACCCTTTTTCTTGCTGTTTTCGAGGCTTTAGCCCGCCTTGATCTCAATTAATCCCTGTTTATTTTGTATCGGGTTCCTTGTTATCAGGGCCTCAGTGCCTTAACGAGGGAGTCCTAGCCCTCGTCTCTCTTCCTTTTTATCCCTTCTTCGTCCAGTATGATGTCTGCCACTCCTCTGTGTTGAGGAATCCAATCATTTGCTCTCCTTTCATCCTTTATCCTGGCAAGCAAAGGAATGCAAAGCTACTCGCGCTCCTCAAACCTTGATGATCGAGATCGCTTCAGGAGGCCGGTTTCCACGCCATGGATTTGCAAAGGTATCTTTGATTTTGTGCCGAAACATGTTATCATTGCTATTACTGTGTTATTTCTGCACGCGCTTATAATGTTGGTTCCTTAACATGATCGAGTGGCTTTAGGAGTCTTTGTTTAATTAGATCTTAACTTTGTGTCAAATAAAAAAGTTAGCTTCTGCAGCATCCTTAGGCTGGTGATGGCTCCGCGCTGGGAGTCTAGTTTCTTTCCTCGATTGTGAAGGGTGACCTTTAGGCATGGGTTTTTCACACACTTCACGGCGAGCCATAGCCGACCCCTCTAGTGCAACAACGTTGCTGCTTTGGCCATACTTTGGGTATGCACGAAGGCCTTTTCTCTTCTCTACTCGGTCAAGTGCAGGGGTAAGAGATTGATGGATGAGATGACTAACCTGGGCGCTCCCCAATACGAGAGAGGTCTCAAATACGGACAGTCTTGACCCTCAAAAGTGAGCTTTCATACTATATCTGGCCAATAAGGGCTACCAAAATGAGAAAATGAATCAATGCAAAATTATGAATCAAAGGCATGGCAAGAGTGGCAGTACAGTTCCTCACGGGACGTCATGAGCCCGGTCGCATGCGTGCCTAATAAATATGGGTCTAAAAATCAAAGACACAAAGCCCCGGCACAACAGGCTATCTCTTTGAGGGGTTGTGCCCTAGAAGGAATTCGAGCCTTGATATCTCCCATCCTGCACGAAGCTTGTCTCTAATTTATCTTCTGCTTCTCCCTCTTAGGCTGGGTTGTATCCCGGGTATGGCCTTAGTAGGGGCACCGTTCTTTAGAAGCAGTTGGTTGTGGTAAGCCACCCTCACATGCACACCCTGCTTAAGGGGAGCCTTTAGTGAAAGGGGTAGGAACGTCGATCCCTGGCTAGTAGTTAGAGCCCATCTTTAGGTGCTGCGGATTGCTATATCAAAATCTAAAAAAAATCAAATATTACCAAAAGTCTAAAAAAATTAAATATTTTAAAAAAATCTAAAAAATTAAATATTGTCAAAAATCCAAAAAAATCAAATACTTCAAATTTTCAAAAAAATCAAATATTTCAAAAAACCTAAAAAATCAAATATTTCAAAAAAAATCCAAAAAAAGAAATACTGTTGAAAATATAAAAAAATCAAAAACATTACAAAAATTCAAAAAATGTGTCTTTTTCATACATTTGTATTTGTTTTAAGGATAGATACGTAATCTGTTTGCTAAGTGTGCAGGTTGCAAGTACTCAGGCGTTCCTTGCTATATCTTTGTGCTCTGCCTCCTGTCCACATCTTTGATCTGTTCTTTCCTTCTTCGATCCACTCTCTCGATCTGTTCTGAAGCTCATGTCCTTCTCAGTTTTTATTTGTAATGATCATATCTTTATGAGAGGGCTTTGCCTCACGATTATGAACCTGGCGGTTCTGCTTCATTCTGATCTTGGGTTTTGATTGAAGGGCGTATCTGTTTATGTCTTTTATCCCGCCGTATACTTGTCACATGTTTGTCCCACCGTGTTGTCCCACACATGTTGTTTTATCTCTCACCGAGTGTTGTTAGTTATCTTGCACATGTTGTTAGTCACCCCTTTATGTCCCATGTTCTTGTCCCAACCGTGTGTTGTCCCACCGCGTTGTTGTCTTGTCACACCGTGTTCATGCATGCATGTTGTTCGTTCATGCCATTGCATATGTGCTCGTGTGCCTTTGTTATGTTATGTTGCATTGTCTCCCATTTCATCTGATCGCTATGTTATGTCATGTTGTTTGTCGTTCAGTTGATAGTTATGTTATTTTATCTATGTTTACACTTGCTTGTTTATCATATTTGTCTTATATATGAAAAAATATAAAAAAATCAAAAAATAAAAATCAAAAAATGCCATTTCGCCTACACAGGTAAGTCAGGTATGGCCTTCTATCCCTACTCATTGTTGCATTACTATATGGTATCTATATTGTTATATTATCTCGAGAACCGGCTGGTCATTCATGTGTTCCAGGATCTGACGTTCCCCTCTAACAAAAACGATGATGATCTAGGTGCACATGTTTAATCATCGGATAGGCCGTTAGGTTGGGAAAATTAGGGAATGATGGTTCTATCACGCACGCCGTGGTTGCGGATAGTGTCTTGACCCTGATCGTTCCAATCTAGCAATACTATTCTCGAGTACTTTCTATTTTATGATTTCTTTGCATTCGTTTTGATGATTTCTTTATTTTAGCCCAGCATGCATCATGTCATATTTTGAGCATTAACGTCTCGTGATCCATTCAAGGTTTCTCCTCAATAATGGTTAGTTGCACTTCATGTCTCTTGGATAAGAGATCTTTATTCCACTCTGAATTTGAACGATTTCTCTGATCTTTTCGCTTGGTCTGGTTGGCCAGTGTGATTCCTGTCTGGATTTTATCTCAGTTATATTTCTCTTGCTTTTTACGTTGTGCTCCTTTCCGACCCCCTCATTGTCTGTGGATTGTGTCCCCGATGAGCCTGGTCGTGCTTCCTTTTTTTCCTATTAGTTTAGTTCTCCAGACATGTCTCATTCTTGTCATCCAGTCCTGGTGGTTAGTTCGGCGATTTCGAGAGAATTCCTGTCGCTTGTTGGTTAAAACGGGTGTCTTTTGCCTTGATGCCCGCTTATCAGTTCTCTCCGCTTCATCTCCGCTTCATCTACATTTCACGTCGCTGTCACTTTCGCTCCATCTCCTTTCCATTTCACCTCCGCGTCACTTTCGCTTGCTCCCTTGCAAAGCGGACATCAAGAAGGGGCATCTGTTGACACCCGTTTTTAGCCTGCAAGTTGAGTCATTTCTCTTATTCATCATTTTGATGCCCCGAATTACCCATTATTTTGGAGCCTTTCTTGGATGGATTTCGAGCTCATTTCATTATTCCATTCCCTTTGAACCTTGGAGATCATTATTTCATAGAGCCCTCGAGCCTATCTTGTCACCTTCCGACCTTCAAAGTCACCTTACGGCCCATTTAGGCCGGCTTCCCTCAAGCATTCAGCCCCCTTTCGTTGCTTAGTCTTGAAAATAGTCCTTTTTCACCCCCTTCCTTTCCTCTTTTCAAAATGTGTCCTTCACCAAAGTTGTTCATATTTCAAATCCCTACAATTTCTTCTTCTACGTCTTTGGCCAGTTCTGCACCGATTTCAAGTTATTTACAATTTTTTGACAGACTGCATTGTTCACCTATGTCCCGATATTCTTTCTCTCTCTTCTAGCCCAATTTTCTCTCTCTTATGATCATTTTCTCATCTTACTTTCTTCATAAAAGTTGTTCATTTTTGAGTTATCTATAATTTTATCTTCTACCACTTTCGCTAATTCTGCACCGTTTGGGAGATATAATCCAATTTCCAAAGTCACGCAAAGTCTACCTTAAACGGTCGTGTTAATGGCCGTTCATTGTTGTAAACGGTCGGTTGACGACCGTTTAACCCTTAACGGTCAGTCGTCCGACCGTTTATCCAATAAGAGTCCAGCCTGCTCTGGACTCTATCTCCACGAACCTGCGCGATGTGGCTATCTTGCGGCGGCCATAACTTTTAGAATACTTATCCAAATGGATCCCCATTTTTTCCTACTTCTAGCCCTTTGTATTATCTTTAATTTGGTTCATAGAAATCAAAATTTGATGGGCTATATCTCCTGGAATTGTGGCCGCAATATCAGGTTTTTCTACTTTTCGTGCAACCAAAAAACCCTGCATATTAGGTTCCAGAGGCTTCTTCCAAGAGCCATAACTTCCACAATCTTCAACCAAAAAGAGTCATGTTTGTTCCTACGCCTTATCTTGACTATTATCTCGATAATGATCTAGAGATCTTGAGATTTGGTGGACTCTATCTTCTGGAATCGTGGGAGAAAGTTGGGGGTTTCATCACTTTTTCTATATAAACCTGTCCAGATTTCCTGTGCGATGGGGGGCGTGTTTCCAAGGCGACGGCGAAGCCATGCCGAATTTTCTTCATCCTCCTTCGACCCTAGCCTGAAGAGGGAAGTATAAGCTTCGTTTTGGTTCCTTATTTGCTCGATTTCATCATCTTTTGCCCTCCTAACTTCGCCCCTACTTTTGGCAAATCATCACAGTTTGCTGATTTTCTGCTACAGCTTCGCGACGGGGGCCTGTTCATCAAGCCGGTGCGGAGTCATGCTTCATCCTTTTCGTCCTCCCTCAACTCCATCTTGAAGAGGGGAGTATTAGCTTCGTTTTCATTATATGTTTGCCTTCTTTCTCATATCTTTTCCCCCTCTTCCAAGCCCCTACTTTTGAGGTTTCATTACATTGTTCTGCACTTTGCTGAAACTCAGATTTCTTGCGACGGGGGCATGTTTGCGTCGCCGGTGCGAGGCCGTGGGGCACTCTTTATCCTCTCTTTCAACTCCAGGCTCTAGAGGGAAGTATAATCTTTGTATTCCTTGGTTTTGGGCTCATTACCTTGTTATCTTCATGCATATTTTGTCTTTGAGTTTTGCACTTTCATTCTGTTTTCATACTTAGTCATTTTTCTCCCATGTTCTGCACCCTTCTGTTTTCTTGTGTTTTCCACCCCGTTTTTCACTGGTCGCTTTCCCGTTTTAAACTCTCCTTTCTATCTTAGTTTCACCACAACACTCCCACCTTTCCATAGCATCCACTCTTTCCTTTTTTGGTGTTCTATCTTGTGAGATATTCATCATTCTTTGAGCCCATTTTGTGCACTGTTCTGAATTTTCTGCACAGTCCATATTTTTTTCCAAATCTCTGGTGTCATAACTGTCTGTCCCGACCTCCTTTTTGAGTGATTCTTGTTCCTACTTCTTTACAACACTCAAGTCTTCTGTCATCTCAAACTTCTTTTCATTTGGACATCGTTTGCCCTACTGTTTGCATCAGTCTTTGCACCCACTTTACACTGTTTGCAGAGTTTTTCTTGTGGCGTGCACTTTTACATCTTGTTTATCTATGTTCATCATGGCATATTAAATCAATTTCTTCATGTTAATCTCATCACAATATACACACCTATTGTTTGCACCCTTCCATAGGGGTTAAAAACCCTCCCCGGTAAGTTTGCCCTCAATCTTTCATGCTACTTTATGCACTTGGGCAGATTTCTACACTTAGCATTTTCTAATGGGTTTTGCCTCTTGTTTTGTGTTTGTTTCGCAGGAAAGCATAGAAAGTGAGGCCCTTACCTTCTAGCCGGCTGGAAGGCAAGGAGAGGTAATCCACATAGTCCCCGCATCTTGATATTGAGCGCGATCATCCTCTTTTTCCAAGGTACACAACGCACTTAGTATTTTATATTCTTTTGGCGTTGTCATTCCTTGGTGGCGATCACGGCATTCTTTTACATCTTTTATCGATTTTGTCTTGTTGTATGATCATGCTACCATGTTTACATAGTCACATGTTCATGATGTTCACTTGATATGCACATTATGTTATCACTTATGCACATATGCTTGCCTATGTGACTTGTGACACCACGCTACATATTTTCCACATCTACAATGGACAAAGATCAATTTGGTGAACAGTTTGGCAAATGCAGCAGTGAATTCTTGGTATGACTTGAGCTTGAGATCGCGAGTGCGATATTTGGTGAGCACCTGGCGAAGAATGAGTTGACTGTCACCTACGACTCGCAATTCAGTGATACGAAAAGAATGAGCAAGTTCCAGGCCAGCCAGCAGAGCTTCATATTCAGCTATATTGTTGGTAACTGGAAATTTGAGCTGGTATGCCAGTGGGAATGTAAGGCCTTCAGGCGACAGGAGGGCAATGCCGATTCCCTTCCCTTGGGAATTCAGAGCTCCATCAAAATGTAACATCCACATGTAATCATCTGATTGGTTGATGGACATTAGTTCCTCATCTGGAAACTCTGACTGGACAGGTTCGAATTTGGGGAGAGGATGGTGAGCGAGATGCTCAGCTATGGCATACCCCTTGATTACCTTTTGCTGAATGTAGGTGATGTCAAACGGAGAAAGAAAGCTTTGCCAGCGTGCTAATCTATCCGTAAGGATAGATTTTTCTAGAAGGAACTTCATAGGGTTCATTCGGGCAATCAGATGGACTTCATGAGCTAGAAAGTAGTGTTTCAACTTCTGCACTACCCAGACAAGGGCGGCACAAGTTTTATCCATAGCCGTATACTTCTGCTCATAGGGGTTGAGGAGTTTGGACAAGTAATAGGTCACACTTTCCTTGCCCGCTTCATCGGCTTGTGCTAGGACAGCTCCCACGGAGTCGTCCAGAACCGAGATGTAAAGGATTAAATATTTATCTGGCGTTGGTGGAATTAGGACGGGTGGATTGGCCAGATATTCCTTCAATCCTTCAAAAGTTTTTTGGCATTTAGAATTCCAACTGAATTATACTCCTGACTTAGTCAACTCGTAGAAAGGTTTGCACCTTTGAGAGTGCTGGGACACAAATTGACGAATGAATTGTAACCTTCCAATTAACCCTCGAACTTCTCTCAAGTTTTTTGGAGGTGGCATATCCCTAATTGCTTTAGCTTTGTTGGGATCTATTTCAATGCCCCTCTTACTCACAATGAAACCAAGCAATTTGCCAGACGAGACACCAAATACGCACTTTTTTGGATTCATTTTCAAATTGAACTCCCTTGATCTTTGCAGCACCTTCGCTAGAACTCTCGGGTGTTCTTCCCTAGTCCTGGATTTCACCAGTAAATCATCCACATACACCTCTAAATACACATGCATCATGTCATGAAATATTGCCATCATAGCCCTTTGATAAGTAGCTCCAGCATTCTTCAAGCCAAACGGCATGACTAAATAATAGTAAGTTCCCCAGGGTGTGGTGAATGATGTCTTCTCCTGATCCTCTTCCGTTATACCCCGAAAATTCATCCATAAACGAGAGAGTTTCATAGCCTGCTGTGTTATCAACCAACACGTCGATGTGAGGCAAGGGAAAATCATCTTTTGGACACGCGCGGTTAAGGTCCCTGAAATCGATACATATTCTCACATTTCCATCTTTTTTCATAACCGGGACAATGTTTGCCACCCATTGAGGATATAGGACGACTCTAATAAACCTGGCTTTGTGGAGCTTATCGACTTCTTCCTTCATCTTCAAAGCCATCTGGGGTTGGAAACGTCTTAACCTTTGCTTGACCGAGACGGACCCTGGTTTTAGCGTTAAACAGTGTTCGACCAGGGTGAAATCCAATCCCGGCATATCCTCGTAGCTCCATGCGAACGTGTCCCTGTACTCCTTGAGAACCTCGATCAATTCCTCTTCTTCAGATGGCGGCAAATTATTACTTATGAGGACGATCCTAGGGTCTTCCTCGGTCCCCAGGTTGATTTCTTTGGTGGGTTCTTCTATAGCGGCTGATGGTTCGTCAAACCTCCTCATTCCGTTAGCATATGCGTCGGCCGCATCCTCATATTCTTCGTCCCCTTCTTCAATAGGGTACTCTTCATCTATGAGCTCATAAACTCCATACCCCTCATCAATTGTGTAATCCTTCTCACATTCTAACTCCGACAGTTGGATGGGATTCTCTAGCAATTGAGGAATGGCTAGAAAGGCTTGACACCTATTGGCTAAATCTAGAAGAAATCGACGAGGAATTTGCCTACCCTTGGATTTTCTTCTAGGCACTACCCTTGACTCATTATTGTTAGATTGACCTACCTGTCCTACAGACGAAGGGGAAACTAAGGAATGTACAGGAAAAGACCCCTCAGTGGAGGGGTAAAGAAGGTCACTCAGGGGACCTTGAATGAGTGGCCCGTAAGTCGGGGCACACTCGTGAGAGATGTAGGAGGTCTCCTCAAAGGAAATGCACTGTTGAGGAGTTCGGAAATTGACGTTTTTTTTTTATTTTCATTTTCAATTACAAAATAATTGAAAGAATTTAGAGAATGAGAGGAGGGAACTATAGCTAAGGGGTTGCATGGCTCATTGAGCAAATCATTGTGGAAAATTTGACATGGGCTGAGAAACTCGCGCAAGAATGTGAGCAGAGAAGGGGACCTAGGAATATCATCATATAAACGTCGGGTCCAAGAAAGAGTCAGCAGCAACGGCTGAGGAGAATGATCAGATAGAATGACGGAAAGCGATCCGTCAGTGGCAACTTCCTCTCGGTGAGGAAAACTTGGAATTTCAGCCATGTCAACGACACCTTTTGGCACCTCGGAGATCAAAGGCGGCCCCTCTAAGTTCGGAGGCGAGAACATCTGTTGTAGTGCAATGGAAACATCGTGTATATCGAACCACTTGTTCCACTCACAGTCCGGGTCACCGTGCTTTCCCTTCTTTGTAGCTCTCGAGCAACTTTCAGCTAAGTAGGCAACCTGTAATTTCCCATGTGATTCTTGCGGACAATCTCCCATCTGCATTACTGGCCCCTTTCTGAAATGGGAGTACAAGGTCCATGTGAGAGGTTCCTCATATGCTTCAAGTGGCCCTTCAAAGCCTAGGCCGGCTTTAAGGGTTAACCTTGTCTTGTTTGGCAGTCTCAGTCTCCCTTGTAATTGTGCACCCAAGTCTTTGCCCTGTTGGTAGCCAATGTTTCTCATGATCTCCCATCCCTTAGAATGGGAAGGGTGACATGACTTTGGCGTTGGAAACGGCTTTTGTGTTAAAGGGGCTCGGTGAGGGTCACACACATCTAGTAGTGAAAGAATTGGCCGGTGAGTCGGCTAAACAGAAGGCAAAGAGGTATTAATGGCATCCACTGTAGAAAAGATGGGCATGCTATTTACCTTGATAATCCAAGCCTTGTATGGAAACTTCAAGTACTGATGATTGGTGGAAGGCACAGCATTCATAACCTCAATGTAAGGGCGACCTAGTATGGCCTTGAATGTGGGATCAATATCAAGGATATGGAATTCCGTAGAGACTGATGCAGGGCCCAATTCTACATTCAAGATAACCATCCCCATTGGTGGTCTTTTGCTGTTGTCATAGGCCGTAACTGTGATTGATGAAGGCATTATATGTTCCGTGTCAACCCCACATGATTGGAGGGTGATTATAGAGATCACGTTTATAGACGCACCAGTGTCCACCAAGCACGGGTCTACAGACACCCCATTGATCTTTACTGCAATACACAAAGCATATTTTCGAGCCTCCTTGGGGGTGAGCTCATGGTGGTGGAATATGATAGCCGGTTGTGTATCAGTCGGCGTCAATACCGATGATATCTTCTCCACTGGGAGATCCTCATTTACCATAACCTTCTGAAGGTACTCCATCAAGGCGTCCTGATGGGTTTTCGACCTCTTGATTAGCTCGAGAATGGAGATCCGAGCTGGTGTTTTATCCAAGTGTTTCAACAGGTCATATTGTGTCCCGGGGATAGACTCCTCTGGCTGCTCTTCGGTGTCTTTCTCTGGCTAAGACTGCTCGAGGACCTGACTATTTTGGGGAAAAATCCGATGGAACATCCTTCCACTACGGAGCACCATGGCTTGTGGATTTGGAGGTACCTCTATGGAGTTAGATATGGGGTTTAGCAGGGGTACGAGGGGTAGTGGTGGAGGAACAATTAAGGAAGCAGGGGTGATGACAGGTGTAGGGGCTCTGATGAGTGGTTTGTTAGGTGGAGGTATGGTGGGAGTGGATGAAGTCTCAGATGGACGGTGAATGATAAGGGGTTTAAAAGGTGAAGGCATAGTAGAGGTTGATGGGGCCCCGGATGGGCGATGGGTAATGAGGGGTTTCGAGGGTAAAGGGGTTATGGTGGAGGTGGATGGTGTTTGCTGAGGACTCAATGGAAGGTTAATAGCAGGGATGCGGATGAGAGGACGTGATGGCGTTGGAAATGAGTAAGGCGTTGTTGTAGGTTGCGCTACGGGTCGAGGACAGATAGGTGCGGGACGGACAAGGCATGGAGGTTGGTTAGGAACATGATTGGCGACAAGGATAGAGCTGCCTTCCGTATGCCAATCTTGCCCTCTTCCAACTTCCGAGAAGGAAGAGATGGGGTTGACTTGGTGGTTGGGTTGTTGGTGCGCCGGTAATGGATTTTGGAGGATGCCCATGTTTGGCTGTTGCTGTGGTGCTTGCTGAGGCTGTTGTTGTTGTTGTTGTTGTTGTTGTTGTGGTTGTTGTTGTTGTTGTTGTTGTTGTTGCTGTTGCTGTTGTTGCTGTTGTCTAGGAGGAGGTCTCCTGGCCTTCATCATGGCGATATATCGCCTCATTTCATCCTAATCTATTTGATGTTCATCATTCATATCATAGATATAATCTCTAAAATGGAAACAATTTTCCACTGTATGACCCGGCTGTCTATGGAAGACACAATATCTAGAAGTGTCAACGTTCGTGGGCCATATGGCTCTTTCCTTAAGCAAGGTGAGTATATTAGCAACCATGAGAGCATTAAAAATGTTCGATAATGACTCTGGCAAAGGTGGGTAGTGATTTCTCATTGGGCCAATTGGCCTCCTCTGTTGTTGGGGGCCATAGTCCCCGGGTGGTAGAACATGATTATATTGAGGAGGTCGTTGTTGTTGTTGTTGGAGATGGAGTGGTTGAGGCATATTGTTCTAGAGGAGATTGTTTTGTGGGGGAGGACGATAGGGTTGCTGACTTTGTTGGTCCTGATGAAAGGGGAATTGTGGAGCTTGTGGAGGCATGGGGTTGGCTTGCCGGTTGGGATTACCAACTGCACTTACCTGCTCATTCGTTACGACCCCTTCTGTCACCCTACCTTGGACACCAGTGCTTGGTTTCCTAAACACCCTTGGCTTTGACGGCTCGAACATATGCATGAAGGGGGAATCTTTCAGCTGTGTTTGGATATATCGAGCCCTCTCATACAGTTCCTCCATAGTGGTGAGCTTGTTCATTGCCAGGACATGTCTGAATTGCGGAGTGGCATTAGACACGATCATCTTCACTTGTTCCAATTCCGAAATGGGGTCTCTCACTTTTTCTGCCAAGGATCTCCATCTATCAGCAAATTGGACGAAATCTTCGTCCGACTTCATGTTCTCGGCCACCAAGTCGGTAATAGAAAGGGAGGGACCGACCCTATCCCGATATTTCTGTAGGAATTTCCGTTGCACTACGTCAAAGTTCTCAGCCTCACTCAGCTCTAGGGAATAGAACCACTCTAAGGCAGGACCATCCAATGATCTCCTGAAGAGGTATGCCGGGGATCTTTGATCGTTCTGCCAAAACGAGGACTAATACATAAAGTCCTTCAAATGAATGAGAGGGTTGCCTATGCCGGTGTACCGTCGGTACGTTGGCATCTCAGAAGGAGGGAGATGGAATACTGGAAGGATTGGTAAAGAGATCTCAGGCGCGGATTTGACATCCACAATCTTTTTGAAATCTTGAAATTGTTCATCCATCTTGTTCAACCTATGAAGGAGAGATTGGGTAACCTCATCGTAAGGAGCAGGTTGTGGTGGCCACTAAGGCCTTGCAGAAGCCTGAGAAGGGAATTCCGGATGAGAGAGACGTTGTGGCATATCAGCAAATGGAACTGACTGAAATGGAGTATGAGGAATTGGTGGAACTTGAGACTGGTGAGGTAATTGGAAAGAGGGAGGTTGCGGACGTTGTGGCATATCAGTAAATGGAACTGACTGAAATGTTGTATGAGGAATTGGTGGAACTTGAGACTGAGGAGGTAATTGGAAAGAGGGAGGTTGCAGACTTGTCTGTACAAGAGGGAATGAGGAAGGGATTGCATGTGCAGGCTCTTGAGTAGGGAGGGCAACTGGTGTTGGGTTTTGAGGAGTAGAATCAACAGATTTCCCTTTTAAGATGGCCTGAAAGGCTCGGATCTGATCGGAATTGAGCTGTGTGTTCGCGAGAACACCTAGCAAGGAGGAAATATCTTGCGGCGGGGATGCTTCCCCGACAGTGGTTTGCACCTCAAATGAGGGCTCACGGGAGGAACCTGCGTCCTCAGCAGGGACATGTGTCCCCTGGTGACTCGGGGTCGGATTCTGACCGTTCCCGGACATTTCTTGATCTTTTTCGGAACGCGAGATTTTGCCGGAACGCAATATCATACACACTCAAACCAATAACAAAGATTAACAAACAAGTTGATGTTTAACGCCTTTTTTTTGTTTTCTTTTTGTTTTCCCTTTTTTTTTCTAATCTAATGTTCACACCACAGGAGAGACCCTAGTTGCAATATTGGTTTCCGCCGTGTCATCTAAGGACACTCGACTCACCACGAATGGGTTGACTATCTCCAGGGGACTTCAGTGGTACAACCAGCCCAGTGAACGAAGAGGGAATCCTTCAATGTCGGGGACTTACGGAGGTCTCAATGAAGGAGATCCTAGTCCATCGAGAGGAATTCCCGACGGAGAGTCCTTCCTTCACCAAGAAAGGGTGATCCTAAAAAAAAGGAACAAAAAAATAAAAATAAAAGGGAGATGATATGCAATGCAGTGCTGAATTTAACAAGAGATATATAAATAGACAATAAATATATACAACAAAAGAAATTAAACAAGCATCACAACACTCCTTTTCCGTAACGACATGACTCTTTTCAGATCTTACAAGGGATTGTGGAAGAATGCACGTAGTGAACGAATGATGAAATTGGGATGACAAAGTACTATTGGGGAGACAAATGTAATGCGTAAGCGCAATCAGGAGGGGCACGCGTGGGTGCCAAAAGGAGGGGGCACACGTGGGTGCACAAGACAACGTCGACCTCTCAAGTAACCACAAGGGACCAGGGGAGTGCACGGGGTGCATGAGGGGAGTAGGCGCACGTGGGCGCAATAGGGAAAGGCACACGTGAGTGCCGAAAGGAGGGACACGCGTGGGTGTCAAGAGGAAAAGGCACTGTGGGTGCCAAAGGTGGGCGCGCGTGGGCGCAATAGGAAAAGGCACTGTGGGTGCCAAAAGCTTGTGGGTAACCAAAGAAAGCAAAAAAGAGGTCCCACCGTGATCGCCAGAGATGTGAACGTGTCACGTGGTGGACTGAGAGAGAGAGATGGGGTTTCTCCCTCTTAGTGAAAGAAAAAAAAATGAATGAAACGCGTGCGTAAAAGGGGGGTGATATGAGAAAAAAGGTGAAGAGTACGACCTGAAAAGACTTACCGGACTCCGGTACAGGGCGGATATGGGGATCCGAAGATCCTCTCGCGCAAACTAAACCCCTTCCTGGTAGGCATGACCCACCATTCCGAGAGCAGTTTTCTATATACCGGGTGCGAGCCTGGGACTCTACGTAGTAGAAATTGGCGGACACAGAGACACGTAGACTCGGAATTTGGAACGGCATATCACTCCTCACACAGTTATAATAGCAAGAATGTAAAAAATAAACAAACTGTCGCAGAACATTGGTCCTTGCGGGGTTTTAACAGTAATATAACAAAGTGCAGAAGAAAAGTGCTGAAAGTAAATGACCACGGTGAAATGACTCACCGCGGCCGATTATAGTACAAACAGACCCGTGTGGGATTTAGCTATCCGCGGGTATTATAGAAATAAAGTAAAAATTACTACAAGCACGCGTTTGGATGTGTGATCGCCAGGGACCGAGGGCCCCAAACTGGTTGATCGCTTTTGCCTTTGACGCGGGATGATATGGGCTGCTTCTTCCTCTTCGTTCGGCTGGCCGAAGAAGAGGGCTTTGAGTGGTTACCCTGCAAAACAACAAACAAACATAGAAACGACTAAGTGAAAATCATGTTATAATAACTAGTCATGAAATAACATGAATAACAAATTAAAATGCCGAAAATAACAAGGGGTGAGAAATCTTATTGAAGCTGATGGTGGCTTTGAGGGGCGCGAACACAGCCCGGGCAATGGGTGGGACGACACAACTTCCCTAGCGTACAAGGACACGGGGAGCACTAACGGGGCCGAGGGCCGCTTTTATTCCTGCACGTTTAGAAAGATGACCAACTAACATAAATGAGAACCACACTTACACATGTTATATGAACATATTAAACTCACATGTATAAGTCTAGAGATATCATATAAACCCATATATGTATATACATGAATATATATATATATATATCTATATATCTAAAAGATAAACATATATAATATATATGTATATATGCTATATATAATATGTAAATACATATAAGCTCTTATCACACACACACATGTATATATATATATGTAATATGTATATTTACATACAAGCTATAGGTATGTGGGTGAAAGTGAAGCTAGGTGCTGTGTGTGTATCTGAACGTGACTGTGTGGATGTGTGTGTGTGAAAGGTGAAAGTGCATTTGTGTACAGTGTGAGGGTGAAATTGGGTGCAGGTGTGTGTACGTGAATATGAAATTAGGTGACTGTGTGCGAACAGAGAAAAGGAGAGAAAAGCAGTGTGAGGGAGAAAGAGGGAGAGAGGGAAAGAAAGTGAGAAAGAAATAATAGAAGAGAGAAAGAGAGATCGTGTGAGGAGGAGAGAGTGGTAAGTGAAACAGAAGGAGAAAGAGAGTTCGAGAAATGGGGATAGAGATAAAAGAGAGGATGAGAGAGGGGGGAAAGAGAAGAAAATAAATATTAAAATAGAGAGAGATCGGGTGAGATAGGAGGAGAGAGAGAGAGGAGAAGAAATAAAAAATGGATAAAGAGAAAGAGAGAGAGAGGGAGAGAAGAAATAGGATGAGAGAGGGGGGAGAGAAATCGGGAGGAGAGAGAAAAGAAGTGAGAGAGAGAAATCGGGAGAGGGTAAAGAGAAGATAGAGGAGAATAGAGAGAGACGAGAGGATAGAGAATGATAATAAAAAAAAGAAAAAGAAGATGAGAGATCGAGAGAGACTGATAGAGAGGGAAGCAGAAGGAGGAAAAGAGAGAAAGAGAGGGAATTCAGGAGAGAGCGAAGGAAGGGAGGATAAAAGAGAGATTAAAAAAAGAGAAATAAATATACAAAAGAGAGAGGGAGATCGGGTGTGAGAGAGATCTAGATAGAGAGGGTGAGAGAGAGTAAGAGAGAAGAGAGCGAGCGCGGCGGAAGGAGCAGTCCGCGAGGGGCGGAGGACGCCCACGGTGACTAGAGGATGGCGACGGTGACCGGCGGCGGGCGGTCGGCGAGGAGTTTCGCGGCGGCTAGGCGGCGTGCGGATAGAGCATGCAAGGGGTGCTGCAGCGATCGTGGCAGGGAGGCTCGGTGGCGTCGCGGTGCAACGGAGGGGAGGTGCAGGCGGAGGGTGCCGGCGACGTGGACGCGGCGGCGGCCGGAAGTCGTGGTCTCTTACGGCGGTGCAGCTGGGAGGTGGCGATGTGGGGGGCGTCCGGCGACCGATGGCGTGAGGTCGGGGGCTCGCGGGTGAAGGCTTCACTGTGACAGAGAGGAAGTGGGTGTGGGAGGCGGTACGCAGAGGTGAGAAGAGAAGTTTTGTACGTGAGTGAACGAGAAGGGAGAGGGGTCTCTTACGGTCCTGGGTGGTGTGGCGTATAGCGAGGGAGAGGTGGACGGCGGCCGCGGGGTGCTGGGCAGCGGAGGAGGGTCGCCGGCGGCATCATGTCAGTAGAGTGGCACGAGGTGGTGGCTCACGATGGTGGCTACATGGGTGTTTAGCAAAAGGAGGAAAGGGGAGAGGAGAGAGGTGCTCACGGTGGCTGGAGGTCAGCAGGTGGATGGGCAACGGTCGGGCTGGTTGGCGACGTGGTTGGCCGGAGTCGTGGGCGACGGTGTAGAGGCGGCTGCCGTGGGGGTTGAGAGGGTGGAGTGGAGTTGGCCGGTGCTGCCGAGGAGCTGGAGGATGGTCCGTGGCGGCGGGTGCGGCGGTGGACGATGGTAAGGAGGCCGGTGGTGACGTCGAGGGGGTGCTCGCGGTGGAGACGGTGGTAAGGAGGCCGGTGGCGACGTCGAGGGGGTGCTCGCGGTGGAGACGGTGGTGATTACGGCGGTGTTAGCAGGAAGAAAGGAGGGGGAGAGCTAAGGGAGAGTGGTGTGCTCGATGGTTAGAGAGAGAGGGTGAGAGGGAGCTGAGGGGCAGTGAAAGTCTTCTGCCTGCTCTTGCGGCCGGGTATGTGATAGAGAGGGAGGAAGAGAACGATGGGGGACAGGGAGAGAAAAAAGAAAGGGATGTGAGTGATGGAGGGTTATGGGAGTGGGGAGTGGGCTGCCGGTTCACGTGGGTTAGAGAGGATAATCATTGAAAAAAATAATGAGGTAGAGATAAGATGAGGAAGAAGGGGTGATGTTTCAGAGGGAGATTCCTCCTGTCGGGAGGGGGGTGAGTGTACAAGAGAGAGTGATAACGAAGGGAGAGACGTGTGCGGTAGAGAAGAGATAAGAGATGGGTGGATAATCTAGTAAATATTAGCATAGATTAGTAACAATCTAATAAATATTAGATTAAGGATAATATATATATTATTATACATATTTTTATATTTTGTTGTATTGTTTCTTTTTCTGTTTTGTTTATATACACACATATCTCTTTTTTTACACAAATAAAATTATCTCAACTTTTTTTAAAGCCCTTTTTTATTTTATTTTTATAACAATTTTTTTTGATTTTTTTTTCATATTTTTTATGACATGCTATGAATTTTTTCATATTTTTATGACATTTTCTGATTTTTTGTATTTTTTTAATGTAAAATAAAAAAATACTAATCATCCACATAAATCAAATGTGTAAGGCACTTTATGGCATCACGGTGTAATATGAGATTTACCTAGGGAAAACGTGAAAACGGCGTGTCTACAAATGCCAGTAAAATGCATGATAGAAAAACTCATGTCAGAAATCATGCTTTTCAGAATAAGAAAATTCATTGTTATCATTGTGGCAAGATGGGCCACATTACTGCCCATTGCTGGCATGCCGAGGGAAAAGCTCATTCTAAACATGTTAGTTTCCCTGCAAAACAGAATGCCTTCGGTAAAGATAAATGTGCTTTCAAAGGAAAATCTTATATGTGCTTCAACTGTTGGAAGCCGGGCCATCTGGCGAGTGAATGCTGATCTGTTGTTAAAAAAAGAAACCATTCTTCTTGTTTCAATTGTGGGAAGTTTGGCCATACAGTCAAGCACTGTTGGCATGCCCAGGGGAGGAATGCTAATTCCAGACATGATGGATTCTCAGCAAAAGAGAATGTGTTTGGTGGAAATAGAAGAAAAATTTTCCATGATAAAAATAGAACTTTTCATGTTAATGCACATAGATTCCCTACTTATAATAGTGTGCATAAAAAGAAATCAAAATCTGTCAATTCATGTCTTGACTGTGGAGGCTTTGGGCACTCTATGAGTGACAACAGTTTAATGACATCTGATGGTGTAAAAGCCCAAAGGTTATGGAAATCACCCTTTAGAGGTGCCACTGATAGCTTAGGACCCAAGATTTCTTGGGTACCTAAATTTAAAAAATAAGAAGTTGTTTTGCAAGTGTGCCTTGGAGGAATAAAAAAGGGATAAATAAACCAAGGCACCTGAATATGGTAAACCCCATTCTTGCACTCTTTCAGGTTAGTTATGTGAAATTTTTTTTGGTTGCATGTCTTGATAAACATGTCATCTAGAATACATGCTTGCAATGTCATATGATAGTTGCATTGCTCTAATTGAAATTATCTAAAAATCTGAACTTATTGATGCTTGCATATGTCAAATGCATGTTTAAAGTGTCTATAAATGTCATGATGCATATCTTACACAGACTCGGATGCATAAAATTTTTATCTGCATACATTTTCACATATGCATATCCAATTGCATTGTCTTGCATATTTTGAAATCGGACAATGCATATAGGACTGCATTAGCATTGCATTGTCATGCATGACCCAATGGTAAATTAAATGGTAAGTTGGGAGAAAGGTAGATTATGTCTGTCCGGAAATCCATATCATGCGTGAGGTGGTCTTCTAGACCTAAGTACTCCACCTAGTACCATGGGTTTTTCATTGCATATGTTGCATTTATTCGGGGGGAGTAAATCAAGTCATTCTGTCTCCATCATTAACCTCATGGCATTTGCTACACTTGGAATTCAAATACCCAATGCATTTGCATTGCACATAAATCACACTCTGAATATACAAAAAGGATTGATTAACTGCACTCTATCAGGGGGAGTCATTGGAGTCATTGGACGATCATTCATATCATCAACATCATTCATAATCATCTTGCTGCATATATGTTGAGAGGAGGTGTTTTGTGTTTAATTTGAACCAGAATAAGCCTCTATTCTGTGTCTGAATGATGTCGACACCCGGAGTCGACTCTTTTGAGAACTTCCTCTGTCAATTCATGATTCTATCTGAATTGCTCCCATCCTTGGCATCTTGTTTTTGAAAAGAAGTCTTACAATTCTTTATGAATTTATTTTCTTGACAAACTAACTATCATTTCATTATACCTAGTTGCTAAAATCAGAAATCTTTACTTATAAGAAGCAGCAATGCTCCATGAATGAGCTGATGGTTTAAATTTAATACAACTTAGAGAGTATAGACCAATTTCAATGAAAAGAAATGTTGTTTATTCTTTAATAGCTCTCAACCATTTTGATCATGTCATGTCTAATAGAGTCTATCAGAATCTGAAATCATCTAATTTCAGGACAAATTGGTTGAGACATCCAGTAATGTGTATTGTTCTTAAACAACTCTTTCTGAAATTCAGAAGTGACAGCTGTGTATAAACTAATATGCTGAATGCAGAGCAATGGCCAAATGCGTTGAGAAACTGGGTTCCTTATCAAAAATATGTAAACATATGTCATGATGCTTCTTGGCTAACTCTGTTTGAAAAAAAAATAAATTATAAAGATAGTCAAATATGCTGAAAGGAGAGCAATGGCCAAATGCGCGGAGAAACTGGGTACCTTATCAAAAGTATGTGAACCTATGTCATGATGATTCTTGGCTATCTCTATATTTCCTGAAATAGAATAGTAAATTCTGCTAAGTAACTAGGGGTATTGGCGTCTGATAAATGTATACCCTTATGTAAAAATCATGGATTATACTTGACTGTTCTTAATCTCATGAGCTTATTTCCTGAAATATCTTGCTGTAACCCTATAGATAAATTCAGAACAGTTGTCTTTGTTTAATCTCAATACATGTTCTGGACGCTCCTAAGAAATCCTCTGACCTTTAGATGTTTAAGATGAAGTAAGACAAAATCTGATATGTGATATGACAGTCTGGTTTATTGCTATTAAAAGAATTCATACAATAATTTTTGTTCAAGAATGCAGTACTTATTCTCTACCTTGTATCATGTTTAAACCATCAAAATTTTGAGGCTGCATTATATGAACTCTTATTCTTAAAGACACTGAGCTCAGCATGCTTTGATAATGAAAGATTACGTAGCTTGTCAATCAGATTTTATCTGCACTATGATATTCCTCTTTGCAATTGCTACATCTTCATCATTCTGTTTGCCAAAGGGAAAGCGGGAGAAATGGCCTGTGTTGATGTTTTCTATCTGCATGAGGAGAGTTTAGTGCATAAGGGGTGTTTGGCTAAGGGGAAGTTTGTCATACTGGTTGCATTTCATGACTGTCAGATTAAGTCCCCCCGCATAGTTTTCATGTCATACATGATTAGTTAATGCATTTGCATACATATAATTAACGACATATCATCCATATTCAAAACGTCAAAAAGATTGTTTGAGTGCTTGACTCTCTTTGTTCATGGCTCCATATGTCTTTCAGGTCTCTCTTGGCTCTATTTGTTTTGATCAATGCCCCAGCATTCGCTGATACATTCTTTTCATCCCTTCTCTCTGTATAAAGGGGGAGAATGACCTCCCTGCATCCCTTCAGGACACTAAGGGAGATTAGTTCATCCTTGCATTTTTTTTAAGACATCAAGTTATTGATCTCTTTTTGCTGACGTCAAAGGGGGAGAATAATCTTGCTTGCTTGTGTATGACTCATAGTGTTGTGTGACTCATAGTGTTGCCATCATCAAAAAGGGGGAGACTGTTGTCTCTGTGATTTTGATGATAGCAAACACTATAAGTCATCATATGTTTGCATGACAGATTGAGTGACAACGAAATGCATTTATGAGGATTGATTGCTAAGTCATTTATGCATTCATGACTATGTTAGTTAAAGCATTCTGCATGCAAGGTCTATGTTTATATAGAACAGGTCATGCATAAGGTCTATGATAGTATAGCTTTGCTTAGCTGGAGTCTGCGTCAGTCGTCGTTAGCATGGTATAGCATTGTACAGGTTCAGGTCAGTGCACCTTTCGCTAGCACACTAGTTAAGGTCAGTGCTAGTTTTTGTCTAAGGCAAATGGAGGTCGATGCCAGGTCTGTGCATGTTCACATAGAAGGTCGGTGCATTGCATTCATAGTTGGTGCATGTTCTCCTTTATTTTATGCTAAGTCGATGCACATGAGTCTTCAGGTCGGTGCAGTTCATATTCATTCCAGACTTCATATCGGTGCATCCTTATCTTATGCATCGGTGCATCTTTTCTGTATGCATTCAAAGTCAGTGCATATGCAACACAAGTCGGTGCACATTCTGTGCCATGTGCATATAGGTCTGTGCATCGTTGCATAAAGTCTGTGCATCTTTAGTCGGTGCACTTTCCTACGCAGGTCGGTGCACGGTTGCATAGAGCATACAACGTCTGTGCACATCATGACGGGGCAGAAGTCAACTCGGTGCATGTTTTGTTCATACTACCTAAGGTCAGTACAAGTTACCTAAGGTCAGTGAAGTTTCTGCTGAGCATACAACGTCGGTGCATGCTGTTCTTTGCACAAGACAAGGTATGTGCTCATATGTCTTCAAGGTCGGTGCACCTTTCAGTAGGGTCTGTGATAGACATTCTAGAGTCGGTGCAGATGTTGTGTTAGCCTTGTCAGAGTCTGTGCAGAGTTGGTGTTAGCTTTGTCTAAGACACACTAAGGTCAGTGCATACCTGTCTTCATCATTTATAAAGTCTAAGTCTATCTGTCTTGTGCCTATACAAGACAGATGCACACTTAGCACTCAGTATGACTGAAAGGTGTTTGATGAAATTCCTCTTACTTTACTGACAGGGACTTAACTGAGAAAAGGCCCAGGCAACCAGGATCGAACCTCTGCTCGTGAGACTTAAGTGAAGCACGTGGTTCCAGATTTCTCTATGCTTATGATTGGGCACGTGATCTAGGAAGGAAAGCAGCCTGGAGCATCTACCACGTGGATCAACATTCCATCTGCACCTGACATGTGGCGTCTCTGGAAAAGGCGAGAATGAATTTCCCTCACGCCCAAGGCATGAGCTCGTGGGACCCTGCCTGAGGGCTTATATATATATAGGCCTCTTCTGCGATCAAAAATATACATAGAACGGAGAAAAAGAAAAGGGAAGAAGAAAGAGAAGTGAAAAAATACAGAGAGACTGAAAGAAAGAAAAAGAAGCGAGAGAGCATACCAAAAAGAAGAAAAAAGAAAGAGGGAGAGAGTGTAGAGAAGAGATGAGTAATAGTGAAGAAGCGGTTGGAGCATATTGAAGATCTGCAATCCATTGGCCTCTAGATCAGATCCTGAGCCAACATGCTCATTGGAGCTACATTCTGATTTGTGTTCTTGTGTCTTTTTATCTTTTCTTTCTCATTTCCACTTGTGTTCTTCCGATCCTCTGGTTGGAGATTGGGGTTCCTCCTGTGGTCTCAGGAGAAAGGAGATTTGGTCTCCGGTTTGCGAGTGACTTGGTGTCGCTCATGGTTGTTCCCTCTGGTGTGGAGGAAGAGAGGTCCTAGACCTCTGGTTGGGTGAATTATTGGGAGCAATTCACTGTTTCCCTCTGGTGTGGAGGAAGAGAGGTCTGTGACCTCTGGTTTACTAATGACGGGGTGTCACTAGCGGTTCCCCTCCGGTTTGGAGGAAGGGAGATTTGTCTCCGGTTCTGGTCTTGTGGGTAGCAATCCCAGGTGCCAAGCTTCTGTGGGTTGCAGAGCTTGGTTTGAGGGATTTGTCTCCCTCGTTTTGTCAAGCTGTTAGGCAGTGTATGTTTGCAGACTGAGTCTGCTTGTTCTTGCTTTTGCAAGGGAAGCCTTACTCCGATTTGGAGTGAGGGGTGGATGTAGGCAGACTGTGGGTCTGGCCAAACCACCTAAAAATATCCTGTGCAGTGGCTTGCTTGGTGTGATTGTCCTTGTCTCCTGCCTCCTTCTGTCGATTTGTGTTTTGCTTGAGCTGAATGTTGGAGATCATCTAATTTCTCGGCGATACTTTGATGGCATGACAAGCATTTGTTCATCGGCCTAAGTAGCACTCTTCATATCTCGGTGTCTTCAGTTTAGCATTCTTTCATCTGTCCTTAGAGTGGAGCTTATATTTTTTATTGGACGAAATTTCCCAAAAGATCCATTCACCCCCCTCTGGATCTATTTTCGCGTACCACCTGTCCTAACAGCCGGCTGGGCCGGCGCAAGAATAACGGGAGTCCATAGATGAGATGGAATGTTCTGAGAGACAACCTGGTCATTATAAGCATTGATTGGAAGGCCACATGCGGCCTGAGGAGGATTCGAAGATGAAGGGACATATTTCCCTTTAAGAGCGGCCTGAACCGCTTGACGTTGAGAGTCATCTAGTTGAGAAAGAGCATGGATAAGATCATTTATGTTGAAAGATGGGAAAGCGTCCCCAAATGTGTTTTGAGTGACGGGCTGAGTTTGGGAGGGAGACTCAATCCCTTGAGTGGTGGTGTCCACCACGTAAACTTGAGGGTGATATGAATGAGAGGGAGCATAATTTCCCTCATAGTGAATGGGATCTTGAGGAGGAATCTCATTGGATGGGTCAAACTGACTGCAACCAAATTCAAAGAAAATTGTTCACACAAGTTGTAATAGACGTAAGATTTAAAGGTTTGTTGAGATTAAAATGGATTTTAGAGGAACAATCAATTCTCTCTCTTCAATGTGGACCCTAGTTTCAATTTAAGTGTAATCTCCGGGTCAACTAGGTTCTTTCTCTCTCCTCACCAACGAATAGGTTAACTAAGCTCCGGGTGCTTCGAAGGCACAACCGGCCTAGCTTCCGTGAGGGAATCCACGGGTGCGAGGACTTACGGAGGCCTTGGTCAAGGAATTTACAATCCTAAGAGACGGAATGATCAATGGAGGGTCCTTCCTTTCCCAAGAGAATGTAAGGGATCTTAAAAGTGTGGGGAGAGGAGGTCTCTCAACCAAAATATCCTAATGCAAGCTAATGCAAGTAGGATCAACAGCAATGTGCAAATAATCAATAATCCAAGCAAACAAGTCTCACCAGCAGTAGATAAAATAATTCTAGAAGACACAGGGAAATGGCGACCTGAGAGTGGTCGATGTCTCAGTGAATGGCGACCGTATGACAGTCGTTGACTAATAAATAGCGCCTCTGTGAAGGGGCGCGGTGTGCAGTAAACAGTGAACGACTGTGAGGGAAAGTGAACAGTGACTCAAGAATTAGTGCCTTAGGATTAGGCGCTGATCGTGCAAATGACACCTTTGTAGAGGGTCGCTGATGAGGACATCTCACGACACTCCCTTTGGCTCGGGTCGCCTGCACACTCTTGATGTGGATTGACTACGATCTACACTTATCTTCATTTCCTAAGTTTCATCTTATGTATTTTCCTTTTATTGAGTCCTATCTTATGTACTTTCTTTTATTGAGTCATGTTGTTCTAGTCTATTTCTCTTATTTTGTTTAATTGGGCCTTAGTACCTTAGTTTGGGCCTAATGGATTGAGTCTAGGACTTGTTGGGTCTTTTGTCTTAATGTCAGGGTCATTTTGGTCATGTAAAGAGTGGTTGCCTATAAATAGGCCCCATCTCTCTCCATGTAATCACCTTTTGATGAATATTGAAGAAACCCCTTTCAAGTCTCCCAATTTCTCCCCTCCTCTCTCTCTCTCAATCTCTCCTTCTCTCTCCCAACAAGGAAAGGGGCGAACCCCTCCCTCTCTCCTCCTTCTCCCACCTGCCACCTAACTCCCCTTCCCCATTTAATCACCCTCCCAACCACCCACCACCCCATTAACTCCCCTCCTAGTTCCAAGAACCCTCCACCAATCTAAGCCCTACCTCCCAACCACCACCTACCCCATCCACTTCCCTAAGCACCTCTCCACCTCCCCAAGGCTGAAGGACCTCCTCCCTAGGCCTATTTTGAATTTCCCTCCCATCTCCCCTCCCCCATACCTCCCTAGGTCGAACTCCCCTTCCCTCCCAACAGCCAAGTTCGCCCCCCACCTCCTCTCCCACTCACCTTCTCTCTTGTGCCCACCCATCTTCCCACCACCACCTCCTGCAGCTCCAGCTCCCTCTCCAGCCCCATTTCGCCCTTCCCACCTTCTTCTCCCTAGCCTTCACAACCCCTAAACATCTCACATCTCTCTCCCATAGCCATTAGACACACCTTCCACCTCTTACTCTCTTGGCCATCCCCTTCCCCACACCCTCTTCTTCTCCTCATTCTGTCTCTGTTTCAGGCAGCAGAGTTGCAGCGACTTACAGAGGCAGCCACGACCGTCTCTCAAAGATTCAGGTGGCAAGGCCTATATTGCTGGAATTGCCTGCGAGGTAGATTTCCAACGGTGATGGTCTCGCATCCATCCGAGTCCGGAGCTGTTCGTATTCGAGGATCTTGTCCAACTGCGCATTCTGTCCCTGTCTGAAGACCTGAAGCTGAAAGCAGAAGCTGCCACAGCCAGCTCGTGAAGGATCTGAGTGCCATTTTTGGAGGGCCAAAACTACGTCTAGTTAGATTTCATCTCCAAGAAGAAGGACCTCATTCGGTCACCGGAGCTATCAGTTACCATTTTCTTCGCCGGAGTGTGCAGTCTGCCACCTGTGGGTCCAGGTTCCACCAGTCCCCACTTCTCCGGTCACCACTCTCTTCTCTGATCTCCGATTGTGGCCCCGTCAACTTCTGCTCAAAGATACTCCGACCACGATCGCGCCACCACCAGTTTCATTCCATTTGGAGTTCGGGAGCATCCGCAGTGCCTTCTGCAACCTACTGCATCAGTTCTGCATTAGTCAGTGGCAGAGCGTTACTGTTCTGCTCCAGTCGCCGGTCCGATCAGCCCCGCATTCCAGAGCTTCTGCAAAAATTCAGACATCATCCTCTGTCAGTTTGAAAACTTTTGGCACCGGTTTCATCAAGTTTGGAGTTCTGTGGAGTCTGTGGCAGCGTCGTCATCGACACCCTGTCCAGCGAGCCTGAAGCTTGGCAGAACCGGCGGAGTTCGGAAAGTCGGTCTTCTTTGCTTAATTCCCCCACCCCGCTTGGCCGGCTGAAGGCCCCTCCCTGCGTGGAGGTAGTTTTGGTTGTACTAAGTTTAATCTCTATCCCAAGATCACCTCTCCTGTGAGAGGTGTAGTGTTGTACTTCTTTCACTTTCAGGTCAAGCGACACCGCCGCGGCGATCGGGTATATACCCTCGCCTCCCGGCGCGCCCTCGTCTCCGAGCGGGATCGGTGTTTTCACACCGATCAGGTGAGCCTCTGATACTACCCTTTATTGCCTTATTTCTGCGAGTTTAGTATTGTTTTGAATGCCCGTCGGACAGTGAGAAGAGAGCATGTACTAGTATGCTACTTTGAAGGTGTCCACCGCGGACCGGGAGAGAGTGCCACCCGAACCCCGCCCTGCGGGCCAGCCGCCCACTAAGTTGGGAATCCTAGGCCCTTTGAGGTTAGCCTAAGCCAACTAAGTCAATTAGAATCATTGGGTCTCGCCTCGGACCCTTGCCATCATCCCCCGGCCCCTCCGGGTGATCGCGTGTGCCGTGAGAGTAAGACGCTATTGTGAGAATCATTGGAGTGCTTGTATGCTTGCGGGTCTAGGTCCTAGGTTGTTCATTTCATGCTTAGTCATCCTTGGGCTGTTTCACATCAGTCGCATATTATAAAAATAGCAGATAATATGAAAAATAATTCAATGAACGCCTTTGTGAAAGGTCACTGGTTATGCAAATAGCGGCTACTGAGCAGTCGCTGATTGATTTTAATGAAACATAGAGTAGTATAAAGCTAACAGAAATCAAATTTTCTCCTTAAAAATGCTATAGACAATTCAAAATTTGGCTAATCAAGTGGGGGTGTGCACATGGTGCACAAAGGGGGTGTGCTGCGTGGAGCACGAAGGAGGGGCACACGTGGGTGCCAGAAGGAGGGGCACGCGAGGGTGCCAAAGGGAGGGGCACACGTGGGTGCCAAAGAAAGGGTAATCAAAATAAAAACAGAAAGAGTCCCACCGTGATCGTCAATTTGTGAACGTGTCACATAGATATTTAAAAAGGAAGAAAAATTAACATATACGTAATAATAATAATAATAATAAGGGGAGGGAGCATGTGATGCTACTAAGGAGTGTGATCGCCAGAGGGGTTACCTCAAAAGTAGAAAGATGATCGCGAAGAATACCTTGTAAAGCGGGTGAGATGTGAGTTCAACTTCCTCCTCCAACTGGTCGGCCGATGAAGGGGGTTTTTATCTTGATTACCCTTGTAAAGTGTAACGACCCGAGAATCTGATTACCGAGAAAGACCCAATAACCCGAGACTCGAACCGCCGCCCACGAGCCGGGAGGGCTCGGAAGGGCTAAAAGGAGTGTGGAGACACAAATAAATAGGAAATAAAGCAGGATAATTCAACAATTAACAAAAATAAATAAACAACTACTGCTACAACAAAGTCCAGTCCAACAGAAAGTACAGTCTAAAGTAGTAAAACGTACCACATGCCGAGTGAACACTCGGCCCGGCGAGCTGACAACTGAGAACCCCTGAACAGCACCCTCGAACCTCGAGGAAGAACCGCCACACCTGAAAAGCAGGGATGAGTCTCTAAAACAGAGACTCAGCAGGGATCCCGCGAAACCCCAACCGGAAACAACGGTGGTAGCGGAAAGGAAAGCTACAATGATAGCAGGAACAGCGAACCGGTGGCCGGTCAAAACTCAGCACTATAGCTACTCCTACCGTACCAGAAAACACACCCCGATCTCACGATCGGGGGCTACCGAACCACACTAGTACCACTTACCGAAGTAAAAACCCACGGCAACCACGCCCTAGAGGCCTGTCTCCCAGGACACGGCCAACCTGGACACACTGTCCAAGGTGCAACCCCGACCACCCGGTCGCGGACACTGCACCAACAAAATGCAACCTCGGTAAAGCTACTAGCACCAGTCTCACGGCGCGAAAACCGACACACACGCCACGGCGAAAATACCAGAACTCGACGGTCAACACGACCAGAGCCCGAAGGTCGAAGTCGCATAGACTGACAGTCTGTCACTCCGGACTCGACAAGAGTACCTCCCACTAGAACCAAGGCCGGATGCGTCCACTGACGTCTTAGTCCGCGCCTCAGGTGTCTCCCTCCGGCACAGCGGGAACTGAGACACCGTACAAGTAACCACAAGAAAGTGACTAGCTGGGGTCACGCCCGTCAGCGTGGGTCCAACCGCCCCCAACCACGTGTGCACACACATGCCATTCGCCCCTGGCCTGGCCTCTACCTGGTTTTCCCCTCAGCCGGACTCTGGCTGCTAGACGTGGGGCCCGACGGAAACCAGTCTAAAAATCGTCCTTAGGGTAAGCCCGTACACCTACTCCCAGGTGAGACCAGCACACGCGTACTGGTGGGCTACGACTAGTGGAGGGTCACTGAAGGAGTAGACTCTCAAGTCAACAAAAAATCACGTCCGAACCCGACGAAGTACGAGGACCATCCCACGTACCAGCACCGTCGTACGGTGACCACCGTCGGAGAAGAAACGGGACTCACAGTCCACAAGGAAATGTAGAAGTACGGTTCCCAAGGCAGCTCACAGGCCACCAAGCCGAATCCCACTCTCAGGGAACAACGGGAACCTCCAGCTCTAGGCTGGACAACTGGACTCGCGGTCCAAGGCCATACACATGGCCCACACGGAAAGCACAGAAGCACGATTCACAGGGTAACACACGAGCTACCACACCGATAACTGGACTCGCAGTCCAAGGCCAAACACATGGCCCACTCGGGAATCATCTTCCAGGAAAACTCATGACATGCGGGGGAGACCCCACCGCACACACACCGATACACGGTGACTCAGTCAAGCGTAACACAAAAGCCCAGCACACGAGGAGTCACCCGGACTCTCAAACCCACGGGCATGCTAAACGAGGTAGCACGGTCCTCACGACACCCTCAAGACACGGACACAGAACCCTCGGGGTGTCTGGGACGTCCAAGAGACCGCAAGTCGACCACTGGGTCGCAACCGGGTCGACTAGGGACCTACACAACATGAAATGATCGCGGCAAACACGAAGAACCACTTCGGCATAACATAGTGCCTGGCGGTCTATCTTTGGTCCATCATAGACCGTAACGGTCCAAAGGTAGGCCGTCACAGCACCCTGACGGTCCAACTCAGGAGCGTCAGACACTCGGTGTGAAACGAACTGTAACGCCCCCACGCTGGTGCGTCACAGCACCTGATGGGCCTAAACAGGTGTGTCAGGGCACGAGTGAAAACTGAACGTAACGCGTTCCTCTAGGGGCGTTTTGGAACCTAATAGATCACGCTGGTGCGTTAGGCCATGGGACAACATAGGCCATGATGCATGCCGCTCGGTGCGTCACGCTCTCTAACGCACCTACCCAAGTGTGTTAGGGAGAGAGGTGAATGCGTTAACTCTAACGCTCCTACCCAGGGGCGTCACACTACCCTGACGCCCCACTCTGGGTGCATCAGGTGTCTATGACCCCCAACGGTCATAAACCACGGTCGGAATCACTGTAACGGTCTAACACCAGGGCGTCACAGCACTGTGGCGGTCTATCGTGGGACTGTCAGGCCCACGAACGCCATGCCCAAAAGCCAACGAAGTGTAACGCACCTCCCTAGGCGCTTTACACCCTGTGGCGGTCATTAGAACAACCGCCACAGCGCTCCGACGGTGAAAACGGCGAACAAGCACAAAAATGGCAACCACGCCCCCATACCTCCATGGGAGAGGGGGAAATCAAGGGGGAAGCCCCCCTGGGGACCCCTAACATGATTCTCAGCCATCAAAACGCCGAATCGTGGCTCAAATCCATAGATCGGGTGAACTCTCCCCAAAACATGGATTTTTCCCAAAAATCCCAAATACGCCCTCTCGGCTCACCACGGCCTACAAAACTTGCGGGAAAGGGAATGCACGAGCTGGGGGTCCATCTCCCTACCTCCACCGAAGAAACGACGTGCCGTGGACGCCGATTCACGAAGAAAATGCCCCAAAACCCTCGCCGATCCACGAACCCGCGGCCGAGCTTCCACGCGCCACCGGCCCTCGATCCTCGACCCGTTCCTCGCCTCCCGCCATCACCGCCTCGCCCTCCTCCACCACCGTTGGCCGCCCGGGGAGAGGGGGAGAGAAAGAGATGAGAGAGAGTGAGAAAGAGATAATGAGAGGGGGAGAAAGAAAAATGGTTAATATATAGAAAAAACTCAAAAATTCTAAAAATTCAGAAAATTACGAAAAATTATATCGCGATCCTCGGGAGGAGCACAACGCATCGGTACAGTCTCGGAGTCGGAGAACGCCACAGTTTGCCCTACACAGAGTTCCGAAGGCGCATCAGGGAAAAATACGTATAAAACATAAAATACACTCCGAGACCCACTAAAATAACCTAAAAAAGTATCCGAAAAATTCGGGACATTACATAAAGCAAGCAAAGACAACAAAGAAATATGGATTAGCCAACGATGAGTGTAGTATCAATGCTCTAAAATAATCAACCTATGCAAAGTGGGCATGAACACACCTTGTGTTTATTTTAAACTCCTTAAGAAGGGAGCAAAAGGTGGGGAGAATATGAATGCAAGTGAGCTAACAGATAATATGCCGAAATAATCTGAACTACATGATGGAGGTGATGCTAATTTGCAAACTAGAAAGAACAATAAGGGAGAATAAAGTTGGGCCCTTCTACGCCTGTAAGCAGAAGAAGGAGAGAGGCACTTGAGCTGCTACTACTGCTGGCAACGGCAGGAGGAAGAAACCACATCAACAACAGAGACAACGCAAGAGGAAGACAACCCTTTTCTTGTGCTTTGAACAATCACTGACGGAAGAAGCTCTCGAGAAATCAAGATGCGTAAGTCTTTCCTCGTGGAAAACTATAGGTATTTATAGACATGAAGATCCTCATTCTAATATGATTAAAACAAGGAATATGATCTCTGGATAGAGATATCCTTTCTATGATCGGTCATGGAGTTAATACGGGGACGGACACCCTCTGGGAAGGTTGTAGGCGAAGCGGAGACGGAACTGAAATGGCGACCTAGAGACGGTCGCTGTTCTAAACAGCGCCCCTGGGACTGCCGCTATTTTCTGGGAATTTTGGACTTTCCATGAATTAAGAAATTCATAATTAGCGACCATGCGCGGAGGCATTTATTAAAGAGCGCCGCTCCTAAAGGCTTTAATTCATAGAAGTTAATTCCGAGTGGAAACTTGGACGAATTAAAAACAACGCCCACTTACATGGTCGTTTATTCAAGGAAATAGCGACACCTCATAGGGCGTTATTTAAATAGCGACCACACGACGATCGTTATATCTAAAAGAACAGAAAAACTCACTTATTAAACCAATAATGAAGTCCACTTTGGGGTGTTACATCGTGACATGAAATTTACTCAACAAAACACCGATTTTGGCGTGTCTACACACGTGAGGCGCGGTGTAAGACATCAGAGGACGCATCCGGCTTTGCTTTTAGTGGGTGGTGCTCCTGTCTCCGGGTAGGTACATACTTGTTTTTCCACCGGTTTGAGGTCGGTTGGTTTAGTACGATTATTTATAAGGAGCTTTTCCGTTTATTTATTATTGCTTGCTGCTTCTACCGTACTGTTGCTACGTAGTGTTACTTTTCACGGTTGTTCGCACCTAGTTGTCTCGTTTTCCCCGTTGTGCGGTGGGGGTCCGAGGGATCCCTCCTGGGCCAATGAAACGAGGCTCACCCCTGTATTTTCAGGTCAGGGGGGGTCATCGAGAGGCGCGACAGAGTTTCAATGTGGTTCTAGTAGTCAGGGTTAGTCACCAGTTTGCCAGTGTCGGGGTATGCCCCGTGTACTTGTACTTTTCTTTCTGTGGATTGTACTTAATTTGGACATGAGATACACTGGACCTTGTAGTAGTTTAATTATTTATCTTATTCTGTGCATTTTATTTAGATTGTTGTGCTATCTCTGCGGCTATTGCAGCTTCTCTTGTACTCCCACACCATCCCTTTAACCCTTCCGAGTCTTCGGGCTCTTGGGTGGCGGGCCGAGGTTCGAGTCACGACGGTTCCTTTCCGGTACTCGGATCTCGGGTCGTTACAACCGCCACATGTTCCGGGTGTTCATCTTGGGTCATTTCGGCTTCCAGATGATTTGATACCGGCCCATTTGACACCCATTGGCCCCATGAACGTCCCGGACATCCCGTAGGGACCGTGATCGTGTTTTTGGATGTCCGGAGGTATCGTATTACCTTGATTAGTGTACTCATAGATTTTGAGGGTCCGGATGACCCCGTGTGTTCTGAACTTTCGTGTTACGGTTGATCAAGTCACCGTGTCTCGGTGTAAGTGCAGAGGGCTATTCCCGCACGATTCTAGCTTCTTCGGAAAGTGGTTTTCGTGTGGGCCACGCGCATGGCCTATGAACTGCGAGTTCTGTGAACCAGCCTAGGGCTGGGGGTTTCCTTGGGTTCCCTTGGAAAGGGAATGAACTCGGTAGTTCTGAACCGTCTTGAGGCTTCTTTTCACCATGGTTTCTGACCCTAGGATTAGGGCAGATTGACGACAGAGAGCTGTCCTGTACGACGGTCTTGACCCGAGTCTCGTGACTCAAGGACCGTTGGATTTAGTAGGTCTAGTTAGTTGTCCCGAGTCTGATGGCCCCGAGCCATCTGACACTCTTTGTTACCCACGATGGGTGCATGTGTGGTTTTCGGTGTTCACGTGTAGTGACCCCCCACTAGTCGTAGCTGACCTGGGCATGTTGTGTGCCGACCCACCTGGGAGTGGTGGAGGCTTGTCCCGTGTAGAGGTTTGTAGACCGGTTACCTGAGGGCCCCTTGCCTTTGCAGCTTGAGTCCGGCTGGGGGGAAAACCAGCTAGAGGACCGACCAAGAGCAGATGGTCTGTGTGTGCACACGTAGTCGGGGGCAGTGGACACGTGCTGAAGAGCGTGGCCCCATCTAATCCTTATTCTATGGTACAATGTACCGTGTCTCAATTTCTGCCGGAGGGCGTGTAGGGAGACACTTGAGGCTGCGGTATAAGTCATCGGAGGATGCTTCCGGCCTCGTCACCAGTGGGGTAGTGCTCCTGTCATTTGAGAGGTTTTCAGTGCAGGTTTCTCTTTGACGTAGTTACTATACTGGCGGCTCGGTCTGTTCCGCGGTGCGTGGCCTTCCGGCAGTCGGGCTGGTGTTACCCTGTGTGTGTGTGGGGGGGGGGGGGCGTGGTTCTCCCGCTGGTTCTAGTTCGGGATCGAGAAATTCTCCTGAGGGTGTTGGTTCAACGTGTGGTTGGCTGTGTGGCCTTGTTTGAGGTTCCGTCCGAGAGGACGGACTGTCCGACCGTGGGGTCGGGGTTGTGTGGAGGGCCTGTGTGTGTTCTCCTGGTTGACCGTCGTCTAGTTCCAGTCACTATCGTCGTGTCGTATCGACATTCTTACTCTATTGCTCCCGTCGTTGCTGTTCTTACTGCTTTCCTTTACTGTTGTTATTTTTATCGTTGTACTTATGTTACCGCTTTCGTTGTGGTAGGGACCTGCGGGACCCCTACTGAGCCAATGAGATGAGGCTCACCTCCTACTTTTCAGGTGTGGCATTCTCCTCGGAGTGGAGCCTTCTCGTCGGAAGTTCTTTAGTTGCCAGCTCGCCAGGTTGCCGGGGTGTGCCCCGGGGCAGTGTACGTTTCTTTTCCCTAACTATACTTGTGGACTGGACTATGTAGTCGTTAACTGTTATAAAATGTAATTTTATTTCTGTCAGAATTGTAGATTTACTTTCTTGCTATTATTTAGAATTTCAATGCATGACCACACCATCTCTTGACCCTTCCGAGTCTTCCGGCTCGTGGGTGGTGGACCAGGATTCGAATGGTATCAGGTTATTCCCGGTATCCGGATCTTGGGTCGTTACAACTAGAATCTAGGCTACCAAGTAGACCCTCAATCAGTCAACAAAGGAACACGGCTACGCTGTCGGAGTAGGACTCTCGAGGACAACAAGGAACCATGTCTCGATCACGTGTAGTGAGGATGCCGAGCCGCCAAAACACTGAACCTCGTCATAAGGAAACCTGAGTCGCTACCTCTCAAGTGACAAGAGCACTACCCACTAGAAGCAAGGCCGGATGCATCCACTGACATCTTAGTCCCTGCCCCCGGTGTCTCCCTACTCACCCCTGACAGAAATTGAGACACACTAACCACGTAACCACAGAACAAGGACTAGTTGGGGTTGCACTCGTCAGCGAGGGTCCGACGCCCCCAATCACATGTGCACACACTGAGTATGAGCTCTAAGTCAGGTCTTCTAGTTGATTTTTCCCCAAGCCCGGACTCAGGTTGCAAAGACGGGGGGCCCTATAGTAACCAACCTAAAAACCATCACACCGGGAAAGCTCTCCACCACTCCAAAGTGGGTCCGCACACGCGTGCATAGGAAAGCTACGACTAGTGGGGAAGGTCACTGAAGGTGAGAACTCGCTGAAGAAGCGGAAACCATCGGAATACACCGGTTCGTGCCAATCTAACCGTACATGTGTAACGCACCACGAGGCGACTATACATCAAAAATCCCCAGAACCTCTTACTGGATGGCTGATCTATCAGCTAACGGGGTACACAAAATAAGCCGAAACCATAAATCACGTGAAACGATGAAAGGTGCTCGTCAGGTGAACTAGGACCTGCGCAGCCAACCTTTTGGCTGCCCAGCCACCTGGGCGGCCACCCCAGTGACCGCCACCCCTGTGGCCTAGGCGGCCACCCCTCTGGCAGCCCAGAACCCTGGGCGGCCAGGGCTTTGGCCACCCATAGGGTTAGAGGAAGAAGTGCTAGGCGGACAACCCATGGGACTCCCAGATAGAGGGCAGGGCGGCCAGAGGCGGCCAGAGGGCTGGCCGCCCAGAAGCCTAATCTGAAGCCCGAACAGAAGGGCCCCTGGGCGGCCATAGCAGTGGCTGCCCAGCCCTCCACGCGGCCAACCCTTTGGCTACCAAGAGTGGGCATGGCGGCAGGCCATTTGGTCGCCTCTTAAGCAGAAAACTCCTTCTGAAGCAGCGTCCGAAAGGTTGATCTGATCCCCACTGGCTAGATCTCACAAGCCACCTCTGGAAGAAATCTGCGTGTGAAGAGCAAAGGTCAAGGGGACTGGGATTGGGATCCCAGGAAAAACCCTATGATGTTTAAGTTAGTGTGGGCAAGAGCTGAATGTAGGGAAATAAGGGAAAATTGGGGACACGAGATTACTTTTCACCAGTTGAGGAGCTATGATCTCTTACCTCTTGTGGGGGAGAATCCCTTGGATTAAATAGCGATGAACTTCCCTAGTGAATCCGCAGAGGTTATAGAGGGATCATTGAGTGGGGAGAGTTACGTCCTTCGGTACGCATTCTTATTGTTGAAGGACTCTTTGCTTTTCCCGTAGCCCTTCCGTCTCCTCCGCTCTCATACGTTTGTGGGATATTCGCCTTCAATTGCACGGGATAAATGTATGATTGAAGAGGGGGTCCTTGCCGCCGGTCTTTCCTCCTCTGGATAAGGGTTATCCCCTTTAGGGGGCCAGGATCGCCAAGTTTTATTCCTATCCTGGGCTTTCCCGGGGGAATTGCCTTGGTCGCCTTTCACTGGCTCGGGTTGGTGACGCATTGGAGTTCCTCCCGAGCTTAGGGGGATCCTCTGCATGATCGACCATGCCGAGACTATATGATGCACTTTGGGCCCTTGACTCTTGCGCTTCTCGTAAGTGGGCCTTGGGCGTGAAGGTGGGCTGTCACTTATTGGGCCGAGCATGTCTTAATGGGCTTTTGGACCGAGAAACAAGGAGCCATGAATTCCCCCCCTCCACGTAGTCATATGTCGGTTAATGTATTTCTAAAAATATTTTTTTAAAGATTTATTTATAATAATAAATTAGTTAAAAAATATATAAATATATCTACTAAGATAAAAATGAGACAGAATAAGAGTTTAACCCCGAGACAAGTGGGAGATAACTTCCAATCAAAGTGGGGAATATGGGCTGTTTGTTAACCGGTTAAAATATGCAAACTGACGAGAGAGAGTGTGTGCCCCACCGCTCTCTCATACAAGTGTACTAATCGGGGTTGATTAGCACAAGCGACGCAAGTGACCCCCCCCGAAGTCGCTTGTGCTAACCGTGCCCGGTTAACAAATGACCGACCCCGGTTAGTGTATATGTGAGTGAGAGAGCGGTGGGGCCCACACCGCTCTCTCTCATCGAATGCGTTAACCCAACCGGTTAACAAACAAGCCCTTAAAGTTTAAGGGTGCTCTTGTTTTGACTTTGAGTGAGTGATTTTTGGATTTTAAAGTCATATTTTTTAAAAGTTAAAATAAATAGATCATTGTCATATTATTTTTTTAAAAATTATTTTAATATATATATAAAAACAAAAACAAGTCAACTTTTAAAAAGTCTAAAAATCTCCTATAAAAGATATTATTGTCTCTTTATAGTTTTTTTTCAAAAAAAATCAAAACCCGCGACTATTCCCAAAGCCCTAAATATGTATTGTCACTAATAAGTAGACCTACAACTGACCTGCTTGCCAATATGCCTAAAAAATTTATGGGCGTGGGACTTCTTTACGTTTGAACTATGGGATCAATATCTAGCCTATTTGCACACTTAGTTCTAATGATGCAGTCCCCGCCCAAGAGGCATATAATTTATTTATTTGATCTCTTTATTGGAGATTTTTCTTTTACACTCAAATCTCATTAAATCCATATAGATATTTTCAACATAAATCACAAACAACATGCAACAAATATTACTTGCAACTACGAGGTCGTGCCAAATAGAGTCCCACTCGGTGCTCACACCTTATAAAATATTTGGGCGTGCGATAAAATGTGAGGCTCTAGCATTTCTCATCCATTACGGACAAACCGTGTATGCTAATGGCACACCAGACAGTACTGGATCCAGACTTCGGACTTGTGTGGACCCGGGTGAAGGACCCGTTTCGATAACCTACAAGTGGAGCGGGAGCCGAGGGGGACAAACGGCACCGAGTGGAATGGTCCCCTCCCAAGACGCCCCGCAACGGGTGACCTCCAGACATCTCGGATAGCGACCAGATAATCAACAGCAATGGCCGTGAGGCGCTGCGAGTGCGAGCTTCGGTCGGCCGAGAAAGGCCGGGTCCGCTGCAGTACCAGCAATGTCACACCACGCCTGGATACACCGAGGCTGGCCACGTCCCACCTGCCCTCCCCCCGCTCGTTCCCTCCGCAACCAGCCACGAGGCCTCCTCCGCACCCTCCCCCGCCTCCACTCCCCTCACGGCAACCTCGCTAGCCACTGCTGCTCCTGCGGCGGCGGCGGCGACATTGCCACGACCGCCCCCGGGAGCAGCCGGCCGGGAGGTAGTCGAGGGGGGCGGGCCGAGGGCAGCAGCATGGTGATGGGCGGGGGTGGTGTCAGGAGGTGGTTCGAGGAGGCGCTGGGGCAGCGCCTGAACTTGGCGGCGGCTGCCTCCTCCTTCCGGGTGGTGGCGACGGAGGAGGGGCGGCGGCTGGCGATCCCACACGTCTGGGCGCCCGACATCCGGTGGGTCGACTGGCGGGAGCTGAAGCGGCTCGGCTTCCGGGGGGTCGTCTTCGACAAGGATAACACCCTTACCGCCCCCTACTCTCTCTCCCTTTGGCCACCTATCTCCGCCTCCTTCGCCGACTGCGTGGCCGCCTTCCCTGGCCGGCTCGCTGTCTTCAGCAACTCCGCTGGTAACGACCAAACCGGTGACTTAGGCTTCGTTAGACAACATCTAAATCTAATTTCTAGAATATATTGTCAAATCTATCATCTGGATGTGTGATGAGAATCACTAAACATGATTAAGAGGTGCATTGAAGTGCACGTTTGGTAAACCTACATAATTGACATTCGAACATAATTTCTTTGATCACAGTAACCCTCACATTCTTCCCATACCTGACAATCATAATTGCCCAAGAAAAGGCACCCTTCTTTGGCATTTCGTCGAATAGTTGCTGGTCTGCACATCCGGCAGGAGAACCGGATCTTGCACTGCAGGTCGGGCCCGCATCATGGATCCAAGGATTGTGTTTCAGGTGGAGGCATTGGGTCGGCAAATCCGGGAGAAGATAAGCTCGGTGTAGGTCATGGCATCCGGCTAAGGGATGGAAATCTCTGAGATGGCAAATAGCAATCGGCTGGCGAAGAAAGGGTCAGATGAGAGAGCTCCGGCGATCAGCTGGGCTGGGACGTGGAGCATCCGCAAGATACTTCTCAACTTCCGAATTGGAGAACTGAGTGTGTTTCGCAATAGCAGAGTTGGATCAGAAACGATCAAACCAACCTCTGAAAAAGAAAAAGCTACTCTGCAGTAACTTAAAATTTAATTCGAGTTTCAGAGAAAAGTGCTCCATTAAGTCCTGAAATTAGTGATTTTGTCAAACAATCTGAAATGAGTTATGTCTGACCGCTTCAGACATAAGAAACCCATTCAGTGTTATCAAACATCACCATAGATTCGTCCAGTTTCTCACGCATTTATCTCCTTCTGACTTGATTTTTTTTCTCCTTTATCGCTTCTTTCTTTCTGAAAGGACTCTACCAGTATGATCCAGATGGTTCCAAGGCCAAGGCGCTGGAGGACTCTATTGGTGGGATTCATGTTATAAGGCATGGCAAGTACACCCCTCTCCGCAGCTCTAGCTAATTTATCCATATTGATCCTGTATCATAGTTTACTGCCAAGTGCTGCGACTTTTCTCTACTACTCTACTTGTTTCCAAGAGCTACTTTTAATACTGTTTTTTTTTTCTGTCTGGGTCTTTGGGTCTGGTATGCTCAGGACTGTCTGTGCCTTGGAAGCACCAGGTCTCTTTATTTTTTGAATTACTTCAAACATTCAAGGGGTGAAGAACCAGAGGGAGATGTGTCAGGAAAAGGGGAATCCATGTTGAACAAAAATTGCTGCATGACTCCTGTTTCCAAGAAGGGGAGGGGGAGCCTGTGAACATGTGATTATTGACCATTTGATCGCACCAAAGAATTCAGAAGAAGGTGACCTATAGGTTCAATCGATTGGAATGCCTCATCTGATTTCTTGTGGTGGATACAAATGCCTAGGCTTGGATTACCAAAGAGGAGGGTGTCTGGATTGTTGCTGCAGGGCTGGGCTGCAACACATTTTGCTCTTCAACTGGGGCAAGTTTGTGCAGCCTTTGCTGATATGGGGAAGTTTCTTTCTTCATTTGAATCCAAAGGACGTCTTAAAGAAGATAAAACATTTCCCATAGAAGATGGACAGAACTTGGTTGATTTTCTCTTGGCAGTTTGAAGGAGCAAAATTCCAAAGTGTTTCAGTATGTGTATAGGGACCACTGGCATTGTAAAATGTGGATTGCAACTTATAAATCATTCATCATCATCATCATCATCAGAGCCTTATCCCAATTAATTGGGGTCGGCTACATGAATCCTGTTCCGCCAAAGATTTCTATCAAGTGCAATATTCGTATTTAAACTTAAGAAACTAATGTCCTTCCTAATAACATCGCACCATCTCATTTTAGGCCTTCCCCGAGCTCTTTTACTAGCATCCACTAAGATTTGGTCACATCTTTTAACCGGCGTTGAGTTAGGGCGACGACACACATGCCCAAACCACCTGAGTCTATTTTCTCTCATTTTACTATCAATTGGAGCTATCCCTAAGTCCTTACGGATACGCTCATTCCTAATCTTGTCTTTCTTAGTCTTGCCACACATCCATCTCAACATCCTCATCTCTGCTACACACATTTTGTGGATGTGTTCCTTTCGTACTGCCCAGCACTCGGTACCATATAACAAAGCAGGTCTCACAGCTGTTCTATAAAATCTCCCTTTGAGTTTCACAGGCATACGACGATCACAAAGGACACCTGCTGCACTTCTCCATCTTAACCAGCCTGCCTTAATCCTATGTGTAACGTCATCATAAATCTCCCCATTCTCTTGTATGATAGACCATAAGTATCGAAAGCTACTATTCTTCTGAATGTTATGTCCATCAATTAGAACCATGTCTTCCTGAACCACTCTCCCATTACTAAAATTACAGTGCATAAACTCTGACTTACTCCTACTAATTTTAAAACCTTTAGACTCCAAGGCAAGTCTCCAACGCTCTAACTTAGCATTTAGAGCATCAATACTCTCATCAATTAAAACAATATCATCTGCAAAAAGCATACACCAAGGGATATCCTCATGCAATTGTTTAGTTACTTCATCCATAACTAAGGCAAAGAGATACGGACTTAGTGCAGAACCTTGATGCAAACCTATAGAAACGGGAAATTCACCAGTCTCCCCAGCAATAGTTCGAACACTAGTAATAGCGCCGTCGTACATATCCTTAATCAAATCAACATATCCTTGAGAGATTCCTTTCTTTCTTAATGTCCACCAAATCAATTCTCTCGGTACTCGATCGGACGCCTTCTCTAAATCAGGAAAAACTATATACAAATCTTTTCTCATCTCTCTATACTTCTCCATTAGCTGCCGTAGTAAGAAAATAGCTTCTGTAGTAGATCTATTTGGCATAAAACCAAACTGATTTTCCGATACAGTAGTCATACATCGAAGGCGTTTTTCAATTACTCTTTCCCAAAGTTTCATAGTATGACTCATAAGCTTAATTCCACGATAATTGTTACAACTTTGAATATCTCCTTTGTTTTTATAGAAAGGAACTACAACACTTTTTCTCCAAACTTCTGGTATTCTCCGTTCCTTTAAAATTTTATTAAAAAATTTAGTTAGCCACTGAATACCAATATCTCCTAGGCCTTTCCAAACTTCAATAGGTAAGCCATCTAGTCCTAAGGCCTTACCCACTTTCATTTTTTTTAAAGCATCCTCCACTTCTGACATCTTAATACGCCTGAAATATTGATATTTATCAAATATTGTGGACTCTTGGGTACCTTCTAAAGATAAATCATTGACGGAATCTCCATTAAGTAACTGCTGAAAATAGCTATGCCACCTCCCTTTAATCTCAAGATCCTTAGTTAAAACCCTTTGATCTTCACCTTTGATGCACCGAACATGATCTAAAATTCTAGTTTTCCTTTCTCTTAATTTAGCAAGTTTAAATATGTCCTTTTCACCCTCTCGGGTTCCTAATTTATTATATAAATCTTCAAATGCCTTTGATTTAGCTTCGCTAACTATTTTCTTAGCTCTCTTTTTAGCGATTTTATAGACTTCTAGGGTTTGATCATTTTTGTTAGTTTGCCAAACTTTAAAGCATTCCTTTTTTACTCTAATGATATTTTGGATTTCCTCACTCTACCACTAAGTCTCTTTTTCTAAATTCTTTTTACCTTTAGATTCGCCTAAGAGTTGTTTTGCAACCCTCGTTATACAATTTGTAACATTATTCCACATTACATTAGTTTCTTGTTCTAAATTCTAAATATTTTCCTTTAATAGATGATTTTTAAATGTTTCCAAACTTTTACCTTTTAAATCTACCATTTAATCTTGGAATAATTATTTATAATGATCTTTCTTTTGAATTTAGGGATAGTGACATCCCTAAATCATTAGTCATTAGTCATTGTTAAAATGAACATTATCGATGATAGCTCAAGAATCCAATCTACATTAGAGGGGATGATTGATGTTGGATGTCTCTGTATAGTGGCAAATGTTCTCATGTGGGCTTTTGAAGGTTTTCTTGGTTGTGAAGTCCTGTAGCTTGTATATACTATGGGTGAGGATTAGTTAGTATTGTGTGGTGACCTTCCTCTTTGAAGAACTAGCTTTCTGTCTGAGAGTTGTCAAGCTTAGATTTCTAACCTGTGGTAGTCTCATTACATTCTTGATCTTGATGCCCTGTCATTTACATGATGAAGAGATGGAATTCATGGAATATGTATTCTTGAATTGCAGTATAATACAGGCTAATTTAAAATAAAATCTAAAGGTGATTTTTAATTATGACCTCTGGCAGTCTATTATATTTTGAGATCAATCCTTTTATTCCCAATATTCATTTTTAAACCGTCACAGGCGCATGTTTATTTGGTAGACCTCCTTTTTCGAGGGTTTCTTTTTAAAAACTGAAGTGTTTATTTACAATTTTCTGGGGATTCTACTAAATAATATGAGAAATATGAGATTGTGGGGTTTATAAATAAATGTTAAGATTCAAGGGGTTAATCTAAACACAGATTCCAAGGGGTGATGTCTAAATATCCAAAGCTAAACTGTGAACAGAATCCTGGGGAATGGTTAATTGGTTAACTAATGATCATATTTTTAATTACAAGTGAGCAAAACTATGATTTAGGTGATCTTCGAGGTATTGGAAAGCCTTTTGAGTTCTCTTTAAATTTTGTTTTTCTTTCCCTTTTTATAAATTGGCATGCAAGAGTAGGCAACACAGGACTTATGGGGTGGGGGCCGTGGGGCGTGCAGTGAACTGCAATTGTAAAAGCTAGAGCCAATCTGCTATCTTGGATAACTAGAGGTCTGAATGGGTAATAGAAGTTTAAGCCTTGTAAAGCATAGGCTAGATATTGTTTGTTCACAAGAAACTAAAGTGATTATGTAGAAGACTCATTCATCAACAAGCTAGAGGTATGGTTGGACCTTTAAGGTTGCAGATGGGTAGAAAAGAAAGGGTGGCTGGAGGATCAGGCTTGGATTGGTGGCCCTAAAAATGATCAGGATCCACTAGATTGACTGATCTTAGCCTGATCCCAATTGATCTGGCCACTCATTTTTCTTAGAAAAAATTAAAAAATGTCAAAATCCCCCCAAATGGAAAATGTTATAGAAGTAGAGGACACAAATTTGTAGTCGTAGGTTGCATGTGTTTTTGGATGTATTGTACATAGTCATTCCAACTCATGCATGTTGCATGTATATGTTAGTAGTCATTTACTTATGGCATTACATGTAAATAAGCAAAGTACTCTAAATTTGAAGTCAGAAATGAAAAAAAATCAAATTTGTCACTAACAAAAGTCAACTCTCCAACCCAAGAAAGTAAATTCAGCAGAGTGGATACTTGGCTGTGGAGATGGGAGAGGAATGGCCACTTCTCAGTTAGGTCGGCCCATACTCTCCTCGCTGATGGAGGGACACGCCATCCCTTCACTTCTCAGATTTGGGCTCCCAAGAGCCCACTCAAGGTGAAGGTGTTGGTTTGGAGAAGCTCCCATGGGTGGCTGCCCACCTGTGACAGGGTGGCACCTTTCCTTCAGCACATATCTACCTTGTGCTGCTTGTGCGGGGATGAGGAGAAGGATCTGGACCATTTATTTATAGGATGTCCCTTCGCGAAGGGCATTTGGATGAGGATCAGCCAGTGCTCATAGCAGACCCTGGGCCACTTTTAGGGGGTCTGGCAGGTTCTTACCAAGTGGTACCGGAGGTGGATTCTTAAGGGCGACAAGATTATCTGGTGGCTTATCCTACATGCCACTCTTTAAGTGTTGTGGGGTGAAAGGAACAATAGGTTATTCTGAAGGGAAGCGAGAACGGAAGATAGTTTATTTTCTTTTGTTCGTGAGAAAGTGCTTTTTTGGGCAAAGCATGCTTGTTAAGTGGAGGCTTAGGGGAGTTAGTTGGGTACACCTTTTCGGTGTGGGCATTTTCTTGTATAGGGTTGGTGAGCTGACAGTATATACATGTACATCCCTCTTCTTTTCTTAATATATTTCGTGGTACCATCCACGCTTCAAAAAAAACCCCAAGAAAGTAAATTATGTTATTGTTGGTTGTGCAGAAATGCCAATTTCCACTTAGTTTATAAGAGGGTAGATTTTAGCAAATCTAAAATGCCCATAAAACTTGAAATGTTCTTTTGATGCTAAAACCGGAAGTCTGGTGAAAAGGGTCAAATGTGGAACTCCTCCAACAACCCCCAACGTCATATTGATACCAACCCAAATCTGGCCTTTAGCTGAGTAATCGAGAATATGAACTTTAGCTGATGGGTCAAACTTGGGCAACAAAGGTCCATAAAAAATCCAACTTTCATGAGCAAGTATTCTAAAGGTCCATATCCATGGGACTTTTGGTAAATAGGATTTCCAGTGGGTGAAATCCTCACATGTTGCATCACGATAAAAGAAAGTAATTTCATTGAATAAGTATAATCCCATTTCTTGTTTTAGTATCATCTATGACTTGTACTTGTCATGAGTTATCTTAGTAAATCTTATAGGTAGTATGTGGGTGGAGAGGGCTAAAACTATAGGCATACTGTAGCTCCTGAATAGCTATTATCTGATTAAACAGCTTTTGTCAAAAACGTCGCTATAATGAACCTGGGAAGAAAAGTACGGTGAACAGCAATCCCAGAACCATGAGGCTGAACAAGGGGGGAACCCAATAAGTAGACCGACTGTGATACTATATTACTGAACCAAACTGCCAACCCCAAAACTCGAGTTAGTGGGTGGACAAGTCCAGAACTACAGTCATAGAGTGGCTCAAGAACACTTGGTATGGGATGAGACAATTGGCACCAATGCTTCTAGAAGTCTATATCTATTGATGTGCCAATTGATTTGGGGGGTGGGGGGGTTGTTTAAGGAAACAACAACAAGGGATTGTCATTAGGGGAATTTTGCTCTTCGATTGGGTCTATTCGGTGTAACCTTTGCTTTACGAGCTACTTCTTATATGGAAGTTAAACCTGTTAGGGTGCTAAGTCCGGATACAGAGGGGGGTGAATGTATCCCCTTCAGAAATAATGCCCAAATTAAAACTCTAAAGCTCAGATATGCGGAATAAAAACTAATGAGCTCTGCAAGATGAGATGATAAGATAACACATGATCAAACAGTTGGACTGCAACAATGCAGCCACCTGATCAAACCAGAAATGCAGACAGAACTATGCAACCCAAACACACCTAGCAAAATATAATGCTCAAGGTTACTGCAGATAGGAACAATACAAACAATCCAAGATAACACAACTAACCATGCATGCATAACCTGTGAATGGGAGGTAGGAGGCAAGGAGCAAACGCACAAAACAAACCACTGCACAGTAGATTTTTTAGGTGGTTCGGTCCTCCAGACCTACATCCACCCTCACTCCCAACCGGAGTGAGACTTCACTAGCCAACGCTAGAAACAAGCAGACTCAGTCTGCGAACACTTGCTGCCACACAGCTTGACCAGGGGAACAACCTCCCCTCTTCCTCCCAACCGGAGGGACACCCCAAGTGACTCCCAGCCACTTGGAAACCAGAGGTCGAAGACCTCTCTTCCTCCAGACCAGGAGGGACCCCTGGACTTGCAACCCACAAGCCCAGAACCGGAGGACGAGCCTCCCTTCCTCTAACCAGAGGGAACCCACAAGTGACAACCTGTCACTTGCAACCCGGAGATCAGATCTCCCTTCTCCTGAACCAACAGGAGGAACCCGACCTCAGTCCAGAGGATCGGAAGAACAAAGGTAATAAAAAAAACAAAAGAAAAATAAGAAACACAAAATGAAAATAACTTCAGCAACCAGAAAGCTGGAAAACGAAATATAAACTGCAGCTCTCGCAGGAGCAACTGGATTGGATTTGATCCAAAATCCAGTGAAAATAACGAAGCTTCTCTCTGCTCTTCTTCACGAGCTCTCTCTTTCTCTTTTTCTTCTGCTGCTCTCACTCTCTATCTTCTTCTCTTTCGCAGGCTCTCCCCATCTCTTATTTTCTCTTCTTCTTCTTCTCTTTTACTGGATCGAAGGGCTCTCTGCTTCTACTCTTCTGGTTCAACTCACAGGCTTCGATCAGCCTTCATCTGAAGACGAAGACTCATATATATAGCAGTAGCAGCAGCAGCAGCCAGGGCGCGTGTGGCTTCCACAGTTTCCGCCCTAAAAATTTGGACCACGTGGCAGCATCCAGCAGGCTGTCAGTACACGTGTCCTCATCTGGGCACTGTCCTTATCCTCGGATCACGTGCCCTTCATAAAGCTTCTCGAACAGTCCCTGTCAGACAGAGTATCGGATTATCAGTTTAAGCATAAACCCTGTACAGACATCATAGTATGCACAAAGTGTATAGACTTTCCAATGTCTAGACTTGCAGATGTGAACGACACAATGTATAGACTTCATCTATGATGCATGCAATGCACTGAACAATGTACATACTTCCTATATGCTCAAGACTATGCACAACGAATGTATATACTTGCTGTAAGGGATGTGCAGACTTGATATATGAACCAGTGTATAGACTTCAACTCAAACATACATAATGTATAGACTTTGTGAAACGTGAATGCGATGTACAGACTTCATGAGACGATGGACGATGTATGGACTTGGCAAAGACGCTAATGAAGACGGTCCAATGTGCAGACTTAGCCGTTGCAGACTAGTCCAATTGAGACGCTGGGAAAGACGGTCCACTGTCTAGACTTGCGATGCCTTCGTCAAATGCATGCTACAGTCCAATGTATGGACTTAGAAGAATGATGCATGAGACGCTCCAATGAATAGACTTGCTGGATGCACTGTAGATAATGTATAGACTTTGAAAGCTAACATGCGTCCTCAGTGTACAGACTTCGGCTGTATAGACTTTGACTCAAACATGCATATGAGACGCTAAATGAGACGCACCAGTGTATAGACTTATGCTGTGCAGACTTTGACTCAAATGTGCATATGAGACGCTGAATGAGACGGTCCACTGTATAGACTTAGCCTAAGACAATGCATGAGACAGACGATGTATAGACTTAGACGCAACATGCTATGCAATGTACACACTTGATGTAATGCATGCCGACGTACAGACTTCAGTTGAAGTCAACCGAAGAGTGTATATACTTTATGAATGCATATGCCAAGACCAGTGTACAAACTTGATCAAATGTCTAGACTTTGCATGAACAGTCGATGTGTGGACTTCACATGTAGAGATTTTGAACGTGTGTGCTGGCAGTGTACAGACATTGATAGTCTAGGGGGGTCGACCCATCTAAGAAGGGGGGTCGACCCATCTAAGTTACACTTGAACAAATAATGCATGTGAAAGATTTATGCAGCAGATAACATGACTGAACATATAATGCAATGCTTCATGATCTGATGAACTGACTGAACAGCAAATTAACTGAACATATGAGAGACTGCATTATGATCAGAAAATGACTGAATAATAGCATGATAACTCACACAGCAAGATGACTCACAGTGATTAACTCACATCAAAACCAATCATCAAAACCATCATCAAAACCACAGGGGCACAACAATCTCCCCCTTTTTGATGATGGCAACACTACACAGTGAGTCAATCTGATGACTCAAACTATTCTCCCCCTTTGACTTCATCAAAAAAGAATATAGTTTGAGATAGCAAACCAGCATGCAATGATTGAATAAAATTCTCCCCCTTTGACAAAAAATCTCCTCCTTTGATATAATCAATATGAATGCAGATGCAGATGGAGATATCAAAATGCAAGAGCTCCCCCTAAAAATATGAATGCAAGAATACAATTCTCCCCCTTTAAGAGTTTCTATGCAGCATGATGCATATGACATGGAAGCTCCCCCTCAATAAGTGGAATCTTATGAGATGGATAACAAGGAGAAGTTCAGGTCAATGAATCAATGACATTGAGCAGAAGAGTTTCAAGTAGCAGATTTTCAAAGAAGCTCCAATCACAAGAAATTCAGTCAGATTTTCAGAGAGATATCAATCTCATAAATCCAAAACATAAGTTTTCAAAGTCTTCCATTATAAGGGCTTATGAATGAATTTTATTGATCAACATGGTTTAAACATGATGTATGCAGAGTTTATCAATAAAATTCTGTATTGATATCTAAAACCATGGTTTAATAAAAAAGAACCAAGCCCTCATATTTATCTTGATTAATCTCCCTTTCTCTTACACAATCAAATCTATTGACTTCTTTCAGAATTACATGCACTAGTATTGAGATCAAGCAATTATGAAGTCATATGATTTTGTCTAGGGTTATAGCAATTTGATTTTAGCATCAATATTCAGATATTGAGATATGTTCAACAATTTTTCATGCTACAGATTTTACGAGCACTCTAGTTCAGTGCACACCTTGTAACTAGAGGATATACTTTGATTAGATGCCAATATCCCTAAGCACTTAGTGTGACTAACTGTCATGCTATATACGAACAGAGATAGCATTTACACATCATGACACACTACAAATCATTTCTTGATGAATGAGTTGTATTTCTCAGTGTGCATGTCATTGCTCTGCCTGATTTTCAATGAATTTTATGCAGAGTTAACTAAGGCACCTCATGACACAGTCCTTTGGACATGGTTTCTCAGTGACCAAAGTCATTGCTCTGACAACTCTTTACCCTTTAGACATTTCAGACAAATTCATTTGCTTCAAGTCAATAGTAATTTCATGTACTTAACCAATTAAAGCCATGAATTCAATAATGCAGCTTTCAGAAGATTTTACAAGACACAGCATGAAATAGATGGTTAAGGTTTATTAAACATGCTTCAGATATTTTTAAGAGATTTTAAAGTCAAACTCCATGAACATTAAACTTAAATCACATGAGTTATTTCAGACATTCATAAAAACGTATAATAGAAGATTCCTAGTTCAAGTGTTTTCAGATTTATGATCGAGATAGTCCCATTGAAATCTTCATGAAAGACTGATGGAATTCTGAAGTCAAATGATACCAATTGATAAGAGAGATTTTGAAGTCCAGTGATTATTTTTCAGAGTATGATCGAGGTTTGTCAACCAAATGAATAAGAAAGGATATGCAATGAATTTTGACAAATGTATGCATTTGACAACCTATATGCAATGCATTGACTCCCCCTGACAATATGCATTCAAACAAACTTTTTGGCATTTTTCAAATTATGGAAATGCAATGCAACTAACCATATGTATGCAAAAAAATGCAAAGACTCAACATTGAATGCTATGCAAAGATATGCCATTTACTCCCCCTGAAAACATGCAATGTTTGCACTGAAAACTGAACATATGATTCCAAATGATATTGTGACTTGTGCACATTCAGACTGTCCTATCTAGCAAAGTGACCCATGGTACTAGGCGGAGCACTTGGTCTAAAAGACCACCTCTCACATAGTAAGAACCTCCAGACAGATTTCCCTGTCTTTTGGTAGCTTACCATTTGATATACCATTGAGGTTAATCATGATAATTCAACATGGGCAGCATGCATGGATCAAATTTCAGCTTATCAGATTTTTCAGAATGCAATAGTCAGATTTCAAACAACATACATATGCAGTTCAGATTTTCAGAAATTGCAAGTTTATTCTCATTTCAATATCTAAACAGCCAATTCATATGAGCATTAAGAGACACGAATGCTCATAGTGTTCAAAAGATGACAGATATGCAAGAACACATCAAACCACATATGCAATGAGTTTCAAAAACAGGAAATGCAGAGAATTTACCTGAAAAGTTCAGAAGGGGTTTTCATTCTTGAGTGCCTTGGATTAATACCCCTTTTTATTCCATTCCAAGGCACACCTGCAAAGCAAAGTTATTTTGCACAAACAGGTACCCAAGAGGTCTTGGGTCCTGAATTGACAATGACATTCGTAGCATGTTTTCTAAACAATTTTCTAGTTGCTTGGTCATCAGATTTCATCAAGTAGCAATTATTAATTGAATGACCAATTTGTCCACAGTAATGGCATGAATTAGCAGATTTCAAATTCTTCTTATGCACATTACTGTTGTCATGAAGTTTATTGGCAGAGAGAGAGTTCTGTTTACTATAATGATAGTAAGATGCATCAGGTTTCAGATTTGATCTATGCACATTTTTGTTAGCATGAAATCCATGTGCATATGCATGAAACTTTTTGTTGTTGACAGAATTAAAATTCTGTTTACTAAAACCGGCCAGCCAACATTCAGCAGCTCTATGGCCTGGCTTCCCACAGTTATAGCATGAAAAGCTCACAGATTTTCTGGCAGAGAATTTGATAACATGGGGGTCAAAAGAATTCTTCTGAATGTGCCAACAGTGCTTGACTGTGTGGCCATACTTCCCACATTTGAAGCACTCATTGTGCTTGCCTCTAAAAACATTTCTTCCAAAAGCATTTCCATTTGCAGGGAGTTTAACAGTTTTAGAATTGAATTGTCTACCCTGAGCATGCCAGCATTCAATGACCCTGTGGCCCAATTTGCCACAGTGATAGCATTCAGTTTTCTTTTTGTTCTGAGCAGAGACATGTTTCCTAGCATGCTTTTTGTTGTCTTGTTTCAGAATGAAGCAATTATCCATAATGTGGCCAAACCCTACCACAGTAATGACATGAATTCTTATTTTTATGTGCATGTGTATATGTATTCATGTCAAGCACAGATTGAACTTTCTCAACATATTTAAAATCAGTCTTTTTCTTGGTGGCAGGAAAGTTCGAGTGATGTACAACATGCATTTTTTCAATGTGATTCACTCCTTTCTTCACATGACTGATCTTTTCCATTTTTCCAGTTTGTTTCTGATTCTTCTGAACATTTGGTTGTTTATTTTCTGAGGTGGTGGCTACATCTGATGCTTTGATAAAAGATGTCATTAGCTTGTTTTTGAAAGCCTTTTTATTGACATTGTTGTAGCCTAACCCTTCCTTTTGAGTATTGACCTTAACTCCTAACAACCTGTCCAGATTCTCTTGTCCACTCACAAACCTTGACAGAGATGTTTTCAGATCTTGAATTTCATTTTCTAGTGAGGAAATGTGTAACTCATAACTGGCAATCTCTTGCTCACTGCAATTCATAGCTTCATTCAAAACTTTGTTAGCAGTTTTATATTTCTCAATTTCATTTTCCAGATTGCTCAGTTTATCAGAATCTTCAATGCAAACAGTTTTTTCTCTTTCTAAGGCTAGAAGTCTCTCAGAGATAGTGGAGTTCAGCATTTTTAACTTCTCATTTTCTTCCTTAAGCTTGTCATTCTGAATTAACTTATTTATTAGAGTTTGATCATCTGAGTTAACTCCAAGTTTTCTTTCAGCCTCAAATTCCTTTAATTCTTTTTGTTGTTTCTCCAGATCTTTCTGTAATTCTATATTTACAGATTTTATGGCATTGAATTTTTCAGCAAACAAGTTCTTCTCCTGCTCAAGTTTCTCAAATTTTTCATCATTTTCATTAACAGATTTTCTCAGAGAATCATTTTCAGATTTTAGCTTGTTTAAATTTGAGTTCACACTTTCAAAGTTTTTCAACAATTTTTTATACTGGTCATGATAGTTAACAAGAGTCTGATTATCATTATCTGACTTGAATGTTTCTTTGAGTTCAGATATCACATTTATATGATCTTGATTCTCAGTTTTCAATAATGAAATTTGTTTCTTCAACATTTGAAAATCAGACATACAGGCATCATGAACATTTTTCAATTCAACACAATTTCTACATGGAGAACTTGAACTAACTGACCCAGTACCCTTCTTCAATTTTTTATACTATTTTCTTAACAGTTCATGAGATTCAAGTAGCTCAGAATATGCATTTTCCCAATCATCTAAAGTATAGTTTTCAAAGGGATTTACCTCATCATCATCATCATCTTCATCTTGACTGCTGCCTTGATTATTTCCGTCAGCCATCATGCAGCTGTCCTCATTTCTTATCTGAGTTCGCTTCAGTATATCCAGAATGTCTTTAGCAGACCTGCAATCATGAAGGCAAGACCATAAGGCTCTAGCTGCTTTCATCAGATTAAAGGCTTTCTGATTTTCTCCATCCTTTGATCTGTGTCTGTCGGTCCATTTGGATACTTTCGTTGGTAATGTGTGAGGACCTTGTGAAATTAATTTCCACAGATCTGGATCAATAGATTTAACATAAGCACGTAAAGCACTGTGCCACTGACTGAAATCAGAACCACTAAAGACGGGTGGATGAGCCATTGAAAACAAATCAGATTAATGCAACAGGAATATTGATGCACTAAAAGCAAATTAGCACCGAAGACTGCAAGATCGGATCTGCAGGTCGCTGGACCTTCTAAGCAGACATCGCTCTGATACCAATTGTTAGGGTGCTAAGTCCGGATACAGAGGGGGGTGAATGTATCCCCTTCAGAAATAATGCCCAAATTAAAACTCTAAAGCTCAGATATGCGGAATAAAAACTAATGAGCTCTGCAAGATGAGATGATAAGATAACACATGATCAAACAGTTGGACTGCAACAATGCAGCCACCTGATCAAACCAGAAATGCAGACAGAACTATGCAACCCAAACACACCTAGCAAAATATAATGCTCAAGGTTACTGCAGATAGGAACAATACAAACAATCTAAGATAACACAACTAACCATGCATGCATAACCTGTGAATGGGAGGTAGGAGGCAAGGAGCAAACGCACAAAACAAACCACTGCACAGTAGATTTTTTAGGTGGTTCGGTCCTCCAGACCTACATCCACCCCTCACTCCCAACCGGAGTGGGCTTCACTAGCCAACGCTAGAAACAAGCAGACTCAGTTTGCGAACACTTGTTGTCACACAGCTTGACCAGGGGAACAACCTCCCCTCTTCCTCCCAACCGGAGGGACACCCCAAGTGACTCCCAGCCACTTGGAAACCAGAGGTCGAAGACCTCTCTTCCTCCAGACCAGGAGGGACCCCTGGACTTGCAACCCACAAGCCCAGAACCGGAGGACGAGCCTCCCTTCCTCTAACCAGAGGGAACCCACAAGTGACAACCTGTCACTTGCAACCCGGAGATCAGATCTCCCTTCTCCTGAACCAACAGGAGGAACCCGACCTCAGTCCAGAGGATCGGAAGAACAAAGGTAATAAAAAAAACAAAAGAAAAATAAGAAACACAAAATGAAAATAACTTCAGCAACCAGAAAGCTGGAAAACGAAATATAAACTGCAGCTCTCGCAGGAGCAACTGGATTGGATTTGATCCAAAATCCAGTGAAAATAACGAAGCTTCTCTCTGCTCTTCTTCACGAGCTCTCTCTTTCTCTTTTTCTTCTGCTGCTCTCACTCTCTATCTTCTTCTCTTTCGCTGGCTCTCCCCATCTCTTATTTTCTCTTCTTCTTCTTCTCTTTTGCTGGATCGAAGGGCTCTCTGCTTCTACTCTTCTGGTTCAACTCACAGGCTTCGATCAGCCTTCATCTGAAGACGAAGACTCATATATATAGCAATAGCAGCAGCAGCAGCCAGGGCGCGTGTGGCTTCCACAGTTCCCGCCCTAAAAATTCGGACCACGTGGCAGCATCCAGCAGGCTGTCAGTACACGTGTCCTCATCTGGGCACTGTCCTTATCCTCGGATCACGTGCCCTTCATAAAGCTTCTCGAACAGTCTCTGTCAGACAGAGTATCGGATTATCAGTTTAAGCATAAACCCTGTACAGACATCATAGTATGCACAAAGTGTATAGACTTTCCAATGTCTAGACTTGCAGATGTGAACGACACAATGTATAGACTTCATCTATGATGCATGCAATGCACTGAACAATGTACATACTTCCTATATGCTCAAGACTATGCACAACGAATGTATATACTTGCTGTAAGGGATGTGCAGACTTGATATATGAACCAGTGTATAGACTTCAACTCAAACATACATAATGTATAGACTTTGTGAAACGTGAATGCGATGTACAGACTTCATGAGACGATGGACGATGTATGGACTTGGCAAAGACGCTAATGAAGACGGTCCAATGTGCAGACTTAGCCGTTGCAGACTAGTCCAATTGAGACGCTGGGAAAGACGGTCCACTGTCTAGACTTGCGATGCCTTCGTCAAATGCATGCTACAGTCCAATGTATGGACTTAGAAGAATGATGCATGAGACGCTCAATGAGACGCTCCAATGAATAGACTTGCTGGATGCACTGTAGATAATGTATAGACTTTGAAAGCTAACATGCGTCCTCAGTGTACAGACTTGGGCTGTACAGACTTTGACTCAAACATGCATATGAGACGCTAAATGAGACGCACCAGTGTATAGACTTATGCTGTGCAGACTTTGACTCAAATGTGCATATGAGACGCTGAATGAGACGGTCCACTGTATAGACTTAGCCTAAGACAATGCATGAGACGGACGATGTATAGACTTAGACGCAACATGCTATGCAATGTACACACTTGATGTAATGCATGCCGATGTACAGACTTCAGTTAAAGTCAACCGAAGAGTGTATATACTTTATGAATGCATATGCCAAGACCAGTGTACAAACTTGATCAAATGTCTAGACTTTGCATGAACAGTCGATGTGTGGACTTCACATGTAGAGATTTTGAACGTGTGTGCTGGCAGTGTACAGACATTGATAGTCTAGGGGGGTCGACCCATCTAAGAAGGGGGGTCGACCCACTTCAGTCCTGACAATGCTGACAGAGTTTACACTTGAACAAATAATGCATGTGAAAGATTTATGTAGCAGATAACATGACTGAACATATAATGCAATGCTTCATGATCTGATGAACTGACTGAACAACAAATTAACTGAACATATGAGAGACTGCATTATGATCAGAAAATGACTGAATAACAGCATGATAACTCACACAGCAAGATGACTCACAGTGATTAACTCACATCAAAATCAATCATCAAAACCATCATCAAAAGCACAGGGGCACAACAAAACCAATTCCTTTTCCATTTTTTGGATGATGAACCATGGCCCACTAGGGACTAGGCAGAGTAAATATTGATACTCGGGAGCCAATTGGAAAATCCCTACCCTATTCACTAAGTCTATGCTGGTGGGTGTTGAACCAGGGCCTTGCTTCTTGAGGCCTGCTTCCTGGGAACAAGATGCTTTGGTGTTTTTCCACCCCATCTTCTTTTCCATAAGAAAAAAGATTGTTAAAACTGGGTGGAAACTTTTGCATGCTACACTTTGTGCAATTCGTGAGGAGAATAGCTCCAAGATGTCCCTAGATGTGTATAGAACCCACAGTATACATTCGTGTAAGCTGCATGGATTAATTGGTCATTGATTTTGGTTAATGGTCTGTTGCACCCGAAATTTGTCTCAAGTTAAATTGAGGAATTGTTGCTATGCAACGTTCGACGGGAAGAACGACGTATCGTCAACACCGTCGGATTACGGAGTATCTCTGTAATTCAGGGTCTATCGACCCGACAATACTATTATGGTCGACGTCGCAGCAGGAAGATTAAGGAGGAAGATGTATGCGTATACTGGTCAGAGTAGCCGAGCAAGTGTATCACACGGCACAGACGGGCGCAAAAGGTTCCTCCCTACGCGGCGACGTACGACCAGACAAACAAACAACACGTTCCTTCTACGGACGAAGCGCTGCCACGCGGCGGGAGAGATGTCTCCACGAGATATATAGCTCCACCACGGCTCTTCTCCAACTCAGGATGACGAAAATAGAGCGAAACGACATCCAGAGGGGTCAAAAAGCATCCACAAGGGTCAAATGACCCCTCTACGTCGGAACTCGGAGGAGGAGGGCGCGGCCCGGGGACCCGCGGGTCCGCGCGCCCCCAGCGGGGTCGCGCGGCCTCCTGGGGGGCGCGCGACCCCGCTGGGGTCCGTCCCACCCTCCGGGGGCCGGGTTTCCAAAAAATAAAAAAATAAAAAAAGGATTTTTAACACCCCCAACGGGGTCATTTAGCCCCTTTTGGCATCCAGAGGGGTCAAAATGACTTTTTGCCATCCCACCTTGACAGAATTGGGGCAAATTTGTTCATTTGACCCCTCTGGGCCCTCCCGCCTTCTATAAATAGACCCCCAAGGGTCCAAGTGAAAAAAAAAACAACACGATGAGCAACCTACGCACGAGAAGAGCACCGCCAGCGCAAGGAGTTGTTTTGTTTGTTTGGCCTGTGAGGGGTAAGTCCCCGGGCCTTATGGTTATGCCCCTACGAGGTATGTTTGTAATTTCGCCCCTCAGTGGGCTATGTTTATAATTATGCCCCCCAGCGGGTCATGTTTTGTAAGTCTTTACGTCCTGGGACGACTAAATTATATAGTTCTGTCCCTACAATGGCGGAATTACAACAATATCCTCCCCGGGACCGTAAAAGACAAAAGTCCTGTAATTTGCAGTTCTACCCTGCAATCTTTTGTAATTGGGACTACATCCCTGCCTCCCGCGTTAGTGCGGATCCTTGTACAGTCGACCATTCGCCGACAATCCTTGTACCCAGTTGGGGCTATAAATATACTCAGTGCACTCTGCAACTTTCTTCGAGAAAATTACAAGAAAATCCCTCAACTTGTGAAAATTGTACATATACCCCTCTTTCGGCTAAGTTGACAAATGCGTGCCTTCTATGAAGCCCCTTGTCATTCTTTCGGTCCGGGAGTGTTGTCAGCTCAGTCCGACACCTGGGTGCCACCTCAAACCTAGGTCTGCCTAGGGTGTGGTAAAATTACCGAACTACCCTTTTGAACCAGAAATGACCTCAGAGCCCTTAAAACCCTCCAGAAAGAGCCTCAGCGCCTTGGGAAGTCAGGAACCCGGTCCTACTTCCGTTCCAGCCCAGAAATTTCAGAAATATTCCTGGTCTGGGAAAATTACCAAAATACCCCTGGGTTGGTAAAATTACCAAAGTACCCTCGGGGTCTAGAAAACTCCCCTCTACTTCAAAACTGCCTACGGCTTCCGCATATTTGCGTTTCTATTCCTAAATCTTAGGGTTTTGTTCAGGCCTAGTCCTAATTCTATTAACATGTCGGTGGTAAATGAGTGGTCATGGAGAGTCTCTCGAGTGAGCCTGCCCTCCACATCAGAACCTCTATAGAAGACTTTGGGATTTCTTTGACAGTTAAACAAAGGTGTTCGGACGTTAGGCCGATGTAAATCAACACTGACTACGGTCAGTGGGGAAAGGTCCAGCAATCGAACCCAAATCGTCTGATATTATGCGCACACACGGAATAACCCTCTCTATGCGGAGGAATGTCTCTTTTCAAAAAGAAGACATTTATTATCTATTTTTCCTACGTGAAAATATTCCGTGTCTCACAGACTAGCACGCCCGGTGGGACTTTTCCCGCCTTTCTTCTTTCTGTCAAAGAAAGTCTCCAAACCTTCTCCAAGGTTCCGATCGCCCCTCTTACTCTGACAGGACGGGAAGAGGAGGGCACTTCTCTCCGCTCGTTTGAGAGCTCTTTGTGTATTTGCACTTCTCCAGTCGTGCTACGCACCACCACCACCACCAACAGCAGCGATGGCCGCCGTTACCTACGGCCCTGAGATCGTCGCCAATCACGCCAGGTTGGGATACCTGGCGACCCCACTTGTTTTCGGCGACTTCCCAGCGGTCGTCGGCTCGCCCTTTTTCCTGGGCGTTGTGCCCGTGGTTGAGGTCAGCTCAGCCACGGTTGTGACAACAGTCACTGAGGGTGTCAGGCCCTCTACTGCAGCAGTCGGCCGGGTCCTCCCGGTCAAGAACACAACCGTCGGGGGTGTTAGACCCTCGGCTCCAATAGCCGGCCGGGTTCACTCGGTCAATAAGACAGCTCCTGAGGGTGTCAGCCCCCTCACTGCAGCAGCTGGCCGGGTCCGCCCGGTCAAGAAGGCAACCGTCGGGGGTGTTAGTCCCTCGGCCCCAGCAACTGGCCGGGTCAATCCGGTCAACAAGGCTGCCACTGGGGGAGTCAGACCCTCAGCTTCAGCAATTGGTCGAGTTCGCTCGGCCAATAGGCTAACTATCGAGGGCGTCAGGCCCTCGGCTTCGTCAACTGGTCGGGTTCGCTCGGCTAAGAAGACGATTACTAAGGGCGTCAAGCCCTCTGCTTCAACCGGCCGGGTTCGCCCGGTCAACAAGCCAGCCATCGGGGGTGTCAGGCCCTCGGCTTCAACAATTGGTCGAGTCTGCTCGGCCAACAAGCCAGCTTCTGAGGGTGCCAGACCCTCTATTGCAGCAGCCGGCCGGCTTCGTCCGGCCAACTTTTCACAGACCAAGGGTGTCAGGCCCTCTGTCTCAGCAAATGACCGAGTTTTCTCGGTCAACCAGATTATCATCGGCATTGCCCCTGCTCAACGGGGGCAACGCCGTCGCCGTAACGGCCCCAACTCCAATGCGGCCACCCTCAGAGGTGCTGCCCCTGCTCAACGGGGGCAACGCCGCCGCCGTCAGGATGACGCCATGCTATGGCGGGCCCCACCACCGCCGCCCCTGCCCAACGGGGGCAACGCCGTAGCCGCAAGGGTGCAAAGCCCGAAGCGGCTGTCTCTCGATCCGGAAAGACTGTAATCGTCGGAGATATTCGCATCCGGATCGATGGAGGCGAGCCGATCCTGCCACGGGATCGTCATGTCCCGACTATTCCTACCTCCAACCGCTTCGACCTCCTCCGGCAAGTTCGGGAGGACGGAGCGAAGAAGAAGAAGCCTGCCGTACCGGCGGCAACCCAGGGCCCTCTGCAACGGCCCAGGCCACGAGCTGCCCGGTCAAGGATAGGGGGCAACCAAGTGGAGGAGCGCCAGCTTCATCTGAAGAAGATCTGGGTCACCAAGGAGGAGGCCCGGATTATAAGGCGTGCCAGGGCGGAGGGGCCCTTCCGCATGTCAGAACTTCAGCGGATGCGGAGTCCGCCGAGCACTGAAGCCTCGGTCTCTCCGGGGTTTACAACCCAACCCTTACGAGGGCAAAGGCGTCGAAGAGTCGGCGAGAAGGTGCGACCGACCTCCCCGTGGGCCAGTTCTACGCACACGGAGGAGGATCGCTCCCCTCAAGCCTCTACATCCCGAGTCTCTGTCTTTGACAGACTTGGGAGGCCGCCCAAGCCGGAACGACAACCACCTAGGAAGAAACGGGTGGTCCAGGTGACCAATGACACTGTCAAAGTGTTCACCTGTTACGCCACCTCCGGCGACAAACAGCCCGAGAACACCTCGGGAGACCTTGACCAACTTATCCAATATTTGAGGATGTCAAGGCCGGTCTCCCGAATTCTAGCACAAGCACAGCTGGCGCAGGCTGCCGGTACATCTCAACCTGAGCCGGCACGTCAAGAAGAGTGCCAGGAAGACGTCCACAGTGTTGATGAGGACAGTCACTCCCGGCACGAAGAAGAGCTGGGGGAAGAGCCACGGGCCCCCGCATTGGAAGAGCTTCGACAGGAGAACCAAGAGCTCAAGAACCTGCTACAGTCATTCTTGCGCGAAAAGGAGGTTCCTGCCCCGCCTGAGGCGGCACTGGCTGGAGCGGATCAGCAGCCTTCTACCATTCCAGCAGCAGCCAACGCTTCCGCCACTGCTGCAAGACTCCCACTGGCGGTGGACTTCGAAGTCCCGCCGCATGAAGCCAATGCGCGGTCATCTGCTACTCCTGCTGCAGAAAGCCTCGTGGCGCAGAAGCAAATGATTGAACGCATTGTAGAGGCGAAGTTTGCTCAACATGGGGAGGGAGTGGCCACCGTTGATTTGTACAGTGTGCCTTATCCCCTCCACCATCAATTCAAGAAGCTTCCGCCTGACTACCCGAAAGCCCCGAAGCTCCAGAAGTTCAACGGGCAGGGCTCTCCGCATGAACACCTGGCCTATTACATGACGGCCATGGGTTAATTAGCCCTGGAAGAGGCATATTTGCTGCGGTATTTCGCCACGTCCTTGACTGGCACCGCCTTCCAGTGGTATTCAATGTTAAAGCCCAACTCAGTATCTGATTGAGCTGATATGCAGAAGAAGTTTGTCGACCGCTTCCAAACGGTCGAACGCAAAGTCTCCCTAGCAGAACTTTGTTCCCTTCGACAGAAGAAGGGTGAAACAGCATTGGACTTCATCAAGCGATGGAGGGACGTCAGCATGTGCTGCGATAACCCTCCGACGCCTGAAGATGCGATCACCATCTGCCGCAAGGGTCTCTCGACAGAAGTCAGTGAAAAGCTTATGGGCTCCAATATCAGAAGCTTTGACCAGTTGAATACAGTGGTGGCGGAGACTGAAATGTTCTTTGCTGACCACCCTACACAAGCTTCTGCCAAAGGCAAATCCTCCAAAGACTGTCTGGCTAGCGGTAAGGAGGTGAATGCCGTGGACTTCTCCCCGACGAATGGAGATAAAGGGGAAGGAAAGTCCAAAGGAAAGGGCAAGAAGTCTGATGACTAGACAAATGCGTCTCTCTTAGCGGAGCGCATGAAGACGCCCTATTCCTTCAGAAAGGAGCATACCAAGATGCTCTTTGATCTATGTATGAAGGAGCAGCTCGTCACTCTGCCAGATCCGCGGAAGCCCTCAGAGGTGGACAAGACAGATGATCCTACCTATTGTGTGTATCACCGAAGGTTGGGTCACACCATCGGCGACTGTTATATTTTCAAGAACATAGCGGAAGAGCTCATTTAAAAGGGCTTGATAAACATGCTGGGTCATGCAGTTGGCCCACCCCAACCTCACGCCTGGAGCCGATCGAACCGATCGGCTAATGTGGTGCACATGGTGGTGATGGCTTCGAGCTCCAATGCTTCTGAGGCCGGGCCTTCTAACCAACAACCCAACACTGGCCCTAGAGCCCCTCCATCATTTACAGAATGTCTGGCGTTACGAAGGGTTATCCGGAAGGTCCAGTGGGAGATCCGCCAATTGCAACAGGAGCAGCGGCGTCTGCTACAGTTCCTGCAGAGCATTGACCAACGGTTATCCACTTTCCCTTTTGGCCCATTCGTCGAGGGGTTGGCTCCGGCACATGTGCGGGAAGTAGGTGTATTACCTAATGGCCAGGCTCCACTTAGAGGCTGGCTCTCCGAGGAATCCTCTGATTCATCCGAAGACGAGGAGGACTCATCTGAAGGCGAGGTGCACACACCCGCAGACGGACAGCCTGAGGAGTTATACTCCTTCCCAGTCGAGAAGACTCTCGACTTGTTCTATACATGCCAACGCGCTGGACTGGTCACCCCGTCGCCTATGGAGCAGACGCTAGGCGCTGCCTTTCATGAGGGCTATTGCCTATATCATGAGGTGGTTGGCCACATCATCTACAACTGCCGACCATTCAAGGATCTCGCTGAGAATCTGATTAGGCGATGGAAGATCGACATGGGACAATCCTGGGTCAACCCGCCGCAGCCGCACACACGGAGGACTCTCCACTTCTCCGTCAATGTCATTCATGCTGCAGCAGCCTTCCAGTTCCCCGAGCCGCAAGAAGAAGGAGTCAGTTCCCAGGGAGCCAGTTCCCAGCCTCCCAAGTCCACACTATGGTATCCGGGGTGGCGACCCTCTCATCAGTGTTCTTTTCCTAAGGAAGACACTGAGAAGATTTTTGACAAACTTTTGGAGGATGGCTGGGTGCTGACACATGAGCCGCCGTCTTATTATAATGAGACGGCCAAGAGTTACCCCCGCTATTGCAAGTATCATGCAAGGGTGTCTCACCCTACTCGGCAATGCCCAGAGGTTCAGGACTTCATTGAAGCCCTCATCCAGAGAGGGGTTGTCGATACTCAGGGGAACTCCATGACAAGGTTGCGTCTTGCAGAGGCCGCCAGGGAGACTCTCCAGCAGGTTCGGCGAGAAACTGAGGCTTTCTCCCGATTAGCCCGACCAAGTGAGCTTGCGGAAAATGATGAATTCCCGTTACTCACTAAAGGCAAGGCCACCTATAAAGGGGCTAAGGTCCAGAACCCAGGAAGCCAAGCCGCGGGAGAGAGTTCCAAGGTCCGTCCCAGGTCGAGTCAGCCTGGCATCGTCATAAGAGAGAACTCTCGGCCAGACAACAAAGGCAAAGTCAAGGCGTCAGAGCCTTCAGCCAAAGCTCCTACCAAGTCAGCAAGGCCATTAGTCGTGGAGAGGACTCAACCTCTTGAGCCCGCGAAGGCCCCAGTTAAGGCCTCTGTCAGCCCAGCAAGACCGCCAATTGTAGAAAGGTCTCAGCAGCTCAAGCAAGCCAAGCCACCAGCCCAAGCAAAGTCGGTGGAACCATAAAGCTCCTCCCAGAGGCCCCACTGTGGACTGGCAGAGTTCCAGGAGTTGCCTCTGGAAATAATTGCTCAAGCGATCAATGCCACCTTCTAGGCTCAACCGGAGGAGGCCAATTGGACCAAAGTTGTCCCCAGAAAAAGCAGCGGCAGTAAGGCCCCTAAGGAGCCAGCCCGGAGCAAAAAGCAAAGTTTTGGGGGCAAACAAGTCCCACCTCCAAAGCAAAGTCCACTTTCTTCTCAAGAGGCGACACGCCAAAAGAAGCAAGAGAAGAACTGCAGGAAGAATTTGAAGAGGAGGTTAAAGAAGCAAGCTGAGCAAGCAGCTGCTATGGAGGCCCCTAAGGAGCCAACTCCTCTACAAAGACTTCAAAAGCTTATAGACGAGCTGGAGGAGTACACTCCCCCTCATCCCACTGTTGTGCCCCTGTGATTTTGATGATAGCAAACACTATGAGTTATCTGATCTTCTGTGACATGTTTTTCAACTCTATGATTTTGATGATAGCATATCCTGAACACATCTGATTGATTGTTCTGCTCTGGGCAAATATCATGTCAGTTCATACAGCTTTGCATATCATGAATCTGTGTCTGAATGATTATTTCTGCTTTGGGCATAGAAATGTGCTATCTTGCATTAGCAGACATTCAGTTCATACAGCATTGCATTCTGTCATAGGTCAGTTCATACAACATTGCATTCTGTCATTTATCAAGTCTATACACTGCTTCATTCAATGTCTGTACAGCCTTCGCAAGAGCAAGTCTGTACATCGTTCTCTCCAGTAAGTCTATACACTGCATGCTCACACAACCATCAAGTCTGTACATTGCTCACTTGCATGCACACAAGTCTACACAGTGCTCTTCATTCATGTGCACAGTTCGTGCATCAAGTATGTACATTGCCTTTGCATAAGGTCACTCAAAGTCTATTCATTGTTCACAGCATTGGCCAAGTCTACACATCGTCATCTTGCATTCAAGTCTGCACATTGGCCAAGTCTGTACATCGCCACATTGTTCATGCATTGCTTAGCTCAAGTCTATACATCGGTCCAGTAGCTTGCTTAGCTCAAGTCTGTACATCGGCCCTGTAGCTTGCTTAGCCAAAGTCTATACATTCCCTAGCTTACCTACGTTCAGAACACTAAGTCTGTACATCGGTAGAGTCTGCACATGGTTGCTTTGAAGCACGCTAAGTCTATACAGCCTTTGCATTGCACGCTAAGTCCATACAGCCTTTGCATTGCACTAAGTCTATACATTGCACTGTAGCATGCATTTCTTCAAGTCTGTACATCGGTTGGCTTGTGCAGTGCATCGTCTCTTAAAGTCTGTACAGTGTGAACATTGCATAACATAAGTCTATACAATGCATCGTCTCATGCATCGTCTCATGCAGCGTCTCTGGGTTCAAGTCTATACATGCTTCGGATGGCATCACATAAAGTCTGTACATCTGCATTCATCTGTCTAGCACACACACGTTCAAGTCTGTACATCCGACCGTCTCGTTCAGTGTCTCACGCTATCAAAGTCTGTACAGCGTTAGCCTACAATGCATCGTCTTTCAAAGTCTGTACATCCATCGTGTCACTCAGCGTCTCACTCAAGTCTATACATTGCAGCGTGTCTGTGCTTCAAGCTTTCCAAGTCTATACACTGCATGCCCTGCAAGCTTTCCAAGTCTATACACTGCATGCCCTGCACGCGCTGCAAGTCCATACATTGTCTACACTGCACACACAAGTCCATACATTGCATTTGGGCATCAAAGCCTGTACAGTGTCTCACATTGGCAAACTCTGTACATCGTTGGCCTGAGCATGCTTCGTCTTCTAAAGTCTATACATCCGTCACACTCCAGCCTTTGCCTTGAAGTCTATACACTGCTGTCTCATGCATTCTAAGTCCATACACCATGCAGTTGGGCATCGGTCATTACAGCAAGTTTGCACACTGTCTGCACGTTCTCAAAGTCTATACAGCTTGTGTCTGCATCAGTTCATAAGTCTATACATTGTCTTCTACACAAACACTAAGTCTACACATTGTAGCATGCACGATCAAACAAGTCTGTACACACTTCAGCACTCAAAGGCTGAACACTCTTCAGCAAGTCTGTACACTCTTCAACACTCAAAGGCTGAACGTTCTTCAAGCTAAAGTCTGTACACTCCTTATTTCTAAGTCTATACATTCTATCGTTCACACTAAGTCTGTACACGGTGGTCTTCAGTTACCCAGCAAGTCTGTACATCCTTCTGATTATTTTCTTATGACTGTGTGACAGGTACTGTTCGTGAAGCCTATGAAGGGCACGTGATCCGAGGTTGGCACCTGGCACGTGATCCGAGGACAACGCCCTAATTGCTGCTGCTATAAATGCGAAGCTTCTTCCATCAGAAGAAGACTGATCGAGTGATCGAGATAGAAGGAAAGAGCTGCAGAGAGGCAGAGAGCAGAAGAAGAAGAAAGAAAGAAGAGAGAAGCTGAGAGCCAGAGTGAGAGAGCAGAAGAAGAAAAAGAAAGAGAGAAAGAGAGATGGAGAGCTCGTGAAGAAGAAGAGAAGCTTCGTTTGTCATCACTGGACTTTGGATCAGATCCAATCCAGTTTGCTCCTGCGAGAGCTACCTTGTGCATTTCTTTTTCCAGCTTTCAGTTGCTGCGTTTTTGTTTTCTCTTTTTAACTGTTCACAGTTGTTCTTCCGATCCTCTAGTGTGAGGTCGGGTTCCCTCCGGTTTGGAGGAAGAGAGACTTGCGTCTCTGGTTGCCTGTGACTGGGTGTCACTGGTTGTTCCCCTCCGGTTTGGAGGAAGGGAGGTCCGAGACCTCTGGGTTGCAAGTGGCTGGGAGTCACTTGTGGGTTCCCTCCTGGTTTGGAGGAAGGGAGATTCGTCTCCGGTTCTGGTCTTGTGGGTTGCAAGTCCAGGTGTTCCCTCCTGGTGTGGAGGAAGAGAGACTTCGGTCTCTGGCTTGCTAGTGACTGTGTATCACTAGTGGTTTCCCTCCGGTGTGGAGGAAGAGGGGAGGTTGTTCCCCTGGTCAAGCTGTGTGGCAGCATTTGTTGCAGACTGAGTCTGCTGTTCTAGCCTTGCTAGTGGAAGCCTCACTCCGGTTTGGAGTGAGGGGTGGATGTAGGTCTGTGGACCGAACCACCTAAAAATCTTGGTGTTCACTTGTGGTTTGTTTTGTACTTATGTGTTCTTTTCATTGCTGCGCACATTAGATGCTTGCTTAGGATCGTGTGAGGGCTAATTCAATTGTGTTGTCTTGCCGAGATAATTCTAAGTATTCTCAGTATATTTCATCAACTGTTTTTAATTCCGCATATTTGAGCATTAGAGTTTTAATTAGGCAATATTTGAAGAGGGATACATTCACCCCCCCTCTGTATCCGGGCCTTGCACCCTATCAATTGGTATCAGAGCGGGTTCTCTGACTTTCCAGATCCAACGATCTGTAGAGGATCCTGCTGGCTTTCGGTGCATCTCTGTCTTCTGCATACTGTTTTGAAATTGCTTGATTGATTTGCCTTCATGGCTTCTCCACCGGTTTTCAATGGGTTTGATTTTAACTCATGGGTTAGCAGTCTCCATAACTATGTGAAATTGATGGATCCGGATCTGTGGAAGTTAATCTCACACGGTCCTCACAGACTACCAAAGAAAGAGTCCAAATGGACTGACAGTCACAGATCAAGACATGGAGAGAATCAGAGAGTTTTGAATCTAATGAAAGAAGCTACTGACAAGGCTCTACATTCTTGTTTTTATGACTGCAGGTCCGCTAAGGACATTCTGGATAAGCTGAAGCTAGCTCAGAGGAGAAATGAGGATAGCTGCCTGATGGCTGACAAGAGCAACCATGGCAGTGATCAAGATGAATCCGAAGATGCTGAAGAGGTAACCAATCCTTTCTCTAGTTACACTTTAGACGACTGGGAAGATGCCTATGCCAATCTGTTAGAATCCTATGAAAGACTAAAGAAGAAGAATAAAAAACTGATAAAGAAGCTAAAGAATCATGAGGATGCTAAATCTCGAGGTGAAAACCCTGAAATTCTGAAAATTGAAAATGACATATTTAGAAGACAGTTAACAGATTTTGATTCTATTAGTTCAGATTTAGATCATTTGAAATCTGAAAAACAAACTCTTATGAAACAAATTGGATTACACAAAAAGGAGAATCAAGAGCTTGTTTGTGAAATTGCTGAACTAAAGGAAAGACTTAGCTCTACTGATGATGATCAGGTTCATCACAATAATGTTGTTCAGAATGAAAAATTAGTGAGAGATTTAGAGTGTGTCAACTCTGAATTGGAAAACATGAAATCTGAAAATGAAATACTCAAAAACCAGCTCAAAGAATCTGAACATAAATCAAATAATCTTGAAAAAGTAAATAGTTTGATTTCTGAGAAACTGGAGGCTGAGAGAGTAATAAACTTAGAGCTTCAGAAAAATTTCAACAATCTTCAATCTGAAAAACAACAAGAAATGTTTTATGAATGTCAGTTTTCATAGGATGATTGGGTGCTTGATGATGAACTCACTGAGCAAAACAATAAGTTGAAAGAGGAAATCAACAAACTGAAACATCTAAACACCCAGCTGACAGATAGGTTATTGACAATTGAAAAAGGCAAGTGTGTGAGCATGGATAATTCTGATAGGTTGGTGAATGCTGAACAAGAAATTGAGAGTCTAAAGACCATCAACCTAATGTTGAGTGGAAATGTCAATTGCTGTGAAGAGAAGATAGCAAATTATGAGCTCACTATCACATCCCTTCAACAAGAAATTGATGATCTTAACAAGTCTCTATCTGAAGCTGACAATGAAATAAAGTTAAAACAGGAAGTAGAAAAACTCAAAAGTCTGAATGATGTCTTGCATCAACAAGTCATTTCCTGTGAAACAGATCTGTCCAAATATGAAGCTAATGTTGCTGTCTTAAACTCTGAGATTCAAGATTTGAAAAATTCTCTATCAAAATTTGTCAAAGGAAAGGACAATCTGAATAAGCTTCTTGGAAATAATGTTAGTTTTCAGAGAGAGGGACTGGGTTACAGTCCGATAAACAAAAGGAGTAATGGGAATAAAACGTCTACTGTTTTTGTCAAAGCTTCTAATCAGAACACAACCTCTGCTCCTTCTGTTTTTCAATTCACTGCACAAAAGTCCACTGTCAATTCCAAATCTGCAGAACAAATTCAAAAACTGAAAAAGAATGAAAATTCACTGAAAAAGGACAAAGATGTCTCTGTTAGTACAAAGAAAGCTGCACACAAGACACATGATCTCTCACACACTCATACTAAAAAGAGTTCATGTTATTATTGTGGGAAGGCAGGTCACATAATGGAAGATTGCAGATTAATGTTAAAGGATGAGCATGCTAGTGGAACATTACATTCTAGAAATTTTTCTGATAGAAACCATGCTACTAGGAAGCCTGATGCTTCATGTTATTATTGTGGTAAGTATGGTCATCTCATGAATGAATGCTTTATCATGAAAGAAGATAATAAATTGCATGCCAGGTCTTCCATGCATCTTCATGGTCCATATGGAACTAAACACAAGTCTAATCAGCACATTGTGTGCTTTAACTGCAATAAGCCTGGGCACAAGGCTGCTGAGTGCTGGTTTGGATCCACTTGGGGTAAAAATGGTTTTCATAGAAGAAATTCTTATGCTTGCTCTCACTGTGGGAAGAATGGCCATACAGTCAAGAACTGTTGGCATGTTCAGAAGAACTCTGTTAACCCCTATGTTGTCAAATTCCCTGCAAAACCATTTGCAAAATTTTCATGCTATAACTGTGGTAAGCAAGGTCACAAATCTGCTGAATGTTGGCTGATTAAGAATAAGAATCAAACTGTTCATGCATACAACAGAAAATCTTATGATCATGTTTATAAACCTCATACTGCTGTTACTATGCATCATAAGAACCAGAAACCAGTCACATCATGTAGATATTGTGGAAAGTATGGTCACTCTATGGACAATTGCTACCTGATGGATCATGATGACCATGTTGCTAAGAATTTGTTTAGAACACCTGTCAGGGCTAACGCAGGACCCAAAGCTGCTTGGGTCCCTGCAGGATCAAAATGATCAAAAACTTTGCAGGTGTGCCTTGGACTGAGGAATAAAGAGGGGTAAATTAAACCAAGGCACCCAAGCTGATAAAGCCCCTTTCAGGTAAATTCTCTGCACTTCCTGTTCTTAGATTTACTGCATAGCATGTTAAATCTATTTTTGCATATTCATTCATCATCTGCATTGTCAGATTTAAATTTTCTTAACTCTCCTCATACATGATTTGCTTTTTAATGATAGACTGAATTTGCATATGCAGCCATTGAAAAATCTGATGCACTTAGGACTGTTGGTATTGCATATCATGCACTTTGTCAGGGGGAGTTTATCTGTTGTTGCATTTGAAGAGTAGTGCATGTCATAATATTTGAAAAACCAAAAAGGATATTCCATTGCATCTAGATAGGGGGAGCATTCCTGTTTGATCACTTCTTCACCTCTTGAACTCCTTCTATCTAGCAATCTGATCCATTCTCTTGGCAATTGTGTGGTTCACTTGAATTCCCTGCCGTCTATACTTGTGTAGCTGTTCTGTCTGTATTCCAGACTCAGCTATTGATTCTGCCTATTGTGAATTCAATTGCTAGCTTGTTCCCATCATTCACATTTCTTCATATCTTGTCAAGTCTGGTACAAGCTAATCTGACTGAATTTTAGTCCTTAATGCTGGCGTCTGATGGCTCTCTGCTATTCTCTCAATAAAAATGCTTTTTTTGACTCCACTAATTTCTTGACAATGTCAATGATTCATCTGAATGAGGAAAGATTTTAGTCAGTGCACCCTAGACATAAATCAGACATATTCTGAAAAGAAGAAACTTCTATTATACTGGCTTAAGAATGTTTTGATAAATCAAATTGATTTAAGTCTAATGTATTTCCTAAGTTTTGATGTAAAAGACTTGAAAATATCTGAATCATCATGCTTAATAAATCTTAACCAATTGTCTCATGAACTTCATGCAAAACCTTCTGAAAACTGAAATTTTAAAAGACATGGCTATCCTTGGTTAAGATACATGTAGAAGGTATTGTTCTTAAACTTTTCAGTGTACTGAGCATTGTTTGAAAAATCTGAAAACATTTAAAAAGTTAAAGCAAGAGCAATGACTTTGGTCACAGAGAAACTGGGTTCTCTATCAAAGAAGTAGAGTAAGCCCATGTCATGAAGTGCCATAGTTAACTCTCTTTTAAAAATGTTTGAAAATCTGGCAGAGCAATGGCATGGGTGTGTTGAGTAACTGGGGATTCTGGCCTCTGATCAAGGTGTCTCCTCATGTAAAAAGATACTCCATTGCTAACTCTGTTCTCCTTGAGAGGCAATATGGTTGTCACACTAAGTAACTGGGTCACTTCACCTAAGACGTGTTGTGCTTCACGTAAAAAGGTGTTAACTGAACCAAACCTGATTAGGAAAAATGAGTGTTGTTCAATAGAAAATTCTGAAAAACTAAAGACAAGTTCAGTTACATTTATCTCTGTCTAATCTCAATATTATCTTGTGTAACTTCCATAGGAGTCATTGAATTTAAATGAGTAAGATGGAAGGAGGTTAAACATGATTATCACATGAGTTGATGGTTCATCTTTATTAAAAGGTGTTTCAGATATGAGTATTGAATTTTCTTGATAAACTTCGAATACATCACTCTTAAATCATGATGGTAAGTTTTAAACTCATTCATAATCTATTATAATTGAAGAATCTGAAATTCGTTTACAAAGATTTATGAATTTGGTGTGCTAATGAAAATCTGTCTTCCTCATTCATTCATTGTGCTTACAGTTTGTGGTAATCCTTGAGTGCCTATGTGCTTTTGCTGATAGATGCTTATCTCCTCTTGACATACCTCAACTCCTTTCTGGCTTTAAGGGGGAGATTTACCTGCTTGTCATTTCTTGGCTATCCTTCACATGTTGTGCATGATTTGATCTGGATGGTATAGGAGAGCATTCTGCTGCATCATAGACTTGATTTGTGCTTCATTGTTTAACTGCCTCTGTGTCTTTCATGTCTAAATGACTGAGTCAAAGGGGGAGTACTTACTTTATTCATATCATGAATGCTTGTATCTCTCATCTCAAACTATTTTTCTTTTTGATGAAGTCAAAGGGGGAGAATAGTTTGACATGAGTCAGTGTGACTCATAGTGTTGCCATCATCAAAAAGGGGGAGATTGTTGTGCCCCTGTGATTTTGATGATAGCAAACACTATGAGTTATCTGATCTTCTGTGACATGTTTTTCAACTCTATGATTTTGATGATAGCATATCATGAACACATCTGATTGATTGTTCTGCTCTGGGCAAATATCATGTTAGTTCATACAGCTTTGCATATCATGAATCTGTGTCTGAATGATTATTTCTGCTTTGGGCATAGAAATGTGCTATCTTGCATTAGCAGACATTCAGTTCATACAGCATTGCATTCTGTCATATGTCAGTTCATACAGCATTGCATTCTGTCATTTATCAAGTCTATACACTGCTTCATTCAATGTCTATACAGCCTTCGCAAGAGCAAGTCTGTACATCGTTCTCTCCAGCAAGTCTATACACTGCATGCTCACACAACCATCAAGTCTGTACATTGCTCACTTGCATGCACACAAGTCTACACAGTGCTCTTCATTCATGTGCACAGTTCGTGCATCAAGTATGTACATTGCCTTTGCATAAGGTCACTCAAAGTCTATTCATTGTTCACAACATTGGCCAAGTCTACACATCGTCATCTTGCATTCAAGTCTGCACATTGGCCAAGTCTGTACATCGCCACATTGTTCATGCATTGCTTAGCTCAAGTCTATACATCGGTCCAGTAGCTTGCTTAGCTCAAGTCTGTACATCGGCCCTGTAGCTTGCTTAGCCAAAGTCTATACATTCCCTAGCTTTACCTACGTTCAGAACACTAAGTCTGTACATCGGTAGAGTCTGCACATGGTTGCTTTGAAGCACGCTAAGTCTATACAGCCTTTGCATTGCACGCTAAGTCCATACAGCCTTTGCATTGCACTAAGTCTATACATTGCACTGTAGCATGCATTTCTTCAAGTCTGTACATCGGTTGGCTTGTGCAGTGCATCGTCTCTTAAAGTCTGTACAGTGTGAACATTGCATAACATAAGTCTATACAATGCATCGTCTCATGCATCGTCTCTGGGTTCAAGTCTATACATGCTTCGGATGGCATCACATAAAGTCTGTACATCTGCATTCATCTGTCTAGCACACACACGTTCAAGTCTGTACATCCGATCGTCTCGTTCAGTGTCTCACGTTATCAAAGTCTGTACAGCGTTAGCCTACAATGCATAGTCTTTCAAAGTCTGTACATCCATCGTGTCACTCAGCGTCTCACTCAAGTCTATACATTGCAGCGTGTCTGTGCTTCAAGCTTTCCAAGTCTATACACTGCATGCCCTGCAAGCTTCCCAAGTCTATACACTGCATGCCCTGCACGCGCTGCAAGTCCATACATTGTCTACACTGCACACACAAGTCCATACATTGCATTTGGGCATCAAAGCCTGTACAGTGTCTCACATTGGCAAACTCTGTACATCGTTGGCCTGAGCATGCTTCGTCTTCTAAAGTCTATACATCCGTCACACTCCAGCCTTTGCCTTGAAGTCTATACACTGCTGTCTCATGCATTCTAAGTCCATACACCATGCAGTTGGGCATCGGTCATTACAGCAAGTTTGCACACTGTCTGCACGTTCTCAAAGTCTATACAGCTTGTGTCTGCATCAGTTCATAAGTCTATACATTGTCTTCTGCACAAACACTAAGTCTACACATTGTAGCATGCACGATCAAACAAGTCTGTACACACTTCAGCACTCAAAGGCTGAACACTCTTCAGCAAGTCTGTACACTCTTCAGCACTCAAAGGCTGAACGTTCTTCAAGCTAAAGCCTGTACACTCCTTATTTCTAAGTCTATACATTCTATCCTTCACACTAAGTCTGTACACGGTGGTCTTCAGTTACCTAGCAAGTCTGTACATCCTTCTGATTATTTTCTTATGACTGTGTGACAGGTACTGTTCGTGAAGTCTATGAAGGGCACGTGATCCGAGGTTGGCACCTGGCACGTGATCCGAGGACAACGCCCTAATTGCTGCTGCTATAAATGCGAAGCTTCTTCCATCAGAAGAAGACTGATTGTGTGATCGAGATAGAAGGAAAGAGCTGCAGAGAGGCAGAGAGCAGAAGAAGAAGAAAGAAAGAAGAGAGAAGCTGAGAGCCAGAGTGAGAGAGCAGAAGAAGAAAAAGAAAGAGAGAAAGTGAGATGGAGAGCTCGTGAAGAAGAAGAGAAGCTTCGTTTGTCATCACTGGACTTTGGATCAGATCCAATCCAGTTTGCTCCTGCGAGAGCTACCTTGTGCATTTCTTTTTCCAGCTTTCAGGTGCTGCGTTTTTGTTTTCTCTTTTTAACTGTTCACAGTTGTTCTTCCGATCCTCTAGTGTGAGGTCGGGTTCCCTCCGGTTTGGAGGAAGAGAGACTTGCGTCTCTGGTTGCCTGTGACTGGGTGTCACTGGTTGTTCCCCTCCGGTTTGGAGGAAGGGAGGTCCGAGACCTCTGGGTTGCAAGTGGCTGGGAGTCACTTGTGGGTTCCCTCCTGGTTTGGAGGAAGGGAGATTCGTCTCCGGTTCTGGTCTTGTGGGTTGCAAGTCCAGGTGTTCCCTCCTGGTGTGGAGGAAGAGAGACTTCGGTCTCTGGCTTGCTAGTGACTGTGTATCACTAGTGGTTTCCCTCCGGTGTGGAGGAAGAGGGGAGGTTGTTCCCCTGGTCAAGCTGTGTGGCAGCATTTGTTGCAGACTGAGTCTGCTGTTCTAGCCTTGCTAGTGGAAGCCTCACTCCGGTTTGGAGTGAGGGGTGGATGTAGGTCTGTGGACCGAACCACCTAAAAATCTTAGTGTTCACTTGTGGTTTGTTTTTGTACTTATGTGTTCTTTTCATTGCTGCGCACATTAGATGCTTGCTTAGGATCGTGTGAGGGCTAATTCAATTGTGTTGTCTTGCCGAGATAATTCTAAGTATTCTCAGTATATTTCATCAACTGTTTTTAATTCCGCATATTTGAGCATTAGAGTTTTAATTAGGCAATATTTGAAGAGGGATACATTCACGCCCCCTCTATATCCGGGCCTTGCACCCTATCACCCACCAGGGTTGTCACTCTGGACGAATACATTCCCTGGGACAAGCTTGGGCGCAAAGCCCGTCTTCTGCAATGGCTCTGAGAAATGGCTCACCGTCTTGAAGAAGGCAAAGACTTCTCAATCCCTGATGAGCTCTCCTTATTCTACAAAGATGAGGAGCTCACTGTCGAGATACTCGAGGAAATGCTGCAAGAGCTCTCCTGTAACATAGTGGCGATCCCGCCGCCTGACAACATTTATTGCCCCGCGGCTGATAGCACTGGAAACAAGGCTCCTATGGCAACATATCAGCGTCGCTCGGCAAGAAATGGCCGGGGACGTGCCCGAGGTCGTGGCCGAGGACGTGGGCATGAAGGTCCCCTGACCCTCGACCGGGTCATAATATTCAGAGGGGAGAAGCCGGGTCCTGTCCCAGAAACTCAAGTTCGAGGAATCCCCTTCATCCTTAGCTCCTCAGAGGGTTCAGGACCCACTTCAACGGCTAAGCCAGGTGGCGTCCCCTTTACAATCACATCCTCCAACGAAGAAGAGGAGCCTGCCAAGTCGCCAGTGTGCGAGAAGGCGTCAGAGCAAGCCGGCCCCTCCAACAGGGTCGGGCCCGCAAACCAGGCCGGCCCTTCTAATGAAGACCAGCATGAAGAGCCTTTGCCACCTCCGGAGGAATCCTTGGCACCGCTGTTCCAAGAAGATGCGGAAGGCCAGAATACGGAGGAGCGCCCTTCTAAGCGAGAGAAGCCTCGCCAGGCGCCGAAGACTCTGGCGGAGATCATCCCGCCATTTGACAAGACCCATGCTCGGGCGGACCGCAAAATCATTCATCATATGAAGCGGTTCCCAACAAATGTCACTCTTTGGGAAGCCATTGCCTGGAGCAAAGACCTCAGGGAGGCTCTTGTCACTCCAAGACCCGGAGGCCTATGAAGCCCATGTTGCAGAATTGCAGGCTCATGCGTACGAGGCGTTCACAGCCAACATCTCCTTCACGGACAAAGATATGTTGCTGTCCTCTCCGTGCCACAATCGGCCCCTGTATATGAGGGGAACGATCAACGGGCATGACGTGAATCACATCATGGTTGACGCCGGAGTAGCTGTCAACATCATGCATTTGAAGACTTTCAAGTCTCTATACTTGGCACCTTATTTACAAAAGGTGACTGCGGTCAAGATCTTGGGGTTCAATCAGGGTTCCGAGGAGGCGTTTGGTCGGGTTGAGGTCAAACTAGCCTTGGGCGATTTTGTCACCCAAGCGATATTCTATATTATCAACTCCGACACATCTTACAAGATACTACTTGGAAGACCATGGCTACATGAAAACTGGGTTGTCCCTTCAACTTTACACCAGTGCATTAAATATGCCAAGGGAGGGGAGCAACATACGGTCTTTGCAGATCAATCTCCCTTCCACCCCAATGAGTGCCATCTGGCCGATTGCTTCACTATATTTTGGGAAGCCCACTTCAACAATTCCCGAGTCTACAAAAGACAAAGGGAAGCAAAAGGTGGACCTTGAAGTCGAGGAAGGGCAGCTCTTCACTGTTAACCAAGACATGGTAAAGCTGCACCGGCCGAGCCTCAGTGCCGTTTCCAAACCAACTCAACCGGAGAGGCGGAGTGTTGACTTCGAAGCCAATCTCATCAGCCGGGTCATTGACCGAAGCATCTCCTTACCGCCCAAGTGCCTCCAGCTCTCGTCCCAATGGGAAGAACATGAGGTGGAGCAGTTGAAGACCTTCACAGTCTCCTATCAACGGAGAAGGAGACGTAACAAGGGCAAGGGGGATAAGCCGATCATCTTTTATAAAGGTGACTTAGTCTCACCGTGCCCCCCCTGAAGATGACTTCGGTTGGGATACTCCCCCCGATGTGGCGCCAGAGCCAGTCCAGGAGATGGATGATATGCCTAAATACATCAAGGAGATGTGTAAAAAGCAGCACATCCCGCAAACTTTGGACCCCGCGCGAGCGGCATATTTCCATCAGCTGTGGAACCCTCCGCAGGTCCGAGGACAACCTCCTTTCTCCCGCAAAGATACGCGGGGACTTGGCTACGACCAGGAGACGGACTTTGAGGTCCATTATGCAGTCAACACCATAGGGCTGCTATCTCCTCCTCATGGGCAAGCTGAAGTGGAGCCCAACATTGATGACTCTGTAAGGGAGTCCGGTGATGTGTCTACAATACCATCACCTTCATCGGGAGTCGACAACGACCACCCCTCAGAGGGAAGAGCAGCTCAGCCTGCTAACCATCAGCAAGACGAAGCAAGCCTTTAGCAAGGGTGCTTCGAAGAATTTGAAGTCTACGAAGCCAACACTGATGGTGAGGGAGACTTCGTCGACCTCCAACCAGCTCCACCGGAGCTTGAAGACGGTGGTCAAGCAACTGTGGACGAGTTGATCGAGATCAATCTCGGAAGCAAAGATGACCATCGTCCCACCTTCATAAGTGCTCTCCTCAGCGAGGAAGAAAGGCAGTCATATCGACAGCTCCTAGAAGAGTTTAGGGATTGTTTCGCCTGGACTTATAAAGAAATGCTCGGGCTCGATCCTTCTGTGGCCGAACATGAGTTGACAATACTTTCAACAGTCAAGCCAGTCAAGCAAGCTCAAAGGCGTATGCGCCACGAGCTGGAGCTGAAGGTCAATGCTGAGGTTGACAAAATGCTCAACGTGGACTTCATAGAGCCTTGTATGTACCCTATGTGGCTCGCCAACATCGTCCCTGTCAAAAAGAAGAATGGCCAAGTTCGAGTCTGCATCGACTTCAGGGATTTGAACAAAGCATGCCCGAAGGACGACTTCCCTGTCCCAATCACTGAGACAATGGTTGACATGACCACTGGTCACGAAGCCTTGTCTTTCATGGACGGGTCGTCGGGCTATAATCAAATCCACATGGCCGTCAAAGACAAAGACCATACGGCTTTCCGATCTCCTAAGGGGATCTTCAACTACAGAAGGATGCCGTTCGGTCTGAAGAATGCCGGCGCAACCTATCAAAGGACAATGACCAAGATCTTCGACGAGATGCTACATGATCTTGTCGAATGCTATGTCGATGACCTGGTCGTCAAGACAAAAAAGCGGGAGGATCACTTAGCTGACCTACGTCGAGTCTTTGAAAGGCTTTGACCATTTCAACTCAACATGAATCCCATGAAGTGTGCCTTCGGCGTCTCCAACGACAAATTCTTTGGCTTCATCGTCAGGTATCGGGGGATAGAAATCGACCCCGACAAGATCAAGGCCATAAGAGGACTGCCTCCGCCCAAGAACTTGACAGAGCTCAGAGCTCTTCAAGGAAGACTCGCCTACATTAGGCGGTTCATTTCTAACCTCTCAGGAAGATGCCTACCTTTCGGCAGACTGATGAAGAAAGGAGCACCCTTCATATAGGACGAAGGCTGTCAGAAGGCCTTCGAGCAAATCAAGGAGTATCTGCTGACTCCTCCTGTCTTAGGGGCACCTGTCAGAGGGAAGCCCCTTATCTTATATATTGCTGCCATGGATGCCTCTTTGGGGGCTCTTTTAGCCCAGGTCAATGACGAGGGCAAAGAGCAGCCGTTATACTACCTCAGCCGGAAGTTGATCGGGCCTGAGCACCGGTACGCCCCCATGGAAAAGGTGTGCCTAGCGCTGGTGTTTGCTGTCAAGAAGCTGAGGCATTACCTTCTAGCTCACTGGGTGGAGCTCATCTCAAAATGTGACCCACTCAAGTTTCTGCTCAGCCAGCCTGTCCTCTCTAGTAGACTCGGTAAATGGGCGCTTATCCTCATGGAATTTGACATCACCTTCGTCCCACGCAAGGCGATCAAGGGACAAGGAATGGTGGAATTCTTAGTAGCACACCCTGTGCCCGAAGATTCGCCACTCAACTTCGAGCTACCTGACGAAGAGGTGTTAGTGCCTTCTCAAGAAATTGGGGAGCATTCTGAAAAAGTCCCGCTACAGATGGAGCCGGGTGTCCTCACCTTTGACCTCCCATACTGGGAGTTATATTTTGATGGTGCCTCTCGGACAATCAAAAGGGCCGTCGGCCTTACAGACTATGCCTCAGGCGCGGGGGTAGTCTTTGTATCACCGCAAGGCGGCATCCTCTGCAACTCTTGCGCTCTCATGAAGTCCCTGACTAATAATGAGGCGGAATATGAAGCACTAATCATTGGGCTTCAACTAGCACTGGAGATGGACATCAAGTGCATCAAATTGTACGGGGATTCTCAGCTCGTCATTCGACAAGTCCTGGGCATCTATGACGTCCGAAAAAAGGAGCTTATTCCCTACTATGCAGCCGTCATGAGGCTCAAGGAAAGATTCTATCTATTTGAAATAGGCCATGTCCCCATAGGCAACAACTCCCAGGCTGACGCTTTGGCAAAATTGGCAGCAGCCTTAAAACTCCCACCTGAAGGAGAATTAAATATCACTGTCAGACACCGAAGGCTCATGCCAAGCGTGCTTGATGAAGAATCCGGCCTCACGGTCTACGAGGTCGACAACATTCAAGAGGGGAATGCTCCCGAAGAAGAAGATTGGCGCGAGCCAATTATAAAGATAAAGAACGGCTGGCTCCCTCCTGATCGGGCTCAGAGGGTGCAACTGCTACGCAGGGCGACATCCTACCAGCTGATTGACAGTCTACTCTTCAGGCTCGTCCATGAAAAGGACCGATCGGTCCTCCTACGGTGCCTTTCGCCCAAGGAAGCAAAGACCATGATGCACGAGGTCCACTCTGGATTGTGCGGAGCACATCAAGCAGGAGCCAAGATGAAGAATAACATCAAGCTCAAGGGGTTCTATTGGCCCACCATGTACGAAGATTGCAACCAATATGCTCGTACATGTCATCAATACCAAGCATTTGGGCCAGTCCCTCGGCGGTCACCTAACCCGCTCCATCCAACAGCGCCTACTTGGCCATTCGCGGAATGGGGTATGGACATTGTGGGACCATTCCCACCATCGTCCCAAGGCCACAAGTTCATACTTGCCGCCACTGATTACTTTTCCAGATGGGCAGAAGCCGTCCCGCTACGGGAAGTTACAGGAGAGATAGTTGCCCGCTTTGTGCGGCACTATATCATATACAGATTCGGCACCCCCAATCGGATTATATCCGATAATGGCACGCCGTTCAGGAACAAGACTGTTTATGCTTTGGCGGCCAAATTCCATATTGACTGGAGGACGTCATCAGTCTACAACCCCCAAGCCAACGGGTTGGCCGAGGCCTTCAACAAAACCCTCTGCAAGCTGCTGTCCAAGATAGTAGGTGGCCGCAAGCGAGATTGGGGCTAAAAGGTCCACGAAGCCCTATGGGCCTACCGGACCATTTACAAAAGTCCCACGGGTTGCTCCCCTTTCTCTTTGGTCTATGGAGCCGAAGCGGTGGTCCCTGTGGAGATCGAGTTGGCGTCTTACCGCGTTGCTGTGCACGCTGGATTGCCTGGCCAAGACCAATCCGGGGTGGAAAGAAGGCTTGAAGAGTTATCCAACCTTGAAGGGGAAAGACTCAAAGTCTACAAACACTTACAAGTGTATCAAGCCCGCATGACACGTGCCTATGATAAGCTGGTCAAGCAAAGGGCGTTCAAGAAAGGCGACCTTGTCATGGTCAAAGAAAAGGAGGTTCTCGCGGGAAGATCTAGCGGCAAACTCCAGCCTAATTGGCGTGGGCCTTACGTCATCCAGAAGGTCTACGAAGGAGGGGCTTATACGGTCCTTGATCACAAAGGGGACAATCCCTTCTCTCCTCTCAATGGCAAACATATGAAGCTCTACCATGCGCCACCGCAGGAGTTTCCACAGCAGTCCTCACAGGACAGTACCTCTTCTCAGTGAAGGTTCAAAAAAAAAGGGGGGGGGTGTTGCACTCGCAATTTATCATCTTAAATTTCGGGATATTGATTCCGTATGTGACAAGGCTTTGGTACGGTGTATCACCGTCCGATGGAATATTCCTACACGGGACCCTCTATTCGGCGTATCGCCGTCCCGTTAGATATTCCAAAGTCTAAGGCTTTATAGCCTACAGGTGGTTACAATCTAAACCCCTCGGGGGATGGCCACAAGCCAAGCACAAGCCACAATGATTGTCAGGATCGTGTGGTTGTATTAAAATCCCTACGGGATTAAGTCTCCGTCCTTTGAACGTGTAACCACGAGTAAGGAACACTTCTACAACAACGAAGGAGATGCTGGAAAAGGTCTACGTACCTAGCACAACGTCCCTCGCATCTGTATCATGAAGCACGGACAACAACTCGTCCTCCCGCAGTGGCCTACGGCACGAGGAAGACGACAAACGAATAAGGAGGCGCTCCCTCTCGCTATTCTCCACGAGGCACGGCGAGAACTCGAAGCTTCAAAGCCCCGGAAACCTCCTTTTATTGAACCCACGCGAGGAATAGACCCGTCCGAGGTCACCCTTACCCGGACGGGTCCGCCGGGAGGAGGAAGAGTCCTGTGCGGGACTCTCCCTGGGCGGGCGGACCCGGGTGGAACCCACCCGTGATCCGCGACCCCGGCGAGCCCCCTCGGGGTGCGTGCGGCCCAGGTGGGGACCACCCGGGGGTCCGCGACCCCGGGCGGGACCCACCCGGGGTCCGCGACCCCGGGGAGGTCCGGGCAGGTCCCCCGGGGGTCATCGACCCCGGGCAGGCCCTTCCCGGGGGGGCCGCGACCCCGGGGAGGTCCCCCCCGGGGGGCTGCGACCGCGGGCAGGTCCCCCCCCCCCCGGGGGTTCACGACCCCGGGCAGGTCCCGGACCGTCCCGGGGACCTCCGACCCCGGGGAGGTCCCATTACCGCAAACGGACTTAAAAAAATTTGAAAATGTGACCTCCCCGGGGTCATTTTTATCCCGTTGGACCCGTACGGGGTCGGACACTCCCGGGGAGGTTCCCCACTTCTATAAATAGACCCCCAGAGGTCCAAGAAAAGGGAGGATCTACAAGCTACAACCTACGGAGCATCCAGCATTCAGAGCCCTTTTGTTCGTTTGTTTTGGCCCGTGTGGGGTAAGTCCCCGGGTCTTGTGTATGTGCCCCTATGAGGGTATATTTGTAATTTTGCCCCTCAGTGGGCCGTTTTGTTGTTTCTAAGTCCTGGGATGACTATGTCATATGCTTCTGCCCTAATAATGGGAGAATTGCATAAATGTCCTCCCCGGGGTCCGAGAAACATAAAAGTTTGTAATTTGCAGTTATACCCTGCGACTTTTGTAATTGGGGCTACGCCCCTATCTCCCGCTCCAACGCGGAACTCTGTACAGTCGACTACTCGCCGACAACCTTTGAACTCATTTGGAATACAGAAGCACTCAGCATGCGTTATGTATGTCCTCGGGGGAAAAATTATAAGAAAACCCCGACTTTTATAAAATTGTGCATATGCCCCTTCTTTGGCAAACCTGACACACATGAGTCTTTTACGAAGCAAGTGTCACTCCTTCAACCCAGAGATGTTGTCAGCTCAACCCGACACTCAGAGGTCATCCCAACCCTAGGTCTGTGTAGGGTACGGTAAATTACCAAAATACCCCTGTGACCTAGAAATGGCCTCGCGGCCTCCTAAAGCCCTCTAGAAAGAGCCTCGGTGCCTTGGGGAGTCAGGGATCCAGTCTGTCTTCCATTCCAGCCCAGAAAATTTCGGCAATGCACCTGGTATGGTAAAATTACCAAAATACTCCTGGGTTGGTAAAATTACCAAAATACCCTCGGGGTCCAGAAAACTCCTCTCCACTTCAAAAATGTCTATGGCTTCCGCATATTTGCGCTTCTATTCCCAAATCTTAGGGTTTTGCCTAGACTTAGCCCTAACCTTGTCTACTTGTTGGTGGTGAATGAATGGAAAGCTCTCTAAGTGAGAGTACCCTTAACATCTAAGCCTATGGAGAGGATTTTGAGGATTTCTTTGACAGTCAAACAAATGTGTTCGGACGTTAGATCGATGTAAATCAACACTGACTCCGGTCAGTGGGGAAAGGTCCATCACTCGAACCCAAATCGTCTGATACTATGCGCACCCACGGAATAAACCTCTCTATGCAGAGGAATGTCTCTTTTCAAAAAGAACATTTATTTTTCCTACGTGAAATTATTCCGTGTCTCACAGACTGGCACGCCCGGTGGGACTTTTCCCACCTTTCTTCTTTCTGTCAAAGAAAGTCCCTAAACCTTCTTCAAGGTTCCGATTGCCCCTCTTCCTCTTACAGGACGGGAAGAGGATGACACACCTCTCTATTCATTTGAGAGTTCTTCGTGCATTTGCACGCCACTCCTTTTGTGCTACGCACCACCACCACCAACACCAGCAGCAGCGATGGCAGCCGTCACCTACGGCCCCCAAGTCGTTGCCGACCATGTGAGGTTCGGATACCTGGCAACTCCGATCGTCTTTGGCAACTTCCCAGCGGTCGTCGGCTCGCCCTTCTTCTTGGGCGTGGTGCCAGTGGCTGAAGTTAGTTCAGCCGCTCCTGCAGTACCAACAGTCGCTGAGGGCGTCAAGCCCTCTACTCCAACAATTGGCCGGGTCTGCCCTGTAGCGACCCGGATTCCGGATACCCGGTGTACCCGGTAGGACTACCGAATACACGTGATACCGCTTGGAACCCGCGAGGCCTCCCAAGAGCGGGAAAGCTCCGAAGGGAAAGAGGCATGTGTAGAGTACATTGAAGCCACAGAGATATAACAGAAGCAATTAAATTTCATTAGATCGGTTTGCTAAAGTAGCAGAAATAAAATTACTTTTTAATTAACAGTTTCAAATTAACAATTATCCACCGAGTCAAGTCCAAAGCTAAAGACAGTAAGTCTAGCATAGTACAGTCGACAGAAAAGAAAGACGTACCGAGAAGTCGGGGGAAGCCCGACGCAGGTACCAGCTGGCCACAACGACACGTAACGAGCAAGCGCTCCAGGAACCACGCGGAAGCAGAACGAACGACGTCACCCCACCTGAAAAGCAGGGGTGAGCCTCGTGTCACTGGCTCAGTAGGGGTCACGCGGATCCCCACTGAAAAACACGCAGTAACACGGAACAACAATAACAAAACAGCAGGTGTAGTAAAGCAGGAAAACTACACTACAAAGCTGTAAAACTACGCTACAAGCAGTAGCAAACAGACGGGAAGTAGGAGTAGGGAACAAGCAAGGAAGGGGAAGAACCCGCGCCAGACAAGCGGCGGCCGAACTAACCTCGGCACCCCAAACTACTCCAAGCAGCGACAGAAGGGCGACTCTGATCTAACAAAGTCAGAAGTTACCGATCTGTCGACCCAACACCAGGTCTAAGACGAAGACCTGCAAGAACAGACAAAAGGTCTAGAAAAGACCCACAAACTCGACGGCACACACACGACTAGAACGTCGTGCACACTGCCCCACGCACGACCAGAACATCATGCATGTGACAGAACACTGACCTCAGGTATAGCCACTGAAAGGCCAACACAGAAAGGTCACGACGCGCAAGAAACGCCGAGAGTAACGTGCCACGTGACGGAAACACCTCCTCCTCACAAGAGGAACAGCCAGCTACGTCCACTGACGTCTTATGCTGCGCCACAAGTGTCTCGCCTACGGTATCGCCAAAACCACGGTAGAGTCGCAGACACGCGCTGAACCAAACAGGAACAACAACAACAACAGAACAAGTAACTAGTCAGGGTCACGCCCGTCGATGTAAGTCCTCAGTCCCTGACAACGTGTGCACACACTGGCTCTAGCCTAAGTCAGGTTCTCTAGCTAGTTTTCTCCCTCGGTAGGACGCTACCGTTGGCTGGGAGCCCACAGATCTAGCTTACAAACCGTATCTCGGGAACACCCCTCCGCTATCCGTTAGCGGGTCGGCACTCAAGACCTTAGGGTAACAACAAAAGGAGGCTCACGAGACACAGAGACTCTAAAACACAAGTGCCGAAGTACAAACAGGCAAGAACGCCCACGACATGTACTTCGAGGCACCAATGGCAGTACGACCACTGCCAACAGACTCAGGACAAGACAACTAGACCTACCAGGTAACGATCCCGAGTCGGACGACTCAAAGGCAAGATCGTCACAAACAGCGGAACAAGCCGCCAATCGGTATAATCCTAAGCCACGGGAAGCAAAGCTCCGCAGAAAACGACTCACGGAGACCTGAGGGAACACCGGAGACCCTCAGCACACCTGGACACACAAACCGAGGTAACACAGTACCTCGAGGCATCTAGAACAAATGTCTCGAACTGGACAGAACCGTCGAGACACACAAAGCCACCTGTCAACCCCTGGGTAACCCCCGGTTGACCGGAGCCAAACAAAGACACACAAGAGCAGGAAAGAGAATCCTGCCTCAAGCAAGAAGACTCCTGGCCACCTCACAACGTAGTCTTAGCCCTCATAGGACATCAGGAGACATCCACGGGAAAACGGGCAGACCACAAGGTCAAGCCAAGACAAGCAGAAATCGAAACGACGAAAATCGGAGCACAAGGCATGTAACGCACCACCCTTAGACCGTTACATGAACGTGACGGTCTAAGCCTAGGCCGTTACACTCCAACCGCCCTACTCAACACCTAAAACACACAAGGCACGTTATGGCCTGCACCAGGCGCGTTACACCGCTCTGACGCGCCCGACCCCGGGCCGTCAGGGCCAACAAACCTCAAACACACGACGAAACTCAAGGCACGTAACGCATGAGGCCAAGCGCGTTACAGCACCCAACGCATCAGGGCAGACGCGTCAGGGCCAACAGACCTCACGCTAAAAACCACGACTGGAGCCTAACGCACGAGACCGAGCGCGTTACAACACCTAACGCATCAGGGCAGACGCGTTAGGGCCAACAAGCTCAAGTCAAGAAACCACTGGCCAACAGGCATGTAACGGTCCATAACGGACGCGTTACAGACACCTAACGCATGGGGGCGCGGCCGTTAAATCCAACGACACAGCCACCCACACTCAGCCAAACAGCATGTAACGGCCTGGGGCAGGCGCGTTACAACGCTGTGACGCACGGGGACACCACCGTCAGGCGAACCGCCTCAAACGGTCAACGTTGGTCAAACAGAACGTAACGGCCAACTGCGGGCGCGTTACACACACCTGACGCACTAGGGCAGGCGCGTCAGGGGAATCGACTTAACCAAACTACTAAATGACAAAACAGGCGTAACGCGTCGCACCGGACGCGTCAGGAGGCTGTGACGCGCCACCCCTGGGCCGTCACACTCCCAAAACCACGAAAAGCTTAAAAATGCCCAGACGCTGTGACGGTCTGTCGTAGGGCCGTCAGAGACCTCTGGCGGTCACTGAAACGACCGCTACACCGGTCACGGCGGGAAAACAGTGGATTGGCCAAATCGAGCTGTTCCACGCCCCATTCACGCCGAAGCGCAGGGGAAACAAACCTAGACGATAGAGAACAACAATAGGAGGCTAAAAAGCCCACATGCAAGCATTAAAACGAGAGATCGGGGCGATTCCAACGAATCGACCCTAAACGAGCCACCGAGGTTCCCGGACTCCTACCGGCCTCGAATGACCACCGATCAACACGAAACTAGCATGGATGGGATCCAAACATCCCAGCGGTCAGTTAGACACTAACCACACCGCGAATGGTTGCCGTTTTCCGGCGAACCCTGAAAACCCCAAAAACCACGGTTTTCACAAAACCGGCCCGATCTTCCCCGATCGAGCACCAAATCATGCACGGAAACAGAGGAAACGTGCAGAACAAGGTGGCGGTCCATCTCCCTACCTCCACCGAAGAAACCGTGCCCCGAAGGGGCTAAACCACGCCGCGAGCTCAAACACCGGCTTTGAATCCACCGTTCGGGATCGCGCCAGAACCACTCCATCCTCGCCCTATCGCGCACCCAGTCAGCTCCACAGCATCCCCAACACTCGCTCCTAGGTCCTCCGTCTGCAGCCGGAGTCGAGGAAGCTCGAGAGGAGAGAAAACGGGAGAGAGAGACGGCTGTGGCGAAATGAGAAGGGAGGAGAGAGGAAAGAAAAGAAATAGGAAAAGAAATTAGGAATTTTCCTAATTTCCGAAAAATCCGATTTCTGGTCCTATCTCCGAAAAATACGCAAAAATAGTCGAAACGACCGGCTCGAAGAGTACATCGTCGCTGCAGCATCCACGAGTCGAGGAACTGACAACTAAACTCATCGTAGGGTTCCGTAACTAGTACGAGAGAAAAACCCACACGGATCGTAAAGCTCAACTCGGAAGCCACAAAAGCGAACCGAAACTCATCGAAACAGATCCGAAAGATCCAATAAAGATCTACCAAGGATCCAGGGCATTACATCCTCCCCTCCTTTAAGAAATTTCGTCCTCGAAATTAAGGACTAGCAAAGGAGAAGCAGGGAAGAACAACCCAACAGCACAACCACAGAAACAACACAAATCTCGAGAGAACACAGCTCAGAGGAACATTGTCAGATCACAATTACAGGTACACACTCAAGCTTCAAGGACAGCAAGTCCACAGCACGAGCATAGTATCCCCGTAAACACACATCTGACACCTCCGAAACAAGGCAACGTCGCTCACGTCTCGCAGGGAAAGAGACACGACTGCCACAACCACATCACGGCAAGCAGCAGCTTACATAAGGAGACACAGTCCTTACAGCTGACCGCTCGACCACATCATCGGCTCCAGTGCCAAAGGCAACAAGAAACACCCGGCACACAGGACGCCAACGACAACACTGGACCACATGCACAACCAAGTCAGTCCTCACTCAGATATTACATCTGATCGAGTCGCAAGCTAACTCTAAGGAAAAAGAGTACATCAAGGCTAACCGACAAGACCTGGTCCACACAGAGACACAAAATCATAGAGAAACATCACCAAAACAACAACAACCTTGGGGAACGCTACTCAAGGACTACGAACACGCCTCGAGAGCACAACACCCAAGAGAAGAAAATGCAGAGTAGAGGGTACTCAATCAGCAGGAATGCCGACAAATTCCCCAACACTCACAAATGCCAATGCTAACCACAGAAAAATCACCAGCACAGCACGGCAACAACAACGTCAAGGCACAGGAAGCCAAGACGAAGTCACATCGAGAAGAAGCAAATCTCTCGACCAGTGAGTAGCCAACTCACAAGCTTCTGCCGCGCACTCAACAACGCACACAGGCATCAGAACAACCTCGGTAGTCGCATCTCAGCACACACCAGGCGCCATCGCAACCAATGAAGATCGCAAATAACATGCGACAAGTACCGATCCAGCGAACAACCGATCACCAGGAGCCCAAGTGCAACAGAGAAGAGTACCAGCTTCAGCACAAAGCACAAGGAAAAGCGTTAATCTCAGCTTACCTTCACGTCCTGACAATGATAAATGAGCCTTCACAATACATCGGCCGCTGGACACGGCACGACAAATACGGTACACAACAGCTCTTAACACCCTTATGGAGTCCAAAGCCAAGCAACCATATAGCAAAGAGCAGATCCGGCTTAAAATAAAGCTGCACACTTAAGCAGACACAGGAAAAAGGCATCACTAAGACATCAATTCCAAGGCGAACCTCGAGAAAGATTCCACCAGAAGGGACGAGAAGCAATTAGCTCAACCACGAAAGCTCACCAGGAAGGGAAAACCCTAGTTTGCCTGAGCAACTTCTCAACCACGGAATCAAATCGAGCACTTCAACAAGAGCGAGACACATCAGGAGCTGAACAAACTCAAGCCGGGACGACCAAAACAACGTGCGAACGTGTACGGTCATCAGACCAAGGCTAAAGGTCAACAGCAACCTGAACGACATACAAAGAAAAACCTCGAACAACATACTGCAGATTCAAGCCTTCCGGCGAACACTACCAAGTACAACTTGATCGAAACAAGCACAACGACGAAAAAGAAACACCTCGTCACATCCTGACGAGAGCAGGACCATCTCGTACAGTGCTAGAGCAGCACGCACAAGACAACATACGAAGAAAACAACGCGATAAATCATCGCAACACCAAAGCCAGCTGAAGACTGTACTGGACTTTCACGACTCTGGATACTGTATATCTCGGATTCCCATGTACTTCACACAACAATGCTCTGACAGCTCAGAAAAGAACTCCGAACATCTCAGAACACTGCTCTGATACCATTCTGTAGCGACCCGGATTCCGGATACCCGGTGTACCCGATAGGACTACCGAATACACGTGATATCGCTTGGAACCCGCGAGGCCTCCCAAGAGCGGGAAAGCTCCGAAGGGAAAGAGGCATGTGTAGAGTACATTGAAGCCACAGAGATATAACAGAAGCAATTAAATTTCATTAGATCGGTTTGCTAAAGTAGCAGAAATAAAATTACTTTTTAATTAACAGTTTCAAATTAACAATTATCCACCAGAGTCAAGTCCAAAGCTAAAGACAGCAAGTCTAGCACAGTACAGTCGACAGAAAAGAAAGACGTACCGAGAAGTCGGGGGAAGCCCGACGCAGGTACCAGCTGGCCACAACGACACGTAACGAGCAAGCGCTCCAGGAACCACGCGGAAGCAGAACGAACGACGTCACCCCACTTGAAAAGCAGGGGTGAGCCTCGTGTCACTGGCTCAGTAGGGGTCACGCGGATCCCCACTGAAAAACACGCAGTAACACGGAACAACAATAACAAAACAGCAGGTGTAGTAAAGCAGGAAAACTACACTACAAAGCTGTAAAACTACGCTACAAGCAGTAGCAAACAGACGGGAAGTAGGAGTAGGGAACAAGCAAGGAAGGGGAAGAACCCGCGCCAGACAAGCGGCGGCCGAACTAACCTCGGCACCCCAAACTACTCCAAGCAGCGACAGAAGGGCGACTCTGATCTAACAAAGTCAGAAGTTACCGATCTGTCGACCCAACACCAGGTCTAAGACGAAGTCCTGCAAGAACAGACAAAAGGTCTAGAAAAGACCCACAAACTCGACGGCACACACACGACTAGAACGTCGTGCACACTGCCCCACGCACGACCAGAACATCATGCATGTGACAGAACACTGACCTCAGGTATAGCCACTGAAAGGCCAACACAGAAAGGTCACGACGCGCAAGAAACGTCGAGTCACGTGCCACGTGACGGAAACACCTCCTCCTCACAAGAGGATCAGCCAACTGCGTCCACTGGCGTCTTATGCTGCGCCACAAGTCTCGCCTACGGTACCGCCAAAATCACGGTAGAGTCGCAGACACGCGCTGAACCAAACAGGAACAACAGCAACAACAGAACAAGTAACTAGTCAGGGTCACGCCCGTCGACGTAAGTCCTCAGTCCCTGACAACGTGTGCACACACTGGCTCTAGCCTAAGTCAGGTTCTCTAGCTAGTTTTCTCCCTCAGTAGGACGCTACCGTTGGCTGGGAGCCCACGGATCTAGCTTACAAACCGTATCTCGGGAACACCCCTCCGCTATCCGTTAGCGGGTCGGCACTCAAAGACCTTAGGGTAACAACAAAAGGAGGCTTACGAGACACAGAGACTCTAAAACACAAGTGCCGAAGTACAAACAGGCAAGAACGCCCACGACACGTACTTCGAGGCACCAATGGCAGTACGACCACTGCCAACAGACTCAGGACAAGACAACTAGACCTACCAGGTAACGATCCCGAGTCGGACGACTCAAAGGCAAGATCGTCATAAACAGCGGAACAAGCCGCCAATCGATATAATCCTAAGCCACGGGAAGCAAAGCTCCGCAGAAAACGACTCACGGAGACCTGAGGGAACACCGGAGACCCTCAGCACACCTGGACACACAAACCGAGGTAACACAGTACCTCGAGGCATCCAGAACAAATGTCTCGAACTGGACAGAACCGTCGAGACACACAAAGCCACCTGTCAACCCCTGGGTAACCCTCGGTTGACCGGAGCCAAACAAAGACACACAAGAGCAGGAAAGAGAATCCTACCTCAAGCAAGAAGACTCCTGGCCACCTCACAACGTAGTCTTAGCCCTCATAGGACATCAGGAGACATCCACGGGAAAACGGGCAGACCACAAGGTCAAGCCAAGACAAGCAGAAACCGAAACGACGGAAATCGGAGCACAAGGCATGTAACGCACCACCCTTAGACCGTTACATGAACGTGACGGTCTAAGTCTAGGCCGTTACACTCCAACCGCCCTACTCAACACCTAAAACACACAAGGCACGTAACAGCCTGCACCAGGCGCGTTACACCGCTCTGCCGCGCCCGACCCGGGCCGTCAGGGCCAACAAACCTCAAACACACGACGAAACTCAAGGCACGTAACGCATGAGGCCAAGCGCGTTACAGCACCCAACGCATCAGGGCAGACGCGTCAGGGCCAACAGACCTCACGCTAAAAAACACGACTGGAGCCTAACGCACGAGACCGAGCGCGTTACAGCACCTATAACGCATCAGGGCAGACGCGTCAGGGCCAACAAGCTCAAGTCAAGAAACCACTGGCCAACAGGCATGTAACGGTCCATAACGGACGCGTTACAGACACCTAACGCATGGGGGCGCGGCCGTTAAATCCAACGACACAGCCACCCACACTCAGCCAAACAGCATGTAACGGCCTGGGGCAGGCGCGTTACAACGCTGTGACGCACGGGGACACCACCGTCAGGCGAACCGCCTCAAACGGTCAACGTTGGTCAAACAGAACGTAACGGCCAATTGCGGGCGCGTTACACACACCTGACGCACTAGGGCAGGCGCGTCAGGGGAACCGACTTAACCAAACTACTAAACGACAAAACAGGCGTAATGCGTCGCACCGGACGCGTCAGGAGGCTGTGACGCGCCACCCCTGGGCCGTCACACTCCCAAAACCACGAAAAGCTTAAAAACGCCCAGACGCTGTAACGGTTTGTCGTAGGGCCGTCAGAGACCTCTGGCAGTCACTGAAACGACCGCTACACCGGTCACGGCAGGAAAACAGTGGATTGGCCAAATCGAGCCGTTCCACGCCCCATTCACGCCGAAGCGCAGGGGAAACAAACCTAGACGATAGAGAACAACAATAGGAGGCTAAAAAGCCCACATGCAAGCATTAAAACGAGAGATCGGGGCGATTCCAACGAATCGACCCTAAACGAGCCACCGAGGTTCCCGGACTCCTACCGGCCTCGAATGACCACCGATCAACACGAAACTAGCATGGATGGGATCCAAACATCCCAGCGGTCAGTTAGACACTAACCACACTGCGAATGGTTGCCGTTTTCCGGCGAACCCTGAAAACCCCAAAAACCACGGTTTTCACAAAACCGGCCCGATCTTCCCCGATCGAGCACCAAATCATGCACGGAAACAGAGGAAACGTGCAGAACAAGGTGGCGGTCCATCTTCCTACCTCCACCGAAGAAACTGTGCTCCGAAGGGACTAAACCGCTCCGAAAATCCCGCCGCGAGCTCAAACACCGGCTTTGAATCCACCGTTCGGGATCGCGCCAGAACCACTCCATCCTCGCCCTATCGCGCACCCAGTCAGCTCCACAGCATCCCCAACACTCGCTCCTAGGTCCTCCGTCTGCAGCCGGAGCCGAGGAAGCTCGAGAGGAGAGAAAACGGGAAAGAGAGACGGCGGCGGCGAAATGAGAAGGGAGGAGCGAGGAAAGAAAAGAAATAGGAAAAGAAATTAGGAATTTTATTAATTTCCGAAAAATCCGATTTCTGGTCCTATCTCCGAAAAATACGCAAAAATAGTCGAAACGACCGGCTCGAAGAGTACATCGTCGCTGCAGCATCCACGAGTCGAGGAACTGACAACTAAACTCACCGTAGGGTTCCGTAACTAGTACGAGAGAAAAACCCACACGGATCGTAAAGCTCAACTTGGAAGTCACAAAAGCGAACCGAAACTCATTGAAATAGATCCGAAAGATCCAATAAAGATCTGCCAAGGATCCAGGGCATTACACGCCCGGTCGACAAGGCAACTATCGAGGGTGTCAGGTGCTCAACCTCATTGCTGGTCGAGTCCGCTCGACTAAGATGACAACTGTCGGCGGTGTCAGGCCCTCGGTTTCAACAACTGGCCGGATTCACCCGGTCAACAATACAACCGTCGGGGGTGTTAGTCCCTCGGCCCCAGCCACTGGCCGGGTTAGTCCGGTCGACAAGGTCGTCTCTGAGGGCGTCTGGCCTTCGGCTTCGTCGATTGGTCGGGTTCACTTGGCCAAGAAACCAATCACTGAGGGTGTCAGACCCATTACTTCATCAACCGGCCGGGCTCTCCCGGTCAAGGAGACTGTCCTCAAGGGTGTTAGACCTTTTGCTGCAGCATCTGGCCGGGTCCATCCGGTCAACTCTCCAATTGTTAAGGGTGTCAAGCCCTTCATCCCGACAACCAGCCGAGCTCCCTTGGCTGCTACGTCAATGGCCGAAGGTGTCAGGCCTTCTGCCCCGGCTATTGGCCGAGTCTTCTCGGTCAATCAAATCACTGCCGGCGCCGCCCCTGCTCAACGGGGGCAACGCCGCCGCCGCAACGGCGCCAAACCTACTGCGGCCACCCTCAGAGGTGTTGCCCCTGCTCAAGGAGGGCAACGCCGCCGCCGTCAGGATGACGCCATGCCTATGGCGGGCGCCACCACCGTCGCCCCTGCCCAATGGGGGCAACGCCGTAGCCGCAAGGGTGCAAAGCCCGAAGCGGCTGTCTCTCGCTCCGACAAGACTGTAATCGTCGGAGATATTCGCATCCGGCTCGATGGAGGCGAGCCGATCCTACCACGGGATCGTCATGTCCCGACTATCCCTACCTCCAACCGCTTCGAGCCCCTCTGGCAAGTCCGGGGGGACGGAGCGAAGAAGAAGAAGTTTGCCGTACCGGCGGCAACTCAGGGCCCTCTGCAACGGCCCAAGCTACGAGCTCCCCGTCCAAGGACAGGGGGCAACCAAGTGGAGGAGCGCCAGCTCTATTTAAAGAAGATCTGGGTCACCAAGGAGGAGGCCCGAATTATAAGGCGCGCGAGGGCGGAGGAGCCTTTCCGCATGTCGGATCTTCGACGAATGCGGAGTCCGACAAGCACTGAGGCCTCAGTCTCTCCGAGATCTACAAATCAGCCCCTACGGGGGCAGAAGCGCCGAGGAGCCGGCAAGAAGGTGCGGCCGACTTCCCCGTGGGCCAGTTCCACGCACACGGAGGAGGATCGCTCCCCTCAATCATCCACATCCCGAGTGTCGGTGTTTGACAGACTTGGGAGGTCACCCAAGCCGGAGCGACAACCGCCCAAGAAAAAGCGGGTGGTCCAGGTGACCGATGACACCGTCAAGGTGTTCACCTGTTACGTCACCTCCGGCGACAAACAGCCCGAGAGCACCTCGGGAGAGCTTGACCAACCCATCCAATATTTAAGGAGGTCAAGGCCGGTCTCCCGGATTCTGGCACAAACACAACAAGTGCCGGCTGTTGGTACATCTCAGCCCGAGCCGGCACGCCAAGAGGAGCGCCAGGAAGACGTCCATAGTGTTGATGAGGACAGTCACTCCCGGCACGAAGAAGAGCTGGGGGAAGAGCCACGGCCCCCCACATTGGAAGGCTTCGACGGGAGAACCAAGAGCTCAAGAAACTGCTACAGTTGCTCTTGCGCGAAAAGGAGGTTTCTGCCCCGCCTCAGGCGGTACCGGCTGGAGCGGATCAGCAGCCTTCTCCCATTCCAGCAGCAGCCAACGCTTTCGCCACTGCTGCAAGACTCCCACTGGCGGTGGACTTCGAAGTCCCGCCGCATGAAGCCAATGCGCGGTCGTCTGCCACTCCTGTCGCAGAAAGCCTCATGGCGCAGAAGCAGATGATCGAGCGCATCGTGGAAGCGAAGTTTGCTCAACATGGGGAGGGAGTGGCCACCGTTGATTTGTACAGCGTGCCTTATCCCCTCCATCATCAATTCAAGAAGCTTCCGCCTGATTGTTCGAAAGCCTCGAAACTCCAGAAGTTCAACGGGCAGGGCTCCCCGCATGAACACCTGGCCTATTACATGACGACCATGGGTGAATTAGCCCTGGAAGAGGCATATTTGCTGCGGTATTTCGCCACGTCCTTGACTGGCACCGCCTTCCAGTGGTATTCAAGGTTGAAGCCCAACTCAGTATCTGATTGGGCTGATATGCAGAAGAAGTTTGTCGACCGCTTCCAAATGGTCGAACGCAAAGTCTCCTTAGCAGAGCTTTGTTCCCTTCGACAGAAGAAGGGTGAAACAGCATTAGACTTCATCAAGCGATAGAGGGACGTCAGCATGCGCTGCGATAATCCTCCGACGCCTGAAGATGCAATCACCATCTGTCGCAGGGGTCTCTCGGCAGAAGTCAGCGAAAAGCTTCTGGGCTCCAATATCAGAAGTTTTGACCAGTTGAATACGGTGGTGGCGGAGATTGAGATGTTCTTTGCTGACCACTCTACACAAGCCTCTGCCAAAGGCAAATCCTCCAAAGACCGTCTGACTAGCGGTGAGGAGGTGAATGCCGTCGTCTTCTCCCCGACGAATGGAGATAAAGGGGAAGGAAAGTCTAAAGGCAATGGCAAGAAGCCCGATGCCAAGGCAAGCGCGTCTCGGTTGGCGGAGAACATGAAGACACCGTATTCCTTCAGGAAAGAGCATACTAAAATGCTCTTTGACCTATGCATGAAAGAGCAGCTCATCACCCTGCCAGATCCGCGGAAGCCCTCAGAGGTGGACAAGACAGAGGATCCTACCTATTGTGTGTATCACCGAAGGTTGGGTCACACCATCGGCGACTGCTATATTTTCAAGAACATAGAGGAAGAGCTCATTCAAAAGGGCCTGGTAAATATGCTGGGCCATGCAGTCGACCCACCTCAACCGCATGCTTGGGGTCGATCAAATCGGTCGGCTAATGTAGTCCACATGGTGGCGATGGTCTCGAGCTCTAACGCCTCCGAGGCCGGGCCTTCAAATCAACAGTCCCACATTGGCCCGGGGGCAACTCCTCCCTCATTCCCTGAACGTCTAGCACTGCGAAGAACCATTCGAAAAATCCGAGGGGAAATCCGGCAATTGCAACTGAAACAAAGGCGCTTGCTACAGTTCCTAGAGAGCATTGATCAACAGTTGTCCACCTTCCCTTTTGGCCCATTCGCCAGGGAGTTAACTCCAGCCCACATACGGGAGGCAGGTGTATCACCTGCCGGCCGGGCTCCGCTCAGGGGCTGGCTTTCTGAAGAGTCCTCAGATTCATCCAAAGACGAGGAGGACTCGCTGGAAGGCGAGGAGGCTCCACTTCAAGTCGAGCTCCCAGAGAAATTATACTCATTTCCTTGCGAGAAGACTCCAAACATCTTCTTCGCATGCCAGCGGGCTGGACTCATAAGCCCATCACCCATGGAGCAAACACCAGGTTCTGCTTTTCATCAGGGCTATTGCCCCTACCATGAAGTTGTTGGCCATATTATCCACAACTGCGAGCCATTCAAGGACCTCGCCGAGGACCTAATCAGGCGAGGGAAGGTCAACATGGGTGAATTCCTGGTTGATCCACCGCAGCCGCATGCACGGGAGAGCCTTCACTTCTCCGTCAACGTCATACATGCCTCGGCAGCCTTCTAGTTCCCCGAGCCGCAGGAGGAGGGAGTTAGTTCCCAGGGAGCCAGTTCCCAATCGCCCAAGTCCACACTATGGTATCCAGGGTGGCGACCATCTCATCAGTGTTCTTTCCCTAAGGAAGGCACTGAGAAGATTTTTGACAAACTTCTGGAAGATGGCTGGGTGTTGACACATGACCCGCCGTCTTATTACAATGAGACGGCCAAGAGGCACCCTCGCTATTGCAAGTATCATGCAAGGGTGTCTCACCCCACTCGGTAATGCCCAGAGGTCCAGGACTTCATTGAAGCCCTCATCCAGAGAGGGGTGGTCGATACTCAGGGGAACTCCATGACAAGGTTACGTCTTGCAGAGGCCGCCAAGGAGACTCTCCAGCAGACTCGGCGGGAAACTGAAGCTTTCTCCCGATTAGCCCGACCAAGTGAGCCTACGGAAAATGATGAATTTCCATTACTCACTAAAGGCAAGGCCACCTATAAAGGGCCTAAGGTCCAGAACCCAGGATGCCAAGCCGTGGGAGAGAGTCCCAGGGTCTGTCCCAGGTCGAGTCAGCTTGGCATCGTCATAAGAGAGAATTTTCGGCCAGACGACAAAGGCAAAGCCAAGGCGTCAGAACCTTCAGCCAAAGCTCCTGCCCAGTCAGCAAGGCCATTAGTCGTGGAGAGGACTCGACTTCTTGAGCCCGTGAAGAACCCAATTAAGGCCTCTGTCAGCCCAGCGAGGCTGCCAATTGTAGAAAGGTCTCAGCAGCTCAAGCAAGCCAACCCACCAGCCCAAGCAAAGTCGGTGGAACTACAAAGCTCCCAGAGGCCCTACTGTGGACTGGCAGAGTTCCAGGAGTCTCCTCCTGAAATAATTGCTCAGGCAATCAATGCCACCTTCCAAGCTCAGCCGCAGGAGGCCAATTGGACCAAGGTTGCCCCCAGAAAGAGCCGTGGCATTAAAGCTCCTAAGGAGCCAGCTCGGAGCAGAAAGCAAAATGCCGGGGGCAAGCAAGTCCCTCCTCCAAAGCAAGCCCCTCTCTCTTCTCAAGAGGCGGCACGCCAAAAGAAATAAGAGAAGAACCGCAGGAAGAATTTGAAGAGGAGATTAAAGAAGCAAGCCGAGCAAGCCGCTGCTATGGAGGCTCCTAAGGAGCCAACTCCTCTACAAAGACTTCAAAAGCTCATAGATGAGCTGGAGGAGTACACTCCCCCTCGCCCCACCAGGGTCGTCACTCTAGACGAATATATTCCCTGGGACAAGCTTGGGCGCATAGCCCGTCTTCTGCAATGGCTCCGGGAAATGGCCCACCGCCTTGAAGAGGGTGAAGACTTCCCAATCCCAGAAGAGCTCTCATTATTCTACAAAGATGAGGAGCTCACTGTGGAAATGCTCGAGGAAATGCTGCAAGAGCTCTCCTGTAACATGGTGGCGGTCCCGCCGCCCGACAATATTTACTGTCCTACGGCTGATAGCACTGGAGGCAAGGCTCCTATGGCGACATATCAGCGCCGCTCGGCAAGAAATGGCCGGGGACGTGGCCGAGGTCGTGGACGTGAAGGTCCCCTGACTCTTGACCGGGTCATAATATTCAGAGGGGAGAAGCCGGGTCTTGTCCCGGAAACTCAAGTGAGGGGGATTCCTTTCATCCTCAGCCCCTCAGAGGGTTCAGGCCCCATCTCAACGGCTAAGCCGGGTGGCGTCCCTTTTACAATCACCTCCTCCGATGAAGAAGAGGAGCCGGCCAAGTCGCCGAAGTGCGAGAAGGCGTCAGAGCATGCCGGCCCCTCCAACAGGGTCGAGCTTGCGAGCCAGGCCGGTCCTTCTAATGAAGACCAACATGATGAGCCTTTGCCACCTCCAGAGGAATCTTTGGCACCGCTGTTCCAAGAAGATGCGGAAGGCCAGAATGCGGAGGAGCACCCTTCTAAGCGGGAGAAGCCTCGCCAGGCGCCGAAGACCCTGGCGGAGATCATCCCGCCATTTGACAAGACCCGTGCTCGGGCGGACCGCAAAATCATTCATCATATGAAGCGGTTCCCAACAAATGTCACCATTTGGGAAGCCATTGCCTGGAGCAAAGACCTCAGAGAGGCTCTTGTCAAGATACTTCAAGATCCAGAGGCATATGAAGCCCATATTGCAGAGTTGCAAGCCTAGGCATATGAAGCACTTACAGCCAACATCTCCTTCACGGACAAAGATATGTTGCTGTCTTCTCCGTGTCATAATCGCCCCTTATATATGAAGGGCACGATTAATGGGTATGATGTGAATCGCATTTTGGTTGACGCCGGAGCAGCTGTCAACATCATGTCTTTGAAGACTTTCAAGTCTCTATACTTGGCACCTTATTTGCAAAAGGTGACCGATGTCAAGATCTCGGGATTCAATCAGGGTTTCGAGGAGGCGCTTGGTCGGGTTGTGGTCAAACTAATCTTGGGCGATTTTATCACCCAAGCGACATTTTATATCATCAACTCCGACACATCTTACAAGATGCTGCTTGGAAGACCCTGGTTGCATGAAAATTGGGTTGTTCCCTCAACTCTGCACCAGTGCATTAAATATGCTAAGGAAGGGGAACAACACACGGTCTTCGCAGATCAAGCCCCGTTCCATCCCAATGAGTGCCATCTGGCCGATGCTTCACTATACTTTGGGAAGTCCACTTTAACAATCCCCGAGTCTTTAAAAGACAAAGGGAAACAAAAGGTGAACCATGAAGTCGAAGAAGGGCAGCTCTTCACTGTTAACCAAGACATGGTAAAGCTGCACAAGCTGAGCCTTAGTGCCGCCTCCAAGCTGACTCAACCAGAAAGGCGGAATGTTGACTTTGAAGCCAACCTCATCTGCCGGGTCATTGACGGGAGTATCTCCTTACCGCCGAAGTGCCTCCAGCTCTCGTCCCAACGGGAAGAGTATGAGGTGGAGCAGTTGAAGACCTTCACAGTCTCCTATCAACGGAGAAGGAGACGCAGCAAGAGTAAGGGGGACAAGCCGATCATCTTTTACAAAGGTGATTTAGTCCCACCGTGCCCTCCTGAAGATGACTTCGGCTGGGATACCCCCACCGATGCGGCGCCGGCGCCAGAGCCAGTCCAGGAGATGAATGATATGCCCAACTACATCAAAGAAATGTGTAAAAAGCAGCACATCTCGCAAACTTTGGACCTTGCGCGAGCGGCGTATTTCCATCAACTGTGGAAACCTCCGCAGGCCCGTGGGCAACCTCCCTTCTCCCGCAAAGATACAAGGGGCCTTGGCTATGACCAGGAGACGGACTTCGAGGTCCACTTTGCAGTCAACACCATAGGACTGCTACCTCTCCATCACGGGCAAGCTGAAGTTGAGCCCAGGATCAGCGACTCTGTAAGGGAGTCCGGTGAGCTGTCAATGACACCATCACCTTCATCAGGAGTCAATAACAACAACCCCTCAGAGGGAGGAGCAGCCCCGCCTGCTAACCGTCGGCAAGATGAGGCCAGTCCTTCGACTTCAAACCACGAGCAAGGGTGCTCCGAAGAATTTGAAGTCTACGAAGCCAACACTGATGATGAAGGAGACTTCGTCGACCTCCAACCAGCTCCACCGGAGCTTGAAGACGGTGGTCAGGCAACGGTGGACGAGTTGATCGAGATTAATCTCGGAAGCAACAATGACCGTCGTCCCACCTTCATAAGCGCTCTCCTCAGCGAAGAAGAAAAGCAGTCGTATCGGCAGCTTTTAGAAGAGTTCAGGGATTATTTCGCCTGGACTTACAAAGAAATGTCCGGACTTGATCCTTCGGTGGCTGAACACGAGCTGGCAATACTTTCAACAGTCAAGCCAGTCAAGCAAGCTCAAAGGCGTATGCGCCACGAGCTGGAGTTGAAGGTCAACGCTGAGGTTGACAAAATGCTTAACGTGGACTTCATAGAGCCTTGCATGTACCCTATATGGCTCGCCAACATCGTCCCTGTCAAGAAGAAGAATGGCCAAGTTCGAGTCTGCATCGACTTCAGGGATTTGAACAAGGCATGCCCAAAGGACGACTTCCTCGCCCAATCACTGAGATAATGGTTGATATGACCACCGGTCACGAAGCCTTGTCTTTTATGGACGGGTCGTCGGGCTATAATCAAATCCGCATGGCCATCAAGGACAAAGACCATACGGCTTTCCGGTCTCTTAAGGGGATCTTCAATTACAAAAGGATGCCGTTCGGTTTGAAGAATGCCGGCGCAACCTACCAAAGGGCAATGACCAAGATCTTCGACGAGATGCTACATGACCTTGTCGAATGCTATGTCGATGATCTGGTCGTCAAGACAAAGAAGCGGGAGGATCACTTAGCTGACCTGCGTCGAGTCTTTGAAAGGCTTCGGCAATATCAGCTCAAGATGAACCCAATGAAGTGCGCCTTCGGCGTCTCCAGCGGCAAGTTCCTTGGCTTCATTGTCAGGTACCGAGGTATAGAAATCGATCCTGAAAAAATCAAGGCCATAAGAGGACTGCCTCCGCCCAAGAGCTTGACAGAGCTCAGATCTCTGCAAGGTAGACTCGCCTATATTAGGCGATTTATTTCTAATCTCTCTGGGAGATGCCTACCTTTCGGCAAATTGATGAAGAAAGGAGCACCCTTCAAATGGGACGAAGACTGTCAGAAGGCCTTCGAGCAAATCAAGGAATATCTGCTGACTCCTCCAGTCTTAGGGGCACCTGTCAGAGGGAAGCCCCTTATCCTATATATTGTTGCCATGAAGGCCTCTTTGGGGGCTCTACTAGCCCATATCAATGACGAAGGCAAGGAGCAGCCACTATACTACCTCAGCCGAAAGCTGATTGGGCCTGAGCACCGATACGCCCCTATGGAAAAGGTGTGCCTAGCTCTGGTATTTGCTGTCAAGAAGCTGAGACACTACCTTCTAGCCCACCGGGTGGAGCTGATCTCAAAATGTGACCCACTCAAGTTTCTGCTCAGCCAGCCTGTCCTCTCTGGTAGACTCGGCAAATGGGCGCTTATCCTCATGGAGTTTGACATCACCTTCGTCCCACGCAAGGCGATCAAGGGACAAGGAATGGCGGAGTTCTTAGCAGCGCACCCTGTGCCGGAAGATTCGCCACTCAACTTCGAGCTGCCCGATGCAGAGGTGTTGGTGCCTTCTCAAGCCATTGGGGAGCATTCTGAAAAAGTCCCACCACAGATGGAGCCAGGCGTCCTCACCCTTGATCTCCCACATTGGGAGTTATATTTTGATGGTGCCTCTCGGACAATCAAAAGGGCCGGTGGCCTTACAGACTATGTCTCAGGCGCGGGGGTAGTCTTTGTATCTACACAAGGCGGCATCCTCCACAACTCTTGCGCTCTCATGAAGTCGCTGACTAATAATGAGGCAGAGTATGAAGCGCTAATTATCGGGCTTCAGTTGGCACTAGAGATGAACATCAAGTGCATCAAAGTCTATGGGGATTCTCAGCTCGTCATCCGACAAGTATTGGGCGTCTATGATATCCGGAAGAAGGAGCTCATCCCCTACCATGCAGCCGTCATGAGGCTCAAGAAAAAATTCTACCTATTTGAAATAGGCCATGTCCCCAGAGGCAGCAACTCCCAGGCTGATGCTCTTGCAAAGTTGGCAGCAGCCCTTAAACTCCCGCCTGAGGGAGAGTTGAATATTACAGTCGTTCCAGGGGCACAAGTTCATACTCGCTGCCACCGATTACTTCTCCGGATGGGCAGAAGCCGTTCCACTACGGGAAGTTACAGGGGAGATAGTTGCTCATTTTGTGCGGCACTATATCATATACAGATTCGGCACCCCCAGTCGGATTATATCTGATAATGGCACGCCGTTCAAGAACAAGACTGTTTATGCGCTGGCGGCCAAGTTCCATATTGACTGGAGAGCGTCGTCGGTCTACAATCCCCAGGCCAATGGGTTAGTCGAGGCCTTCAACAAAACCCTCTGCAAGCTGCTGTCCAAGATAGTAGGTGGCCGCAAACGGGATTGGGGCGAGAAGGTCCACGAAGCCCTATGGGCCTATCGGACTATTTACAAAACCCCCACGGGTTGTTCCCCATTCTCTCTGGCCTACAAAGCTGAAGCAGTGATCCCTGTGGAGATCGAGCTAGCATCTTACCGCATTGCTGTGCACGCCGGATTGCCAGGCCAAGACCAATCTGACATTGCAAGAAGGCTCGAGGAATTGTCCAACCTTGAAGGTCAAAGATTCAAAGCCTACAAGCACTTACAAGTGTACCAAGCCCGCATGACGCGTGCCTATGACAAGCTGGTCAAGCAACGGGCGTTCAAGAAAGGCGACCTCGTCATGATTAAGGAAAAGGAGGTTCTCGCGGGAAGATCCAGCGGCAAGCTCCAGCCTAATTGGCGTGGGCCTTACGTCATTCAAAAGGTCTATGAAGGAGGGGCCTACACGGTCCTTGACCACAAGGGGGACAATCCCTTCCCTCCTCTCAACGGCAAGCATACGAAGCTCTACCATGCGCCACCGCAGGAGTTTCCACAACAGTTCTCACAGGACAGTACCTCTCCTCAGTGAAGGTTCAAAAAAAAAATGGGGTTAAAAATACTGATACCCCGGCGGACTCAGTCAGCCTTCAATAGTTGGCTGAGGGCAAAAAGGCCATACACCCGGTCGAGGTGAAAACCCGAAAGGGCGCCTCGGGCAAAAATGGGCAACCCCTCAGTGTGAAAACCCGAAAGGGCGCACCGGAAAAAGCTAAAGGGGGCCAGCCTCGGCGAAAACCCGAAAGGGTGGTGAGGTTGGTAATGTGAAAAAAAATCCTCTCCCTGTCTATTCTAAGGGTGGCTCTAAGTCAATGACTCCACCCCATCTCGGCCAAAACATCATGTTGATACTATGGCTTCACCTTACATGTCATCCCATGACACCTAGTCCCACCGACGTTCTCACGTTGTCATACTCTGTCCTATCGGGCTCGGCCTACGCATGCCCCTTTCGGGCTGTTGACCCATTCTGCCTACCGGCTTCTAGGTTCAGCTCAGGTGTCTATTCGGAGCGGTTAAACCCGCTTACTCTCTTGTCCCATTGGGACTGGCCTCAGTACACCCTCTCGGGCTGCCAACCCATCATGCCTTTCGGCTCACTTTACCCACTGGGATTGGCCTCAGTATGCTCTCTCGGGCTGCCAACTTATCTTGCCTTTTGGCTCATTTCACCTTCTAGTGATCGGCCTCAGTACGCCCTCTCGTGCTGCCAACCCATCATGTCTTTCGGCTCATTTTACCTTCTGGGACTGGCCTCAGCATGCCCTCTCGGGCTGCCAGCTCATTATGCCTTTCGGCTCATCTTACCCTTTTGGGTTCGGCTTCAGTACGCCCTCTCGGGCTGCCAACTAATCATGCCTTTCGGCTCATTTTACCTTCTGGGACTGGCCTCAGCATGCCCTCTCGGGCTGCCAACCCATCATGCATTTTGGCTCATTTCACCTTCTAGTGATTGGCCTCAGTACGCCCTCTCGGGCTGCCAACCCATCATGCCTTTCGGCTCATCTTACCTTTCTGGGATCTGGCCTCAGTACGCCCTCTCGGGCTGCCAACCCATCATGCCTTTTGGCAGATGTCCCACCGGGTCTGGCCTCAGCATGTCCTCTCGGGCTGCCAACCCACTTCTTCGCCTATTGGCTTTACTCCTGCCATACCAAAAAACAGAATGAGCACTTCATATTTAATGAAGACATACCAGCCTGCATAGGTGCCTCCTCTTCAATTACAGCAGGGTCAACCTCTGTCGTTGGCTCCACGGAAGGAGAGACAGCTGAAAGAAGGCATCCACATGTCAAATGATGATCAATATCACAAATGAAAGGAGTCTTGTTGGATGAATGACAAAATTCCTTAATTTGACAACAATATACCTTTCGCTGCCGAATCAGTGAAGGTCGCGGCCTCGTTGGCGGTGCCTTGCTCTTCAGATGGCATATGAAATGAGCCTGGTGTCTGGCCTATCTCTGCGGACCGAGGGAGGCTGCCCTCCTCTTGATGATCACCAGTTGTTTCAAAACAGAAGCATCTCAGGATGTTAATATGCAGCAGTATGTGTGGCTGGAATGATGTACAGAGTATCTTTGTGCATACCTAAAGTCCGCACCCGGCTAGACTCTGCAACATCGGTAGTACCTGCCGGTGGTCCCATGCCTAGGGACGATGCCTCGTTGCCAGGGATTGCAACCTCTGTAGTCGGAATCCCAACCCTTTCATCAAAAGCTGGCAGGTCAGCAGAAGAGCCGACCTCTATGAGCTTAGAAAGCTCGTCCAAACAGGGGGTCGTCTGAGCAGCTGTACGACAATGAGCAAGATAAGTTAGATAAGCTCATTCTTTCATGCACAGACAGGAAAAGGGAATCTTAAGTCACCTGGGCTCATCCTGATTTCGCCTTCTTCAGAAGAACTTGATGAAGAAGAAGAAGAACTCCCGCTGGAGGAGGTGCTGGAAGTCTCTGTCCTTGATGAGGTGTCATCGCCTCTCTCTCCTGAAGAACCGGACGTCGGAGAAGTCTCCTCGACGCCAGAAGATCCCTTCCCCCCTCCAATGGCAGGGAGAGGGGTCTGAGCTCGAGAAGTCCCTGCAACATGCAATGCTATATTAGCTGAAGCACATACTTCATCTATTTCAAAGGGGAACAAGGGAAGGTCAAACATGCAAGACACTAACCTGCCTCCGGAGCAACAGAGCTCCCGCCTATATCAAGTGCGGGGGAATCGCCGGTCACCGGCATGTAGTCATCCGCGAGAAAGTCCAACCCGTCAATATCCATGCTGATGTCGGGAATGGACTCGTCCACCTCCAACCCCGCCCCTGTGAACACATCTCCGGGGCGAGGAGAAAAGCTCGCGGAAGGCATAGCCTCAGGAGGAGCTGCAGCAATAAGGGGAAACAACAATCAGATTACAACATCTTCAAAACAAGCTGCGATACTGATTGGAAACAAACATTCCCCATTCTTACTCGAGATCTCAGCTGGAGTAGGAGACCCCTCCTCAGGACGCGGGCGAATGGTAGGCCGCGGATCACCCTCCGGGACATCAGTCCGTGGCCTCTTCCCGCGCCCACGAGCCTCTGAGCCAGGAACATGTCCTGCAAGTAAAAAAAAAGATTGCATGAAATCAGCATCTTAAATTGCAGAGTAAAAGGAGACAGGGTTAAGTAAGTCAGCAGATACCTGGATCCCCAATAAGCCTCTCAGGCTTCAAAATGACCTCCTCGGTCTTCAAGCCAAGGGCCTTAGCAACCTTGCTCACAATGGTCCATATGGCATTGGGGGTGGTAGCCACCTCCAAATCTGAGATATACTCCAGGGGACCCGTGCAACCTACGGCGTTCATGATGTGGATCCTCCAAGCTGTGAAGGCACTGCCTCCTAATGCCCCCTCTGGTACAGCTTTTGATAGTTGGGACTGGGTCTTCAGACCACAAGAGGTCTTCAGATCCTCCCACCAGGAGTAGAGGGCCAGAGGGTCGGGGTCTACCCTCCGACGGGCAGACCTAGAAGAAGAAGCCGCAGTTGGTGCACTCCGCAAGGGCTTCAAAGCCCCGGTGTACTGACTCCTGTCAACAGGAATCGAGAGTCCGCCCTCCCTCCAACGGGTTTCAATCTCATGAATGACCTTAGCGGCCCCAGAAAAGTGAGATCTAATGAACTCCGAATTCAGAAACAGAGGAGGCAGATCCTCCTTCTTCAGGCGCCATTCCTCCGCAGCTCGAATAACATCAGCTCGTTGCCTAAAAACATTGCTGAGTTTAAACCACCAGCGCGCATAGTGTATATCAAAGAAACCTCTGCGTGTCTGCTCTGGAATGGGGTACTCCTCCTTCACCTCCCGGGAGAGGAAGTCATGCCATGAAGCCGCCACCAGGTGGACGTCCCTCTGCCTGTATTGCCGAACTGCAAAAGGAAAATCTGCATGATGAGGTATCGCTTGGTCGTACCCAAAATTCCTGGCAAATCTATGCGGGTAATATGGCTCAAGCACTGCCAGACTGGAGCGGCGGTAAACCAGAACACTCGGCCGAATACAAATAACCCAATCGACCAATGCATGGTCGGAGGGTAGAGCCCAGGAGGATAGCCTGCAAACAACGGTGTCACCCTGCCGCTCTGTGTATGGACGGAACGAGCGAGAGCTGTGGTCAAACTCCAGACTCTCATCCCTCCTAGTATGGAGGAAGGACAAGGTACGGCGAGCGCTGGCGAGCTGCAAAACTGAGTCCTGGTCCGGATGACCAGCAAAAGCAAAAAGCAGGGGCGCAGCTGGATTATCCACCGGTGTCCTTTGTGACAACTCTGGCAACAACAGGCCGGCCCATGCACTCAGATAGTGGGTGGGCATCAAGATATGCTTATCTCTAGGAGATGAGTGCGAAGTCAAGGCCCCAAGGCTATGAAAGATATTCGCCAGCGCGGCTGGAGCAATGGCGAGTCTACGCCCGCAAGTCAGTAAACAAGCTGGGTAGATCACCTCTGCCCGCAAAATCCCCTCCTCTACATGAGGGATCACAAAGTTGGCCAGCCAGTAGGCCAGGTAGGCTGCCAGGTAAGTCAGCGGCGGCAGTCCCCTCGAATTCCACCCCCGTGTCGGGGCGGGTAAGTGACGAGGGTGTGAAGTAAAACGGAGCTCGACCTCGCGGCACTGCTCCTAAGACATCCCCGAGGTAGCAAACTCCTCGTAGAAACAATAAGGACCGCTGTAGAAATGTGTGACCCATGCATTCAGAGTCACCCTCGGCGTCCGTGCAGCTTTCTCCTTGCCCACGAGGGCCAAGTCCCTCCAAGTCTTCATCAGGTACCTGAAGCAATATGGCATGAAGCATCGGCCTGCTCCATCAGAAGCACTCAGATGCAGATCATCCAGGCATATCTTCTCATATGGCTGTCCGCAAACTGGGAGGCCAGAAATCCTGTGGAAAGCCCACAGGTCTAGTGAAGTCTCCCCCTCAGCAGTCATGAAAGTGTTCCAACGCCTGTTAAATCTCTCAGCTAGAGCCTGGACCAGTCCGGTGTGGCAGGGATAAGAATACAAAGCTGCTGTCACTGCATGACGTATGCCTGCCCTATCAAGTGCTGTCCTGTAAACTAGCAGCACACCCCACTGTAGACACGCCAAAATTGACATTATTTTGAGTATATTTCATATTGCCGTGCAATGCCCCATTTGACCCTCAAATTAGCTTGTTTGAGTGGTTTTTCCCACTTTTCTTGAATTTCCCCTATTTTTCCCTATTTTTCCTTTTTTTCTTTTTTTTTCTGGATTTTTTGGGCATTTATCTCCATTTTTTATGAATTCACGTCTTGATCAAGGGCGCTTTTTGATTCACGACCTGATTGAGGACGTCTCTTAAAGAAGTGACGACCTCTGGAAAGGGCGTCAATTCCTGGAATTATCTAATTTTCGAAAAAGAATAAATATTTTAAAAATGTTAATTCACGCCCTACATTGGGGCGTGTTTCAATTAACGCCTCTTCCTGAGGCGTTTCTTACAATTTTCAAATAAAAGAAATGTTTATTTCTAAAATTAATCCAGGAAGAAATGCCCTTACCCAGGGCGTGTTTTGAAAAGACGCCCTATGACAGGTCGTCAATTCTTGAATTGACGCCCTGACCAGAGGCATGTTTCATCTTCTGGCTTCGCAGCCCTTTCCCCAGAGAGTCCTTGCTTCGTTAGACACCTTCCTTGATTGGGGACTGGAGTCTTGCCTCCGTAGGACTCTTGCCGTCCTTACCTCTTCTTCAACCTATTTAATAGAGACATTGTCTCTGTTAATGGGTTGGATTCTGCCCTTCCGATCCCTTCCTTCCCCTCCATTCTTTTCTTCTTCTGTTCTGTCTTCTTCTTCTTCTTTCCTTCTTCTGTTTTCTTTTTCTTCTATCTTCTTCTTCTGTTTTCCTTCGCAGGGTGGTGTTGCTGTGGCTGAAGGAGAAGGCTCCTACGTCCCACCTTTTCATCCATCAAAGCCTCCTCCCAAACGCTAATCAAGGCCAAAAGAAGCAGCACAGGCCCCTTCTTCTTTTATTTTATTCTTCCTTTTGTCTTTATCATCATCGGTTTGCTCATGCATGCATGTTTTATCTCCTATTAACTCCCCTGCTCAACCACGTTGAGTATCTCCCCTTTAAGTGCAACTCTTGCACTCTTTCCGTTATTTTATTTTGCATATCATTCATCATATCTCCCACACCCTCTTTGCATAGGGGTTTAAGGGCTAACACCCTTAAGGTGTGTTTTTCACATGTTACCATGCTCATCCTTTTATTAAGAATTTGATGCTACACACCATATTCTAATCCATATTTTTTTATTGGTGTTTGTCTTTTTTGCAAGGGTAATGAAAGCAAGAACTCTCTTCATCGGCCGGCCGATTTGAAGAGAAAGGAAGCACTCACATCCCCGCATCTTTTGAGGTACTTTTCGCGATCATTCCTCCCATGTTCTTATTGATTATATTCTTGAGACCTAGCGTCTCTGGCGATCACACACTCCCCTTGTGCACCTCGTGCATATATTTTCCTCCATATTGATGATTATTGCATGTCTTTTCTTTGATATTTTTCTTAAGTGGATTATTCTAAATTAGAGATCTACACCCACAGCCACTCTGTGGCGCCGCGACGATAACAATGGGAAGGAACAACGGCCCATTTCCCGTACCAGCTCGGGGTCCGCTGTGCCAAGATCCTCTCTAGCATGCAATCAGCATCGTAATCATCATGCGCACAGGCTGCGCCAGGGGGAGTCAGAAACATCCCATCAAGAACAACATCCGCAGCCCTGTGGTGCCCGGCCAGATGCCAAGTGGCTGGTGAAGACGGTGTCGCTCTCACAGTAAAAATGTCGAACTCCCTATAGGAGCCAAGACTCCTCTGGTCAGGGTACTATCGCTGACGCGCAAAACCCTCTGGGAAGCTCGGATAAGAAAAACTGCAGGTGCCATGCATATTATCCCGTCCGAGCAATATGGCCCGCTCCAAGCGGCGCATCTCCTCTGGAAGCCGGGGATCGTCAGTCTCTGCTCCAGGTGGTATGAAACTCTGGATGAAAGGGAAAAGGTGACGGTCCAGTGGAAAGTGAGGCGGGTAGCCACCCGACCGATCATAAGTGTAGCATCCTAGCCTCCCCGTAATCCTGGAGACGTCGACAACGCCCTCAGTGGTAGTAGTCTCCCCAATTCGGCCCTGTTGCACCCGTAATTTATCGTGCTAAAGGTTCGGGATTTTGATCTCGCATGTGACAAGGTTTCGGAAGCGGTGTATCATCATCCGATAGGATATTCCTACACGGGGTCCCTTGTTCGGCGTAGCGCCGTCCCGTCGGATATTCCTAAGTTTAAGGCTTTATACCCCACATGCGATGGCAATATAAACCCCTCGGGGGATGGCCACCAGCCAAGCACAAGCCACAATGATTGTCAGGATCATGTGGTTATATTAAAATCCCTACGGGATTAAGTCTCCGCCCTTCGAACCTGTAACCCCAAGCAAGGAACACTTCTACAACAACGAAGGAGATGCTGGAAAAGGTCTACGTACCAAGCACAACGTCCCTCGCACGTGTATCACGAGGCACGGACAACAACTGGTCCTCCCGCAGCGGCCTACGGCACGAGGAAGACGACAAACGAACAAGGAGGCGCTCCCTCTCGCTATTCTCCACGAGGCACGGCGAGAACCCGAAGCTTCAAAGCCCCGGAGGCCTCCTTTTATTGAACTCACGCGAGGAATAGACCCGTCCGGGGGCGGAGGGACCCGTCCGGGGTCACCCTTACCCGGACGGGTCCGCCCGGGGCAAGAAGAGTCCCGCGCGGACTCTCCCTAGGCGGGCGGACCCGCCCGGGGTCGTCCGGACCCGGGCGGGACCCACCCGGGGTCCGCGACCCCGGGGAGCCCCCCCTCGGGGTGCGTGTGGCCCGGGCGGGGACCACCCGGAGTCCGCGACCCCGAGGAGGTCCTTCCCGGGGCGCGCGACCCAGGGCGGGACCCACCCGGGGTCCGCGACCCCGTGCAGGCCCTGCCCGGGGGTTCGCGACCTCGGGGAGGTCCCCCGGGGGTCCGTGACCTCCGGCAGGTCCTGCCCGGGGGGCTGCGACCCCGGGAAGGTCGCCCCGGGGGTCCGCGACCCCGGGCAGGTTCCCCCCGGGGAGGTCCCCTCCGGGCAGCCGCGACCCCGGGCAGGTCCCCCCCCGGGGGGTTCGCGACCCCGGGAAGGTTCAGGACCGTCCCGGGGACCTCCCACCCCGGGGAGGTTCCATTCCCGCGCACGGACTAAAAAAATTTGAAAGTGGGACCTCCCCGGGGTCATTCTCATCCCGTTGGACCCGTACGGGGTCGAACACTCCCGGGGAGGTTCCCCACTTCTATAAATAGACCCCCGGAGGTCCAAAAAAGGAGAGACAACTACAAGCAACAACTTACGGAGCACACTTGAAGCTTTTTGTTCGTTTGTTTCGGCCCGTGTGGGGTAAGTCCCCGGGTCTTGTATTTATGCCCCTACGGTGTATATTTACGTTTATGCCCCTCAGCGGGCCATGTTTGTAATTATGCCCCTCAGCGGGCCATGTTTGTAAGTCTTTACGCCCCGGGATGACTAAGTCATGTCTTTCTGCCCTTATAATGGCAGAATTACAAGAATGTCCTCTCCGGGATCGTAAAAGACCCAAGTCCTGTAATTTGCAGTTATACCCTGCGACTTTTGTAATTGGGACTACGTCCCTATCTCCCGCTCTTACGCGGACTCTTGTACAGTCGACAACTCGCTGACAACCCTTGTACTCATTTGAACTATAGAAGCACTCAGCATGTTTTATATGTACCGTCGGGTGAAAAAATTATAAGAAAACCCCCGACTTCGGAAAATTGTATATATACCCCTCCTTCGATCAAATTGACAGATGTGTGTCTTCCATCAAGCCCCCTTGTCACTACTTCGGTCTGGGAGTGTTGTCAGCTCAGTCCGACACTCGGGTATCATTATAAACCTAGGTCTAGGGTATGGTTAAAATTTCCAAAATACCCCTACATTCTAAAAATGGCCCTGCAGCCTCCCAAAACCCTATAAAAAGAGCCTCAGCGCCTTGGGGAGTCAGGGACCCGATCCTACTTCATTCCAGCCCAGAAATTTCAGAAATACCCTTGGCCTGGGAATATTACCGAAATACCCCTGGGGTGGTAAAATTATCGAAATACCCTCGGGGTCCAGAAAATTTCTCTCTACTTCAAAAATGTTTATGGCTTCTACATATTTGCATTTCCATTCTTAAATCCTAGGGTTTTGCTCAGACCTAGCCCTAATTCAATTGTTTCTGTTGGTCGGTGGTGAGTGAGTGGACATCATGAGCTCTTCAAGAGAGTTTGCCCTCAACCTTAGAACCCTGTAAAAGAAGTTGGGGATTTCTTTGACAGTCAAACAAAGGTGTTCGGACGTTAGGCCGATGTAAATCAACACTGACTCCGATCAGTGGGGAGAGGTCCAGCACTCGAACCCAAATCGTCTGATACTATGCGCACACACGGAATCACCCTCTATACTTAGAGGGGGATGTTTCTTTTCAAAAAGAACAAAATCTATATTTTATCTACGATAAAAAGTCGATTTAGATTTTTTCCGTGTCTCACAGACTGGCACGCCCGGTGGGAGTTTTCCCGCCTTTCTTCTTTCTGTCAAAGAAAGTCCCCTAAACCTTCTTCAAGGTTCTAATTGCCCCTCTTCTTCTTACAGGACGGGAAGAGGAGGGCACATCTCTCTGTTCATTTGAGAGTTCTTTGTGCATCTGCACGCCACTCCTTTCGTGCTACGCACCACCACCACCAACAACAGCACAGCGATGGCTGCCGTTACCTACGGCCCCGAGATCGTCGCCAACCATGCCAGGGTCGGCTACCTGGCAACACCACTTGTTTTCGGCGACTTCCCAGCGGTCGTCGGCTCGCCCTTCTTCCTGGGCGTTGTGCCCGTGGTTGAGGTCAGCTCAGCCGCGGCTGTGACGACCATCACTGAGGGTGTCAGGCCCTCTATTTCATCAACTGGCCGGGTCCGCCCGGTCAAGAAGACAACTGTCGGAGGCGTCAGGCCTTCGGCTCCAGCAACTGGCCGGGTCCGCCCGGTCAAGAAGACAACTGTCGGGGGCGTCAGGCCCTCGGTCTCAACAACTTGCCGGGTTAGTCCGGTCAACAAGGTCGTCTCTGGGGGCGTCAGGTCCTCGGCTTCGTCGATTGGTCGGGTTCACTTGGCCAAGAAACCAATCACTGAGGGTGTCAGACCCTCTACTTCATCAACCGGCCGGGCTCGCCCGGTCAAGGAGACCGTCCTCGAGGGTGTTAGACCCTCTGCTTCATCAACTGGCCGGGTCCATCCGGTCAATTCTCCAACTGTTAAGGGTGTCAAGCCCTTCATCCCGACAACCAGCCGATCCCGCTTGGCTGCTATGTCAATGGCCGAAGGTGTCAGGCCTTCTGCCCCAGCTATTGGCCGAGTTTTCTCAGTCAATCAAATCACTGCCGGCACCGCCCCTGCTGAACGGGGGCAACGCCGCCGCCGCAACGGCGCCAGACCTACTGCGGCCACCCTCAGAGGTGCTGCCCCTGCTCAACGAGGGCAACGCCGCCGCCGTCAGGATGACGCCATGCCTATGGCGGGCGCCACCACTGTCGCCCCTGCCCAATGGGGGCAACGCCGTAGCCGTAAGGGTGCAAAGCCCGAAGCGGCTGTCTCTCGCTCCGGCAAGACTGTAATCGTCGGAGATATTCGCATCCGGCTCGATGGAGGCGAGCCGATCCTACCATGGGATCGTCATGTCCCGACTATTTCTACCTCCAACCGCTTCGAGCCCCTCCGGCAAATCCGGGAGGACGGAGCGAAGAAGAAGTCTGCCGTATCGGCGGCGACCCAGGGCCCTCTCCAACGGCCCAAGCCACGAGCTCCCCGTCAAAGGACAGGGGGCAACCCAATTGAGGAGCGCCAGCTCCATCTGAAGAAGATATGGGTCACTAAGGAGGAGGCCCGGATTATAAGACGTGCCAGGGCGGAGGAGCCTTTCCGCATGTCGGATCTGCGACGAATGCGGAGTCCGACAAGCACTGAGGCCTCAGTCTCTCCGAGATCTACAAATCAGCCCCTACGGGGGCAGAAGCGCCGTGGACCTGGCAAGAAGGTGCGGCCGACCTCCCTGTGGGCCCGTTCCACGCACACGGAAGAGGATCGCTCCCCTCAATCATTCACATCCTGAGTGTCTGTCTTTGACAGACTTGGGAGGCGGCCCAAGCCGGAGCGACAACCGCCCAAGAAAAAGCTGGTGGTCCAGGTGACCGATGACACTGTCAAAGTGTTCACCTGTTACGCCACCGCCGGCGACAAACAACCCGAGAACACCTCGGGAGAGCTCGACCAGCCCATCCAATATTTGAGAAGGTCAAGGCCGGTCTCCCGGATTCTGGCACAAACACAACAGGCGCCGGTCGCCGGTACATCTCAACCCGAGCCGGCACGCCAAGAAGAGCGCCAGGAAGACGTCCACAGTGTTGATGGGGACAGTCGCTCCCGGCACGAAGAAGAGCTGGGGGAAGAGCCACGGGCCCCAACATTGGACGAGCTTCGACGGGAAAACCAAGAGCTCAAGAACCTCTTACAGTCGCTTTTGCGCGAAAAGGAGGTTCCTTCCCCGCCTCAGGCGGCACCGGCTGGAGCGGATCAGCAACCTTCTCCCGTTCCAGCAGCAGCCAACGCTTCCGCCACTGCTGCAAGACTCCCGCTGGCAGTGGACTTCGAAGTCCCGCCGCATGAAGCCAATGTGCGGTCGTCTGCTACTCCTGTCGCAGAAAGCCTCATGGCGCAGAAGCAGATGATTGAGCGCATCGTGGAAGCGAAGTTCGCTCAACATGGCGAGGGTGTGGCTACCGTTGATTTGTACAGCGTGCCATATCCCCTCCATCATCAATTCAAGAATCTTCCACTAGATTGCCCGAAGGCCCCGAAACTCCAGAAGTTCAACGGGCAGGGCTCTCCGCATGAACACCTGGCCTATTACATGACGGCCATGGGTGAATTAGCCTTGGAAGAGGCATACTTGCTGCGGTATTTCGCCACGTCCTTGACTGGCACCGCCTTCCAATGGTATTCAATGTTAAAGCCTAATTCAGTATCTGATTGGGCTGATATGCAGAAGAAGTTTGTCGACCGCTTCCAAATGGTCGAACGTAAAGTCTCCTTAGTAGAGCTTTGTTCCCTTCGACAGAAGAAGGGTGAGACAGCGTTGGACTTCATCAAGCGATGGAGGGACGTCAGCATGCGCTGTGATAACCCTCCGATGCCTGAAGATGCGATCACCATCTGCCGTAGGGGTCTCTCAGCAGAAGTCAGTGAAAAGCTTCTGGGCTCCAACATCAGAAGCTTTGACCAGTTGAATACAGTGGTGGCGGAGATTGAGATGTTCTTTGCCGACCACCCTATACAAGCTTCTGCCAAGGGCAAATCCTCCAAAGACCGTCTGACTAGCGGCAAGGAGGTAAATGCCGTTGACTTCTCCCCGACGAATGGAGATAAAGGGGAAGGAAAGTCTAAAGGCAATGGCAAGAAGCCTGATGCCAAGGCAAGCACGTCTCGATTGGCGGAGAACATGAAGACGCCGTATTCCTTCAAGAAAGAGAAGAAGCTGAGGCACTACCTTCTAGCCCACCGGGTGGAGCTCATCTCAAAATGTGACCCACTCAAATTCCTGCTCAGCCAGCCTGTCCTCTCTGGTAGACTTGGCAAATGGGCGCTCATCCTCATGGAGTTTGATATCACCTTCGTCCCACGCAAAGCGATCAAGGGACAAGGAATGACGGAGTTCTTAGCAGCGCACCCTGTGCCAGAAGATTCGCCACTCAACTTCGAGCTGCCCGACGAAGAGGTGTTAGTGCCTTCTCAAGAAATCGGGGAGTCTTCTGAAAAAGTCCCACCACAGATGGAGCCAGGTGTCCTCACTCTTGACCTCCCATATTGGGAGTTATATTTTGATGGTGCCTCTCGGACAATCAAAAGGGCCGGTGGCCTTACAGACTATGTCTCAGGCGCGGGGGTAGTCTTTGTATCTCCACAAGGTGGCATCCTCCACAACTCTTGTGCTCTCATGAAGTCCTTAACTAATAATGAGGCAGAGTATGAAGTGCTTATTATCGGGCTTCAGTTGGCACTAGAGATGGACATCAAGTGCATCAAAGTTTATGGGGACTCTCAGCTCGTCATTCGACAAGTCTTGGGCATCTATGATGTCCGGAAAAAGAAGCTCGTCCCCTACCATGCAGCCGTCATGAGGCTCAAGGAAAAATTCTACCTATTTGAAATAGGCTATGTCCCCAAAGGCAGCAACTCCCAGGCTGATGCTCTTGCAAAATTAGCAGCAGCCCTAAAACTCCCGCCTGAGGGAGAATTAAATATTACTGTCAGACACCGAAGGCTCATGCCAAGTGGGCTAGACGAAGAATCCGGCCTCACTGTTTATGAGGTCGACAACATTCAAGAGGAGAATGCTCCCGAAGAAGAAGATTGGCGCGAGCCAATTATAAAGATAAAGAACGGCTGGCTCCCTCCTGATCGGGCTCAGAGGGTGCAACTACTACGCAGGGCGACATCCTACCAAGTTGATCGACGATCTACTCTTTAGGCTTGTCCATGAAAAAGACCGATCGGTCCTCCTACGGTGCCTTTCGCCCAAGGAAGCGAAGGCCGTCATGCACGAGGTCCACTCCGGATTGTGTGGAGCTCACCAGGCAGGAGCTAAGATGAAAAGTAGCATCAAGCTCAAAGGGTTCTACTGGCCCACCATGTACGAAGATTGCAATCAATATGCTCGTACATGTCATCAATGCCAAGCATTCACCCCAATCCCTCGGCGGCTACCTAACCCGCTCCATCCAACAACGCCTACTTGGCCATTTGCAGAGTGGGGTATGGATATTGTGGGACCATTCCCACCATCGTCCCAGGGGCACAAGTTCATACTTGCTGCCACTGATTACTTCTCCAGATGGGCGGAAGCCGTCCCGCTACGGGAAGTTACAGGGGAGATAGTTGCTCGTTTTGTGCGGCACTATATTATATACAGATTCGGCACCCCTAGTCGGATTATATCCGATAATGGCACGCCGTTCAAGAACAAGACTGTTTATGCTCTGGCGGCCAAGTTCCATATCGATTGGAGGACGTCATCAGTCTACAATTCCCAAGCCAACGGATTGGCCGAGACTTTCAACAAAACCCTCTGCGAGCTGCTGTCCAAGATAGTAGGTGGCCGTAAGCGGGATTGGGGTGAGAAGGTCCACGAAGCCCTATGGGCTTATCGTACCATCTACAAAACCCCCACGGGTTGCTCTCCATTCTCCCTAGTCTATGGAGCTGAAGCGGTGGTCCCTGTGGAGATCGAGCTAGCATCTTACCGCGTTGCTGTGCACGCCGGATTGCCAGGCCAAGATCAATCTGAAATTGAAAGAAGGCTCGAGGAATTGTCCAACCTTGAGGGTCAAAGACTCAAAGCCTACAAACACTTACAAGTGTATCAAGCCCGCATGACACGTGCCTATGACAAGCTGGTCAAGCAAAGGGCGTTCAAGAAAGGCGACCTCGTCATGGTCAAAGAAAAGGAGGTTCTCGCGGGAAGATATAGCGGCAAACTCCAGCCCAATTGGCGTGGACCTTACGTCATCCAAAAGGTCTATGAAGGAGGGGCCTATACGGTCCTTGACCACAAGGGAGATAATCCCTTCCCTCCTCTCAACGGCAAACATATGAAGCTCTACCATGCGCCACCGCAAGAGTTTCTGCAGCAGTCCTCACATGACAGTACCTCTCCTCAGTGCAGTGAAGGTTCAAAAAAAAAAGAAAAAAAAAAGAAAAGGGGTTAAAAATACTGATACCCCGGCGGACTCAGTCAGCCTTCAACGGTTGGCTGAGGGTAAAAAGGCCACAGACCCGGTCGAGGTGAAAACCCGAAAGGGCGCCTCGGGCAAAAATGGGCAACCCCTCGGTGTGAAAACCCGAAAGGGCGCACCGGAAAAAGTTAAAGGGGGCCAGCCTAGGCGAAAACCCGAAAGGGCGGTGAGGTTGGTAATGTGAAAAAAAAAAAATCCTCTCTCTGTCTATTCTATGGGTGGCTCTAAGTCAATGACTCCACCCCATCTCGACCAAAATATCATATTGATGTCAGGGCTACACCTTACATGTCATCCTATGACACCTAGTCCCACTGGCATTCTAACGGTGTCATACTTTGTCCCATCGGGCTCGGCCTATGCATACCTCTTCCGGGCTGCCGGTCCATTTCGCCTATCGGCTTCCGGGTTCAGCTCACGTGTCTCTTCTGAGCAGTTAAACCCGCTTACTCTCTTGTCCCACTGGGATTGGCCTTAGTATGCTCTCTCGGGCTGCCAACTTTTCATTCCTTTCGGCTCCTTTTTCATTCTAGGGAATGGCCTATGTATGCTCTCTCGGGCTGCCAACCCTTCATGCCTTTCGGCTCCTTTTTCATTCTAGGGAATGGCCTCAGTATGCTCTCTCGGGCTGCCAACCCTTCATGCCTTTCGGCTCATCTAACCTCCTTGGGATTGGTCTCAGTACGCCCTCTCGGGCTGCCAACCCATCATGCCTTTCGGCTCATCTTATCTTCTTGGGATCTGGTCTCAGTATGCTCTCTCGGGCTACCAATCCATCGTGTCTTCTGGCACATGTCCCACCGGGTCTGGCCTCAGCATGTCCTCTCGGGCTGCCAACCCACCTACTCGCCTATCGGCTTTCGGGTTTGACTTTCACGTCCCACTTGGGTGGTCAAACCCATCTTTGTCCCACCGGGAATGGCCTCAGTATGCTCTCTCGGGCTGTCAACCCATCTCGCCTATCGGCTCTCGGATTTGACTCTCACGTCCCACTAGGACTGTCAAGTCCACCCTTTTTCTTCTTCTTCTGGGTCTGGCCTCTACATGCCCCTTTCGGGCAGTCAACCTATCTCGCCTCTTGGCTTTAGACTTGACTCATATATCCCACCGGGATCGTCAAGTTTACTCCTTTGTCCCCACGGGCTTGGCCTCAGCACGCCCTCTCAGGCTGCCAACCCTATTTGCCTATCGGCTCACGGATTTGACTTATACGTCCCACCCGGGCTGTCGAATCCCTTCCTGTCATCGTTTCAGGTCTGGCCTATGTATGCTCTTTCGGGCTGCCAACCCATCCCGCCTATCGGCCTCCAGGTTTAACCCACATGTCCCTCTCGGACTGTTAAACCAACTCCTTTGTTGTTCCAACCGGGCTTGGCATATGCACACCCTTTTAGGGTTGCTAATCCGGTCAACCTTCAGGTATGGATTTGGCTAATCACGTCCCATTAGGGCAGTCGAATTCACTCATCTTGTCATACCGGGCTTGGCTTCAGCATGCTCTCTCGGGCTGCCAACCCATTACACCTTTTGGTCTCACCGGGTTCGGCCTCAGTATGCTCTCTCGGGCTGCCAACCCATTATGCCTTTCGACTCGTTTCTATCCTCTCGGGTGCGGTCTCAGTACGCCCTCTCAGGCTACCAACCCGTTTCGCCTTTCGGCTCACAGATTTGATTTATTCGTCCTACCCGGACAATCAAATCTACTCACTTGTCCCATCTTTGCGGCACACACGTCCCTACGGGAGTGCCACATTTTCCTCGCCTTTTGGCATTATATGTTAAAAAAAAAAACGGGGTTAAAAATATTGATGCCCCAGCGGACTTGGTTGTTTCCGTTAGGGGAGCAATCAAGGGCAAAAAGGTTTTAACCCGGCTAAGGTGAAAACCCGAAAGGGCGCCTTAGGCAAAAATGGGTACCCCTCGATGTGAAAACCCGAAAGGGCGCACTGGAAAAAGCTAAAGGGGGCCAGTCCTGGCGAAAACCCGAAAGGGCGGTAGGGTTGGTAAAGTGATAAAAAAAAAGACATACATGCAAGAGGATGGAAGCAGAAACAGCTATGCTAAGCTCTATCCTTTATTCACTAATGTCATCAAGGGAGCCCGAGACAAGCCCTCGGGGGTAACTCAAACAAAGATGGGGAGTAAGAGCCCTATGTACAAGAAAGTGCCTGAGCTCGTCAACCACGGTACACGTCCCTCTGCAACTCCGCGAGGCGAGTCTTCCCCTGGAAGATCTCCTCCCGAAGCTCATCAGATCGGCGACGGCAGGTCTCCACCTTTGCCTGGACAACGCGATACTCCTCGGCAGCCTCCTGGAGCTCTCTCTGTAGCTCCTCCACTCGGAGAGAGGTCCTCCGGCTATCCCCCTCGAAGCTCGCAAGGTGCAGGTCGGTCTCAGCCCTGGCTGCTCGAAGCTCACGCAGCTGCTCCTCCTGCTCCTGGACCTGTAGCTGGGCTCTCCGTCTCTGCTCCTGTACAAGATGGAGGCGAGCAAACTCGCTCCATAAGCCCTCCAGTCTCGCGGCCCATGCGTCTCGGGGAAAACTCAGTCCGTGGTAGCTTCTGGTGAACACCTCCAGATCGGCCCTCAAGGCCTCCACAGAGGGCAGTGGGTCAGCCCGGATCAACTGATCAAAACCCTGCAGGAGCTGGTCAGCGATGGCAACATGTAACGCCGTCCCGAGTGCAGGAGCGTCGGGCCACTCAACTCCAAGGGCAGGGAAATCCATATGTGTCATGCCTGCTCCTTCTACGGACCCTGTTAAAAAAAAGAGGGAGAGATTGTGAGTGTATCACCACAATAATGTCATAAGAGTAAGACTCCAAGAGTGCAAACTTCAAGGACTCTTACTTGAAACAGTCTCACTCGCCGGGTTGGGCCCACGAGGAGATCCCTCCATAGGGACTAGGGGGCAACCATCAGCAAGTGCTGGTCCCTGCTCTGTGGATGGTATAGGCGTCGCCGACCTCTCTGCAAAGAAGGCAAGGAACGGAAAGTCTTAGCACTCCGGCCATATCAAAAAGCAGAATGAGCACTTCATATTTTATGAAGACATACCAGCCTGCACGGGTGCCTCCTCTTCAATCACAACGGGGTCAACCCCTGTAGTTGGCTCCATGGAAGGAGAGACAGTTGAAAGAAGGCATCCACCTGTCAATTGATGATTAATATCACAAATGAAAGGAGTCTTGTTCGATGAATGACAAAATTCCTTAATTTGACAACAATATACCTTCGCTGCCAAATCAGTGAAGGTCGCGGCCTCGTCGGTGGTGCCTTGCTCTTCAGATGGCATATGAAAGGAGCCTGGTGTCTGGTCTATCTCTGTGGACCGAGGGAGGCTGCCCTCCTCTTGATGATCGCCAGCTGTTTCAAAACAGAAGCATCTCAGGATGTCAACATGCAGCAGTATGTGTGGTTGGAATGATGTACAGAGTATCTTTGTGCATACCTAAAGTCTGCACCAGGCTAGACTCTGCAACATCGGTAGTACCCGCCGATGGTCCCATATCTAGGGACGATGCCTCCTTGCTAGGGATTGCAACCTCTGTAGTTGGAATCCCAACCCTTTCATCAAAAGCTGGCAAGTCAGCAGAAGAGCCGACCTCTATGAGTCTGGAAAGCTCGTCCAAAGGGAAGGTCGTCTGAGCAACTGTACAACAATGAGCAAGACAAGTTAGATAAGCTCATTATTTCATGTACAGAAAGAAAAGCGGGGATCTTAAGTCACCTGGGCTCATCCTAATTTCGCCTTCTTCAGAAGAACTTGAAGAAGAAGAACTCCCGCTGGAGGAGGTGCTGGAAGTCCCTATCCTTGATAAGGTGCCAGAGCCTCTCTCTCCTGAAGAACCGGACGGCAGAGAAGTCTCCTCGACGCCAGAAGATCCCTTTCCCCCTCCAACGGCAGGGAGAGGGGTCTGAGCTCGAGAGGTCCCTACAACATGCAATGCTATATTAGCTGAAGCACATACTTCATCTATTTGAAAGGGGGAACAAGGGAAGGTTAAACATGCAAGACGCCAACCTGCCTCCGGAGCAACAGAGCTCCCGCCTGTATCAAGTGCGGGGGAATCGCCAGTTACAGGCACGTAGTCATCTGCGAGGAAGTCCAATCCGTCAATATCCACGCTGATGTCAGGAATGGACTCGTCCACCTCCAACCCCGCCTCTGTGAACACATCTCCGGGGCGAGGAGAAAGCTCGCGGTAGGCATAGCCTCAGGAGGAGCTGCAGCAATAAGGGGAAACAACAATCAGATTACAACATCTTCAAAACAGGTTGCGATACTGATTGAAAACAAACATTCCCCATTCTTACTCGAGATCTCAGCTGGAGTAGGAGACCCCTCCTCAGGACGCGGGCGAATGGTAGGCCGCGGATCACCCTCCGGGACATCAGTCCGTGGCCTCTTCCCGCGCCCACGAGCCTCTGAGCCAGGAACATGTCCTGCAAGTAAAAAAAAAGATTGCATGAAATCAGCATCTTAAATTGCAGAGCAAAAGGAGACAGGGTTAAGTAAGTCAGCAGATACCTGGATCCCCAATAAGCCTCTCAGGCTTCAAAACGACTTCCTCGGTCTTCAAGCCAAGGGCCTTAGCAACCTTGCTCACAATGGTCCATATGGCATTGGGGGTGGTAGCCACCTCCAAATCTGAGATAATACTCCAGGGGACCCGTGCAACCTACGGCGTTCATGATGTGGATCCTCCAAGCTGTGAAGGCACTGCCTCCTAATGCCCCCTCTGGAACAGCTTCTGATAGTTGGGACTGGGTCTTCAAACCACAAGAGGTCTTCAGATCCTCCCACCAGGAGTAGAGGGCCAGAGGGTCAGGGTCTACCCTCCGACGGGCAGACCTAGAAGAAGAAGCCGCAGCTGGTGCACTCCGCAAGGGCTTCAAGGCCCCGGTATACTGACTCCTGTCAACAGGAATCGAGAGTCCGTCCGCCCTCCAACGGGTCTCAATCTCATGAATGGCCTTGGCGGCCCCAGAAAAATGAGATCCAATGAACGCCGCATCCAGAAACAGAGGAGGCAAATCCTCCTTCAAGCGCCGTTCCTCTGCAGCTCGAATAACATCAGCTCGCTGCCTAAAAACATTGCTGAGTTTAAACCACCAGTGCGCATAGTATATATCAAAGAAACCTCTGCGCGTCTGCTCTGGGATGGGGTATTCCTCCTTCACCTCCCGGGAGAGGAAGTCATGCCATGAAGCTGCCACCAGATGGACGTCCCTCTGCCTGTACTGCCGAACTGCAAAAGGAAAATCTGCATGCTGAGGTATCGCCTGGTCGTACCCAAAATTCCTCGCGAATCTATGCGGGTAATATGGTTCAAGCACTGCCATACTGGAACGGCGGTAAACCAGAACGCTCAGCCGAACACAAATAACCCAATCGACCAATGCATGGTCGGAGGGTAGAGCCCAGGAAGATAGACTGCAAACAACACTGTCACCCCGTCGCTCTGTGTATGGACGGAACGAGCGAGAGCCGTGGTCAAACTCCAGACTCTCATCCCTCCTAGTATGGAGGAAAGACAAGGTACGGCGAGCGCTGGCGAGCTGCAAAACTGAGTCCTGGTCCGGATGACCAGCAAAAGCAAAAAGCAGGGGCTCAGCTGGATTATCCACCGGGGTCCTCTGTGACAACTCTGGCAACAACAGGCCGACCCATGTACTCAGATAATGGGTGGGCATCAAGATATGCTTATCTCTAGGAGATGAGTGCGAAGTCAATGCCCCAAGACTATGAAAGATGTTCGCCAACGCGGCTGGAGCAATGGCGAGCATGCGCCCGCAAGCCAGTAAACAAGCTGGGTAGATCACCTCTGCCCGCAGAATCCCCTCCTCTCCTTGAGGGATCACAAAGCTGGCCAGCCAGTAGGCCAGGTAGGCTGCCAGGAAAGTCAGCGGCGGCAGTCCCCTCAAATTCCACCCCCGCGTCGGGGCGGGTAAGTGACGAGGGTGTGAAGCAAAGCGGAGCTCGACCTCGCGGCACTGCTCCCAAGACATCCCCAAGGTAGCAAACTCCTCGTAGAAACAATACGGACCGCTGTAGAAATGTGTGACCCATGCATTCAGAGTCACCCTCGGCGTCCGTGCAGCTTTCTCCTTGCCCACGAGGGCCAAGTCCCTCCAAGTCTTCATCAGATACCTGAAGCAATATGGCATGAAGTATCGGCCTGCTCCATCAGAAGCACTCAGATGCAGATCATCTAGGCATATTTTCTCATATGGCTGTCCGCAAACTGGGAGGCCAGAAATCCTGTGGAAAGCCCACATGTCTAGTGAAGTCTCCCCCTCAGCAGTCATGAAAGTGTTCCAGCACCTGTTAAATCTCTCAGCTAGAGCCTGGATCAGTCCGGTGTGGCAAGGATAAGAATACAGAGTTGCCGTCACTGCATGATGTATGCCTGCCCTATCAAGTGCTGTCCTGTAAACTAGCAGCACACCCCACAGCCACTCTGTGGCGCCGCGTCCATAACAATGGGAAGGAACAACGGCCCATTTCCCGTACCAGCTCGGGGTCCTCTGTGCCAAGATCCTCTCTAGCATGCAATCAGCATCGTAATCATCATGTGCGCAGGCTGCGCCGGAGGGAGTCAGAAACATCCCGTCAAGAATAATATCTGCGGCCCTGTGGTGCCCGGCCAGATGCCAAGTGGCTGGTGAAGAAGGTGCCGCCCTCACAGTAAAACTGTCAAACTCCCTGTAGGAGTCAAGACTCCTCTGGTCAGGGTACTGTCGCTGACGCGCAAAACCCTCTGGGAAGCTCGGATAAGAAAAATTGCAGGTGCTATGCATACTATCCCGTCCGAGTAATATGGCCCGCTCCAGACGACGCCTCTCCTCTGGAAGCCTAGGATCGTCAGTCTCTGCTCCAGGCGGTATGACACTCTGGATGAAAGGGAAAAGGTGACGGTCCAGTGGAAAGTGGGGCGGGTAGCCGCCCGACCGGTCATAAGTGTAGCATCCCAGCCCCCGCGTAATCCTGGGGACGTCAACAACGCCCCCAGTGGTAGTAGTCTCTCCAATTGGGCCTTCAGCAACCTAAGTGAATCCGCGGTCCACCGCGTCAAAGTCCTCAGGAGTGATGCTGCGAGGAGGGAATGGTGGCATAGGCCTGTCCGTCCTCCGTACATAATGATCATCACCACCGTTGGTCCTGGACCTCTGGGAAGTCCCTCCGCTCCGTCTGGAACGAGCCACGTCTGCAAGAGCTGCAAAGCCAAGAGCAGAAAAAGCGCTGTCAGTTAAACCAGCATATGGGCAACATCAAGATTACAGAAAGTCACACAAAACTCCGTCATGCCTATGAGCCCGGAGACTGACACAAAAGCCATGGAGCGCACGGGCCATCCGCCCCCACCTTCGGCTTGGACGTATGTCCCGTAGGGGGCATTTGTTGCACCCGCAATTTATCATCTTAAATTTCGGGATATTGATTCCGCATGTGACAAGGCTTTGGTATGGTGTATCACCGTCCGATGGAATATTCCTACACGGGACCCTCTATTCGACGTATCGCCGTCCCGTCAGATATTCCAAAGTCTAAGGCTTTATAACCTACAGGTGGTTACAATCTAAACCCCTCGGGGGATGGCCACAAGCCAAGCACAAGCCACAATGATTGTCAGGATCGTGTGGTTGTATTAAAATCCCTACGGGATTAAGTCTCCGTCCTTTGAACGTGTAACCACGAGCAAGGAACACTTCTACAACAACGAAGGAGATGCTGGAAAAGGTCTACGTACCAAGCACAACGTCCCTCGCACGTGTATCACGAAGCACGGACAACAACTCGTCCTCCCGCAGTGGCCTACGGCACGAGGAAGACGACAAACGAACAAGGAGGCGCTCCCTCTCGCTATTCTCCACGAGGCACGGCGAGAACTCGAAGCTTCAAAGCCCCGGAGACCTCCTTTTATTGAACCCACGCGAGGAATAGACCCGTCCGGGGGCGGAGGGACCAATCCGGGGTCACCCTTACCCGGACGGGTCCGCCCGGGGCAAGAAGAGTCCTGTGCGGGACTCTCCCTAGGCGGGCGGTCCCGCCCGGGGTCGTCCCGACCCGGGCGGGACCCACCCGGGGTCCGCGACCCCGGGGAGCCCCCCCTCGGGGTGCGTGTGGCCCGGGGGGGGGGGGGGGGGGGACCACCCGGAGTCTGGGACCCCGTCCCCCGGGGGTCCGCGACCCCTGGGAGGTCCCCCCGGGGGTCCGCGACCCCGGGCAGGTTCCCCCCGGGGAGCCGCGACCCCGGGGAGGTCCCCTCTGGGGAGCCGCAACCCCGGGCAGGTCCAGGACCGTCCCGGGGACCTCCCACCCCGGGGAGGTTCCATTCCCGCGCACGGACTAAAAAAATTTGAAAGTGGGACCTCCCCGGGGTCATTCTCATCCCGTTGGACCCGTACGGGGTCGAACACTCCCGGGGAGATTCCCCACTTCTATAAATAGACCCCCGGAGGTCTAAAAAAGGAGAGGCAACTACAAGCAACAACCTACGGAGCACACTTGAAGCTTTTTGTTCGTTTGTTTCGGCCCGTGTGGGGTAAGTCCTCGGGTCTTGTACTTATGCCCCTACGTGGTATATTTACGTTTATGCCCCTCAGCGGGCCATGTTTGTAATTATGCCCCTCAGCGGGCCATGTTTGTAACTCTTTACGCCCCGGGATGACTAAGTCATGTCTTTCTGCCCTTATAATGGTAGAATTACAAGAATGTCCTCCCCGGGATCGTAAGAGACCCAAGTCCTGTAATTTGCAGTTATACCCTGCGACTTTTGTAATTGGGACTACGTCCCTATCTCCCGCTCTTACGCGGACTCTTGTACAGTCGACAACTCGCCGACAACCCTTGTACTCATTTGAACTATAGAAGCACTCAGCATGTTTTATATGTACCGTCGGGTGAAAAAATTATAAGAAAACCCCCGACTTCGGAAAATTGCATATATACCCCTCCTTCGATCAAATTGACAGATGTGTGTCTTCCATCAAGCCCCCTTGTCACTACTTCGGTCTGGGAGTGTTGTCAGCTCAGTCCGACACTCGGGTATCATTATAAACCTAGGTCTAGGGTATGGTAAAAATTACCAAAATACCCCTACATCCTAAAAATGGCCCAGTAGCCTCCCAAAACCCTATAAAAAGAGCCTCAACGCCTTGGGGAGTCAGGGACCCGATCCTACTTCATTCCAGCCCAGAAATTTCAGAAATACCCTTGGCCTGGGAATATTACCGAAATACCCCTGGGGTGGTAAAATTACCGAATTACCCTCGGGGTCCAGAAAACTTCTCTCTACTTCAAAAATGCCTATGGCTTCTACATATTTGCATTTCCATTCTTAAATCCTAGGGTTTTGCTCAGACCTAGCCCTAATTCAATTGTTTCTGTTGGTCGGTGGTGAGTGAGTGGACATCATGAGCTCTTCAAGAGAGTTTGCCCTCAACCTTAGAACCCTGTAAAAGAAGTTGGGGATTTCTTTGACAGTCAAACAAAGGTGTTCGGACGTTAGGCCGATGTAAATCAACACTGACTCCGGTCAGTGGGGAGAGGTCCAGCACTCGAACCCAAATCGTCTGATACTATGCGCACACACGGAATCACCCTCTATACTTAGAGGGGGATGTTTCTTTTCAAAAAGAACAAAATCTATATTTTATCTACGATAAAAAGTAAATTTAGATTTTTTCCGTGTCTCACAGGCCCTCAGCAACCCAAGTAAATCCGCGGTCTACCGCGTCAAAATCCTCGGGACTGATGCTGCGAGGAGGGAATGGTGGCATAGGCCTCTCCGTTCTCCGTACATAATGATCATCACCACCGCTGGTCCTGGACCTCTGGGAAGTCCCTCCGCTTCGTCGAGAACGAGCCATGTCTGCAACAGCTGCAAAGCCAAGATCAGAGAAAGCCCCATCAGTCAAATCAGCATATGGGCAACAACAAGACTACAGAAAGTCACACAAAACTCCGACATGCCTATGAGCCCGGAGAATGACAAAAAGCCATGGAACGCACGGGCCATCCGCCCCCGCCTTCGGCTTGGACGTATGTCCCGTGGGGGGCATTTGTTGCACCCGCAATTTATCATCTTAAATTTCGGGATATTGATTCCGCATGTGACAAGGCTTTGGTATGGTGTATCACCGTCCGATGGAATATTCCTACACGGGACCCTCTATTCGACGTATCGCCGTCCCGTCAGATATTCCAAAGTCTAAGGCTTTATAACCTACAGGTGGTTACAATCTAAACCCCTCGGGGGATGGCCACAAGCCAAGCACAAGCCACAATGATTGTCAGGATCGTGTGGTTGTATTAAAATCCCTACGGGATTAAGTCTCCGTCCTTTGAACGTGTAACCACGAGCAAGGAACACTTCTACAACAACGAAGGAGATGCTGGAAAAGGTCTACGTACCAAGCACAACGTCCCTCGCACGTGTATCACGAAGCACGGACAACAACTCGTCCTCCCGCAGTGGCCTACGGCACGAGGAAGACGACAAACGAACAAGGAGGCGCTCCCTCTCGCTATTCTCCACGAGGCACGGCGAGAACTCGAAGCTTCAAAGCCCCGGAGACCTCCTTTTATTGAACCCACGCGAGGAATAGACCTGTCCGGGGCCGAAGGGACCCGTCCGGGGTCACCCTTACCCGGACGGGTCCGCCCAGGGTCATCCGGACCCTGGTGGAACGCACCCGGGGTCCGCGACCCCGGGGAGCCCCCCTCGGGGTGCGTGCGGCCTGGGTGGGGACCACCCGAGGGTCCGCGACCTCGGGGAGGTCCTCCTCGGGGCACGCGACCCCGGGCGGGACCCACCCTGGGTCCGCGACCCCGGGCAGGTCCTGCAGGGGGGGTCGCGACCCCGGGGAGGTCCCCCCCGGGGGGTCGCGACCCCCGGCAGGTCCCCCCGGGGTCCTCGACCCTAGGCAGGCCCTGCCCGGGGGTGCCGCGACCTCGGGGAGGTCCCCCCCGGGGGCTGCGACCCCGGGCAGGTCCCCCCCCGGGGGTCGCGACCCCAGGCAGGTCCCCCCAGGGGGTCGCCACCCCGGGGAGGTCCCGGACCGTCCCGGGGACCTCCCACCCCGGGGAGGTCCCATTCTCGCGCACGGACTTAAAAAAATTTGAAAATGTGACCTCCCCGGGGTCATTTTTATCCCGTTGGACCCGTACGGGGTCGAACACTCCCGGGGAGGTTCCCTACTTCTATAAATAGACCCCCGGAGGTCCAAGAAAAGGGAGGATCTACAAACTACAACCTACGGAGCATCCAGCATTCAGAGCTCTTTTGTTCGTTTGTTTTGGCCCGTGTGGGGTAAGTCCCCGGGTCTTGTGTATGTGCCCCTATGAGGGTATATTTATAATTTTGCCCCTCAGTGGGCCGTTTTGTTGTTTCTAAGTCCTGGGATGACTATGTCATATGCTTCTGCCCTAAAAGAATTGCATAAATGTCCTCCCCGGGGTCCGAGAAACATAAAAGTCCTGTAATTTACAGTTATACCCTGCGACTTTTATAATTGGGGCTACGCCCCTATCTCCCGCTCCAACGCGGAACTCTGTACAGTCGACAACTCGCTGACAACCTTTGTACTCATTTGGAATACAGAAGCACTCAACACGTGTTATGTATGTCCTCGGGGAAAAAATTATAAGAAAACCCCGACTTTTATAAAATTGTGCATATGCCCCTTCTTTGGCAAACCTGACACACATGAGTCTTTTATGAAGCAAGTGTCACTCCTTCAACCCAGAGATGTTGTCAGCTCAACCCGACACTCAGAGGTCATCCCAACCCTAGGTCTGTGTAGGGTACGCTAAATTACCAAAATACCCCTGTGACCTAGAAATGGCCTAGCGGCCTCCTAAAGCCCTCTAGAAAGAGCCTCAGCGCCTTGGGGAGTCAGGGATCCAGTCTTACTTCCATTCCAGCCCAGAAAATTTTGGCAATGCCCCTGGCATGGTAAATTTACCAAAATACCCCTGGGTTGGTAAAATTACCAAAATACCCTCGGGGTCCAGAAAACTCCTCTCCACTTCAAAAATGTCTATGGCTCCCGCATATTTGCGCTTCTATTCTCAAATCTTAGGGTTTTGCCTAGACTTAGCCCTAACCTTGCCTACTTGTTGGTGGTGAATGAATGGAAAGCTCCCTAAGTGAGAGTACCCTTAACATCTGAGCCTATGGAAAGGATTTTGGGGATTTCTTTGACAGTCAAACAAAGGTGTTCGAACGTTAGACCGTTGTAAATCAACATTGACTCCTGTCAGTGGGGAAAGGTCCAGCACTCGAACCCAAATCGTCTGATACTATGCGCACCCACGGAATAAACCTCTCTATACAGAGGAATGTCTCTTTTCAAAAAGAACATTTATTTTTCCCACGTGAAAATATTCCGTGTCTCACAGGGGGGTTGAAAATACTGATACCTCGGCGGATTCAGTTGGCTTTCAACGGTTGATTGAGGGCAAAAAAGCCATAGACCCGGTCGAGGTGAAAACCCGAAAGGGTGCCTCGGGTAAAAATGGGCAACTCCTCGGTGTGAAAATCCGAAAGGGCGCACCGGAAAAAGTTAAAGGGGGCCAGCCTCGGCGAAAACCCGAAAGGGTGGTGAGGTTGGTAACATGGTTGTCCGTTTCGGCCGAAACCGATACGTTTCGGCCGAAACGTATCGGTTTCGGACGTACCCGAAACCGTTTAAGCCCATTTCACTGTAGCTTAAACAGTTTCGGGTTACGGTATCGGTTTCGGGCGAAACCGAAACCCGTTTCGCCCGAAACCGAATGGTTTCGTCCCGAAACCATTCGGTTTCGGGCGATTCACGTGAACTCCAAACTTAGGAGTTCACGTGAGGCTCCCCCGACCCCGAAACCCCCTGTCTCCTCCTGCTCTGCTCCTGTCCCCTCCTCCCGCCCCCGAAACCCCCCTGCCCTAGCAGCAGCCGCGGCGGAAACAAGTTGAGCAGCAGCAGCAGCAGGCAGCAGCCGATCCCCTCCCGCCCTGCAGGCCTGCAGCAGCAGCAGCCAGAAACCCTCCCGCCCTGCTGCAGCAGCCAGGAGCAGCAGCAGCCGCGGAGCAGCAACAGCAGCAGCCGCCGCGGAGCAGCAGCAGGCCGGCCAGCAGCCCCGCGGCCCCCGCCAGCCCCGCGGCCCCCCCTGCGCGCTCTGCCCGCGGCCTGGCCTGCACGTGCGTGCGTGCGCGCGTGACCTGCCAGCCGGCCAGCCCTAGCCCGCGATCCCCTCCCGCGGCGCCCACCACCTTGCCCTAATTAGCTCTGGTTAGGGCTAGGTAAGATTTCTTACATGATTATTTTGTTAAATAATTCTGTTAATTTAGTGATTAGACTAAAAATGTTAGTTTAGCTTAAATTAGACTATTAAATTTAGGGCTTTCATGTAATTAGGTTTTGTAAGGGTCAATTCAAGTTCAATTAAGTTCCATTGACTAATTTTAACCTCTATCATGTTGGTAATTAATTTTTGTCAAGAGTGATTAGGCTAAAATTATAAATTAAATCTTAATTAGACTATTAAATTTGGGGCTTTCGTCTAATTAGGTTTAGTAAGGTTCAATTGAAGCTCAATTAAGCTTCATTAATTAATTTGGACCTCTATCATGCTCGGGATTAATTTTTATGAAAGGTGATTAGGCTATATGTGTTAATTCAACCCTAATTACATTATTAATTTTGGGGCTTTCCTCTAATTAGGTTTAGTAAAGTTCAATTGAAGCTCAATTAAGCTTCACTGACTAATTTGGAGTTCTTTCATGCTCGGGATTAATTTTTATGAAAGGTGATTAGGCTATATGTGTTAATTAAGCCCTAATTACATTATTAATTTTGGGGCTTTCCTCTAATTAGGTTTAGTAAAGTTCAATTGAAGCTCAATTAAGCTTCATTGACTAATTTGGAGCTCTTTCATGTTGAATTGTATTTTTTTCATTGTACTTACAAGAGATTGTCCTTGATTGTCTTAATGTAGCATCATGCCTAGACGTCAGCAAACAGAGGAGCAGCAAGGGCAGGAGGATCCGGGGTGGGCCCACATGTCCTTAGTTGATGCTAAGAGAAGGAAGGTTCAATGTAATTACTGTGGTAAAGAGATGTATGGCGGAATTACCAGAGGCAAGCAACATTTGGCAGGGGTACGAGGAGAGGTGAGACAATGCGACCACTGTCCACGAGAGGTGCGAGAGGAGATGCGCCAGTGCCTTTTGGGGAAAAAGGAGAGGGTGCAACAAAGGGCTGAGGATGAGGAGGAAATTGCTGAGGAGATTTCTGGCAGAAGGGTTAGGAGGGATGATGATGAGGAAGGCACTGAAGATTCTGATCCGGAACTGACTGAAGCAAGGGAGCGTGAAGAAGCCGCTCGAAGGAAAGGAAAGGCACCCATGGGTTCAGGAGGGACCTACTCCAGTACAGCTGCACGACGTCCTGATGTTGCTGTCCCGCCCCCGCAGACGCAGAGAGCAGGCCCCATGGACAGTTATCTCCACAGAAGGCCCCAGGCTACACAACCTAAGATCAAAAGTGCATTAAGAGGGGTCAAAAAATCTGCAGAAGTTGCAGGGCATGCATTTAAAAGCATCTGTAAATGGTTTTTTCATGCAGGTGTCCCTGCACATGCTGCTGAAAGTGAATATTTTCAACCTATGTTGGATGCCATAGCAGATGCTGGCCCTGGGTTGAAGGCGCCGTCACGTCGGGACATATACGGGCGTGGCCTTGAGGGAGAGGTTGAGGAGCTCCATCAGTGGGTTGAAAGCTTCAAGCATATATGGATGGAGAGAGGATGCACTATTATGTGTGATGGTTGGACTGGTACCACGAAAAAGTCCATGATTAACTTTTTGGTGTATTGCATCGAAGGTACAGTATTTGTAAAATCTGTAGATGCATCAAATTTTGAAAAAAATGCCAATTATTTGTTTCATTTGATGGACAACATGGTAGACGAAATTGGTGAAGAAAATGTTGTACAAGTTGTGACTGATAATGAAGCCAGTTATAAGGCTGCAGGGAGGAAATTGATGCATAAGCGCAGGCATTTGTTTTGGCTCCCATGCGCAGCACATTGTCTTGATCTCATACTTGAAGACATAGGGAAGGACAAACATGTGAAGAAGACGGTTGAAAGGGGACAAAAGATTACCCAGTATATTTATGGCCATCCTAGGATATTGAACATGTTCAGGGAGCATGCAAGTGGGGGGCGAGATATTATACGTGCAGGGCCAACCAGATTTGCTTCAAATTTTATTTCTTTGGAGTCTCTGCATAGATATACTGTTGAACTCAATTATTACTTCTTTATCCTTATAGTTATGATCTGTATTTGATTCAAATTTTATTTCTTTGCACAGGTATAAGAATGAGTTGAAAGCTTTCATGTACCATAATACCCTGCGGGAATACATCGGCAAGGGCAATGTTGATGCTCAGATGGATTATTTGGATGTCTGTCGAATCGTGGACGACAACAAATTCTGGGGCAGAGTAACACGATACATGAAAGTAGTCACCCCCCTCGTGAAGGTCCTAAGATTGGTGGATGGCGATGACAAGAATGATATGGGATATCTTTATGAGGCCATGGACCGTGCGAAATTGGAGTTGCAGGAGTCCCTTCCCAAAGAAAATGCAAAGTGGTGGAAGATTATTGACCATAGATGGGACACCACATTACACCACGACTTGTATGCAGCTGGTGAGTGATTATTTGTATTCATATATTATTGACCATACATTAACTATATACAAATGCAGGTTATTTTCTGAACCCTCGATTAATGTACAATGCCAATGCACATGTTGATGCCGAGGTGCTTCAAGGCACTTTAAGAGTCATTGGTCGTTTATCGAGGACACAAGATAAGAGGCTTCAGGCGGAAGTAGAGGTTGGCCTGTTTGATTTCATGAATAAGAGGTATAGAATTTACTTACGTAGTAATGCTAATCTATTATGTAATTTTTGTAGATGACCTCCTATAGAATGAAAAGTGGGACGTATTCTGACTCCCAATTGCAATACGCAGTGGGAAGAGTGAGCCCAGGTATACTTCATCTTTGTGCTTTCTTTGCAATTACATCTTCCTTAATTAATTTTTATTTACATCTTATATTTATTTGTTTATGGTTGGTTGGTGTAACAGCTGACTGGTGGATCATGGTGAACAATAGACAATCGGGTAGTTCTGCATTGGCTTTCATTGCAATCAGGGTGTTGAGTCAAACCACATCAGCAAGCCAATGTGAAAGGAATTGGAGCACGTTCAGCCTTATACACTCAAAGGTTCGCAATCGGCTAAAGGCTGATCGGTTAGAGAAATTAGTGTACTGCCACTACAATATGAGGTTGAGAATAAAGAATATGAGGTTGAGACAACAGCTGCGAGACAAACGCGTCGCCGAGGATGCCGCCGCAGAGATTGATGTGGATGCCTTATTTGATGATGATAATCCCTTGCAGTCTTGGGTGGAGACACGAGAGCAGGTTGATGAGCCCGTTTTTGATGTTGATGATAGAAGATGGGCAGAGGGCATACTTGATGAAGATGAGGCAAGAGATCCCGAATTAAGAAGCAAATCAAAGAGGGCCAGAGATACTCATGCGCACCAGTCTAGGGTGGTTGATGACACTGAGGAGCAGTTAGAGTTTGAGCCAGCTAGACACTCAGATACAGATAGCAGGCCAGTCACTCCTAGAATGTCCTCCTTAAGAAGAAGTACATCAGTGCATGGGCAAACTGAGAGGGCAAATGCTGCTGCTCGAGAGGACCCGGCAATTGAGGAGTTGAAGCAGATTTATGTGAGGCACACGCCAAGGGGAAAAGGACTCGTGTCAAAGTTGATTGAAAAAAGCACTCCAAAAGACAAAAAAGCATGCTCAAAGGTTAAAAGGCGACTGGTTTCTTATGATTCTGATGATGATGATGATCATCCCGGAGGTGCTGCAGGTGGTACTAGTGCTGCAGGTGGTACAGGTGGTGCAGGTGGTGCAGGTGGATACAGTCAAGGTCAGCACGGATATGGTTCACCAGGTTACGAAGGTGGCCAACATGAAGCAGCTATTTATGGGGCCCAGAATTATGAACCATCATTTCAGTTCCATCCATATTCGACCAGTGACTCTTCTCTTCCTCAAGATTCCTATGTTGATACTGGATTCGAATCAAGCCAACCAAACACTCCAAGAGGGATCCAAAGAGGGATGCAGGACTTGGCCACCTCATTGTTTGGTTATAGTGAATATAGACCATACATGCAACCTGGTTATGGGTATCGACATCAAGGGCCAGACGATGAGGGAGAAGGTTCTTCTAGTAATTATTATCCATATTAGGTAAGAATCAATGAGTTTTTGTAACATTTATTTTGTCCAAATTGGTTTATTGTACTGCTTCTATTAATGTACAATGGAATATGACTTACACATGTTCAATATTTGAAGTTGAATTTTTGTAGTTGTCTACTTCAAGGTTATTGCACTAACTTATACAATTAAATGCATGTGTAATGATTTTTATGTTTTTTTGTGATTTTAAGTGGTTATTTATATTTTTTATGATTTTTTTCAGATTTTTTAGAATTAATTTTAATTTTTTTAACCTGTTATATGGGTTTCGGCCGGTTTCGGCCGAAACCGAAACCGAAACCGAGTCGACTCGGTTTCGGACCCGGGCGAAACCGAGATCGAAACCGAGTTTGCCATCCTTGGTTGGTAATGTGAGAAAAAAAAATCCTCTCTCTGCTTATTCTATGGGTGGCTCTAAGTCAATGACTCCACCCCATCACGACCAAAACATCATATTGATACTATGGCTATGCCTTACATGTCATCCTATGACACCTGGTCCCATCGGCATTATGAGGTTGTCATACTCTGTCCCATCGGGATTACTCATGTCTTGAACTCCCTTTATTTGGATCCCGTGTCTCTCCGGGCTATCCACTCTGTCCTTCATATATCACATCGGGTTCGGCCTATGCATGCCCCTCTCGGGCTACCGACCCATTTCGCCTATCGGCTCCCGGGTTTAGCTCGTATGTCTCTTTCAGACAGTTAAACCCATTTACCCTTTGGCCCCAATGGGTTTGGCCTCAGTATGCTCTCTCGGGTTGCTAACTCATCATGCCTTTCGGCTCATTTCACCTTCTAGTGATTGGCCTCAGTACGCCCTCTCGGGCAGCCAACCTACCTCGCCTTTCGGCTCACTTTCCCCTCTTGGGATTGGTCTTCGTATGCCCTCTCGGTCTGTCAACCCATCACGTCTTTCGGCACTTTTTACATTCTTGGGTTTGGTCTCAGCATGCCCTCTCGGGCTGCCAACCCATCCTGTCTTTCGGCTCATTTCACCTTCTAGTGATTGGCCTCAGTACACCCTCTCGGGCTGCCAACCTACCTCGCCTTTCGGCTCATTTTGTGTCCTTGGGATTGGCCTCAGTATGCCCTCTCGGGCTGTCAACCCATCATGTCTTCTGGCACATGTCCCACCGGGTCTGGCCTCAGCATGCCCTTTCGGATTGCCAACCCATCTTGCCTATCAACTTTCGGGTTTGACTCTCACGTCCCACTAGGGCTGTCAAATCCATCCTTTCCTTCTTTTGGGTCTGGCCTATGCATGCCCCTTTTCGGGCTGCCAACCTATCCCGCCTCTTGGCTTTTAGACTTGACTCATCTATCCCACTGGGATTGTCAAGTTTATTCCTTGTCTCCACGGGCTTGGCCTTCGCATGCCCTCGTCGGGCTGCCAACCCTATTTGCCTATCGGCTCATGGATTTGACTCATACGTCCCACCCGGGCTGTCAAGTCCCCTCCTTTCATCGTTTCGGGTCTGACCTATGTATGCTCTCTCGGGCTGCCAACCCATCCCGCCTATCGGCCTCCAGGTTTAACCCGCATGTCCCTTTCGGACTGTTAAACCTACTCCTTTGCTGTCTCAACCGGGCTTGGCACATGCACACCCCTTTCGGGTTGCCAAACTGGTCAACCTTCGGCTTTTGGATTTGGCTAATTGCGTCCCACTAGGGCTGTCAAATCCACCCACCTTGTTCCACTGATGCGGCACACACGTCCCTATGGGAGTGCCACTTTCTCCTTATCTTTTGGCATTATAGGTTTTTAAAAAAAACGGGGTTAAAAAAATATTGATACCCCAGCGGACTTGGTTGTTTCTGTTAGGGGAACAATCAAGGGCGAAAAGGCTTTAACTCGGCTAAGGTGAAAACCCGAAAGGGCGCCTTAGGCAAAAATGGGTACCCCTCGGTGTGAAAACCCGAAAGGGCGCACTGGAAAAAGCTAAAGGGGGCCGGTCCTGGCGAAAACCCGAAAGGGCGGTAGGACCGGTAAAGTGATAAAAAAAAGAGAAAAAAGAGATACGTGTGAGAGGATGGGAGCAAAAAAAAATAGCTATGCTAAGCTCTGTCCTTTATTCACTGATGTCATCAATGGAGCCCGAGACAAGCCCTCGAGGGTAACTCAAAACAAAATGGGGCGCGAGCGCCCTATCTACAAGAAGAGGTCAAGGCTCATCAGGCGTTAGACCCGCCCCTCTTCAGGTCGGCAAAGCGAGTCTCCCTCTCGAGAGTCTCCTCCTGAAGTCCCTCTAGTCGGCGGCAGAGAGTCTCCACCGCAGTCTGTGAACTGTCACTTGCCAGCTCGGCCTCCTGTAGCTCCCTCTGTAGCTTTTCTACTCGGAGAGAAGCCCGCCTGCTACGCTCACGGGCAACCTCAACCTCAGCACTCAGCTCAACCTGGGTGTCTCGAAGTCTACGCAGCTGCTCCTCTTCCTCCTGGATCTGTAACTGGGCCCTCTGTCTTTGTTCCTGTGCAAGATGAAGGCGGGCGAACTCACTCCACAGGGATCTCAGCTTTGCGGCCCATGTATCCCGGGGAAGACCCAATGAATGGTAACTCCTGGTGAATGTATCCAGCTTGCCCCTCAAAGCCTCCACGGTCGGCAATGGATCATCCTGGATCAACTGATCAAGACCCTGCAGGAGCTGGTCAGCCATAGCAGCATGCAACGCCATCCCAAGTACAGGGGCGTCAGGCCACTCAACTCCAAGAGCTGGGAAGTCTACTGGTACCCCTGGGGCTCCCTCCTCAGAAGCTGCAAAGAAGGAAAAGGGGGAATGAGTGTTTGTTCACAACCCAATGGACATGCACGAAGGACTATAAAAAGGCACAATATGGACATATACCTGATACTGCCGCAAACCCCCGCCCTTCCTCAACGGCTGGGGAAGAACCAGTGACAGAACCTGAGCCTGGTCCACTAGGCAGGACATTTGTGTTCCCATCCGCTGCAGTTTAAGCAATAGCATGCAAGTGCTTATCTATAAAGCGGCACACACAGGATGTCAAAGTCCAGAAAATAGCTGTGTACCTGTTTCAATAGCAGCCCCTTCTTCAGCTATGCTAGGAAGGGCAGACTCTGTATCAGGAGCCCCTTTGGAGCAAGATTGCTCAGTCTCAGAAGTCGGCCCTGCCTCCTGAACCTCCTCTCGCGGGGAGGCCTCAGCCATCGGCTCCGCAGAAAGGGAAGCTACACGGCAAAAACAGGAGAGGGGTCAGTGCCACAAATAAAGTGCATATATCATTGGCCGTGTTCGTTGTCAGAAGCGAGCAGTACCTGCAGCATGGGTGTCTACTGGCGAGGCACTCTCCCCTGGAGTTTGCAGGCCCTCTGGTGCGCCCTGAGAAGCTTCCCCTGTCGGAGCTATCTCATCAGGGTGGGATGTGCTTTCTTCAATGGCCTGACCTGTCACTGCCCACGTAGCAGATGCATTAATCAGCTTGGCAAAAATAATTGCAAAATGTCAAAGAGGTCTATCATTAGCCCCTAACATCTCTTACCTGAAGGATCAGCTATGCCGTCCTCGCCAATATCAACATCGGAGGAGCCCACTGGCGCAGGATCTCCCGGTGCTGTGGTGTCAACACCTGCCACCTCCATGACCTTTGTGCCTGTTGAGGTACTGCTGCATGTCAAAAGATCCACAAATGAGCCGGATTCCAGAAGTTGCGAGAACTCCTCCATGGATCTGGCCAAGTCTGCTCCTGCGGGGCAAACAATTACATGAGCCAAGTAAATCTTTATAAGAAAGGCTCAATTGAAGGAAAAATAAATATCACTACACTCACCACCAGTGTCCTTCAATTCTCCTTCCTCTTGAGAGTCACTCTCACTAGAAGAGGAACTGGAGGTTGTAGCGCTGGAAGTAGAGCTCGAACTCTCTTTAGAAAGAGAATCAGTGGCCACAGAGCTTCCACTCTTAGTAGCGGATCGACTCCCAGAAGCGGACCCGGCCCCAGAGGAAGAGCCGATGTTGCCCTCGGCTGATGGACAAGGTGGAGTAATCCCAGAAGCCCCTGCACAGCCAATAAAAAAAACACTAAGGGATTGGTGATGTTCAAACCTTCATATATCAATGAAGAAAACAAGGCTAAGCATGTTACTTGGAGCCTCACCTCCTATGAGCCCTGCTGTAAAAGGCGAAGGAGAGTTAGCTGTCACCGGCATATAATCGTCCATGGGGGGCATCAACTCTTCAAAGCTGAAAGTAATATTTGGCGCGGACTCTTACAGTGGCGTGTCATCCCCCTTGAGGAGGAGAGAAGCTCATATCAGCCCTAGCTTCCGGGGGAGCTGCATTTAATGAAGCAAGCATGTGTTTATAACGCTGTATGTATGCTCAGAAATGACCACTATCTGGAGGAGCTACTTACTGGACACAGCCTCAACTGCAGGGGTTTCAACCTCAAGCCGAGGACGGGATGATGACCTCACATCCCCCTCCTCAGGAACCTCGGTCCGGGGTCTTTTGGTGGCAACAGAATCCCTCCCAATCTCAGCATTGGGAGGACCCCTCAGTGGTGCGGCACCGGTTACCATAACAGCCCCACCTGCAAGTGTCTTGGGAATATATAAATGTCCCAGAATACAAAGACACAGGTGTATATTAAAGTCAGTGAAGACAAGGATTACCTGTAGCCGCTATGGGCTTTACGGGCTTTAACACTATCTGCTCCGATTTCACTCGGAGGGCACGTGCAACTGCCTTTACAACATCGTAAATGGCAAGTGGAGTCGTCGCCAACTCGAGGCCAGAAAGGTACTCCAGTGGGCCTGCACAACCCATGGCATTGATCACATGGGCTCTCCACTCAGCAAAGGTATTGCCTCCAAGTGCTCTGTCAGGTATCGGCTGGAACAACTGGAACTTTCTCCTCACCCTGCAAGATGCCTGCAAATCCTCCCACCAAGAATAGGCCTTTGAGGGGCCTGAGGCTACGCCTGAGGTGGAGGAAGAAGGAACTCCGAGAGCTGATGCTGTTCTGCTTTTCAAGGGCTTCAAAGCCCCATTATATTGGCTCCTGTCGACAGTGGGTGTCCAGCCTTTTTCTCGCCACCGCTCTTCAATGTCATTCACAACTCGGGCAATCTTTGAAAAATGGGACCTGAGGAAAGCTGGGTCGACGCACAAAGGAGGCAGATGCTCCCTCTCCAAACGCTGCGCCTCAGCTGTACGAATGGCATCTCGGCGTTCCCGGAAGAGGTTGCTGGCTTTGAACCACCAGCGAGCATAATGAATGTCAAAGTAGCCTCTGCGCTCCTGCTCTAGGACCGGGTACCCCGGCCATGCCTCGCGGCAAAGGAAGTCCTGCCAAGCTGCCGCGACTAAGTGTATGTCCCTGTGTTTGTATAGCCGGAGGGGCAAATAAAACTCTCCACTGGAGGGGATAGCCTGATCATACCCAAAGTTCCTGGCGAACCGGTGTGGGTAGTAAGGCTCAAGTATCACCGTGCTGGAGCGTCGATATACAAGAACACTGGGTCGGATGCTGACGACCCACTCTGCTAAGCCCTGCGGGGAGGGTAAAGCATGGGTAGAAACCCGGCTGACGACAGCGTCTCCCTCCTGCCTAGCAAAAGGGCGGTGGAGGTAGGAGAAGTAGTCAAGGGCTATGCCCTCTTCACCGGAACAAAAGATAAGGCCCGCCTGGCCCCTACTAGCTGTGCCACTGGATCTTGGGATGACTGCTCGACAAACCAGAAGATCAACGGCGCTGTTGGATTCTCAACTGGGGTCCTCCTGGATAGCTCTGGAAATAGTAGTCCTGCCCAGGCACTCAAGTAATGAGTGGGCAGCAATATACCTTTCTCCCGCGGCGATGAGTGGGAAGACAAAGCCTCAAGCGAATGAAAAATGTTCGCCAAGGCTGCTGGTGCGATGGCGAGTCTCTGTCCACAGGCAAGCATGCAGGCTGGATAGATCACCTCCACCCGCAGGACTCCCTCATCTCCATGAGGAACTACAAAACTGGAAAGCCAGTATGCCAGATAAGTTGCCAGATAAGTAACAGGATGCAGCCCCTGTGAATTCCATCCTTGTGTCGGTGCAGGCAGGTGGCGGGGATGAGGAGGAACGTCTACTCTGACCTCTCGACACTCGTCCTAGGTGGTGCCAGACTGTGCAAACTCCTCATGGAAACAGTAAGGACCGCTGTAGAAGTGGCTCACCCAGGCATTCAGTGTCACTCGCGGTGTACGTGGGGGCCGATCTGTGCCTACTCGGGCTAAGTCCCTCCAGGTCTTCATCAAGAACCTGAAGCAATAGGGCAGAGTGTAGTATCCTGCCCCGTCAGTAGAGCTGAGGTGCAAGTCATCCGGCGATAGCTCCTCGTAAGGCCTCCCGCAGATCGGAAGACCAGAAATCCTCTGGAAAGCCCAGAGGTCCAGGGAAGTCTCCCCGCCAGTTGTGACGAAAGTGTTCCACCGGCGGTTAAATCTCTCTACCAGAGCCTGTAGCAGGCCAGTGTGACAAGGATAGGAGTACACGGCGGCGGTCACTGCATGGCGGGTTCCCACCCTATCCAACAAAGACCGGTAGACCAACAGAATGGCCCAGAGCCACTCTGTCGCGCCCCGGTGATAGCTGTGAGGAGGAATGACGGACCACTTCCCATACCAGCTGGGAGTCTTCAAAGTCAAGATCCTCTCCAACATGCAGTCGTGAGTGTACTTCTCCTACGTAAAACTAGCTCCGGTGGGTGCCAGGAAGAGACCATCTATAACCTGGTCCATGACTTTGTGCTGCCCATGCAAGTGCCAAGCCGCTGGAGACATCGGTGTAACCCGGATGGTGAGGCTCTCATGTCGCTGGAAAGAGCTCAGATAAAGTCCTTCGGGTAGCTCGGATAAGTCAGGGACCACAATCCCTGCATGCCGTCTCTCCCCACTAGTATCGCCCTTTTAAGGCGACGCCTTTCCTCCGGAAGTGTCGGGTCGTCGGCCTCCATGCCGACAGGAGCAAAGCCCTGGAGAAAGCTGTAGAGGTGGCGGTCCAGGGGGTAGTGACGCGGGTAGCCTCCGATGCGGTCGTATGTCTAAAGACCATCTCGCCTTGCGATCCGAGATACATCTACAAGACCTTCAGCCGCTCCAGCGCTCTCAGTCGGGCCCTCAGCGACCCACGAATAGCCAAGGTCCAACTGGTTGACATTGTTGTCATCAATGGTACGAGGAGGGAAAGGCGGCATCTGCCGGTCAGTGCGTTCAACCCGGCATTCGTCGGCACCCCTAGAACGGGACCTCCTCGACCGACTCCTACTCCCACTGCTGCGAGCCATGGCTGAAAGCACAAAGTGGAGAAATAAAAGAAAATGAAGAAGCGTCAGGCTAAAATATTTTTAGACAGCAACACAATTATTCAATGCAGTCTAAAGAATGCAACGGCTACGCCAACATTGCATCAGGTTAATGCCCTTCAAAGGGCACGGGCCATCCGCCCCCGCCTCCGGCCGTGACGGACGTCCCGTGGGGGGCATTTGTTGCACCCGAAATTTGTCTCAAGTTAAATTGAGGAATTGTTGCTATGCAACGTTCTACGGGAAGAACGACGTATCGTCGACACCGTCGGACTACGGAGTATCTCTGTAATTCAGGGTCTATCGACCTGACAATACTATTATGGTCGACGTCGCAGCAGGAAGATTAAGGAGGAAGATGTATGCGTATACTGGTCAGAGTAGCCGAGCAAGTGTATCACACGGCACAGACGGGCGCAAAAGGTTCCTCCCTACACGGCGACGTACGACCAGACAAACAAACAACACGTTCCTTCTACGGACGAAGCGCTGCCACGTGCGAGAGATGTCTCCACGAGATATATAGCTCCACCACGGCTCTTCTCCAACTCAGGATGACAAAAATAGAGCGAAACGGCGTCCAGAGGGGTCAAAAAGCATCCACAAGGGTCAAATGACCCCTCTACGTCGGAACCCGGAGGAGGAGGGTGCGGCCCGGGGACCCGCGGGTCCGCGCGCCCCCAGCGGGGTCGCGCGACCCCGCTGGGGTCCGTCCCACCCTCCGGGGGCCAGGTTTCCAAAAAATAAAAAAATAAAAAAAGGATTTTTAACACCCCCAACGGGGTCATTTAGCCCCTTTTGGCATCCAGAGGGGTCAAAATGACTTTTTGCCATCCCACCTTGACAGAATTGGGGCAAATTTGTTCATTTGACCCCTCTGGGCCCTCCCGCCTTCTATAAATAGACCCCCAAGGGTCCAAGTGAAAAAAAAAACAACACGATGAGCAACCTACCCACGAGAAGAGCACCGCCAGCGCAAGGAGTTGTTCTGTTTGTTTGGCCTGTGAGGGGTAAGTCCCCGGGCCTTATGGTTATGCCCCTACGAGGTATGTTTGTAATTTCGCCCCTCAGTGGGCCATGTTTGTAATTATGCCTCCCAACGGGCCATGTTTTATAAGTCTTTACGTCCCGGGACGACTAAATTATATGGTTCTGTCCCTACAATGGCGGAATTACAAAAATATCCTCTCCGGGACCGTAAAAGACAAAAGTCCTGTAATTTACAGTTTTACCCTGCAATCTTTTGTAATTGGGACTACGTCCTTGCCTCCCGCGTTAGTGTGGATCCTTGTACAGTCGATCATTCGCCGACAATCCTTGTATCCAGTTGGGGTTATAAATATACTCAGTGCACTCTGCAACTTTCTTCAGGAAAATTACAAGAAAACCCCTCAACTTGTGAAAATTGTACATATACCCCTCCTTCGGTTAAGTTGACAAATGCGTGCCTTCTATGAAGTCCCTTGTCATTCTTTCGGTCTGGGAGTGTTGTCAGCTCAGTCCGACACCTGGGTGCCACCTCAAACCTAGGTCTGCCTAGGGTGTGGTAAAATTACCGAACTACCCTTTTGAACCAGAAATGGCCTCAGAGCCTTTAAAACCCTCCAGAAAGAGCCTCAGCGCCTTAGGAAGTCAGGAACCTGGTCCTACTTCCGTTCTAGCCTAGAAATTTCAGAAATATCCATGGTCTGGGAAAATTACCAAAATACCCCTGAGTTGGTAAAATTACCAAAGTACCATCGGGGTCTAGAAAACTCCCCTCTACTTCAAAACTGCCTACGGCTTCTGCATATTTGCGTTTCTATTCCTAAATCTTAGGGTTTTGTTCAGGCCTAGCCCTAATTCTATTAACATGTCGGTGGTAAATGAGTGGTCATGGAGAGTCTCTCGAGTGAGTCTGCCCTCCACATCAGAACCTCTATAGAAGACTTTGGGATTTCTTTGACAGTTAAACAAAGGTATTCAGACGTTAGGCCGATGTAAATTAACACTGACTACGGTCAGTGGGGAAAGGTCCAGCACTCGAACTCAAATCGTCTGATATTATGCGCACACACGGAATAACCCTCTCTATGCGGAGGAATGTCTCTTTTCAAAAAGAATATTTTATTGTCTATTTTTCCTACGTAAAAATATTCCGTGTCCCACATGGTCCCAACTTGTCTCTATCATGGGAATGGTGTCAGATGGTTCTGTGCAATGGCACATATTCTCAAGCGCATTTGAGAAGGTTCCTAGTTGTTGTAAAACTTAGAATCCCATTCATAAAAGATGAGATAAGGTATAAATTCATGAGGAATTTGATATTAAGCATAGGAGTGTTTCATTGTTGACTTTGTAGATGGGGATTATCTTCAGCATCTCCATCATCAATCTTATCCCCTCAATCTGTCATCTGTGTGAGCTAGAATTGTCAAGGATCTGGCTGGTGGCTGGAGATTATAAGAAGGAAATATTTTACCGGATGGTTTTTGATACATCATTGTTCACTGGTTGAGGTTCATGAATATGACGTTCCTAATGTCATACTAATTAATTTTGTTTTTTCGGGGATTTCCTTATCCACGACACTCATATCAGCTAACATGAATATATATATATTTTTCCTTTATGATAATCTACTTTTGTGTTTGTGTTAACGTGTTGGTGTTTGGCCATTATTCTGAGATTTTTTTTTCAGTTTCTATAGAAATATACTTTATCATGTCTGATTCTATATGGCTTACCAGCCTGAATCAGTTTTAAGCTCTAGCCATAAAAGTTATAGTGGTAGGTAAACATAGACAGAAAATAACTTATTTTTTGATTTATATATATATCCATTCAACTAAGAATTTATTTATTTATTTGCTTTGAAATTTAGAGACGAAGAAACCAGCTGGGAGCGTAGAAGACATAGAAAAATATTTTGGTTGTTCAGCTTCCCACCTTATCATGGTAGTAATTTAATGAAATGCATTAGCAGTCGTCTCTGTTATGTATATAATTTTTTCACTTATAAATTATCTTTTTTTCCTGCCAGGTTGGTGACCGTTGTTTCACTGATGTTGTATATGGAAATCAAAATGGTTTTCTTACAATTTTAACAGAGCCTTTAAGTCTCTCTAATGAGCCTTTCATTGTTCAGCAGGTAAACTGGCCTCAGCCTCCCATTTTCTGGATCTAGTTTCAGAAAGCCTATTGATGGTAATGCTAATGCTTAATGCTTATGGATAATTTATTATCGAGCAACTTTGTGACTAGTGACAGAATTAATGGCTTGGGAGAAGCCATGTCGCTTCAGACCATCTGTTTTGATTTTTGGGATCTTTTCATTGAACCCCTAAAGAATCACAGTTTGAATGATTTCCTGATGTTTTATAAGTAACTCCCATTTAGAAGATTGTTTTTTGTGCAAGAATCTCCCTGGCATTGCATCTAATTAGATAGATAGTTGACTGATGATGGAGATGGTATCAGATTAATTGATCATATAGGGGGTTCTTATATACACCATTTCTAAAGGATGTTCTTAACATATACAAGATTCTTTAGGGGACTCTATGAAGAAAGGCCATAAACTTTGCCCTCCTTGCTTGGACAAAGAGGAAAAAAGCACCTGTATACAACTAGCACCTCTAGTACACTTGCTTAATGAAGGTTATGCCCATTTAGTAATATAGAAGTAAAGGTGAAATGTTCAAAAATGTCCTCCTCCAGTCCTCCTAACCCTTCTATTTTTCCCCTTTTCCTTCATTCTTTCCTCTCCATTCCACTCGTCTCCATGGCACTTCTTGTCTAGGGGGATGCTTTCACAGTGCTGAACAGCAGACAAAGAATATATAGGCAGCAACCAACAATGGTACTTTGGCAGGTGGCACTGGCCATTAGAAAATGCCGTGCAATGGTGCTGCCCCTTGGTTTCAGCTGCGGCAACACTCCCTGCCCACCCACCACCCCAAATCTTTTGCTTCTTTCCCTTGCTCTAGTGTTCATACTCAAATTTGGGCTGTTAGAGAGTATTCTATATACTGTATACTGTCCTTTCCTAGTTACACTAGTGTTGGTGGGTTGTCCCAATACTTGTATATATATTAGGCTATTGCCTTGATAATAATGAGAGAGCTTCATTATTTCCTGCCTACCTTTGTTCTTAACATGTTTTTTTTTTTAAGTGGTTGGTACCACAAAGTTGTATTAATAGTAAAAAGAACGAATATACAAGTGTGGTCAATGAGTACTCAAAAAATCCCTATACAAAATACTTCACGCCAAGCTGGTGTGGTAACCCCACCCCCCCAAACGGGCAAAAAAAGAAGAGTTATAAGAGTTCACACTATACAGCATCCTAGCCCACTCTCTCGCAAATGAAGGTGACCACTTTGTCCGTGGCTCTAACTTCCTCCTGATGACTCTGCTGTTTCTTTCTCCCCATAAGGTCCATAGGGTGCCATGGAGAATTAGCCACCATATGAGTGTCACCCTTTGGAGTCCAACTCCTATGCCAATCATCTATCAGTTGATGCACATTGTTGTGTTAGGGGGTGCACACCGGAGCCTTCTGACAATCTGTAACTATATCTCCTGGGAGAAGGAGCATCTTGCAAAGAGGTGATCCAGAGCCTTCTCTTCATCTCCACAAAGGCAGCATAGTGTAGGGATGTTCTCCATGAATGAGGCCAGCCTATCACTAGTTGGCAACCGTCTGTGTATGATCCTCCAAACCAAAAGCTTCACTTTGAGGGGGCTCTTGAGGGCCCATATATGCGAAGAGAAATGATGCCACACTCCGCCATCTGAGCTAAATGGTGTATGCTGATCTGACTGTGAAACATCCTTCTTTATCCCATCTCCATCACCACCTATCATTGTTGCCATCTTTGGGGAAAATTCTTGGAGTAAATAAAGGAACTTTTCTAGCTGTTCCATCTCATCCATTCTAAGGTTCCTTCTGAAAGATGGGGCCCAAGTCCCTCCCGGTACTTGTAGATCAAAGTTTGGTGAAACTAATGCCATCGGTGTAGAAGCTACCGCAAAGAGATACATGAGGGTATCCTGTAGAATGTAACCTCGACACCCCACCTATCTTTCCGAAACAAAAATGTCTAACCCCTGCCCAGACGAATCCTAATGCCAGCCACAATGATATCCCCGCACTATACGATACCCTTCTAGATGGAGGAAATATTGTGTTGCGATGCTGGAATCAAGTCCCACTCCTTCGCCCGACCATAATACCCTTGTCGAATTTTGACCATAGTCCACTGTCCATCGAACCAAGCTTCCTCAACCATTTGCATAACAATGTTAGATTGGAATCTTTGATATTTTTGATGCCCAAACCACCCATGTCCTTGCTCTTGTGAACTCTGCCCTAGGCAATGTCATGCCATCCCCTACTTCCGTCTCCATTGCCATGCCAGAGAAACCTTACTTGAATGGACTCTAGTTTCTTTGCAACCATCCTCGGGATATGAAAGATACAGAGATAATAGATGGGGAGGCTATCTGGTACTGACTTGCAAAGTACCATTCTTCCCCATAAGAAAGAAGTCTTGCTTTCCACCTTGCCAATCTAAATTCGTACCTCTGTATTATCCTATTCCAGTCACTGCAATGTAAGGCTCTTGAAGACAACGGAAGGCTTAGGTAGGAGATGGGAAACTCACCTACCTAGCAGTCTAAGATGAAGGTTGCCCTCCTAAGAGTCCTATCTTCCATATTCACACCCATTATGAGGCTCTTGCTGAAATTAACCTTTAGACCACTGACTTACTCCAACAATTCTAACAGCAATCTCGTGACATATAACTGTCTCTCATGCTCAGTTGGAAACAAAATGGTATCATCAGCATACGGCAGATAGGTAATATGAAGTCCACTTGTTCCAACCTAGAATCCTCTAATCAGTCTATGAGTTTCAGCTCTCACCCACATCCTACTAACCAGAACAAAGGGAAGATGGGACATCTGGTATCCTTGTCGGAATCCTCTACCACTGTGGAAATAGGTGGAAGGCTCCCCATTGACTAAGACTGAAAATCTGGTTGTCGTGGCACAAGCATGGATCATCCAATCCATCTATTATGAAACCCCTTTTAACGAAGCACATCAAATAAACATTGCTAGTTGACAGTCATATGGTTTCTGAAAATTCAATTTGAGGACTTTTCTCTTCCTCTGAGACTTCATTGCATACAAACATTCATGAGCAACCAAAAAATTTTCCTGTATGTGTCGCCCCTTGATAAAAGCCCCTTGGTAGTCATTGACCAATCCATCAATTACAGTGTCAAGTCTCATTGCCAGAAGCTTGGAAATGATTTTATAAGTCTCATTGAGCAGGCTAATGGATCTAAAGTCTAGGAGACTATGTGCACCTTGCTTCTTGGGAATGAGAACTAGGAACGTTTCATTGATACACCTCTAGTGCGCTTGCCCTTTTGGAACTCTTGCATTGCTAGGATGAGGTCTATCTTGATGATGTCCCAACATTTTGGAAGAAGACCATGGGGAAACCATCTGGCCCGGGTGCTTTGTCCTCTGCAAGAGAAAACACTGTCGTTCAGACTTCTTCATTTGAGAATGGACATGAGAGGGCCTCACTTTCATCAGAATAAATGCGAGGCAGAAGGTCCTCAACTATCGAAGGTCTAACCATGTTATCCTCAGTGAAGAGCTTGGAGAAGAACTCCCTGACCTGGCTTCTGATTTCCTCATTTCTAGTAATCAATCGGTCACCAACTTTGATGTAGTTGATTGAGTTGATCCTTCTCCTCCCTGAGACAATGCGTTGAAAATCAGCAGTGTTCCTATCCCCTTCCTTTATCAATTTCTCCTTGGATCTCTATTTCCAGTAAATTTCTTCCTTTAAGAGGATCTCATCAAACTCTTACCTGGGTCTGTTCCTAAGCAATCTGCCCAGTTCATCTAGAAGTCCAGCCTCTTCCAAACAATCAACAACCTCTTCTAAACAATCAAGTCCCTCAAGCTGTTCGAGAATCTTCTCCTTAGTTGCTTTCTAGGTAAAGACTTGGCTGCACCCTATGCTTTCAATACATGAGCCACATGTTTCATTTTACACACCAGTCTAGCCATTGCTGATTGCTCTTGTCTTTGAGCATTCCATGCCTGTCCAACAATGTCTATAAAGTAGGCCTCTCTGAATTAGTATTTCTCAAATCTGAATTTAGGCCTATTCGAATGTCTGCATGAGGTCTTCAACAAGATGGGCTTATGATCCAACACAGATCTTGCCAAGCAAAATACTTGAACATGTGGGTAGTGGTCCTCCCAGTCCACAAACACAAGGAACCTATCCAACTAAGAGCATGAAGGTTCTGCCTTCATATTGGACCATGTGAAGTGGGCATTTGACATCTTGATATCAATCAGAGCAACATTATTCATGAAACCCAAAAAATTCTCCATGTCCTCCGTCTGAGTGTGGTCGTCTGCCCTCTCACATGGTGCAACAACCTCATTGAAGTCTCCACATACACGTCACGCCCAGCCAAATCTATGATGGTACAGAAGTAATTCTTCCCAAAAAAGTCTCTTACCTTCCCTGCTTTGTGGCCCTTATACCTTAAAGAATTCCTAGGAGAAGCCATCCTTGACATTTTGGAAGTGGAGGGATATCACCCCTCTACCAACTTGTCTGTCTTCCGCCACCTCCTCTACCTCAAACTAGTTTCAAAGAATCATGATGTCTTTTACATGGTATTAGATCTAGAGATCTCCATATAGCAGTTTTGAGAGAAGTGATGCTTCTTTGTGGTTTTGCCTTTCTCTCTGGTAACATTGTTTCCTGCCCCACCCATCTCATCCTTGATCTATTGTAGTTTTGCTCTTTCTATCACCATGTACCTCCCATGACAATGTCACATATGAAATACTCTTATGTTGTCCTTCCCTTGGCTAAGACCATTGTCACATTTTTCCTGGGGCTTTGGCTTCGTGCTTCGTCATCATAGCCATCATTACCTTCCAAAAGAAAACATTGCCATCATTATCACTTGGCTTCTGCCATCTGCCATTGCATTGTTGTCCTCCAATCTATCTTCCACTTCACCATCATAGGTGTTTTTTTAAACAAAGTGGGTGGTACAACTATTGTATTAAATGAAAAAGGGATGTACAAGTAAAATCAGTAAGTTCCCAAAAATCTTTGTACATACAAGGACCACACCAAGCCAGTGTGTCCCAAACTAACGCCTCAATAAAATAAAAAGGGAAGAATTTTGGGAGTTCACATTATAAAGGAGTTCAGCGCACTCCCTCACTCTATCACAAATAAACAAAATCGTTGTCTCCTCCTCTTTGGCTTCCTTTCAAAACGTCTCGTTGTTTCATTCCCTCCATATAGTTCAAAGGGTAGTACATAGAATCATCCACCAGACGACTCTGTCTCCTCTAAGGGTCCAACTTCTTCCCCATTTCCCAATAAGGTGATGGACCTCACTCTGGCAGCCAATAGCGCACTGTGTCCTCGTCGCAAGCTCCTGCCACACCTCCTGTGAGTAGATGCAGCCTACGAATAGGTGGCCCTGGGTCTCTAACTCGTCCACAGAGGCAGCAAGTCGCAGAAATGCTTGGCAAAAACGGTAGCTGCCTATCCCGCTTAGGCAGCCTCCCATGAGAAATCTTCCAAATGAGAAGTCAGCGGGCTCCTGGGCATCCAAATCTGAGGGGCAAGGCTATGGCGTACCCTTCCATCGAAGATAATGGTGTAAGCCGACTTGCCTGAGAAGGTACCCTTCGTCCCCACCTCCAAGTCCACTCATCCTCTCTGCCTGGCTAAGGAGCAAAGTCTAGGAGAAAGCCACATGGGTCCTAAAGCTGCTCCATCTCCTCAAGTCTGAAGTTCCTCCGGAAAGTCGGTGCCCAGGTGCCTCTTGACAGTTGAGAGTCAAAAGTCTGAGAACTTGACCCCAGAGGGGTTGCTGAAAGTGCATAGAGGCTTGGGAAAGAGGCCTTCTGGGAGAAGTCGCTGCACCATCTATCCTTACAGAAAAGACATTGCCGTCTTGTCCAAGTTGGACCTGCACGTTGGAAGAGATAATGTCCCTACAAGTCAAGATGTCACGCCAAATAGGAGAAATGTGATATTATGATGCCAATGACAGATCCCAGTCTCTACTCCTTCCATAGTTCCTCTGCCTGATAGCTTGCGCCCACAGCCTATCCTCTCCCCTACCCAGCTTCCACAACCACTTGTATAAGAGAGCTAAGTTGAAGTCACTAACATTCTTGATTCCCACACCTCCTACTTCCTTGCTGGCGACCACACTCCCCCACTTAATATCATGCCATCCCCTGCATCTGTCCCCATTGTCATGTATGGCGATTTCGGCCGAAACCGAAATGTTTCGGTTTCGGACCGAAACGATCCGAAACTATCCGGTCGAAACCGGGCCGAAACCAAAACCCTGCAATTTGGAAAATAATAATAATTTATTTGATTTCGGATTGAAACTGACACCGAAACCGACACTGCCATCTTTGTCCATTGCCATGCCTAAAGAATCTACGTTGAATAGTTTCTATCTTCTTCACCACAATATTCGAGATTCGGAACATGGAAAGGAAATAAATAAGTAGATTGTCCAACACTTATTTGCATAGAACCAGTCTCCCCCCATGCGATAATAATCTAGCCTTCCAACTTGCCAATCTGGACTCATATCCTTGAACAGCATATTGCCAATCTGCACAATGTAGAGCACCTGAGGACAATGGGAGACCCAGGTAGGAGATAGGGAAAGCACCTATCTGACATCCCAAAATGCAAGCCGCCCTCTGAAGAGCCATATCCTCCATGTTCACCCCTACTAGTAGGTTTTTATCATAGTTGACCTTGAGCTTACTGACCTCTTCCAGTAATTCCAACAAAAGCCTGGCCATATATAGCTGACGCTCATTCTCTGCAAGGAATAAAAGTGTTGTCTGCATACTGCAAATGTGGAATAGATTGGCCTCCACTCCCAACCTGGAATCCCCTGATCAATCCTGCAGCCTCTGCTCTCAACCATACTCTATTCACCATCATAGGTGTTGTTAGTTGCCAGCTTGGACTTGCATCTTCATTTGATCTTGCAACTACTTCGACCATTTCCACCAACATTCTTGTTGCCTTTGCCATCATTGCAGCCTCTTGTCACCATTGTTGTTGCCTTCTCTTGGTCTCGCTGTCATTGTTGCAGTTGCTGTTGCAGCCCTTGGTCATCTTTGGTTCTATCATCACCTTTTGCTGTCATTGCCATTGCTGTCTTCAGTGTTGTCATCGGCCTTCTCTCAGCAGTATGTGCTTCCAACTTCTCTGCCCCTATCTTCGCTATTCAACACCACCCATTGTAGGTCTTTCCATGGACAGATCAGGTGAAGAAAGAGAAGAGGTCCCCTCAGTAGGCCCAATACATGCACTCATCATGGTTTGTCTTCAGATCTAGGCCCATGGGTGTAAGAAGCCTCATATTAAAAAACTAGAATAGTTTTCTTTTTCCAAAACCAAATAGAGCTTGGGGAATGAAAATAAAACATTAGGATTTAATCATTTGGTGGCTTTACGAAGCTATCCCAAACCTAATTGCACCTTGCGGGAGTGATTTTTTAAAATCACTTTTTATTAATTTAATTTACTTCGATCTGTTTGGTGCTTGTGATATCGAATCAGGGTGATCCAATATCCCTGTGTTTGGACTTAAATTCCCCATGAGAACAGAGAAGGAAGTTTAATGGGGATTTTAGGGATTTGGAGTGAATAGTTACATTGATTTGGGTCAAACATGTGGATCTGTGTATCAGACCTCTCGCACTGGCCTCAGCTGGGGTCATTTACATTGATCAAATGATCGAACACCCTTGATTAACTGTCATTAATCATGTTCTATAAATGAGATCACTGATGAAAGAATAAGCAAGTATAAATGAAGCCTAGTCTGAATTCGTACCAAAAGTTATATCATTCTCTGGATGGTCCATGGAGCTTGGTTCCTTTTAATGGTTTTTGAATTAAAACTAAGCGATCATAATCAACATGGGTCACCATGGACATGGAGATCAATGCATCGGGTCGTTTTTGGTTATCTTACTACATGTAAGCCATTTTTTATTTTTTATTGTTGAAATACCTTTGCCCACTCTGAAAAATGATTTCTGATTTTTACAGATTTTCCTCTTAATTTTATGATTTTTGTTTGGTCATTTCACATTTTGTGGGTGTGAAATTTGGCTAATTAAAAAAAATCTGATTTCATTAGTGTCATGAAAGTGGCATTAAGATTTCTATCTACATTGAAGGTATTAATGGTGTTCATAATGGTGGGTATGATCGACTTTCTTTTTAAAAAAATGGCGTTCAGTAATGATGGACTTAAGTTCAAAGCACCCACTTAACTTGATGGAATTCAAAATAAAAGCACGCACAATGGGCTTATTCATAACATTAAGTGCTAAAGGATATTATTAATGAATGAAAGGAAGGATAATGAAATCAAGGATCCATGAGAATCCAAAGCCGACCCTCTAGAGATGACCTTTATACCAAGTCAAGTAGACATTACCTATTAACCATTAAAAACCCAATTGGGAACTGATAAGATTTCAACAGCTAATGAGTCTTTGGTAGGCCCATTAAGGATCCACGACCCACTATTATGCTCAATTGCACAACAAAATTGAGATCAAACAGCAAACTTGATTCAGAGATGATCCAAGGAGAAAAGATCAAACATCAAAACATGATATTTCATGGATTTTTTTCCCTTTTGTTGGCTGGGATCTGTCAAAAATGCCATCATAGCCCTGGCCCACAGCCAGGCTGCTGTAGTAGGTGAGGCCACTATCACATCCCTGGCCGCTGCAAGCAAGATGCTGCTGGTGACTTTGGTAGCTGGAATTAGAAACAGCCAGTGTGGTGTGGCTACCATTTCGGTCAGGGTTCCACCAGTAGACTGGCTGCTATAACTGGGCTGTGAGACAACCAAAGAATCTGCAATTCAGCCATCATCTAGGCTGTCACCGGTGCATCATAGGCCTTTGTAGCTGGTGCGGCAGTGCCTGTCAACAATGCCACTGGAACCTTGGCTATTGCAACTTGGCCTTAGCTAGGGAATATCAGGATGAATGATGTAGTGGTTGGGGCCTCTGTCATGGCTCTAGGCAATGTGGATGGGTTGCTGTGACGACTTTGGTTATTCATAACGCCGGTAGTGACATCCTGCTCGCTATTCAGTCAAGGGCATTGCTGATTGTAGATCTGTAAGTGGCCTGCTGTTGATGCAGCCAGGGGCATGAAAGTGCAACTCTTGTAGTAGCTGAGGCCACTGTAGAGATGGAGGGGGAGGGAGGTAGGTCCTGTTTTTTATGAAGGTGACCTTAAGGACACAGTTCATTTAAATAAAACAATGGAAATGCAAAAACAAGAATAAAAGAACATAACCCAGAAACAAAAAGTGAACCTTTTACCAGGATGGTAAAAACCAGATCTTTTCATCACATTGCTGAGGCATGATCCTCCATTTCACAACCATCACAGGGACTGATTCCAGCCAAGCCCAGTTCACAGCATTGATCTGAAATTAACATGTGTGAGTGATTTAACAGTAAACCTCCCACCCGGATCTCATCTCTATTGTCTTTTTTCCTCTGCCGATAGATTTATCTTGTTGGAGCTCAAGATTCCATCCAATTCCATGAAGACTATATGTGATTACATTTTCAATATAATTCATATGATGATAAAATTGTTTGTTTCTACTTAGAAGTTTTTTATGAAGGTAGATTGTACCACAATTGTATCAAGTAAAAAGGAAAATGGATGTACACGTATGCTCAAGAAGCTCCCAAAAAATCCCTATACAAAAGGGTCACACCAAGATGGTGAGGACCACACTAACCCTCCAGTAGAACAAGAAGAGGGGAGTTGAGGAATTCACATTACAAAGCAATTCTGTCCATTTCCTCACTTTGTCATAAATAAAAGAGACAAGAGAGTCCTCAGCTCTAGCCTCTCTTCTAAAAATCCTATTGTTCCGTTCACCCCACAGGGACCAGCGTAGCATGCAGAATCAGCCATCACACAATACTATCTCCTCAGAGGGGCCAAGACCTATCCCAGGATCCAGTAAAGTGCTGCACCTCTGTCTAAAGGCCAAGTGTACAACATGCTCTCAAGGCTAACCCGTCCCACACCCCCCGCGAGTAGGAACAACCTACGAACAGGTGGTCCAATGTCTCATCCTCTTGACTGTACAAGCAACAAATCGACTGCATGCCCGGGACTAATTGAAGCAATCGGTCTCGAGTGGGTAGCTGTTGCACCCGTCATTTTCTTGATGTAATTGAGACAACTTCCTCGAGCCAATCGAGGTTAATCACACTACGCTTCAACGACGGTCGGAATAGGGCGCAAAGCTAGTACTGTCGCTCCATGGAACTATCTCCGCATTCCAGGACTCCCGGTCAAAAACCTCATTAATCACAAATTCCTCGAAGCGATCGAGATGATTGAGGGCAAATCAAACCCACAACGACTTATGAACGGCATGAAGGCAAGCTTGGCTATAATCTCGGACAAATCTCCGAATCTCGGGAATTTCCGTCGGATGTATGGGATAAAACAAAACAACATCTCAGCAAGAGGATGCACATGTGGAAGATGTTCACTCACCAACGGAAAGTACGAGACGATCCCGATGGAAACAAACTTCTCCCCTTGATCAATGGCGCGGAGAAGACCAAAGAACAAATAAAGGAGAAACCTTTCTTTCCTCCACGCATCCTGGCTGTCAGCGAACCAACAAAAAGGGACAAAGTTAGGGTTTTAAAGGGGGTGCCGCCTTTTTTAACCCACCTTGACAAGGTGGGGATCCGGGTGAGGCCGTGCGGGGCCACTTGACCCCGGTGGGGCCCGCACGGTGTCAAACGGACCACTGCGGGGTCGTTTGACTCCGGCGGGGCTCCACCGGGGTTGCACGCCCCCACATGGGGTTGTTTGAAATGACCCCTATTGGGTCCATTTCACCCCTGTGGGGCAGTCCGGGGTCATTTGACCTCGAGACTCCCCAACTTGGCCCCACGGGGCCACCGCCTTCCCCTCCGGGGTCATTTGACCCCGGTCCTCTTTTCTCTTTAAAAAAAGGAGAAAAGAGAAGGAAACCCACTTTGTCAAGGTGGGATTCAAAAATCAACCCACCTTGTCAAGGTGGGCTGGCTACCTGACATGGGTCTGAAGGAGCGAAAGGAGAAGAAAAAGACAAGATAGAGACACGGGCACTCGGAGAAGATCCAAGGCGCAAGGAGTTCTTTGTTCTTCTATTTGGCCTACTTGAGGGTATGAACTATAAATACCCTGGGTCTTGTATTTATCCCCTTGGAGGCTATGTTCTGTAGTTTTCTGTGCGTTTGGGCGGCAGAGTAATGTAATTTCTTGATCTAATCGAGAATTACATAAATGTCTTTCCCAAAATTGCAAGAAAACCCATAAGTTTTGTAATTGTAGTTGTATCCTGTAAGTTTCTTAAATTGTGGCTATACGCCTATATCCTGTGTTTGTGCGGTGGCTCTTTGTATAGTAAAAATTTGCCGACAACCTCTTGTATTAACACAAATTATGAATATATCACCAATGTTTATATGTCTGTGTAATTGCATATAAACCTCGGTTGCCAACAAAGTTACGTATATGCCCCTACTTTATTAGGGATGTCTGTGTACACTTTTTGTAAGCCCCAAACTTATCCTTATACCCGTGGGTATTGCCTAACCATGTTTGCATCTAGGTATCACTAAAACCTTGCCCTTGGCCTCCAAAGAGAAAATTACCAAAGTGCCCCTGGATTCCAGAAATGGCCAAACAACCTCTGAACCTTCCAAAAATTGCCCGAGTGCCCCTGGAAGTTAGAAAGTGCATACAGACATTCACCCAGTCTAGAAATTGCGTAAAGCCCCTGGCCTGGCCTCAAATTATTAAAATACCTTTGGAACCCACAAAATTACCAAAATACCCCCTGAGATCCAGAAATCGTCAGGATGCCTTAATGTCTCCGGCCTCCTGTAAATTACAAATATACCCTCAAATCATAGGGTTTTGCCTAACCAAACAAGGCCTTTGATCAAACCCTAATTTCATCAATACCTTTTGTTGTAGAGGGGAGTTAATTGTGAGCAATGCAAGTGAGTATGCTCTTAGTGTCAGAACCTATGTAAAGGATTCTAGGGTTTCTTTGACAATTAAGCAAGGGTGTTTGGACTTTATGCCAATGTAAATACGACTACGGTCAGTGGGGAAAGGTTATACTCTCGAACCTAAATCGTTTGATTAAATTAAACCCACGGAATGAACCACGCGCAGGCTTGCTAACAACCTCACATGTGCACCAGTATAAATTTCCCTTTTCTCCAAGAAGGCTAGAAATTTATGTCTATCTCTCACCACGTAAGAAATTCGTGACCAACAGTAGCCTCATGTGGGAAATCCTCCAAGTGAGGACTTTCACCTTCAGTGGACTCCAGGACCTCCAGATCTGCGGGGCGAGGCTGTGGCGCACCCCTCCATCAGAGATGATGGCATAGGCAGACCGAACCGAGAATGTCCCTTCCCTATCTCATCTCCATGTCCACGTATCCTCCCTATGGAAGTGCGGGGCAAAGTCGCAGAGGAGGAGTAAGAGGTCTTGGAGTTGCTCCATCTTTACGTTCTTGAGGTCCCTTCTGAAAGTCGGCGCCCAGATGCCCCCTGAAAGTTGGGGTCAAACACCCGGTCAACTGACCCCAAAGGGTCAAGAGAGACAACAAAGAGGCTAGGGAAAGATGACTCCAAAGTGAAATTGTCACACCACCTCTCCTTCCAGAAAAGACATCAGTAGTCTTTCTCTAGACGGACCCGAACGCTGGAGGAGATGACATCCCTGCAAGTCAAAATGTCACGCTAAATGGGAGAAGCCTGGGATAGAGCTAGTGTGTCCAAATCTCAAATCCTCCTATCGTAGTACCTCTGCATGATCAAATGCACCTAAAGACTTCCATCCTTTGCACCCAATCTCTACAACCACTTGAACAAGAGAGTCAGATTAAAGTTTGCAACATCCTTGATCCCTAGACCCCCCTATTCCTTACTCGCAAGTCGCAACAGCCACCCTCCTTCACCTGATGTCATGTCAACCCTTGCATCTCCCCCCACTCCCATGTCAGAAGAATCTCCCCTGAATACACTCAATCTTTTTCACCAATCTTTGACTCTTCGGGATCCGGAACATTGAGAGAAAATAGATAAGTAAGATGTCGATCTGCATAAGACTAACCTGTCCCCATAAGATAGTAGTCTAGCCTTCCCACCAGCAAGTCTGGCCTCATACCTCTGAATAATGGGAAGCCAATCAGCACACCACAGAGCATCTGGGGACAGAGGGAGTCCCAGGTAGAAGATAGGGAAATCTCCTATCTGACAACCCAATATGCACGCCGCCCTCTGGAGAGCCAAATCCTCCATGTTAAATCCAACAAGCATGCTCTTGTTAAAGTTAACCTTCAGACCAATCGTCTCCTCTAGCAATTCCAGAAAAAATCTAGCCACATATAGTTGCTGCTCACCCTTTGCCAGAAACAGAATAGTATTGTCAGCATACTGCAAGTAGGTGACTGAAGGACCCCCCCTCCCAATCTGGAAACCCTTGATCAGATCTGCAGCCTTTGCTTTCTGCCACACCGTGCTAAGCACATGAGCCACAAGCACAGAGAGGAGGGGTGACATAGGATCTCCCTACCCCAGGCCCTGTCATTGTAAAAGAATGAAGACGGCTTCCCATTGACGAGGATGGCAAAAGAAGTAGAAGAGATACAGGCCCAGATCCAGCCAATCCATTTATCACCAAAATCCATCTTCTCCAATACATCAAACAAGCATAGCCAATTGACCCTATCATAAGTCTTATCAAAGTCCAACTTCTACTTGAAGTTGGATGGAAGAACTGATGGGTAAATCACAGAAATTGAATCAGTTGGTACTTGGGTGGGAAGAACTGAGTGAACGTGTGAAAACATATATGTTTTTGTTACTTCGTTTGTTTGTCTATCTAAAATATGTAAATAACAAATTTCATTAAAACAACAGACCCGTGAATTGCACTATGTGAGTTGGAGAAGTGCATGGACTGGATGACCATTTATGCTTCTGTAGATCAGTTTATAGAATCCTAGATTGTCTTCTCAATTTGCTATCATTTTCTGTATCTTTTGTTCTTAGAGAATTTCTCTACTTTTTCCCCTTGTTTTCTGTGTTCAAACAGCAGAAATCATCAAGCCTAATTAAATATTTTTCCCCTAAACCTCTATTTAACTTTCTTCAGATTTGAGAATTAAATTCATATGAACCTAGTAAATGTAGCTCTCTCTCTCTCCCCACATGTGTGCCTGTGTGTGTGCACGTGTGGCTGTATCACTCACACGTTCACTCTCATGCACATGTGCATTGCTATTTCTGCTGCAGGTGCGCACATCCATTTGTGCATGCATGTGCACATGTGTGGCTCTATCACTTACACATTCACTCATGCATGCGTGTGGTTATTTTTCTGAAAAGAATAGTGCTGCACTGGTAGTGACACTGTCAGTAACATTGGTAAATCATGACATGGCACAAGTGAGTTGTCCATTCTACTGGCTGCGTGAACACCCATAATTGGAGATATTTGTTACAGATATTTCTAAGAGAAGGGTTTGGATAAGGGACTATGGTGGGCTTTGAATTGCTGCTGATATCGCTGCTATGGTGACCAAAGAGAAGGGATGGCTGCTGGAGATAATCAAGTTACTTCATTGATGATTGTTTGTACATTAATGCTTGTGAAATTCAGATGAGGTAGCACTACTTGGCAGCAAACTATGGATTCACAGAGCAACTTCTCTTTCAACCACTTTCTTGAAAATCTCTCCTCCAGCCTGTTAGGCAAAATCAATCCTGTGCCCTTCCACTTATTATCCCCTCACACCAATTAGAATGAAATGGTGCTAAAAGAATAGAACAAACCACTAATCCCTGTTGTTTCTGGAGTTTTGTTTTTGTGTGTGTGTTTGTGTCTGGTTTCCCAGTTGGTAGTACATGGTACTGTTGTTCCTTGATTGATCATGAACACTTCCCACCTGAATTGTACAAAAATGAAGTCTATACTCAGTAGGAATTAGATATAATAGTGGAACAGTAACTGGAATTCTCTAGCGGCATGTTTAGATTGATTAGTTGACCACATTTCCCCCTTTCTGAGTAAAAAAAAAAACTGAAGTTTTAGTTTGAATGAAATCTGTGACCTTCACGAAATCATAGAATCACTGCTTTCATAGTGGACATCGATGTTGCAGTCTACAGCAGAGAACTTACTGAGTAGCTCTGGTAGTTTCTTGAGCATATCTAGTCTGAAATCAGTTCAGCAAGAAGATGCAAAATGACTATAATACTCCAACAAACTTATCCAATGGAATCCGAGAATGGTGAAAGAATGCAGTCATCACTTACATCTTTTGAGAAGTATGGTGTAACAACGTAGTCATCATCCTGCATTTCTGTGGAAACCAAAAGCACGAAGAGATGCATCTGCATGCTGCTCATTCAGAAGCCATTTGATCTTGGAGACATGACAGAGATGGTTGATCGTGTCATACACGCATTCATTTCTGGATTGAACCGAAAGACTAAGTCTTCGTTTCTTTTTCACCAGCAGGGTCTGCTGTGACTTGTACATAAAAAGTATAATACAAAGAAGAAGCATGAAGGTACTGTTAAATTTTATTGGATTGGACCATCCAACTCAAAATATTCAGATGTTGAGTGGAGAGGGCACCACAATTATAATCACATTATATTTTATTTTAACCCGTTTTTAATACCGGACTATTCTCTAATACGCCCCCTCACGTGCAAGCCGATTTTAGGCTCTGTTACGTGGACCATGACAAACACAGGGTGCGCGGCCCAGATCATAACCATGGGTTCTGATACCATGTTAAATTTTATTGGATTGGGCCATCCCACTCAAAAGTCAAAATCTTAAGATGTTGAGTGGAGAGGGCACCACAATTATAATCACATTATATTTTAACCCGTTTTCAATATGGGACTATTCTCTAACAGGTACTGCCAAGAGGAAATGAGAGAGGCTATTGCTTGGAAAGTGAATATGCAATAGCCACCTTAATGGCATCCATTTGCTTAGATGTTCGTACATGTCTTGTATCACAGGTATATTACATGTATCAATTTAACTTTGTGATTTTGCAGGTTAGGAAGTTGGAGCGGCATCTCGTCTCCCGCTGGTGCAAGAAAGGATTGAAACCACCAAACCATAGTCTACTCTTGGAATGTAAACAATGTATGAAGTCTCCATCTCTCTAGAAGAATTCTTGATCGATGAGTGATATATGATTGATGTTCATATTCTCAGTGCCTTAATTGACTTCTCTATTGCATATGCCTGGAGTTGCATCACTGCAAATTATTTTCTTCCATGATGATATGCACACGTGCCCGTGCCGACCTGCTCAAGCACCTATTGCTTTCGATGTGTTTTTTAGGCTGTGTTGACATGGTTTTTAATTGAAAGTACCTTTAGGATTTCATAAGTTTTGGCTCAGCTATTTTGATTAGAAGATAATAGCTTCTAGAAGCCATTTATGCAGTTTTGAGGCTATTTTTCTCTTTCAATCAAAGCCTCTAAATTGTAGCTTCCCAAGCGAGGGTAAGAACTTAATTCTCAAGGATGGTTTACTTCTTATAATCACCCAAAATCGGTTATAACCATTTTTAAGTTGTACTTTTCATATTGAAAACGGAAGTTGTGGAGGGGTTTCTGCTAATTTTTTTTTGTCAAACACGGTGTTAATGATTTTGATCATCTGCTAATTTCCAGGACACGTTTGCTGCCTTCAAGTTTAGCAACTTCAGGCGTTCGGGCGCTTGCTTTTCCATGGGAAAAGTGAGAATCATGTTTGCTGCACATTTTGGTGTGTAGTTGGCATGCAAACATCCATGGGTGCGCGGTGTGCCCATCTCCTCCACGCAGTTTTGTGTCTGTCGCGAGTCTCATCAATCTGCATGAATCAAAGGACACGCGGGTGTGCAGCTCGTATTCTGCAGTAAACATTACTTACTTTAATCCGAAGATACATCCCCCCAACCCAACCCGTAAGCTTCTTAACTAATCACGCAATTCTCTAAGCAACAATGTGGTACGTAGCGTCCCTGAGACGGGTGAGGAGTCCAAAAAGGAGAAACTGTTGTACAAAGTTGGTTGAAAATAGTGATCCTCTTACAGTCGAAGCAAATGGCATCTTTCATGGTCTCCCAACAATGTATTTATAACTACGGAAGGAGACCGTGCTCCGGGCGTGTTTGGTTCTGCTTATGGACAAGATTTTTTTTTCATGATCCAGTAAAGAGAGTAAAAGTTGATCTTGACTAATTTTTAAGAGGATTTCAAAAGTTTCATTTTTTTCTCTACGTCTCTCTCTCTCCTCCTTTCATAATCCCTCCCTTTTTTAAAGAAAATCCTAAGTGCCGTTAACTCATCCAGGAACATTTAGGGCGCATTTGAAACAGATCGAGGGTGAAATTTTTTTTTCAAAATTCCTTAGAGAGAGAAGAAATATTTTTTAGATAATTTTTGGAGATTTTTTAATTCTATTTCCTTCCTTCTTATCTCTCTCTAAATCTTTAAATCTATTATAAAGTAAAAATTGACGAGACATTAGCACATTTAGAAAAAAAATTGGAGGAGGAGGAATTTTAATAATTAGAGAGTTCAAAATCTCTCTCCTCAGTACTTTTCAAACGCACCCTCAGTGGAAGCGAAGATTTCAACGACGGGAATTCCCCCGTAAAAAGAACCAAATGCACCCTTGTTCCACCTCAGCATGCATTACGTGGACATGAAACCCCCACTCCTGAGCGCCTTGACTCCAATCCTAACGTTTCTCTTCAGTTTAGGTCCGGATCCAGGTTCAAACTCCCGAGGAGTCAGGTTTAAAAAGGATTTATAATAAAAGTTGTACACTCGTTTGGTGTCTTCTCTTGACACCCAATGGAACACACACTATACCTGTCTCTTTATATAAAACGTCAACATTTATTGTCATCTGGTGACGTGGAACAACTCATCGGCGTATTAAACAAAAATAAAGAGAGAGAGAGAGAGAGAGAGAGAGAGAGAGAGAGAGAGTCTGACTTATATTTGTTGGCGGATTCTGTGGCTGAGGGGAACTTTGTAGACGGGTAAAGATATCGGATATTCGGATCTAGTCCACCTCCAAAATGGCATGATGGGGGGACAACAGGGTGGAGGCGCAAACGTTGCGCCGGTGCGGCCGAAATGGCGCTGCCACACATCTTCTTCTTTTTCCCCCCCCGCAGTGCGCTGGGTCCCCCCCGCGCCGCACACGTAATCGATGAGAGGCATTTTTGTCAACCCACCGCACGTCTCGCCGCGATGCCGCCAACAGCCACGACGCAGACGGGAGCCACAGTCGTCGATAGGTTTGTCGCGCGAGAACGACGCGACGACGACCGGGGCGGGGACTTCTCGCTAATCTGTAGCTTTAGCTGAGCCCACCCGCAACACACGTTATAAGATGTCATTATTGTAGGATTGCTCCATTTGTACATGTGAATACGTTCTTGAGTTTGTCCATCATCAGTGCATGAGAATATGTCAACGACAGAAAAAAAAAGAAATAAACTTAAAGCTATTCAACTCGACTATCTGATCCCATGATTAGACTGTGAATTTAAAAGTGACAAAAAAAAGAATGGTAAATAATATGTGCCCACAACATTGCTCTGTAAACTTACGACAGAAATATATCAGGGGAGCGGTTCAATGATGATACGTACATGATTTGGGATTGGTGGGGTCACATACGGACGCTCTCTTCCAACCGATAACAAACCGCGGCCCGGGAGAAGCGCAGCTGCACAATCTATCTAGTACGCCCATGGGCCCCGCTTCAGGCTTTCACCAACCAAACCGGGACACCTGCCTCGGACCTCCATAATCCATACACCGTCTCTATTTTTTTTAATGATATAGAATTTAGTACATTAGTATTCCGATTCTACGCTAAATGAGTGAGATCTGAGTTCAAATTTTGTGACACTCAACTCAAGCGTGTGTATATATATATATATTTTAAATTTATATTTGTTAAAAAATAAATATGAGTCAAATAAACACCCAGATAGCCTAATCTGGTACTTCTATATCATGAGGTGGAGTGCCCGTAAGACCCAGTGAGGATCCTCCCGCCTCCAACCTAATCTGATCGGATGCCGATTCCCTCCTCCAACCCCCTTACATTTTGTCGCGTTGTGTCGTAGACTCGTAGTCGTCGGCACGAGAGTCCACAGTGAAATCGTATTTTTACGGCCGCGGGGAACACAACAAACAGTAACAACTGCCATCCATTGGAGCCCCACTTTGCTTGATCAGGCAATTAATTTATTCATAAACAAAAAGAGAGGCAATTAATTTATTCATGAACAACTAGTGGAGTGGGCAGCCATCTCTGCTCCAAGCAAAAGCCAGTTCCAGACACACGGGGGAAGGGGAGAGAGAGAGAGAGAGAGAGAGAGAGAGAGAGAGGGGGACGGCAGGTGGACGGGGAAGCAGCCATCTAGTCTCGTGACCATTGGGGGTGCAATGCGGAATAGGATGCTTCGTCGGGGGGGTGGGAGCTGCAACTGGGAGTGACTGGCGGCGGTGGTGTGGGGTTGGGTGGGGTGGGGGGGGGGGGAGGAGACAGGGCGGTGGGTGTGATTGATCGGGGATGATGTCGCAATTGCTGCTGTTGCTGGGGGCGGCGAAGCTGCGCAGAGCCCCGCTGTTCCTCCTCCTCCGGTCTCTACCGTCGCCGTCGGGTTTGGTGGTGCTGCTCCTGGCGGCGACGGTTGCCGCCCCCAGGTTATGCGGAGCTGTTAAGGGTGAGCAAGCAAGCACATGCCACCGTCTTGTTTGGCTCGTTTTCTGCTCTCTCCAATTCAGCGATTGCTCTCGCCATCAAATCATGTACAGAATTATAGAGAATGTATACGTACAACAGTAGGAAGGAAATTAATGGTGGAGTTCCCAAACTATGCGCTGGTTTCGTCTCCGACTCCGAGTTCCTTTTCCATGCACACATTTTCTGTTTCTCTGGGTTTTTTTTTTTTTTTAGGGCGGGGGGGTTCCTGGGTTGCGACAACGACTGCTTTGCTGGGTTTATTGTCTTCAGTAGATTGATAAAGAAATAAGGAAGAAAGAAGCATAAAGAAAGAAAACGGAGAGCAGTTCTCCAGCAATTTGTCGAAATTGTAAGAACCGACCAGTGGGTTTGCATTTTATGTGCCCAGCTTATCAACGCTGGTGAGAGTAGGACCCGAAAGGAAAACATATATGCGTGCAATACAGTATCACAGTATCGGTCTCTCTGTTGATCTGTAGTTACCTGCTAAATTCTTCGACAGCATTGTGGAAACAACTCATCCTTCATTTTTTTACCTGTCCCACTAGACATTTTGCAGATCCCCCAACACCTAGCAACTATGAGAGTTTCCGCAGTTGAGTCTGATCATCATCTATTAAGCTAGTGCAAAGCATCGCTAACTGTAGCTGGACTTTCTTCAAGGCAACTTAAGAGATACCCTTCTTCCCCTATTTATGGTAGTGACGTATCAGATTTGGTCTCTTAGTTGGCCTTGCAGATCTCTAGACACTTCATGGCATGGCAGAACTTGTCCATCTGTGATCTTGGATGAAAGGTAGAATGGAACTGAACTTGATCAGGAAGTAAAACCGTGAAGGATACAAGCCATAAGAGCAAAAGAAGAAGCGTAACACCAAAATATTTCCCTTTGTAGGAAAACTAAACATCTGTTCTGTCTGTGTAGTTCTTCCATTGCTAAAACACTAGGTGACTGGTTGACTGATTTGACTGATGCACCTGCTCTGATTGGTAGCTATAATTTTATTTCCACCATAATCCTTTCTGTTTGTTTCATATTGGCCATCAAAAACTTTCTCAGTTTCAATTTTACGGTACACCAAGGGTAGTCTGGAATAGCATCACCTCCTACTACCTTTCCTTTTTTCACACCTTTCTATTTGTATTGGACTTCTCCACATCAAGTATTCTATTTAGGGCCTCCCCCGTCATTTTTGAAAGCTGATGTTTGCTGTCTGGGCCTAAGTTCTGTTGGCCACGGTTGAACATTGAAACACATTGAGAGAGGAGAATATTCTTTGGAAGACAATCATCCAATACAAACATTGCAAGAATCATGGCAATTTTCATCTGGAAACTGACGATAATACCTATCTATTGCCTTTATGGAAAGGGATTTAAAAAGTAAGGTCACTGTCGGAGATTGTTTTCAGTAGGAAGGTCGTATTCCTAACTGGCACCTGGAACTAAGGAGAGGTCTTAAGGAGGATGAAGAAGTGGAGTATTTATGTTTAATGCATCTACTCAGTTCGGTCCAAGTTGCACTAAATCAACTGGATAGTTTTGTTTGGAGAAAAGATAATGGGCAGTTCACTGTGAAATCACTGTATGCATTGCCTGAAAGAAAATTTCCAACATGTCCCAAATATGGTGAAGTGTGGAAGGTGAAATCCCCCCTCAAGGTTACGGCTTTCATGTGGTTGGTATTTGATATGAGAATAATTACTTAAGTTTATAGAAGGAAAGGAAGAACGGATTGTGATATCATTTGCCCTCCCTGTGGAATTGATTCTGAAGATGTGGACCACCTACTGGTTGCCTGTCGGTCAGCACAGACATATGGAGGACAATTTGTCTGCTAGCTTCATTCAAAGCTAATTTCATTACAGTGCATGATATGTGGATTAACCTCGTTCTTTTTTTTTGGAAGGTGGATTTACCTCATTCTAAAATCCTAAAACTTATCGTGCATGCTGTTTGCAGGGGTTTATGGAGAGAGTGCAATGATCATATAGTCCAGGGAAGTAAAATTTATGTTGAGAATATCTGTTCAAGAGCCATTTCTTTTGTTTATAATTGGATAGATTTTTCCTAGGTCCTCATTAGATAATTCGAAAAGAGAATTGAGGGCTCCTTCAGCCTGGTTTCTCTCTTTTCCTTGTAAGGATGAGGAACCTCTCCTTCCTCCTCCTTTTATTGTACTACCGCTGTTTATTTAATGAAATTGGTGGTGCAATCTACTACTTCTTTCAAAAAAAAACTCCTCTGGCCACGTTGTGTTGAAAAAATAGGTCGCTGCAAATTATATGCATTCTCACAAACTGGAAACTGTCTCAACTTCAGTACTCGTTCTTCCCACCTTATGTTCTACTGTGCTTCCTTTCCCATTCTTCTGCCTTCTTCCAACTGCATGCATGTGTGTGAGAGCACTGTGATCGCCACATGTTTGATGGACATTGTTGGCCTTCCTGGAGCAAGGACAGCAACCCACAGCCACTTCCACCAATGCTTCTGCCACAGAATTGCAACAGCACAGCTGCATGCCTGCATGCACCTACAGCACGTGCCTTACATCTGTGGCCATCCTGCGCTACTGCAACTCACTGCCATCTCAGCAGCCTCATCCACATGATTCCCTCCCATTGCTGGTAACCTTTTCCCTCACATTTCCCACTTCTGTCCCTCCTCCTTGTGAAACCTCTTCATGAGAAAACAATCTAACCCACCAACCCTGTGAGCTTGTCTTTGTCTTTTCTGATTAATTTAGGAGAACCAACAAAACCACCAAGATCCCCCTTCTTAGTCCATTGACTTGTTAACTTCTGGTTAAACACAATAGGCAACCCAGCACACAACATAGCGCATTACCTCATCAAACAATCCATTTACATTGTCTTTACATGCTGTTGATGCCCGTTCATTGTCACATAGTTGCTTGCTATGTATTTGCTGAGTCCTATGCACTTCACTCCTCTTTGCTGTGATTCTCTTACCTGTAGAAAAAAAAACACAGCATGTAGCATGAAAGAAAAAGAATAATTCCACCAAAAGGGTGAGTTGAGAGCAAGTGACATTTCCAATAACCATTACATGCTTGCTGGTTTATTGTTCCTGCAAAATTTGAAATTGCTTGGCATTCAGCTTCATGCATGCTCTGGGTTGTCCCATGTCACCAGGAGATTTAGTTATCTGATCTATGGACACATAGAGCACCATTTGACTGTTTTTTTGAAAAGGAAGGTTCATCCTCGAAAGAGCGTAATGTTGGTTCATGAAGGTTTGCACTTGACTGAGATCCACGGGCAACCGTGAGATGTATAACACGCCCTTTGGTTACATGGAGATAAGGGGTTAACATTGAGAATATATTAATCAAAGTCTAACACTGAAGTTCCTGACATTCTTGTCCAAGCTGTTATCTGAAATATTAGAAGGCAAGAAATGTGGGGAATAATTGGGAGAATGCCCATATTCAGGAAGCAATTTTGCTTTCCCCTCCTTTTTCCCCCCTCATTTGGTGAAGCCTTTAAATGGTGCGAATAAAAGAGATGTGGTGGGCCTCAGAGGAGAGTGTGAAAGTTTTGTCTTTTTCCTTTTTTTTGGTGACTGGTAGACTGGTAGCTTGTTGTTTTAGAACTAGCTTTTTGGTGAACTATTTCCGAGTTTTTTGGCTGTAGAGTGGGTACATGAGCTGCTATTTGGCTGCCTTATTTTTGGCCATTTTTGGTGCATGTGCAGGGAGTTTGCCAGTTTCCTGTGGATTGGAGTCTCATATTTTAAATGAAAGGATATAATCTCGCCTTGTTCTGAGAAAAAAAAACAAAGAAAAACATACAGCCCTCCTTTTAAAGTCTGTGTAGTACATTCTTTCACCTAAGATAAATGGAAATAATTTCTGCTAATGTGTTTAAATTATAGCATAACTAACTGGCAGTATGATTTTTATCTAAATGCCAATCATGAAATTGACATGTTTGTTTTCTTTCTTCTGGGTAGAATAGGTATATGAATTTTCTTACAGTTCATTGAAGGTCGATACATATAGAAATGACTGGCTGAAAGCTACTGATTGCTACATTACACCAGTTCTATAGATGCATTCAATTGCATCTACTTTCTCAAAGGATTCCCTTGGTTATTTATTCAGCCCTGGCTTTCCTTACTAGTGTTGACGTGTTAGCTCTTTTTTTGTGAACGAACAAGTAACAATCTTCATTTGGTACCTGCGGTTCTATAGGCTACTTACTTGGTTGATGCTTTTTCTAAATGGTTTTATCTTCTTTGCAGAACCATTTGCCCTTCGCATCAGCTGTGGGGCTCGTGAAAATACTCATACTCTGTCAACTAACACCCTTTGGTACAAGGATTTTGGTTACACTGGTGGAAGAATAGCAAATGCAAAACTTCCGAGTCTCATCACTCCTCCGCTGAAAACACTTCGTTATTTTCCTCTGTCTGATGGCCCTGAAAATTGCTATAACATCAACAACATTCCACGTGGGCACTATTCAGTGAGGGTCTTCTTTGCTTTGGTTGCAGAACCTAATTTTGAGAGTGAGCCTCTGTTTGATGTTTCTATTGAAGGAACTCAAATTTATTCTTTGAAGCCTGGTTGGAGCACCACGGTTGATCAATCATTTGTTGAAGCCTTGATATTTGTCACAGATGCCACCATCTCTTGTTGCTTCCATAGCACTGGCCACGGGGATCCTTCAATCCTTTCCATAGAAATCCTACAGGTTGATGATAATGAATACTATTTTGGTCCACAATGGAGTAAAGAAATAGTGCTCAGGACAGCCAAAAGGTTGACGTGTGGTTTTGGAAAGCCAGCATTTGACGAGGACTACAATGGTAACCACTGGGGTGGGGATAGATTCTGGGCTCAAATCAAAACTTTTGGTCAGAGCGCTGATCTTTCTATATCCACTGAAAACAAAATTGCTGGAGCATCAATCTCACCCAATTTTTATCCCCAAAAGCTTTATCAATCAGCAATTATTAGCACTGATGTTCAGCCTGAGTTGTCATACCAAATGGAAGTGGACCCCAACAAAAACTATTCAATTTGGCTTCATTTTGCTGAGATAGATCCCAGAATTACAAGTACAGGGCAGAGGGTTTTTGACATAGATATAAATGGTGACATTGCTCGTAAGAATGTCGATATCATCCAAATCACAGGGAAACCATATGCCGCTTTTGTGTTTAACAGAACAGTTGCTACAACTGGCAGGACTCTGACAATTACTTTACGCCCTCAAAAAGGAAGTCGTGCCATTATCAATGCAATTGAAGTCTTTGAAGTTATATCTGCTGAGTTCAAAACTTCGGTGGAAGAAGGTGGGCATGTTATTCATTCTACACATGGTATCTTATTTTGTTAACACTTTCACTTGTCAAAGATGCCTGGTTATGGTTCATTATGTTCTCTCTAACCTGACTGCTGAAATGTTCTAATCCATGTCCTATAAACGTCACAGAATTGTGTAAATTGTGCATTGTTCCTGTAATTTTATTTACTCTTTTGTGCTGTAATGTAATTGTCCAGGGAATCTGGCTACAAATGTTGAAATCACTCTATAAAAGGCCACTATCCACATTACTTCCACTGCTGACATCTTCCTTTTCAGCTGTAAAGCAAGATTTTCTCACTATCTCAGCTTAGCTAATGTTCTTTGTTCAACTGATCTATGTCATAAAATTCATGGATGTCTAAAAATCTATGCCTATGACATTTCTTTTCTGGGATTTTAGTATTTAGCATCTACTGCTCTACAATCTTTCAAAATTAGGAAATATCCCCTCTAATCCATCTATTTTGCTAAAAGCCCCTCAAATCTTCAACGTTAGAGGAAAAAGCCCTCGTTGTTGGTCTCCATAAGGGGATGTTTGGAGTATCTAACTCAACTATGGTTAAAGTTAAACTAGAGTGATAAAAAGAAAAAAAACTTTTGAGAGAGAGAGAGAGAGGGCGCCAGAGGGGGTCTTTGAGTCCTCCGGTGACGATGTCACAGCACCCCGGGCTATGTTGTCAACCTAGCGGGGGGCCTCGATAGAGGAGGTGGCGCAAAGGGCGCATGTGACATGATAGGAGTGGTCAGGGAGGGCAGTGACCTGGCGGGAGTCAGAGGGGTGCTTCTCCGATGCTGGTGATCTAGAGAGAGAGCGAGAGAGGGGGAGGAGGGAGGGCACCAATGGGGGTCTCCCCCTCCGGCATTGGCAACCCCCCCCCCCCCCTATAGAGGGGGGAGGGAGGGCGCCCCCTCCAATGCAGGCACCAAGGCTGTGGGTCGGGCACGAGGTCTTCAAGTCCTCCGACGGACACCTCCTGGCTGTCAGCAACGCCAGGATTGGGATCTACAACGTAAACCTCGCCATTGCCATCGAGCACAACAACCTCATCAAGAGAGAGAGAGAGAGAGAGCACCCTATAATGCCGGCACCAACCGCGTGGTCTTCGAGTGCTCTGATGGGCGCCTCTGGGTCTTCCGTCGTCTCATGGTTGTCGTCGGTCACCTCAGGGTCAGAATCAACAATATTTGACCTCACCGCTACCACCGAGCATAGCGGCCTCATTGTCAGAGAGAGAGAGAGAGAGAGAGAGAGAGGGCGCCGGTGGATGTCTCCCCCTCTAGCACTGGCACCCCCACCCAATAGGTGAGGGTGTGCAGAGAGAGAGAGAGGGGGGGAGGGCGTCGGTGGGTGTTCCCCCCTCTTGTGTCGGCACCCCCACCCAGCAAGGAGGGGGAGAGTGTGTGTGTGTGTGTGAGAGAGAGAGAGGGCACCAGTGGGGGGTTCTGTGTTCGCAGGCAGAGAGAGAGAGAGAGAGGTGGGGAGGGTAATTTGGGAAACAAAAACCTAACAGTAGTGAGAGGAAGGAATATTCTCCAAAATTGGATGACATATTCCACTTTTCCGACGTTTGTTAACCCGATGGGCATTTTTTTCTAAAGGTTGAAGATTTTGGGGGGTTTTTAGCAAAATAGATGGATTAGAGGGGATTTTCCTGAAATGCTGTAGGGGCTAAAATGTAAAAAAAACCCTTCTTTTTTTCTTTTTCTTTTTAAAATTATTTTGTAACTAGCACTGCCAATAGAACTTATCTTAAAAATTGTTTATAACTAACAGGACAATACCCAATCCTGCCTTGTCAGTGAGAACTGCTGATCCTGATTTGAATTAAAATTTCTTTCTTTTTTCAGTGGGATTGAATTCATGGTTAAAATCGGATTGGATACTGCTGATCCTGATCTGAATCACCGATGTAGGTTGGGATTGGGTGATCCTGCATTCCATGCCAAGGAACAGGAGGCAGTAGCATCTTTTGTTATACCTCAACTGTACAAGAGTAGAGATAAGAAGAGGGGGGGTCAACCAGTCACCTGCCTGCCTAGTCACAGGCCGGACTAGATGGGTCCACTTGGTGCAATGTTAGACTGACATAAAATCTGATTGTGTATGAAAATGAAAACAAATGATTAATGCAATTTATGTTTTTTATGATTGCAAGTGGCAGTTAGTATTCAAGGAAAACTTAGTGACATCATTTTGCTCATGAATAAAGTTAGCCTGACATGGAGCAGAAATGGTTCTTAAAAGCAAAAGCTTCTAATGGACTTTCATGGTCAGTAAAACAAAACAGGTGGATGGATATATATTGTTTCATGTCCAATTTTACAGAATATGGAACAAAGTTAGTGTTGCCAAATATCTTGTCAAATGTGAGGCAGTGCAACCACGTTTAGGTCAACATTACATGTATTGTCTTATTAGTTTACAGTAAAGTCAGTGCTCAAATATTTTTTTGTTAGGACTGGGGCTCTGTCTTTTGTAAAGTGGACAGCAGTAACTCTGTTATTTTTCCTTAATTGGGAGGGTACTTGTTCTCTTCCTTGATGCTTTCTGTACAGGGGAGTTTTTGGCCTTTCCCTTTTCTCTTGTGCCTTCTCTCTTCAATTATAGAATGATGGCACCGTCCACTTTTTTTTTTAAAAAAGGTCAATGTTCAAATACTTAACCATCTTCTTCTATTTCTTCACAGTTCTTGTAACAGTAGTTTAAGAACCCTTTTGAGATTTATTTAATAAATGCATATATATTTGACTTCCAAAGCATACTAGCAATTTGCTGTCCTTGTGGCTTTTGTCATCTCAATTTTGGGTTCTAACATTTGGAAATACTTAACAGTCAGGGCTTTGCAAGTTCTGAAGAATGCTTTGGGGCTTCCACTTCGTTTTGGCTGGAATGGTGATCCATGTGTCCCACAGCAACATCCATGGAGTGGAGTGGACTGCCAATTTGACAGCGATAGTGGCAAATGGGTTATCGATGGACTGTAGTTACCCAACCTTTAGAATTTCAACCATACAATGTTGTCATTTCTTCATATTTTTGCTTTGCTTCAGTAATAACTTGTGATTCACTTTTTCAAAGCACTCTTAAGCCAAAAGCTTTCATCTTTTGTCGCATGACTTTCTTTTTTTGGATTTAGAGTTAAATTGAACAAAAGTTGGTCTCTGAATACAAGACATTCTCCAAAAGTGAAATGATCTTGGAGGCTCTGTAAAGAGGGACAGACTCAAATGGACCCTAATGACCCAGATGACAAGGGATCAATCACGCCTCATGTTTGACGATGAATCTTTTAACACACAATTCGTTAGATTACCTCAAGCTTTCTAAGTCTTACATGGTGATTAGATTAGGGCGTGGAGACGGGCCCTCACTCTGTCATCCTTCAACTAAAGTAGCCCCACAATGCACATCTGTTTGATGGCATGCTTCGCGAGTGCACACAAGTTGACCGGCGTTGGCTCCAAGTGGGGAACCGGGGGGTGCCCGAGCCACAATGGGTCCATGCCAACATGGATGGTGGAACTGGGGAGGGGACAAATACAGCTAACTGAAACCAGGGAGGGGAAGGGAGCCCATGGAGGAAGGGAACTCAGAAGAGGGGAAGAAGAAGATAGGAATACAAAACTGAGTGGGGGAATGGGCAGGCAATTACAAAATGAAATAAAACATGATTAAGAAGGCACTGACTGAGGGGGTGCAGTGCAGGGCGGTTTCTGCTGGTGGCGGAGGTACGGGAGTAGATGGCCAGCGGTGGTGTTGCTACTGCTGGCGGTGGTAGTGCGAGGGCAGGTGGCCGGCAGCGGTGATGCTGCTGCTGTGTGGCAGTGCTGCCGTTATGGCGGTGGTGCCGAGGCCGCTGTGACGCCGGCGGGGTGTGGTGGTAGAGCCGCAGCAGAGGGCGGCTCTGCCCCGGCGGCTGCAGTGTGTGGCAGGGGCAACAGCAGGGTGGCGGGGCTTGTCAATGATGAGGCAGCCCAGGGATGTGCCAGTGGGGCTGTGCGGGCATGGCGGGAGAGCTGGTAGGTGGAGCCTATGGTAGTGTACACAGAGAGAGAGAGAGAGAGAGAGAGAGAGAGAGAGAGAGAGAGAGAGAGAGAGAGAGAGAGAGAGAGAGAGAGAGAGAAGAGGAATGGAGAAAATAGTGAAAGAGAGGAGGAAGGGGCTGGTGACATGCCGATTGGATTTGTGCTGCGTTGGTGGCGTGGTAATGGAGGCAGGTGTGCTGGCGGTGATGCAGGCTTGGCCGGTGGTCGGCGGGGCAAGACAGGCTTGTAGTGGTGCCTGGTTGTCTGGCAGCAAAGGACCGGGGCGTGGCCGACGCCGTGGTGAGGGTGTGCTCACGATGATGCTCGGTTATGGGTGATGGCACGGTGGCGGCGTGTCCGGTGGAGGTTGGTGGCGGCAGCTTCTCCTGTGGCCGTAGATGGAGGAGGGAGATAGGAGAGGGTGGGAAGAGGAAGAAACAGGGGAGGGGAGATAGGTGATGGGGCAGCAGTAGAGTTTTTGGGGTATTGTGATTTTGGACAAGAGGAAGAAACATAAAGAAGAAGAAGAAGGAAAGGTGGGGAAGGGGGAGGTCACGGTATGGGGAAGGAGGATTAGGAAGAGAAGGGGAAAGTGGGGTAGCTTGTGTGAAGAAGAAGAAAAGGAAAGTGGGAGGAGGACCGTATGGCAGGCAGGTAGAACAGGGAAGGAGAGAGAGGAAAGAGGGAAAGAGATGGGGTGGCCGTATGATGGGATCTCTCACCCATTCTCTCTATCGGAGCAAGCTCTCACAGCCCAAAAAGATTTCTTTCTTTCTTCTTCACAACATGTTCTCGAAAGGAGAAGGTACAACCCATATATAGAAGACAAGAACCCAATCCTCCTAGGGACTATACAACATGCACAGCCACTCTTGGGACTGCAAGAGATCCCATATCTCCTGGGACCGGGTGAGCTGCCACTACAATAATAGTAAAAAAAAACACTACATAGGGAAATGGAAAGGCAATTCTCTAAAGATATTGGAGATCCTCACATAGCCAGACACCGGTACACCCGTGTCTGATCAAACATCTGCCTTGGACTGGTGTCCCCACCACTTTATGAAAACATCCGTCACATGATTGGCCAAGGAATGGAGTAGCACGGAATGAGACTTTACCGAAGAAATTTAACTAAAGTGAATGCTCCTATTTAGTAGTTCCCCTATTATGCTCCAACTATGCATGACTGTTTAACATGCGGAATTTTCGGACGTCCAATTTCGTTGGATGAATATGTGGATATTTTGGCATATTCGTTAATTCCGCATCTCTAGGATTTATCAGACGATTTAGGGTTCGTGTATTAGACTCTTCCCCATCGACCGAAGTCGGTGTTAATTTACATCAGACAAGTCCGAACACCTTTGATTAATTGTCAAAGACCTTTTTTACTTCTACAATGTCAACCCTGACGTCAAGGGTCCGCCCTTGGGAAAAGTCCTCATACCCCCAGAGGGGGTATATCCACAATTGTCCCTATAGTTTGGGCATATTTACAAATTTCCCTTGAATAGTGGTATATTTACAATTTTCCCTTGGACATAGGTATATTTACAATTTTGCTTCAATCGGGGGTGTTTTGCAATTTTCCCTCAACCGGGAGTTTATTTGCAATTTTTCCTCAATTGGGGGTTTGTTTACAATTTTTCGTCCACCGAGGTGGTATTCTCGTAATTTTCTAGCCTCCGAGGTGGTTTTTATGATTTACTGTCTCCCGTGGACATTTTTGTAATTTTTCCTTTAACTAGGGCTCCATTGCATGTTTTTCTGAATTTTATTGTATTTTACTGTATTTTTTCGGACTTTTGTGAAATTTCTCATAATTTTAGGGTAAAATCGTAATTTTTGGACTTTGGAACAAACTAGGGCTTTTGTGCATTTTTGGGGAGCATGTCTATAAATTTGACTCCCTTTTATCCTTGAACTTTGTTGAAATTCGCAACTCTCGGACGTTCTCGAACATTTACACAATTCCGCAATCCCTCGAGGTATAATTGCAATTTCGGCCGTTTTACGGTTTTCTTCCACATGACACATAAAAAAATCTAGAACCATAAGTTTATGGTTCTTATTTGTATTTCCATTGCCGATAACAAAATAACGTACACTTCTCCCTCATACGGGATATTTTTATAAATAGCCCTAGCATGAGGGCTTTTCACAACTTTTTAAACATAACTCTTGAGTAGGGAAGAGGGCGCCCCCCTCCTCTCACCTCTTGCACGGATTGCAGCGGAGCTCAAGCTTCTTCTCCAAAGTTCTCCTCTCAAAAGTCTCTTCTTCCACCCTCTTCTCTTTTTATAGGTGGTGGAGGAGGTCAAGGAGGAGATTCCCCCCGGTGGAACCTTGGCGGAGGTAAGCTCTCCCGTCTCTTCCTCTCCCGGTGGTGTAACAGCAAGAAGAGGAGGGGGAGAGCCTCCCCCGGGCAGGTGCGCAGGCAGAGAGGGCCCGGGGGGGGGCTCCCCCGGGTGGCGACGGTCCGGGGGGGGGGGGGGGGGCGCTCCCCCCGGTGGAACAGGGCCAGGGGGAGGTTCCCCCGGTGCGGTAGGGCCGGCCGCCGGGGGGCTTTCCCCCCGCAGGAAGAGGAGAGGGAAGAGGGAGGGGGGCTCCTTCCCCCACTCTTTTTGTGGTTTTCTGTGAGGGCTATAAACCCCCCCCCTTTTTTGGGATTTTTTACTGTTTTCTTGACTTCTTCTAGCACAACGACGCGTGGAGACTTTTGCTTGTTTGTTGGCCGTCCCCAAGTGCCGCATTGCTGCCCGCTTGACTTCAGGGTAACGGAGATTTATTTAAATGCCATGGGAATATACGATGACATTTAAAAACTTAATTTTGCATGGACTTTATCCCACGAGCGTTGTAATTTCATGCCACTCATGAGGTGTTTGTTAAAATACCCACTTGTCATAAAAAGAGCTAAAAGCTCGACTTTTCATGGGACTTTGTTGAGCACTTGGTGGCCATACGCCGCGCACCGGGCGCTTGCCCATATGTCTTTATGGACTTTGTAAGTTTGAACACTTGATGTTGTAGAGCAGGTGTACATAACTTCGTGCCGCCCACGAGGTGTTTGATAGAATACCCACTCGTCATGTAGAGCGAAAAGCTCGACTTGGTGTGGGTCTTTGTTAAGTAGTTGTGTGGCCTTACGCCGCCCGCCAGGCGTTCGACAAAATGTCCATGAGCCTTTCAAAAGCTAAAGGGCTTGATTTTATTGAGCGGGTGCACATGACTTTGTACTGCTCTTGTTGTGTTCGATAAATGCTCATGTACATCCCCATGACGGTGATGATCGAACATTGCTTCGAGTTGTGTCATGAGATACTTTAATTTCTGAAATCTTCTATAATTATCAGAAATTATAAATTATAAACTTTATGGGGTTCAACAATAGCCAACGAAAAAAAGAAGAATATATTCACCTCTGGCAATGTAAAAACATATGATTTTAATTTTTACTAGTTACCCTGTTTATGCTTTCTCACTGTCATGGGATAACTGGGATAGTTTTGTCCTTTTTATTTCATGCATCCATTTTTCCCTGTTTTTTTGCTTACTTTCTTAATGTAGCAAAGGCACTTAGGGACATTGCCAAGGACTTCTTCAAGACTTCACTTATGACAGAGGTGAAATCTTTACCCTAGCAAGGAGTATCCAGAGTTCTGGACAAACAAGCATATTAGTCCATGTAGAATGATAGGGTTGATGTCTGTTCTTCGTCTAGACTCCCATGTTCTTTGCTCGGGCATCAACAACATGGACCCCTATTCATTGCTCTAGATCCCTTGTTTCCCAGCCCAGATTCCATGATTCTTAGTCCAGATATTGATGCAATAGCGTGGGTGCTTGCTTTTCTGGTTTGGATTATTGCCTCATTGGTTCTTCAATCCAACACCAGATTTCACCTTCAAGACCTGTTTTAACGCTTTTTTCTCTTTGTTTAGCATAGATTATGCCAATCCTTTCTTCTAGTGCTGAAACGATAAAGTGGATGGTGCTTGAGTCATGACCTGATCCAACCTTGTGAGGTATTGTCTACTTTGGATCAAGTCTGTACTTTTTTGTCCTAAAAGACATTGTTTCACGAGGAAAAAATCTAACAGGAAAAAACATTTAAGGTGTTCATTTATTGAACAAATATGCACACTTGTTAGCTAATTGATTAGCGTGTGCATGATTGTTTTCGCACTTTGTATTTATCAGACGGTTTAGGGTTTGGGTGTTGGACATTTCCCAACCGACCGGAGTCAGTACTTTATTTACATCGGCATAAGTCTGAACACCTTTGATTAACTGCTAGGGATATCCTTTAACCTTTGTTGTTCATTGTGATATCTGAGAAAGACCCCCATGCCCTAGAGCAGGGGTATATTTACAATCTATTTAAATCCTTCCATAAGTTTGGATTTATTTGCAATTTTCTCTCAGACTAGGACTTATTTGCAATTCTCCCATAGACTAGGGTTTATTTGCATTTTTTTCTCAAACTAGGTTTATTTGCAATTTCCCCTTGAACTATGGTTTATTTGCAATTTGACATAACTAGGACATGTTTATGCCCTTTCTATAATTTCCAAAATTTTCTTGTAATTTTTTTGGACACTTACGCAATTTTGCAAAGATCTAGGGTAAAATCATAATTTTGGATAAAATTGGGGTTTATTCACAATTTGGAGGATGTTTATGCAAACTGGAACATTGGTTGTTCAATTTCTGAATTTTCAGGACTTTTCCTGAATTTTGTGGACATTTATGTAATGTCATAAACACGTAGGGTTTTTCTACAATTTCTCACAAAGCAGGGACTTGTGTGCAATTTCCCATATGAAAATAAATCCCACATGAACTTACATAAATTTCTGAATTTTTACAAGATTTTTTCTTTATTTTTAAAGAATTTTTATGATTTTTCAAACAATTTCCCCGCAAGCAACTATGTAAGTGCAAAAACACCAACATACCCTTTATCAGGGGCTTAACAAGATCAAATAGACCAAACATACAAGTTCTTGGGGCTGGGCAAACCAGACCTTATGCCGAGTCTTCAAAATTCTCTAAGTGTACTTGAGAGAGCTTGAGAGGGTGGATTCTCCTTGTAGCTCCTTGGACTTGAGCCTTGGCTTCCCTTCTCTCCTTTTTTTGAAATGAGCCTCTCCTCCTTTTATATTGGTCTTAATCGCGGGGACTCGATGGCCGCATTTATTGCATTGGGGAGGTGAAGAAACCCGAGAGAGGTTCCCCTGGTCAACATTGGGCTCATGTTGAGTAAACTGGGGAAGGTTCCCCCGGTTAACATTGGGCGCACATTAATCGAATCGGGGGAGGTTCCCTCGGTTAAGTGGGATGCGCGTGAGGTTGAACCGGGGGAGGGGGGGTTTCCCTTGGTTAACTTGGAGGCTCATGGAGGTGAACCGGGGGAGGTTCCCCCAGTTAATATGGAGGCGCATGGAGGAAGTTCCCCCGGTTAGCATAGGGTGGTAAGTTCACCACCCCTCATTTATTCCAGAATATTAAATGGGGGAGTTAACATTAAGCGCCCATGGGTGAACTGGGTGGGGGGGTTCCCCCGGTTAGTATGTGGAGATAAGTTCACCCCCTCCATTTACTTCTTGGGAAATTAAATGTGGTTTTTCAAGTGAACCGGGGGGTTTAAGTGAACCGGGGGGCTACCCCCGATTAACATTAGGCACACATGAGGTGAACCAGACTCAGTTAGGCCTAGGCACGGTTCAGAGGGGTGACCGGGGGAGGTCCCCCGGTTTGGTGATGGACAGGGGTAAACCGGGGGGGGAGGGTTCCCCCGATTAAGTGGGCTAGGCGGAGGAGTAACGGGGGGGGGGGGGGGATTCCCCCGGTCTGGCAAAGCAAGAATCCGGGGGGCTCCCCTCAGTTTGCACCCAGGCGGAACCTGGGGGGGAGCTGTGGTCAAAATCCAAACTCTCGTCCCTCCAATGTGAAGGAAAGATAAAGCACGACGGGCATTAGCCAACTGCAAAATGACATCCTAATCTGGGTGACCAGCAAAAGCAAAGATAAGTAGAGCTGCTACATTGTCGATTTGCGTCCTCTGGGAGAGCTCTGGCAAAAGCAAACCAGCCCACACACTCAAGTAATGGGTGGGCATCAAAATGCCCTTATCTCTGGGCGAAGAATGTGAAGTTAATGTCCCAAAAGAATGATAGATATTCGCTAACGCAGCTGGGGCAATGGCAACTCTACGCCCGCATGCCATCAGACAAGCTGGGTAAATCACCTCCACCCGAAAAACTCCCTCCTCTCCATGAGGGATCACAAAGGTGGCTAGCCAGTAGGCCAAGTAGGCTGGTAGGTACGTCAAAGGCGGCGGCTCCCTCAAATTCCACCCCTACGTCGGAGCAGACAAGTGGCGTGAATGTGAAGCAAATTTCAATATGACTTCTCCGCACTGCTCCCAAGTCATGTCGGATGAAGCAAACTCTTCATAAAAATAGTATGGGCCACAGTAGAAATGCATCACCCAGGCATTCAGGGTCACTCTAGGTGTGCGTGCAACCTTCTCCTTGCCCACCAAGGCTAAGTCCAGAAAAATTGCAAATAAACCCTGACTTTTCGAAAAGTTATGCAGATGCCCTTCTCTCTCAGAAATGAACACGTGTGTGTTTTCCATGAAACCCATCGTCGTTCTTCCCTTCAAAGACTTCGTCAAACTACCCTTGCACCTAAGCGTGGTCTCGGACCCTAGGCCTACCCTGGGCTCGATAAAATTACCGAAATACCCTTGCAGTCCAGAAATGGCTAAATAACCCCTGAACTTTCCAGAAATGGCCTCAGCGCCTTTGGAAGTCAGAGATTTTACCATACTCTCCCTCCAACCCGGAAATTCTAAAAATGCCCTTGGTCTGGTAAAATTATCAAAATATCCTAGAAACTTGGAATTGTCAAAATATCCCTAGAGTCTAGGAACCTCCCGACACTCTAAAGGCGCCTACGGCTTCTGCAAAATTGCAGTCACATCCTCAAACTACAGGGTTTCTTACCTAACCTAGCGGCCTTCGGTGAAACTCTAATTCCATTAATCTTTCGGTGGTGAGTGAAAATTAGCTTTAAGCCATGCAAGCAAGCCTGCCCTTGGTATCGGGACTCTTATAGAAGACCTCAAGATTTCTTTGACAGTTAAACAAAGGTGTTCGGACATTAGGTCGATGTAAATCAACACTGACTGTGGTCAGTGGAGAAAGGTCCAGCACTCGAACCCAAATCGTCTGATACGATACGTACCCACAGAATAAACCCCGCATAGGCTATTTATACAGTCCCTTTATGTGCCATCTTCATAATCCTTTTAAAAGAATATTCCGTGACCAACGGACATGCTTTCCCAAAGATCAGCTGATATGAGGACATATCAATGGGAGTCTTGTAAGCAGTCCGATAGGCCCACAATGCATCATCCAATCTCTCGGACCAGTCTTTCCGATCGGGCCTAACAGACTTTTGAAGGATGTTTTTGATCTCCTTATTGGATACTTCTACTTGGCCACTAGTTTGGGGATGATATGGGGTAGCAATCTTATGGGTGATCCCATATTTACGGAGCAAGGACTAGAATTGGGAATGTGTAAAGTGCGAACTCCCATCACTAATGATGGCCCTGGGGCACCCAAACCTAGAAAAAAATGTTCTTTTAGACAAACTTCGTGATCACTTTGTGGTCATTGGTTCAGGTTGCTACAGCCTCAACCACTTAGACACGTAATCTACTGTCACTAAAATGTATTCATGGCCAAAGGAAGGTGGAAAGGGTCCTATGAAATCAATGCCCCAACATCAAATTTCTTTACCACTATCTTATGAGCCTTAAGGACTTCTAGCAATTGGGCTTCTTGGGTAGCGGTAAGGTTGGAAGCAAGGATAACAAGAAGGGTTTGATCGGGGCCTAGAAATGCATACTTGAGGGAGTCCGGAAGAGGTTTAAACTCAAGTTTTGGAGGACTTTCAAGTGATGGTAGAGCCGGTTCATCTTGTAAGGCCGAAGAGGTTCGACCTTAGGCCATGAGGTAAGATGATGAGGTGAATCTTGTAGAACATTAGCCGCCTCCACTTGGTCAATATTCGGGCCATTATCAAGGAGCTCATCTAAGATGTCTATGGAGTGACATTCCTCATCTAGGTTCGAATATTGAGAGGCAGGCTTTGAACACATTGAGAGAGACTTTTTGACCTCCGAATGAGACGTCCATCGTCCCCATAGCACAATTGATATTGGCTTTAAGAGTGGCGAGAAAGGGACGATCTAGAATGATCGGAGTGTGACTTAGCTCTGGGAGGGGAGGTCATGTCAAGAATGAGAAAGTCTACGGGGAAGTAGCAATCATTGACTTTGACAATCACATCTTCTATTAGTCCCTGTGGAGTCTTGACCGAGCGATTAGCCAATTGAAGGATGATGGAGGTAGGCTTGAGTTCTCCTGTGTCGAATTGCTCATAAACAGAGGTGGGTAAATGGTTGACGCTAGCTCCTAAGTCAAGGAGGGCATGATCAAGGACTATACCACCTATATCACATGAGATGAGTGGAGCACCGGGGTCCTTTAGCTTTCTTGGGAGATTATTCATCAAGACCGCACTAACATCCTTGGAGAGTCAAATTTTCTTAGGGGTCATCTTAGGCCCCCTTCTTGGAGTGCAAAGCTCTTTAAGGAATTTGACATAAGCCGAGACATACTTTATGGCATCAAGGAGTGGAATGTTAATGTGAACTTGTTTGAATAGTTACAATAACTCCTCATTAGTGGGCTTGGATTCTAAGGCACTAGGGAAGGGCACTTTGGGTTGATAAGCGCTTGGATCTTCATAGGGTTTTCCTTTCCCTTTGTAATTTCCCCCCAACTTGTCTTGAGTGGGTTTGTAATGACCCAAGATCCGGATACCGGGAAATACCCGATGTCATTCGAATCCTGGCCCGCCACCCACGAGCTGGAGGGCTCGAAGGGTTAGAAGGAGTGTGGAGGTACATTGAAATATGAAATAAAGCAGGCACAATTATATAATTAGCAGTTTAAATAACAGAAATGAAATTACATTTTCAATTAAATAATTAACTACAAAGTCTAGTCCAATAAAGTACAGTCTACAGGGAAAGAAGCGTACTCTAACGCCAAGTGAACACTCAGCCCGGCGAGCTGGCAACTACGAACTTCCGCGCTGCACTTCCGAACCTCGAGGAGGAATTGCAATACCTGAAAAGCAGGGGGTGAGCCTCATCTTATTGGCTCAGTAGGGGTCCCGCGGAACCCTACCACAAAACAACGGCGGTAAAGAAAAGCAACGCTAACAAGAGCAACAACAACAGCGGGAGTAGCAATGGCAACGGTAACGGCAACGGCGGAAGGAACAGCCGTAACATGGTAGCCGATGAAACCACGGCTCTATAACTACTCCTAATGACACGGAAAGTAAACCCCGATCTCACCATCGGGGGACCACCAAATTAACGAGAAAACCCTGGCTACGTCGCCATAAGAAATGCCACGACAGCTCCGTCGTGAAGGCCCGCCCTCATAGGCGAAGGCCAACTCAAGACCACGCGGTCCGGGAACAGCCACGACCTCGCAGTCGTGAACTCTATACCGTCTAGGGAAAAATCTTGGTAATCCTACCGGAAACCCTAGACCTCGACATCGGGAAAGCAAGGGAATCTATCGGAAAAGTTGCGTCTCACATACGAGAAACCAAAACTCGAGTCATGAGAATTCACACGTCACGTGACGGGAGTACCTGTCCACCAGAAGCAAGGCCGGATGCGTCCACTGACGACTTAGTCCGCGCCCTAGGTGTCTCCCTCGCCTCAGACGGAACTGAGACACCGTACCAGTAACCACAGAACACAGAACAAGGACTAGCTGGGGTCGCGCTCTTCAGCGCGGGTCTGCAGCCCCAAACCACGTGTGCACACACAGACTATGCGCTCTAAGTCGGGTCCTCTAGCTAGTTTTCCCCCCAGCTCAGACTCAGGCTGCAAAGACGAGGGGCCCTACGGTAACCAGCCTAAAACCGTCTCTCACGGGTGTAGCTCTCCACCTACTCCCTGGTAGGTAAGTATACGAGTGCCCAGGCATGCTACAACTAGTGGGGGGTCACTGAACGTGAATGCTCTCCGTAGAGAGGAAACACCGAAAGTCACACACGCACCCATTGCGAGTAACACGGAATACTAGGTGGCGCAGGGCCACCAGACTCTGGACAGTCTACTAGACCTACAAACCCAACGGTCCTTGAGTCACCCGACTCGAGTCAAGACCGTTGTACAGGACGGCCCCATGCTGTCGATCTGCCCTACTCCTAGGGTCAGAAATCACAATTAAATAATCTTTAAGGCGGCTCACCAACCGCCGAGTTCATTTCCTTTCCAAAGGGAAGCCAAGAAACCCTCCAGCCCTAGGCTGGGTCATAAGACTCATAATTCATAGGCCATACGCTTGGCCTACACGGAAACCGCTTTTCGAAAAAATCAACGGCATGCGTGGACAGCCCTCCGCACTCATACCGATACACGGCGACTCGATCAAGCGTAATACATGGAAGCCCGGAATGCACAGGGTCACCCGGACCCCTCAAAACTCACGGGCACGCTAGTCGAGATAACACGGTACCTCCGGACACCCAAAAACGTCATCTCGGTCCCCACGGGGTGTCCGGGACATCCACGGGGCCATAGGTCGACCAAAGGGTCACAACCGGGTCGACTGGGCAAGGATGGCAAACTCGGTTTCGGACTCGGTTTCGGTCGGGTCCGAAACCGATACGACTCGGTCGACTGGGGGCCAAAACGGGCCAAAGGACTGAATTTCGGTCGACCAAACCCCTGGGTTCGGCGACCAATGGAGATTGGTCGACCAACCAAGCATGGCCGGTCGACCGGCTGGTTGCCGTCGGTCGGCCGACCGCGATCGCCTGGACGCGGTCGGTCGACCGACCGCGACTAGGGCCAGGCCCTTTCGTAGCGAATGCCTAATCGGTCGACCGAACCGCCTAGGTCGGTTGACCAAAAACGGCAGAAACCCCTCGGAACCCGGCCTTAGGGTCCGATTCCACGTCCCAATCACCCCCGGGTGATGGGGAAAACATGGGGAACCCATTCCCCAGTCTCTAGACCACCTAGAGGCGCCATTTAAACCCCAAAAACGCGATCGAAACGGTGAATCCGTCGCTCACCCTAAAATCATGCTTTTAAGTCCCCGGCGTGAAATAACCCACTCTCGGCTCGCCTCGGCCTACAAAACGCGGGGAAAATGAAGTACACGAGGTAGGGAACCATCCCCCTACCTCCACTGAAGTTTTTCCGCGCCGAGGTCGCCATATCCTCGCGAAACGCCTCACGAACGCCGCCGGGTTCATGAAATCCGCGGACGAACGGCGCCTCCACCGCCTCGTCTCTCGACCCGTCCTCGCCCACTCGCCGCCCTCGCGCCACCTCTGTCTCGCCCTCCTTGCCTTCGTCGGCCACCCGGAGAAGAGGGGGAGAGAAAGAGAAGAGAGAGGGAGAGAATGAGAGAAATGGGGAGAGAGGGGGTGAGGGGGTTTATTTATAGGAAATGATTTGGGGATTTAAAAATCCGAAAAATACAAAATTAGGAAAAAATCATTCCCACGATCCTCGGGCACAACGCGCATGCAACGTCTCGGAGCCCGACAACACGTCGGTTCACCCTACACAGGGTTCCGAAGGCTCGATAGCCAAAAACCCTATTAAATCGCAAAACACGATCTGGGACTCACAACAGAGCTCCGAAATCCACGGATTCTGATCCGAAAAAATCCGGGGCGTTACAGGGTTCCTTCTCACTCTCACTCTCATCGTCTTGATCCTTTTGTGTAGGCCTCTCCCCTACTTCTCCATCTTTGGATGGGTCTTCTAACACTTTTCCACCCTTTAAGGCCGAAATAACTTTGACATTCTCGAATTGTGGGCCTTTAGGTTGGGCTTGTGGGCCGGGTTGAGGTAGAAGGCCCGCTTGCAGAGGGAATCCTGGAGGTTGGTTTCTAGGATTGACCACGGGTTGACTTGCGAGTTGACCCACTTCTCTCCTCGTTGTAGCTTCTGTCAATTGCCCTAATTAGTTTTCCAACTTGGAGATGGATTGTTGTTGAGTTAAAAGGAGTTGTTGGAGTTGATTGAATTTATCGTCAAAGTTGGGTTGAGGCGGTAGTTGGTAAGTGGGTTGGCCTTGATTGGGTTGAAAAGGAGCACATGAGCCCATAGGAAGGAATTGGACTTGTGGGCCTCTCGCAAAAGCATTAAAGACATTGGGTTGGGCATGGATTGGGTTTTGCATGGGTTGCTTTTGGGCTTGAGGGGCAGAGGGATTGGCCATCTAGGGTGGAGCTTGTTGATTCTTCCAAGAGGGATTTTCTTTTGCTGGAGTTCGTAGTTTTAGGGTGCTGTAGAGGAGTAGTTTCATTGTCATCTAGTTTTTCTCTTCTAATTTTACTTATTTTTCATTTGAACTTGTAATCAATTTGATTTATTTTGTTGTTGTGAGAACTTATTTAAGCAATCAACTCTTAGTTTTTATTATCTCAGCTCTTAGTTTTTAATTGTGTTAATTACCTCTTTAGTTTAGTTTAGTTTAGTTTAGTTTGTGATGTTTATTTAGTTCGCATCGTCGTTTCAGAACAGGTTACTATTCATTCCAATGCTATTTCTACCAAGTACTCCTAGTCTAAGTACTTTTAACTAAATCTGATTATTACATATAGTTAGTTAGGCATCTAATTAGAGATTTAACTTATTTGGAAATTTTGAAATCAAGCCTATTAGAATCTAGAAGTATTAGGATATAATATCTTTGAGATTTTTTTTAGTACTTTTAACATGGTTCATTTTTAATTATCACACAAATTTTAGAGTTAGTTATAATTAACATTAATTTAAAAATATCCAAAACAAAAAAATAAGTTAATAAAATATTGATGAATAGTGCACAAAGGCGTACCTGGCACATTTCTGTTTAAATGGCATCGGTGGTACAGTTTTGAATTAATGCTCTTTAGTTTTAACCTTTTATTTATTCTATTTGCACATATTCGCGTATCTATTTATGTTAACTACATTTACGATATATGTTTTTAATATTAAAGTTTTATTTACTTTAGATATTACAGTTGCATCTTTGTTTCCTTTGTCATTTTACTTAATTAATTGTATGATTTCTAGTCAACTTATTTTCAAGTTTTGAATTAACCTGATTAAAATATTATCCATAATTATTTTGCACTCTCTCTTCCGTCTTTGCTAGGTTTTCAATTTAAAAAATTAAACTTCTCCATGGATTCAACTCGATCTCACCATTTAACTATTTCTCTTTAATTAATTTGTTATTTTTTCTCCCTAGATCTCTCTCACATCTCGCTTTCTTTCTTCTTCTTCCTCTACTCTCTCTCTCTCTCTCTCTCTTACTTCATCTTGATTTCATTAGATAGGTTTATTTTACATTCTTTTAATTCTAAATTCTGAAAGAAACAACCATTGATTTTGCTCTAAAAGAAACTCAACGTTTCCAATTTAAAGATCTCAACCTCCGCTCTTTTTAATTATTGTGAGTTCGGAATTTAAGTTTGTTAACGCACGTGTAATAACAACATGCGCTTCTGACCCCCTTCTCCCCTTTTCTTTATCATTTTTCTCTTGACCAGGTTTTCTTCACCACAGAGTGTCTTTTGTGTGTTTTGTATTTTTTTGGTGCAAAACGGTCCATTATGGAAGGGTTCCAGCCGACAAGGACTGCAGTCCAGTGTATCTTGAGTGGCTCGAAAGGGTGAGTAAGTCCCCGCTTCTTGCTGTTTTTTTTTGGGCAACGGGTACGTTGCACTGCCAATTGCCACCTGTTCGACGTATTTACATGCGTACAAAGTGCACTGATTTTGTGGACAATTTATGCGCAGAAGGGTGCTGGTTTTATACCAATTTTGCGCCGTTTTGGGCCAATTTTTATGCACTGATCGAACTGCTGGATTTGTATACGGCCACGATCAAGCGTTGGATTTGTATCCAGTCACGATCGGACCGTGGGATTTGTATCCAGTCACGATCTGACCGTTAGATTTGTATACTGTCTCAATCGAACTGTTGGATTGAAGTATAATCACGATCGGCCGTCAGATCGTCATATGATCAGGATCGGACCATCGGATTAAAGTATATTTATGATCTGCTATTGGATCGCCATATGATCACGATCGGACCGTTAGATTGAAGTATAATCATGGTTGACCGTCAGATCGTCATGTGATCACGATCGGACCATCGGATTGAAGTATAATCACGATTGGTTGTCTGATCGGTTGTCAGATCGTCATATGATCACGATTGGAACGTCGGATTGAAGTATAATCACGATCGGCCGTCAGATCGTCATATGATCATGATCGGACCGTTGGATCGAAGTATAATCACGATTGGCTATCTGATCGCCATATGATCAAGAGAGGGCCGTAGGATTGAATTAATTTCCTAAAGTGTCTATTAGGACTTAGGAAAAATACACGGGGGAATATATGCAATGTACCCATTTTTCCTTTTTCTTAACAATGCACAAGCACCTTGAACTTCTTCTTCAGAAGCACCCTTTTGAACTCCATGTGTGTCTCCACTCTTTTTTGTCTCTTAAAAAAAAAAAAGGCCCCCAACCCTGGCCTATTTATTGGCATTGGAGGGTTTTCCCAGGGCAAGTGCACATTTGCAAGCTCCCCTAGTTGACCAAAAAGATTTTTGAGTCCCCCTAGTTGATCATGAAGGGAGTGTGTGTGTGGGAGAGAGTGAGAGAGAGAGAGAGAGGGAGAGAGAGGTCCGATGGACTCATTAACCCCACCCGGTTAACCAGGGGAGAGAAGGAGAGAGAGGAGAGAGGGGCGGGAGCCAGGTGGGCCCCGTGGCCCCCTGTCTCACCTCTTATGGCTATCGGGAGAGAGGGGAGGGCCAGGTGGGCCCTGTGGCCCCCTCTCTCACCTCTCCTGGTTAGCGGGAGAGAGAGCAGAGAGGGGCGAGGGCCAGGTGGGCCCTACGGCCCCCCTCTCACCTCTCCCGGTTAATGGGAGAGAGAGGGTTGAGAGCCTGTGGGCCCCATGGCCCCCCTTTTTCACATCTCCTGTTTACCTGTTTAGCGGGAGAGAGAGAGGAGAGAGGGTCGGCTCTCTCAGCCGGCCGGCCGGCCTGGCTGGGCTATAAAAGGGCCGCTGGGGCCCCTTTTTCCCGTTTTCTTTTTCATTTTTCTGTTAACCAGGTTTTCTTTACTGTGAAAAGTGTCTTTTGTGTGTTTTGTCCTTTTTTTGGTGCAGACCGGTCCGTTGCGGAAGGGTTCCGGCCGACAGTGACCGCAGTCCGGTGTGTCTTGAGCGGCTAAAAAGGGAGAGGAAGTCCCCACTTCCTCATGTTCTTTTTTTTTGTGACTGGTACATTGCACCGCCGACTGTCACCTGTTCGACCGATGTAATTTCACACACACAAAGTGCGCTGATTTTGTGCACAATTTATGCGTACAAGGGTGCTGCTTTTATATCAGTTTTGCACCTGTTTTGGCCCAGTTTTTATCCACTGACCAGAGGGGATATTTTTAGGGGTTCAACAGTCCCTTAACATCATGTCTCAATTTTTTTTAGAATTGGATAGGACCACGTGTGTTAAGTAGAAAAGTGATGAAATGTACAAGTACATAGATGGGACATAACAAGAGTTCTTCTATATAGGAGTACACCTAGATAGTATCGCTCTTCATCTTCCAAAAAATCAAAAGGAGGAGGAAGATTCATCCACATTATAAATGATGTTTCCCCAATTCCCATGCCCTTGTACAAATAAAAGCTGAATTAAAGTCCAAGGTTCTAGATTCCCTCCAGAAGAACCTTGCATTCTTTTCACTCCAAATAACCCTCAAATTAGCGGGGAGGATCAGCCAGCCCTAATATTGGACCAAGTGAAGGATGCATTAGAAGTGCACACATTAATGAGGGCTGCCTTATGAATGAAGTTTAAGAAGTCCTCTATGTCCCCTACAAAGCCAGGATATCCCAATCTTTGGGAGGGCGATGAGATATCGTTGAAGTCACCCCCACACATTGTGGCTGGCCATAATACTGTCTGGAAGCAACAGCCAACAAGGTCATTCCAAAGGATATACTTCTCTCTAGACTGAGGTCTATCCACCCCTATAAACTACCACACAAACATCTGCCCCATCTTGAAAGGTGACAAAGATGGCACCTGCTAGGTGTTCTATGCTCCACCACCTCCTTCACAACATATTCATTCTAGAGGTTTATATCGCATCAACTGACCTCCCCACCATTAGTGAGCACCCCCCCTTTTGAGTAGGGTGGTTGCCTTCTACTTCTCTCATAGTGTCAATCGGCTCAACCCCCTCCCCTTCACACTTTATTTCTTGAATACATAGAATGCCCATCTTTCATCTTCTGACCAGATCCCTCACCACCCTCCTCTTCTCCTTCCCACACACTCCTCTTATGTTCCAAGAGACTATCCTCACGAAGAACTCCCTTTTCCCCTCTACTCACCCTCACCACCCTTCTTGACTCCATTCTTCCCTTTCGCACTCCTTGCCATATTAACTTGCCATCCCTTCTTTATCTTTACATCCCCCTTGTTCACCTCTTGCTCCATCCCCGTGAAGGATATCCCTGCCTTAGAGGTAAGGTATCTTAAGTATCCCTTTGTGATATTCTCAGCCTTCCAATAAAACTAGTTGATATCTTCTTTACTCAAGCCCCCATCAGCTTGTTCCCCTTCAAATGAAAATGCACCCTCACCCTCTTCCGGCCCTTATAACCTCTCATCTGCTAACTCCTCCAACTCCATCATTGCTTCCAAGTTCCTGGTTGACAAAAGCAGTGGGAGCCCCTCTCCTTGGGTGGTCAGTGGTAGGAAACTTGAATAAAGGAGCAAACAAGTGCATTCAGCCACTTCCTCTTTGGGCTTGTTGAAGCCCAAACAGGTGGCAAGCTAAGTTTTCAGCCCACCAGAGAGGGCGAAGGCGCCCGGGTTTCCTAGCTAGTATATGGAGGTGGCTGAGCCAGAGAGAAGATGGCCTCCGGTTCCTGCTGCAGTAGACTGGAGGTGTCAATGAACTACAGTAGCTCTAGTAGCTAGTCATTAGCCAGAGGTTGCAACAAGGCTACACTAGCAGTCTCTTGAAGCTTGAAGGGAGCTATAGCTGATCGTTGATTCAGTGAGAAGCAGCTAGCAGGCGTCAGTCATCCTCACAGGGTCAGAGGAGAAGCAAGTCAAGATCCTTGTAGACTACTGCTACCTCTGAGCTAGAACTAACTGAAGAAGAAGACCCTGCTAGAAGGTTGCTGGAGAGAATAGCTTTCTTCCTTGTCTCGCAAAGAAGGTTTGGCAGCAATAGTCGAAGCTGGGAGATCAGAGATGAGGCCAACTACCATCCTCCCCCATGGCAACCTTGTGTCAAACTTGTGTGGGCATGGTTCCCAGGTTAGGGAGTTGAGTCTCCCAAGTCCAGCAAGACTCATTGTAGGATCCAATACAATCTGTGATGGGTAAGTCCTTGGTCTCACTTGGAGGACCAAAAACCCTACAATATGCCCAACATCTTCCCTGGTCCAAACTAGGCTCACTGGGCGTCACGTCAGAATCAAGAACATTGGTCCATCTCTCCTAAGAGGTCTAGACCGTGAATCCACATCTGGCCGACCCACCATCTCAGCCCACTGGGATTCAAATTTTGAATCTGTAGACAATCTAAAGAGCTGCAAATGTTGTGCCTTGGAGGTCGGACTACCATTGGAACTTCCATCAATAGCAAGGATCCTATGCCGATCCAACAGGCGGCATGCAGGGGAACCACTCCTAATTGAGGATAGGCTTCTGAATATGGCATTAAAGGCCAAAACTAGGAGTTCCCTCTAAAGAGATCAAAATAGAGTGCTGTCATGGATCTGGGTATGCACTCCTCCCTCTGGCCATCTTATCAGTGATGTCAACAGCTCTCATGCCGCCAGCTTCTCCAACTCCACCGCTTTTGCAACTTCGATCAAAGGGGGCATTGCTAGGAACCTCTCCCAGGAGCCCTACTGAAGTTCCCAGTTTGCAGCGGTTCAACCTCCCTTCCTCAGGGCCTTATGTACTAGGATCGCATCAGCAGATCCTTTCACTAAGGACGGGCACAACAGCCACACGAGTGCCTCACCGAGGAGGTGCAGGGGGCATCCACACAGTAGGGAGCCCTTCGGCCACTGCTTGAGTGAAGGAGGGGCACCAGATCCCCTAGCTCTGTAGTCCTGTAGATGACCTTCACTACCACACTGCCTGCAACAGACACGATCCCTGTAGTTCAGCTGAAGCTGCCTCAGAAGAAGGCATTGGATGTACAAGGCAGCTGCGCACTGGAAGCCAGTCTTCCGGTTTGTCTGGACGCTGGAACCCTCAACAGCCCTTCTGGCATAGGAAGCCACCACCATGCGGGAAAGGCTGAGACATGTTCCGCCCTCATGGTTCTACTTCTCTTTACATGGTTTAATATACAACTGTTGTAAAACCATTGCAGAGGGAGTGGATATCCTAACATACAATGTTTCTTCTCAAAAGCTGACTGTGGAGTTGATTAAATGATTAATACAATGGGTTTATATATATATATAAACCCATTGTATTAATCATTTAATTATATATAAACCCATTGTATTAATCATTTAATCAACTTATATAAACCCATTGTATTAATCATTTAATCAACTCCACAGTCAGCTTCTGAGAAGAAACATTTCATGTTAGTTTAACACGCACAGAAAGTTAAATCCAGATGCATGTTGGGAATCCAGTAAGGGTGTAATATCCAATGGCTGGAATTTTGCTTTTTTACTTGGAATAATGTGGGCATCCACAATCTTTCAGAAATAGTTGCCTCAGCTAAGAGGATAGGTTGTTTGGTGGATAATATGCCATTTTTTTTTTGACACAGAAATGGAATGTCAAGTGAAAAACGGACCCTGGCAAGTGTCAAGATTTAGGTAAAGAAAGAAATTGACCCTCCATTTATCCTTGCTTTCTGGTAAGTGAGCTTTATTAGTCTAAGGATAGAAAAGAAAAGAAAATCTTCTTGTGAGGGAGATCCCATCATATAATTATCTGCTAGCTTCTCCAAGTCATGGCAATAAAGTCTTTTATATACTAACCCCTTATTTCAGTTGTATGACCATTTCCAAAAACTATTTATTTAACTCTATTTGATGGGTTGTTGGTTCTACCTTGGCATTCGTTTTATCATTTACCTTGAATTGTAAATTTTGTTCTAATTTGAGCTCATTCACTGCGATTTCTCTACCTGTGCAGGGGCCTTGACAACCAAGGTTTAAGAGGTTTCATGCCAAATGACATATCTAAGTTGCATCATCTGCAGAGCATGTAAGTCGAACACTGCTGAATGTAGCTTTTTATGTACAGTTCATTAATGGTGAATCCATGCGATGAGACAGAAAAAAATAGACACAAAGATAGAGTTGTAAGTGATCATGAAAAATACTTTTATTGGATTCCTGTGTTACAGATGAATAAACGTAAGTATTGATAGCAAGACATAGATGGTGATTCTCTGTTCTGTTTTATTATTTAAGATATAAAATGTTTGGCATTATACTTATTATAAAATCTGTAGAGGCTACTGATTTCTATTTTATACCTCACTGGAGTCACATTGGCAAGTATGGAAGGCGTGCTTAAAATGCTCTGCAAATATATATGTATGTATGTATGTATGTATTGAATACCAAGAGTAAGCCCACCCACCCAGGATTAAGCCCGAATCATTGGTAGCCTGAGCTGCAGGTAGGCCAAACGTTTCTTGTATAGTGGGCCCCCCCTCAGCCCAGCAAAGTCCGTGAGGTCAAAATTCACGTGAACGCTAGGTTGGTACCCGCCCTGCATTTTTCCCCATTGATGTGAGTTAGATACTGTTAGAGACCCAAACTCTAACCCAAAACCTAGGTGTTGAGTTGAGAGAATCCCTCACATTTAAAGAGGAAAGACTTTCATGGATTTTCAATATGGGACTAAACCAAAACAGCCCCCACCCCTCACGCCGAACCAACCAGTTTGGGATGCATCACGGGTAGGGCCAAGTGTCCACATATGGATCTAATGGATAAACCTGACTCTGACACTATGTTAGAGACCCAACTCTAACCTAAAACCTAGGTGTTAAGTTGAGGGAATCCCCCACATATATAGAGGAAAGATTCCTGCTGATTTCCAATGTGAGAGTAAACCACAACATCCCCCCTCGCGCCGAACCAACCGGTTTAGGGCACATCACGAGTAGGGCCAAGTGTCCACATATCGATACATATGGATCCAATAGGTAAACCAAACTTTGATACCATGTTAGAGTTTATTAGATTGGGCCATCCAACTCAAAACATGCAGGTATTGAGTGGAGAGAGCTCCACTATTGTAAACACATTTTATTTTAGCCCGTTTCCAATACAGGACTATTCTAGCATGCCTCCTCTATTAGAGTTTATTAGATTAGGCCATTTAACTCAAAACCTTAAGGTGATGAGTGGAGAGAGCCCCACTATTTTAAACACATTTTATTTTAGCTCGTTTCCAGTACGGGACTATTCCAGCACACTCCCTCATGTGTAGGCCGATCTAGACTCTATCACATGGACCATGGCAAACATGTGGTGCGTGGCCTAGATCATAACTATGGGTTCTGATATCATACTAACCCAAAACCTAGACTTTGAGTTCAGGGAATCCCCCACATATAAAGAGGAAAGACTTCCATGAATTTCCGATATGAGACTAAACCACGATAGATACCATGACCTCTCAGTTGCCGATGAAGTGCTCATCCAACTCTCTCATCCTTGAGGGATGGATAATAAAAAAATTGTTATGATGTAGACGTGATAAGTTCTATGGTACACCCGTATGAAATTTAAGAATGGCAAGAGCCACATGTGGTGGCCTTGTACTCCACTGAGGGTAAAGTTTTGTATATGGAAAATATACATTAAGTATTACCCACTTGTGATTACTTATCACAATTTATGGAGGGGATTTGGATGTCCCGCTACCTCTATTCCTTTGATTAGCTCATCATTTAAGAGCATGTTGCTCCTCACAGTCTTTTGGGAGAAGGATTTTTCAGAGGAGTGGGTCTCTGTTGGAGAACACCAGGCAGTTTGGCAAACATCTTTGAAAGTGGTGGTACCACAACTAAATAAAAAAAGTGAATATACAAGTATAGAAGCATATAACCCAGATGAAACAACCCTTCATAAATCATACACGTGGGAGACCCAGTATTAAGAAGATATTGGATCAGCTATCAGCCAAATCTGCCCCAAGGAGAATTTTGTCTGTTCTCTCTCAACAAAGTAGTTGTTGCACCCTAAAATATTTAAAGAAAAAAAGGGGGAGGTGAGGAAACCCAGAGGGACCCCCCTTCCAAGTTTGGCAAACCCGGAGGGACCCCCTATGGGTTTCCTCCTCTCTCTCTCCCCCAAATTTTAAAAAAAAGGAAGGGGGAAAGGAATACCCGGAGGGACCACCTCTAGGTCTTGCAAACCCGGAGGGAGCCCCTCCGGGTTCCCTTCTCTCTCTTATCTCCTCTCTTTTCTCTCCTCTCTCCTATCTCTCTCTCTCTCTCAAATTAAAAAAAAGGAAGGGGGAGAAGAATACCCGGAGGGACCACCTCCGGGTCTTGCAAACCCAGAGGGAGCCCCAACGGGTTCCCTCCTCTCTCTTCTCTCCTCTCTCCTCTCTCCCAAATTAAATTAACAAAAGGGATAAAAGGGGGAGAGGAATACCAGGAGGGACCACCTCCAGGTCTTCCAAACTAGGAGGGAGCCCCTCCGAGTTCCCTTATCTCCCTTCTATCCTCTCTCTTTCTCAATCTGCAACCTGGAGGGACCACCTTCGAGTCTTCCAAACCAGGAGGGAGCCCCTCCGAGTTCCCTTCACTCTCTTCTCTCTTCTATCCTCTCTTTCTCTCTCAATATGCAACCTGTTCCAAACCAAGAGGGGTCCCCTCCAGGTTCCCTTCTCTCTCAATTACTTTCTTTTCATTTTCCTCTTATGCCCCTTCTCCTTTCAAACCCGGAGGGGTTAAAATGTCCAAAAGCCTTTTCACCTCCTCCATCCAAAACTAGGAGGGATCCTTTCCATGTTTCTCACCTCCAACTCCTATAAATAGGAGGGCTTGGCCATTGGAGGAGAGGACTTTCTCAACAAGGATGATAATTTCAGTTTCGGTTTTGGCTGGGTCCGAAACCAAAACAGTATCGGTTTCGATTTTAGTTTCGGCTCGAAACCAAATAAAATACTATTTTTTTGCAGGGGAGTTGGCGTCCGATTTCGCCTGGTTGGTTTCGGATCATCTAGGGTTGAAACCGATACATTTCGGTTGAAACGTATCGGTTTTGGATATGTTTCGACCGAAATTACCATCTATGTTCCTTAATCGAGCATCCATAGGAAGGATCAAGGAGGCACAAGGAGTCTTAGAGTTCTTTTGAAGGCATGAAGGTTTGAAGACTTGAAAAGTTTTGTGATTTGCTAAAACCCCATAAGGGATATTGCATACATGCCCCTATCAATGGGGATATACCCTTGTGGTTATGCAAAGTTGCTGAAATGATAGAAGAACCATATAAATGTCAGAAATAGCCAAAGTCCATGTAAAAATCTTGGAAATCATGGGAAGAACCCCGTTATGTGCAAAAATTACAGAAATATCCTATAACTTTGCAAAATTATTGAAATGACCAAGCAAATTGGGAAAAACCCTGATCTTTCAGGAAAATTGCAGAAAAACCTTGATTTCTCATAAAATTACAGAAAAACCCTGATTTCTCAAGAAATTACAGAAAACCTCGATTTCTTAGGAAATTACAAAGAGGCCCCTGCTCTTGGGAAAATTACAAAAAAGCTCCTACTGGTGGTAAACTGCAGAAAAACTCTTAAAAGATCAGAAATTGCAGGAAAACCCTAAACTTTTGAAAATTACAATAAATATCCCCTAATGGTGGGAAATTGCAGAAGAGACCTTGGAAGGTCCATAAATTACAGAAATATCCCTTGTTGGTGGGAAATTGTAGAAAAGACCCTAGAAGATCCATAAATTATAGAAATACCCCATGCTAATGGGAAATTTAAGAAAAGACCTTGGAAGGTCCATAAATTACAGAAGTACCCCCGCTTATGGAAAAATTGTAAAAATATCCCCACTTGTGGGAAAATTGTAGAAAAACCCATGAAAGGTATCGACTAAGGATCAAGCATGAAGGAAGGAGACATCAAGCGCCCAAGGAAGGATTGCCTGAGTCTGGAAGTAGTCTTGTTCTTGTGGCAAAACAATGATGCATGAAAGGGGATATGTTGCATATATGCCCCTATGTGAATTGTGCCTTAAGTCCTAATAGACATTTTAGGAAATAAATCCAAGAAAATGAGCATAGATCAAACATCAAGGGGCAGCCAAGGAGATTCAGGCATGAAGACTTATGCATGTGCCTTGTGATCATAAAAGTCTAGAAATAGTAGATACACCCCCCGGAAAGTCAAGAAATGACGAAAATGTCTGGGAAGGTCAAAAAATGATGGAAATACCCTAAAGAAGTCAAGGAATGGCAGATGTGCCCCAAGATGTCGAGAAATGTCAAATATACTCAAAAAGGTCCAAAATTGTAGAAATACCTAGCAAGGGTCAAAAAGGGCAGAAATGTCCAAAATTCTTCTAAAACTGCAAGAATATCCTAATGTCTGAGAAAATTACAAAAATACCCTAATCATGGAAAATTACAAATATACTTCCGCCTTGTGCGGAAATGTTCCTCATGAACATCAAGTCAACTTAAGGGTCCGATCATTGTTAAAAAAGTGGTCATGACCAAGAAGCAATTCTGACGATCCGATAGTGATCATCTTGGCGATCTAACGGACCGATCATGATGAAATTTGAAACCAACAGTCAGATGTCGATCTGGAGCAACTCTGTAAATGGCCTGTGCAGAGTTTATTCCGTGGATGCGCATCGTATCAGACGATTTGGGTTCGAGTGCTGGACCTTTCCCCATTGACCGCAGTCAGTGTTGATTTACATCGGTCTAACGTCCGAACACCTTTGTTTGACTGTCAAAGAAATCTTAAAGTCCTCTACATAGGTTCTGATGTTGAGGGTCTGCTCACTTGGGTGGCTCACAATTATCACTCATTCACCACCGACAGACTGACAGAACTAGGGCTTCATCAAAGGCCTCTTAAGTTCAGGCAAAAACCCTAGAATTTATGAGTATGAATGCAATTCTGCAGAAGCCATGGGCATTTTTGAAATGTTGGAAGATTTCCTGGGTCCCAAGGGTATTTTGGTAATTTTGAGCTTCCAGGGATGTTTTGATAATTTTACCAGGCCAGGGGCATTATCTGAAATTTTCGGGTCGGAGAGAAGGTAGGATAGAATCCCTGACTCCCCGAGGCACTGAGGTCATTTCCGAAGAATTTTGGGGGCGACTAGGCCATTTCTAGGTCATGGGGGTATTTTGATAATTTTACCAGACTCCACGTGGACCTAGGTCTGAGGTGGCATTCAAGGGTAGGACCAAGTTGACAATGTCCCTAAGTTGAAGGAGCAACTGTTGGGCATGTGTGTAACATGCTTAATTATATTGTTTTGATGATGTCTCACTATGACTCATTAATGAGTCTGACTTGTTTTGATAATCTCATTCATACATTTCAGGTCATTATAAGCAAAGAATAAGAAATCAAGATTGGCACGCAACTAGGCAATTGGCATTACAGAAATCAAGGCAGTTGATGATAAGCTAACATTCTGATAAGTGGTTCAGAAAACGAGGCAATTGGATGCACAAGAATCAAGGCAGGTGCCAACACTATTGGAGGCCCAGAAATCAAGACAAATAGGTTGCACAGAAATCCATGTAGTCAGGTTCATCTCTGCAAACAAGGTCGGTGCACTTGTTTCACATGCTGAATGAAGTCGGTGCACATTTGCCTTCAACATAGCAAAGGTCGGTACACATTCACTGGCGCAAGACCAAGGTCGGTGCAACTTCTGACTAGCACGCACCAAGGTCGGTGCATATTTCTTCTACTGGGCAAGTAAGGTCGGTGCACATTTGCACCTAAGCTAGACAAGGTCTGTGCACGTTACTGTACAAGGTCTGAGCACATATGAAGACCAAAGTCAGTGCACATATAAACTACAAGTCTGTGCACACTTGGTTTCGAGGTTACAAGGTCGGTGCATGTTTGGCCTAGACGGATCAAAGTCTGAGCAATGCTTGCTCTCAACACAAGTGAAGGTCCGTGCACATGTGAATTCAAGGTCGGTGCACGTATCCCCTCATGCGTTACAAGGTCTGTGCATGTTTTGGTTTCAACTCTATAGAGTCTGTGCACATTCATCCTTTGACAAAATAAGGTCAGTGCACATTCTCTCATATTGTCAAACAAGGTCGGTGCACATTCTCTTATACTGCAAACAAGGTCAGTGCACCTTTTGGCATTTGGCAAACAAGGTCGGTGCATGTTTTTACCTTCTACACTACAGGGTCTGTGCACGTTTGGTTTCAAGCTTATAAGGTCGGTGCACATTTACAGACAAGTCTGGAAGGTCGATGCACATTTCATAGCCCTGAAGAATCAGGTCGGTGCACATATACAGACCAATCCAGAAGGTTGATGCACATGGCTGTACAAGGGAATAGCAACTGTTTGATGAAATGCCTCACTTAGCGGCTCCCAAGGCCATTTTCAGTAAACCTACAACGTTTTCTGAGCTGAATCCAGAGAGCAAAAATAAGAACGGCAAATGCCCAAAAACACATCTTTTGAGGTCTGGAGGAGTTTCCTAGGATTGACCACTGTCCTCTCCATTATAAGGCTACAATACAACCTTTTGGGAGAAGCTTTTCGGTAGAAATCAGATATAGGAAAGGTCAGCTTTTCTGCACTACTTTTTGGTCTTACCCAATCAGATTTTAGACCAAGGACAGAGGACTATCATGGGTCTATCAGGAAAAGGCTCCTTGGACAATCAATTGTCCTTATCATCATTGGCCTTCCATATCAATCCTTTTGGTCAATGAAAAAAGTCAGGAACCAAATCTGGGAAAGGTCACATCTCATGGAAGCCACCTTTTTGCCTCTGCCCAATCAGAGGCTCTGTCTGTAAGATCCCCAGGACAGAAGGACGTCCTTGATAGTCCTGCCTGCAGGAAAAGGAGATACTACAGATCCTTCTTGGGAAGCTCTACTCACATACTCTCTGGTCAACCAAGGATCAAGAAAGCTAAAAACCTTTTCTACTACCCCTCTGGCCAATCAAAGACTGCCAGGACAAATGTTCCTCATGGACGAGAAAAGATTTTTGGAGGGAAACTTCTTCACCACATCTGCTTGAGGATCGGCTATAAATATTAAGGCTCTACAAGAAATGTAGCTACTGTTGCCACCTAGAGGAAGTGCCATGGACTTGAGCATCCTCGAAGAACAGCCTTGAGAGAAAGAGAGCAGCCCTGCAGTCTACCTAAGCCCAAAGGATCAGATCTTCAGATCTGAAATTTGTAGTTGCAGTCATCTCCCACCAGATCATCATCTCTAGCTTCATCTGGTGTTTATTTTCCTTGTGGTTTTTCCCACTGCACTTGCAGTGAGTTTTATCTTCTCTCTTTTGTGTGTAGGAGAACCGTCCCTACCAGTTTGTGTGTAGGAGAACCGTCCCTACCGGTTTGTGTGTAGGAAGACAGATGGAGGTGTGCTTCGGTCTGTGGAGAGCCGTCCCTGCCGGTTGGTGTGCAGGAAGATAGACAGAGGGTGTTCTCTGGTCTGTGCTTGGGGCGTCGTCCCCGTGTGGAGCTGCGATTGCAACGTGTCGAAAAGCCTCACCTTGTTAGGTGAGGGGTGGACGTAGGTTGCGGGTCTGCAACCGAACCACCTTAAAATTCCTGTGTTGTGGGTTGAATATCTTGTGGTTTTGCTCTATATCTTCTATCCCCATTCACAAGTCGGTGTGCTGGCTTCACATCTATACCATTTGGGCCTCAGTGTTTTGCCTGCACCCTGTTGGTTGCCTGCTGCACTCTTGCACACAGGCACCAAGCTGGTTGCGTTGGAATATCAGCTTGCTCACACTCGCATTTGTTCCTGTTGATTACTAAAGCTCACACATACTGCTAGTCATCTCACACCCAGTTAATGTGTGTTGAGATCCCTGCTGTCTAGTGCTATAGATCACTCTCACCAAGCTTTACTGTTTCCATTTGAGCCATTTCTATTCAATCCGCTGTGCTTTCTGTCTAAGTGTTTTATTTGCTTCAAAGGAGTGGTTTAGGCTCGTTGGTTTAAGAGTTTTTTAAATTGTTCAAAGTTTGTGAAAGGATCTATTCAACCCCCCTTCTAGATCCGATTGTACCACGTGGGATCCAACAATTGGTATCAGAGCCAAGCTCTGCCATTCAAAGACCACACGATCTGCAGAGAAAGATCCCGATGCATTTTGTTAAAATGGCTTCATATGCTACACATGCTTCGATGGTCTCTCCGCCCATTTATGATGGTTCAGATTTTTCTACATGGGTAGGGAGAATGTTTACATATGTTCATTCCATAGATCCATATTTGTGGACTCTTATATACAGTGGTCCTCATGAGCTGCCATCAAACTCAGTTGAATGGACAGCTGATCACGAGACCAAACATTATGATAACCGTGATGCATTTAATCTGATAAAGGTTGCAGTTGATGTCAGGTTATTCCATCACGTGTCCACCTACAGCACAGTCAAGCAAGTTCTGGATAAGCTTGTGAAAATCCATGAAGGGAATATACAAAAGCATGAATGCCTCATGGCCGACCCTCCTGAACAGTCCAGCGATCCATCCTCATCTCAGGTAAGCTCTGAACCCGAAGACTTCACTTTTGAAGAGCTTATGGATGCCTATGATGATCTGGCCAAGTACTACAAAAAGCTAAAATCTGAAAACAAAAAGTTGAAAAAGGATTTAAAGAAGAACAGTCAAAATGCGAGCTCTTTCTGTAAAAATTGTTCTGCTTTTGAGGAGCTCAATGACACTCTCATGATAGACATAGATGTGCACAAAGAAAGCATTGTTTGCCTTAGAGATGAAAACGGAATTCTTCAAGCTGAAATCACTAAATTGGAAGAAATTGTAAGAAGGTTACAGGAAAAATATAAATCTGAAATACATGATCAAAGCTTGATTGAAAATAAGGCGCTTGCTGAAGAAAATCCACATCTTAAGAGAGAAAATGAAATGCTGAAAGATCAGATAAATCTCTTGACTGAAAAGTTGGTTGCTCTTGAAAAAGGCAAATCTGTTATTGATAATTGCTCTGAAAAAGTGCATGTTCTAGAGCTAGAAATTGAGAATTTTAAAAGGGTAAATGTCATACTCAATGAGCAATTGGTTGCATGCGAGGAGGACCTCACTGAATCTGAACTACATGTCTCCTCCTTGGAGAATGAAAACCAAGACCTAAAGAATTCTCTGTCAAAGTCTGTTCAGGGCAAAGATAAGTTAGACAGAATCCCAGGGACTAGGGTCAACCTTCAAAGAGAAGGTTTGGTGAACACCTTGCTTGTAACTGGCTCACTTGAAGCCAGCACCTCTTATGGTTGCCCAAGATCGAATGATGTTCAAAGGAAAAATCAAAAACATAATGGTGATCAGAAAAAGAAGGGTCCCTGGCATAAACATAGAAATAATGTTATTGGCTCTCACTTGCATGATAGGAACTCTCATGATAAATACCCTACTACTCATATAATGAATGTCTATTGCTTTTATTGTGGTAAGCATGGTCACACTGTGGATGACTGTTTTACCTTGAGAAATGATGAGCTAAGAACAGTACAACATGTGAAAGGCCAAGGCAAAGGACATGTCGACGTTGGCAGGAAACGTGCTCAGCACCATCCTGCTCGTAACCCCTTGGGTAGTCTGATGCATCGACGCACTCAGAAAGGCAGGTCGATGCACCCAACCGTCAACAGAAGAGGTCCGCCTCCTTGCTGCTTCCATTGTGGTAAGTTTGGCCATACAGTCCAAGACTGTTGGCACCTGAAAGGCAGAACTCACGTTCATGCCAAAGGAGGTAACTTCCCTGCACACCCACAAAAGCCTAACACACATCCACATGCTCATATGAAGAATGCTCAATACTCTGTGCGTTGTTTCTATTGTGGGAAAAATGGACATGGGATGTATGACTGTCATACAATGAGGGAAGATGACCTGATTGCATTAAGTAAGAGAAATGCAGCTGCCCGAAGAACTAACCCACAAGGACCCGAGCAAGCTTGGGTACCACCAAATTCAAAATGAGAATTGTGGGTGCAGGTGCCTTGGAGCTGAGCAAAATTCAATCTGAAAAATAAATGCTCAAGGCACGGGTATGTAAATAAATTCTTTTACTTTATGATATCTTGCATAGTAGGTTTGCATTGTAATACATTGCATAATAGGCATGTGTTGATTTCAATTAGTCCTGCAAGCTGAATGTATCTCCTTGAACTACTGAAACATCCTCCATGATGTAAAATGATCATCTAAGATTGAATCACTTATCAATTGTTTGACCTCTGACAAGGATGACAGTATCGATTTCGGTACCGATTTCGGCCGGTACCGAAATTGATATGTACCGGTTTCGGTATCGGTTTCGACCAAAACCGGTTGAAACCATTCAAAAAATTAAAAAAAATAGTAATTCTCTCTGGTTTCGGCTGAAACTGGACGGTTTCGGACCGAAACAGGTCAGTTTCGGCCGAAACCTTTAATGGTTTCGTCCGAAACCATTAAAAAACTATTATTTAATAGGTTTCGGACTTGCTACAGTGTTAGGGTCCGGTTTCGGATCGGTACCGGCCGAAACCGATACGTATTGGTTTTGGCCGATACTGCCAACCATGACCTCTGGTATATCAAATGGTATAGAAATAAAAGGCAAGTCAAGCTTGCCCAGAACTCTCACCATGCGTGAGAAGGATCTCAGATCCCAACCTCCGCCTTGTACCAGGGATCAATTTATTCAGCTGCGTTTTCCATGAAAAATCTGTATGCTGCTGAAATTGTTATGCTGATTGAGTTGCTGCTTGATTCCTTCTATCTTTTAACAGCCATGTGAACTTCTTACCTAGTATTGTTAATCATTTCTTTTGATGATGTCTGCCATGGCTGCATTTATTTCAACTCATCACTCATGTAGCATTAATGTCCATAAACACTGTACAAAGGGGGAGTTTAAGAATTGGTGTCTGGCTTTGTGTTTCAGCTCTGAAAGCATTATAAATAATTTGAGTCTGCATCATTTTGTGATCTCATGCCTTGCAATTCACATCATGTTATAAGAACACAAAAATGCATAATCAATTGGCAGTATCTCCAAGGCATTGTGCATTCAGTCATGTCATAGGCTGCACACTCCTCTGTCAATCCATGCACATGGTTAGGGGGAGTCAACATCTAGATTTCAGTCTGCATTCATGCATTCAACCCATGAACATGTTGACCTGAGTTCAATCTGCATCTTCTTAGGGGGAGCTTAGACCTACTCAGGTAGACCTCGCTGATCAACCATGCTTGAACCCTGCTCCCTGTCCGAACCTTGTGCACAACCTCAGGGGGAGTGCTCCTTCTCAATTCTCACCTCTTACTCATTAGCACTCCTTGCTCAAATCAGACTTGCATAATGTTCCATGACTGTACCTCGGGTCTGAAATATTTTTGATGTCGTTGGAGTCCTCCAGATTGACTAGAATCTGCCTTCTTGCATAACCAGCCATCTAGTTCCTAAACTCCTTGAATACCTTGAACTTCTTGGAGGATCTTCTATCTGTTTTTAAGTTTGCTAATTAGAGTAAATCTTCAAGAAGAATCTTCTTTTATTGAGTTCTGTGACTGCCTTGAACATGAAAGCTGTTGGTTTAAAATTAATGATTTCTCGAGCCCTATTGTTCAATGATCTTGAAAATGTTTGTGCTCAGGCTTAATAGACCTAAACTAGCTTTTCATGTTGTGGCATGTTATGCCTTCTTGAATCTGAAAGTTTATTTTAAAGTACAGAGGCATCCTTGTTTGAGAAACTCCTGTCTCGTATTGTTTTTAAACATTTGGTGTTTCTGAACACTTCAAAAGGAATTACACTGTTTGTAATGAATCTTAGCCATGCTAAGTAACTGGGGATATTGGCGTCTGATAAACGTATATCCTCACGTAAAAAGGTGTGTGCTGAGTTCAGTGCTGTAAGATAGAGCAATGGCATTGGAATCATTGAGAAACCGAGTCCCTTCACCAAAGAAGTGGAGAAGACCGCGTCATGAAATGCCATGCTATCTCTGTCCTATTCTGTGGCAAAATGATGAGCTACACTGAGTAACTGGGGGTGCTTGCGTCTGGTAAACGTGCACACTCACGTGAAAAGGTGAATGCTACACTTGACTGCTCGTAAAATAATATCAGTCAATTTTCAAAATTTGGTTCAAAAGAAAAATCTAAATGTGTTGCACTCTTGAATATATTTAGAGTCATCTAAGTGTTTAGCCTCAATACTTTTCATTGTAACTCTCTCAGGAGCTAATGGAATTGAATGAGTAAGTTTAGAGGAGGTTAACCTGCCCTTAGTATGATTTCCTGGTTCACTTCTATTAATCTTGAATACAGTTTTTTTTTCAAGCATTCCTATTGAGAAGTTCAGAAGTCATTAGAGTTAAACCAATCTTACTATAAGGGCTGTTTCATTAGAATTCCATAACTGGAGATTTTGAAATATCTATAACTCTGCATTTATGAACTTGATTTCAGATTTAAGAACCTCCATCTCTTTGTAAGACAAGCTGTTTTTGATACTCATTGATATTTGCCCTCTCTGGTCAATCTGCATAGTCTAGTCCGGCTACCATGAAAGCATCACCATTGGAATCTATGTCCTCTCCTCAATTGGTATCATATCTCCAATGCAATTGGGCTCAATCTGTCATGCACTTAGATAGTTTGCATTTTCCCTCTTCCATGCATTGCATAGAATATCAAAAAACTGAAAACCAAAAACAAAAAAAAGAGAAAAACTTAAAACTCTGAACACCCTAAAAAACACCATCTGATATCAAACTGCTCTCTAAATGGATCTTCTTGCCATGATCAAGCCTCTTGCATGCATGCCATGATTCACGTGTGCCTTGACATTTAATGGGTCCCAACAAGCCAAGAAATCAACAATTAGCTTCTATCCTATCATTGTGTTGCACCCGAAATTGTCTCAAGTCATGTTGAGAAATTGTTGCTATGCAACGTTCGACGAGAAGAGCGACGTATCGTCAACACCGTCGAACTACGGAGTATCTCCGTGATTTAGGGTCTATCAATCCGACAATATTATCATGGTCGACGTCGCGGCAAGAAGGTTAACAAGGAAGAAACATGTGTATACCGGTCAAAGTAGCCGAGCAAGTGTATCACACGGCACAGACGGGCACAAAGCTTCCTCCCTATGCGGCGACGAACAACCAGACAAACAAACAATGCTCCCTCTGCGGATGCGATGCTGCCACGCGGCGAAGGAGCGATCTCCCCGAGATATATAGCTCCACCACGGCTCTTCTCCGACCCGGGACGACGAAAACGGAGCGAAACGACGGTCAGAGGGGTCAAAAAGCCCGCACAAGGGTCAAATGAACCCTTTTGGGTCGAAAAGGCAGAGGAGGAGGGGGCCGCGCGGTCGCCCCCGGGACCCAGCGGGGTCGCGCGACCGCGTTGGGACCCAGCGGGGTCGCGCGCGCGCCCCGAGGGGTGTGCGGCCCCGCTGGACCCCAGCGGGGTCACGCGCGCGCCCCGAGGCGCACGTCACCACGCTGGGGGGTCCAGCAGGGTCGCGCGCGACCCCGAGGGCCGTGCGACCCCGCTGGCCCCCTGGCGGGGTCACGCGACCCCTCCCGGGTCCGCGCGACCCCGCCGGGGTCCGCCCCTTGGCGGGGTCGCGCGACCTCCCGGGGGCCCACGCGACCCCGCCCGGGTCCGCCCCCCCTCCGGGTCCGGGCTTTCCAAAAAAAAAAACAATTTAAAAAAAAAAGGTTTTTAACCCCCTCAGAGGGGTCATTTGGCCCTTTTTGGTGGCCAGAGGGGTCAAAATGGCTTTTTGCCACCCCACCTTGACAGAATCGGGGCAAATTCGTTCATTTGACCCCTCTGGGCCCTCCCGCCTTCTATAAATAGACCCTAAGGGTCCAAGTGGAGGGGGAGACAGAGGATACACGTACGTACGGAGCACTTCTCGCACTCGGAGCATTTGGAGTTTGTTCGTTTGTCTTGGCCTGTGAGGGGTAAGTCCCCAGGCCTTGTATTTATGCCCCTACGGGGTATATTTACGTTTATGCCCCTCAGTGGGTCATGTTTGTAATCATGCTCCTCAGCGGGCCGTGTCTTGTAAGTCTTTACGTCTCGGGACGACTAAGTCACGTGGTTCTGTCCTTACAACGGCGGAATTACAAAAATGTCCTTCCCGGGACCGTAAAAGACTAAAGTCCTGTAATTTGCAGTTATACCCTGCAATCTTTTATAATTGGGACTACGTCCCTATCTCCCGCTCTAATGCGGACTTTTGTACAGTCGACAACTCGCCGACAACTCATGTACTCACTGGAATTATAAAAGCACTCAGCATGCTCCATGTGTACCCTCGAGGGAAAATTGTATGAAAACCCTTGGCTTTCCAAAATTGTGTATATACCCCTCCTTCGGCCAAATTGACAGATGTGTGCCTTCTATGAAGCCCCTTGTCATTCCTTCGGTTCGGAAGTGTTGTCAGCTCAGTCCAGCACTCGGGTATCATCTCAAACCTAGGTCTAGGGTCAGGTAAAATTACCAAAATACCCCTGTGACCTAAAAATGGCCTCAGAGCCCTTGAAACCCTCCAGAAAGAGCCTCAGCACCTTGGGAAGTCCGGAATCCAGTCCCACTCCCATTCCAGCCCAGAAATTTCAGCAATACCCCTGGCCTGGGTAAATTACCAAAATACCCCTGGGGTGGTAAAATTACCGAAATACCCTCGTGGTCCCGAAAACTTCTCTCCATTTCAAAAATGCCTATGGCTCCCGCATATTTGCGTTTCTATTCCTAAATCTTAGGGTTTTGCTCGGACTTAGCCCTAATTCTATTAACTTGTTGGTGGTAAATGAGTGGCCATGGAGAGTCTCTCGAGTGAGCCTGCCCTCCATATCAGAACCCTTGTAGAAGCCTTTTGAGATTTCTTTGACAGTTAAACAAAGGTGTTCGGACGTTAGGCCGATGTAAATCAACACTGACTCCGGTCAGTGGGGAAAGGTCCAGCACTCGAACCCAAATCGTCTGATACGATGTGCACACACGGAATCACCCTTCTACTCAGACGGGGGGGGAAGATGTTTCTTTTCAAAAAGAACGAAAATCTACCTTTTATCTACGATAAGAGTCGATTTAAATTTTTTCCGTGTCTCACAGACTGGCACGCCCGGTGGGACTTTTCCCGCCTTTCTTCTTTCTGTCAAAGAAAGTCTCTAAACCTTCTTCAAGGTTCTGATTGCCCCTCTTCCTCTTAAAGGACGGGAAGAGGAGGGCACATCTCTCTATTCGTTTGAGAGTTCTTTGTGCATCTGCACGCCACTCCTTTCGTGCTACGCACCACCACCACCACCAACACCAGCAGCAGCGATGGCAACCGTTACCTACGGCCCCGAGATCGTTGCCAACCATGCCAGGATCGGCTACCTGGAAACACCACTTGTTTTCGGCGACTTCCCAGCGGTCGTCGGCTCGCCCTTCTTCTTGGGCGTGGTTCCGGTGGCTGAAGCCAGTTCAGCCATGCCTGCAACAACTGTCGGGGGCGTTAAGCCCTCGGCCCCATCAACTGATCGGGTCCGCCCGGTCAAGAAGACAGTCGCTGAGGGTGTCAGACCCTCGGCCCCAACAACTGGCCGGTTTCATTCGGCCAAGAAGACTTCTGAGGGTGTCAGGCCTTCTGCTCCAGCTGATCGGGTCCGCCCGGTCAACAAGACAACTGTCGGGGGCGTCAGGCCTTCGGCTCCAGCAACTGGCCGGGTTAGTCTGGTCGATAAGGTCGTCTCTAAGGGCGTCAAGCCTTCAGCTTCGTCGATTGGTCGGGTTCGCCCGGCCAAGGAATCAATCACTGAGGGTGTCAGACCCTCTACTGTATCAACCGGCCGGGCTCGCCCGATAAAGGGGACCGTCCTCAAGGGCGTCAGACCCTCTGCTGCGGCATCTGGCCGGGTCCAGCCGGTCAACTCCCTAACTGTTAAGGGTGTCAAGCCCTTCATCCCAACAACCAGCCGAGCTCCGTTGGTTGCTCCGTCAACGGCCGAAGGTGTTAGGCCTTCTGCCCCAACTGTTGGCCGAGTCTTCTCGGTCAATCAAATCACTGCTGGCGTCGCTCATGCTCAACGTGGGCAACGCCGCCGCCGCCGCAACGGCGCCAACTCCAATGTGGCCACCCTCAGAGGTGCTGCCCTTGCTCAACGGGGGCAACGCCGCCGTCGTCAGGGTGACGCCATGCCTGTGGCGGGCGCCACCACTGCCGCCCCTGCTCAACGGGGGCAACGCCGTAGCCGCAAGGGTGCAAAGCCTGAAACGGCTGTCTCTCGCTCCGGCAAGACTCTAATTGTCGGAGACATCCGCATCCGGCTTGATGGAGGTGAGCCGATCCTGCCCCGGGATCGTCATGTCCCGACTATTTCTACCTCCAATCGCTTCGAGCCCCTCCGGCAAGTCCGGGAGAAAGGAGCGAAGAAGAAGTCTGCCGTATCGACGGCAATCCAGGGCCCTCTGCAGCGGCCCAAGCCACGAGCTCCCCGTCCAAGGACAGGGGGCAACCCAATTGAGGAGCACCAGCTCCATTTGAAGAAAGAACTGGGTCACCAAGGAGGAGGCCCGAATCATAAGGCGCGCGAGGGCGGAGGAGCCCTTCCGCATGTCAGAGCTTCAGCGGATGCGGAGCCCGCCAAGCACTGAGGCCTCAACGTCTGCGAGATTTACATCTCAACCCTTACGGGGACAAAAGCGTCGAGAAGCCGGCAAGAAAGTGCGACCGACCTCCCCGTGGGCTAGTTCTACACACACGGAGGAGGATCGCTCACCTCAAGCAGCCACATCCCGAGTGTCTGTCTTCGACAGACTTGGGAGGCCGCCCAAGCCGGAGCGACAACCGCCCAAGAAAAAGCGGGTGGTCCAGGTGACCGATGACACTGTCAAAGTGTTCACCTGTTACGTCACCTCCGGCGACAAACAGCCCGAGAACACCTCGGGAGAGCTTGACCAACCCGTCCAATATTTAAGGAGGTCAAGGCCGGTCTCCCGGATTCTAGCGTAGACGCAACAGGCGCCGACCGCCGGTACATCTCAGCCTGAGCCGGCACGGCAAGAAGAGCGCCAAGAAGACGTCCACAGTGTTGATGGGGACAGTCGCTCCCGGCACGAAGACGAGCTGGGGGAAGAGCCACGGGCCCCCACACTGGACGAGCTTCGAAGAGAGAACCAAGAGCTCAAGAACCTGCTACAGTCGCTTTTGCGCGAGAAGGAGGTTCTTGTCCCGCCTCAGACGGCACCGGCTGGAGCGGATCAGCAGCCTTCTCCCATTCCAGCAGCAGCCAATGCCTCTGTCACCGCTGCAAGACTCCCATTGGAGGTGGACTTTGAAGTCCCGCCGCATGAAGCCAATGCGCGGTCATCTGCTACTCCTGCCGCGGAAAGTCTTATGGCGCAGAAGCAGATGATTGAGCGCATCGTGGAAGCGAAGTTCGCTCAACATGGCGAGGGTGTGGCTACCGTTGATTTGTACAGCGTGCCATATCCCCTCCATCATCAATTCAAGAAGCTTCCACCAGATTGCCCGAAGGCCCCGAAACTCCAGAAGTTCAACGGGCAGGGCTCTCCGCATGAACACCTGGCCTATTACATGACAGCCATGGGTGAATTAGCCTTGGAAGAGGCGTACTTGCTGCGGTATTTTGCCACATCTTTGACCGGCACCGCCTTCCAATGGTATTCAAGGTTAAAGCCCAACTCAGTATCTGATTGGGCTGATATGCAGAAGAAGTTTGTCGACCGTTTCCAAATGGTCGAGCGCAAAGTCTCCTTAGCAGAGCTTTGTTCCCTTCGACAGAAGAAGGGCGAAATAGCATTGGACTTCATCAAGCGATGGAGGGACGTCAGCATGCACTGCGATAATCCTCCGACGCCTGAAGATGCAATCACCATCTGCCGGAGGGGTCTCTCGGCAGAAGTCAGCGAAAAGCTTCTGGGCTCCAACATCAGAGGCTTCGACCAGCTCAACACGGTCGTGGCGGAGATTGAGATGTTCTTCGCTGATCACCCTGCACAAGCCTCTACAAAAGGCAAACCCTCCAAAGACCGTCTAGCTAGCGGTAAAGAGGTGAATGCCGTGGACTTCTCCCCGACGAATGGAGATAAAGGGGAAGGAAAGTCCAAAGGAAAAGGCAAGAAGTCTGGTGATAAGACAAATGCGTCTTTCTTAGCGGAGAACATGAAGACGCCTTATTCCTTCATAAAGGAGCATACTAAGATGCTCTTTGATCTATGTATGAAGGAGCAGCTCGTCACTCTGCCGGACCCGCGGAAGCCCGCGGAGGTGGATAAGACAGATGATCCAACCTATTGTGTGTATCACCGAAGGTTGGGTCACACCGTCGGGGATTGCTATGTTTTCAAGAATATAGCAGAGGAGCTCATTCAAAAGGGCCTGGTAAATATGCTGGGCCATGCAGTCGATCCACCCCAGCCTCATCTTTGGAGCCGATCGAACCGGTCAGCTAACGTGGTCCATTTGGTGGCGATGGCTTCATGCTTCAATGCCTCCGAAGTCGGGCCCTCAAGTCGGCAACCCAATGGTGGTCCCAGAACCACTCCTCCTCCATTCCCAGAATGTTTAGCGCTGCGGAGGACCATCCGGAAGATCCGAGGGGAAGTCCGACAGCTGCGACGAGAACAGAGGCGCTTGCTGCAGTTCCTAGAGAGCATTGATCAGCAGTTATCCACTTTCCCTTTTGGCCCATTTGCCAGGGGGTTAGCTCCAGCCCATATACGGGAGGCGGGTGTATCACCCACGGGTCAGGCCCCGCTCGGGGGTTGGCTCTCTGAAGAGTCCTCGGATTCAACTGAAGACGAGGAGGACTCACCGGAAGACGTGCAGGCTCCACTTCAAGTCGAGCTCCCAGAGAAGTTATACTCCTTCCCTGTGGAGAAGACTTCAAACATCTTCTTCGCATGCCAGCGGGCTGGACTCATAAGCCCATCACCCATGGAGCAAACACCAGGTGCTGCTTTTCATCAGGGCTATTGCCCCTACCATGAAGTTGTTGGCCACATCATCCACAATTGCGAACCGTTCAAGGACCTCGCTGAGGACTTGATCAGGCGGGGGAAGGTCAACATGGGTGAATTCCTGGTCGATCCACCGCAGCCGCATGCACGGGAGAGCCTTCACTTCTCCATCAACGTCATACATGCTGCAGCAGCCTTCCAGTTCCCCGAGCCGCAGGAGGAGGGAGTTAGTTCCCAGGGAGCCAGTTCCCAATCGCCCAAGTCCACACTCTGGTATCCAGGGTGGCGACCCTCTCACCAGTGTTCTTTCCCCAAGGAGAACACTGAGAAGATTTTTGACAAGCTTCTGGAGGATGGCTGGGTTCTGACACATGACCCACCGTCTTATTACAATGAGACGGCCAAGAGACACCCCCGCTATTGCAAGTATCATGCAAGGGTGTCTCACCCCACTCGGCAATGCTCAGAGGTTCAAGACTTCATTGAAGCCCTCATCCAGAGAGGGGTTGTCGATACTCAGGGGAATTCCATGACAAGGTTACGCCTTGCAGAGGCCGCTAGGGAGACTCTCCAGCAGGCCCGGCGAGAAACCGAAGCTTTTTCCCGACTAGCCCGGCCTCTTGAGCCTGCGGAAAATGATGAATTCCCATTACTCACTAAAGGCAAGGCCACCTATAAAGGGCCTAAGGTCCAGAACCCAGGAAGCCAAGCCGCGGGAGAGAGTTCCAAGGCCCGTCCCACGTCGAGTCAGCTTGGCATCGTCATAAGAGAGAACTCTCGGCCCGATAACAAAGGCAAAGCCAAGGTGTCAGAACCTTCAGCCAAAGCTCCTGCCCAGTCAGCAAGGCCGTTAGTCATGGAAAGAACTCAACTTCTTAAGCCCGCGAAGACCCCAATTAAGGCCTCTGTCACCCCGGCGAGGCCGCCATTTGTAGAAAGGCCTCAGCAGCTCAAGCAAGCCAACCCACCAGACCAAGCAAAGTCGGTGGAACTACAAAGCTCCCAGAGGCCCTACTGTGGACTGGCAGAGTTCCAGGAGTTGCCTCCTGAAATAATTGCTCAGGCAATCAATGCCACCTTCCAAGCTCAGCCGGAGGAGGCCAATTGGACCAAGATTGCCCCCAGAAAAAGTCGTGGCACTAAGGTTCCTAAGGAGCCAGCCCGGAGCAAGAAGCAAAATTCTGGGGGCTAACGAGTCCCACTGCCGAAGCAAACTCCTCTCTCTTCTCAAGAGGCAGCACGCCAAAAGAAGCAGGAGAAGAATCGCAGGAAGAATTTGAAGAGGAGGTTAAAGAAGCAAGCCGAGCAAGCCGCTGCTATGGAGGCTCCTAAGGAGCCAACTCCTCTACAAAGACTTCAAAAGCTCATAGATGAGCTGGAGGAGTACACTCCCCCTCGCCCCACCAGGGTCGTCACTCTAGACGAATATATTCCCTGGGACAAACTTGGGCGCAAAGCCCGTCTTCTGCAATGGCTCCGGGAAATGGCCCACCGCCTTGAAGAGGGTGAAGACTTCCCAATCCCATATGAGCTCTCCTTATTCTATAAAGATGAGGAGCTCACTGTCGAGATGCTCGAGGAAATGCTGCAAGAGCTCTCCTGCAACATGGTGGCGATCCCGCCACCCGACAATATTTACTGTCCTACAGCTGATAGCACTGGGGGTCAGGCTCCTATGGCAACATATCAGCGCCGCTCGGCAAGAAATGGCCGGGGACGCGGCCGAGGTCGTAGCCGAGGACGTGGACGGGAAGGTCCCCCGACCCTTGACCGGGTCATAATATTCAGAGGGGAGAAGCCGCGTCCTGTCCCGGAAACTCAAGTTCGGGGGATCCCTTTCATCCTCAACCCCTCTGAGGGTTTAGGCCCCATCTCAACGGCTAAGCCGGGTGGCGTTCCTTTTACAATCACATCCTCTGATGAAGAAGAGGAGCCGGCCAAGTCGCCGAAGTGCGAGAAGGCGTTAGAGCAAGCCGGCCCCTCCAACAGGGTCGAGCCCGCGAGCCAGGCCGATCCTTCTAATGAAGACCAGCATGATGGGCCTTTGCCACCTCCAGAGGAATCCTTGGCACCGCTGTTCCAAGAAGATGCGGAAGGCCAAAATGCGGAGGAGCGCCCTTCTAAGCGGGAGAAGCCTCGCCAGGCGCCGAAGACTCTGGCGGAGATCATCCCGCCATTTGACAAGACCCGTGCTCGGGCAGACCGCAAAATCATTCATCATATGAAGCGGTTCCCAACAAATGTCACTATTTGGGAAGCCATTGCTTGGAGCAAAGACCTCAGAGAGGCTCTTGTCAAGATACTTCAAGATCCAGAGGCATATGAAGCCCATGTTGCAGAGTTGCAGGCCCAGGCATATGAAGCACTCACAGCCAACATCTCCTTCACGGACAAAGACATGTTGCTGTCCTCTCCGTGTCATAATCGCCCCTTATATATGAAGGGGACGATTAATGGGCATGACGTGAATCGCATTTTGGTTGACGCCGGAGCAGCCGTCAACATCATGCCTTTGAAGACTTTCAAGTCTCTATACTTGGCGCCTTATTTGCAAAAGGTGACCGATGTCAAGATCTCGGGATTCAATCAGGGTTCCGAGGAAGCACTTGGTCGGGTTGTGGTCAAGCTTGCCTTGGGCGATTTTGTCACCCAAGTGACATTTTATATCATCAACTCCGACACATCTTACAAGATGCTGCTTGGAAGACCCTGGCTGCATGAAAATTGGGTTGTCCCTTCAACTCTGCACCAGTGCATTAAATATGCCAAGGAAGGGGAGCAACATACGGTCTTTGCAGATCAAGCCCCGTTCCACCCCAATGAGTGCCATCTGGCCGATGCTTCTCTGTATTTTGGGAAGCCCACTCTAGCAATCCCCGAGCCTATAAAGAACAAGGGGAAGCAAAAAGTGGACCTTGAAGTCGAGGAAGGGCAGCTCTTCACTGTCAATCAAGATATGGTAAAGCTGCATAGGCTGAGCCTCAGTGCTGCCTCCAAGCCGACTCAACCAGAAAGGAGGGATGTTGATTTTGAAGCTAACCTCATCAGCCAGGTCATTGACCGAAGCATCTCCTTGCCACCCAAGTGCCTCCAGCTCTCGTCCCAACGGGAAGAGTATGAGGTGGAATAGTTGAAGACCTTTACAGTCTCCTATCAACGGAGAAGGAGACGCAACAAAGGCAAGAGGGACAAGCCGATCATCTTTTACAAAGGTGATTTAGTCCCACCGTGCCCCCCTGAAGATAATTTCGGCTGGGATACTCCCGCTGATGTGGTGCCAGAGCCAGTCCAGGAGATGGACGATATGCCGAAATACATCAGGGAAATGTGCAAAAAGCAGCACATCCCGCAAACTCTGGACCCTGCACGAGCGGCGTATTTCCATCAACTGTGGAACCCTCGGCAGTTTCGTGGGCAACCTCCCTTTTCCCGCAAAGATACAAGGGGCCTTGGCTATAACCAGGAGACGGACTTCGAGGTCCACCTTGCAGTCAACACCATAGGACTGCTACCTCTCCATAACGGGCAAGCTGAAGTTGAGCCCAAGATTGATGACTCTATAAGGGAGTCTGGTGACGTGTCCTTGACACCCTCACCTCCATCAAGAGCTGACAACGACCACCCCTCAGAGGAAGGAGCAGCTCAGCCTGCTAACCATCAGCAAGATGAAGCAAGCTCTTCGGCTTCAAGCCACGAGCAAGAGTACTTCAAAGAATTTGATGTCTATGAAGCCAACACTGATGATGAGGGAGACTTCGTCGACCTCCAACCAGCTCCACCGGAGCTTGAAGACGGTGGTCAAGCAACTATGGACGAGTTGATTGAGATCAATCTCGGAAGCAAAAGTGACCATCGTCCCACCTTCATAAGTGCCCTCCTCAGCGAGGAAGAAAGGCAGTCGTATCGACAGCTCCTAGAAGAGTTCAGGGATTGTTTTGCCTGAACTTACAAAGAAATGCCCGGGCTCGACCCTTCTGTGGCTTAACATGAGCTGGCAATACTTTCAACAGTCAAGCCAGTCAAGCAAGCTCAGAGGCGTATGCGCCACGAGCTGGAGTTGAAGGTCAACGCTGAGATTGACAAAATGCTCAACGTGGACTTCATAGAGCCTTGCATGTACCCTGTATGGCTCGCCAACATCGTCCCTGTCAAGAAGAAGAATGGCCAAGTCCGAGTCTGCATCGACTTCAGGGATCTGAATAAGGCATGCCCAAAGGACGACTTTCCTGTCCCAATCACTGAGACAATGGTTGATATGACCACTGGTCACGAAGCCTTGTCTTTTATGGACGGGTCGTCGGGCTATAATCAAATCCGCATGGCCGTCAAAGATAAAGACCATACGGCTTTCCGGTCTCCTAAGGGGATCTTCAACTACAAAAGGATGCCGTTCGGTCTGAAGAATGCCGGCGCAACCTATCAAAGGGCAATGACCAAGATCTTCGACGAGATGCTACATGACCTTGTCGAATGCTACGTCGATGATCTGGTCGTCAAGACAAAGAAGCGGGAGGATCACTTAGCTGACCTGCGTCGAGTCTTTGAAAGGCTTCGACAATTTCAACTCAAGATGAACCCGATGAAGTGCGCCTTCGGCGTCTCCAGCGGCAAGTTCCTTGGCTTTATTGTCAGGTACCGAGGCATAGAAATCGATCCTGATAAAATCAAGGCCATAAGAGGACTGCCTCCGCCCAAGAACTTGACAGAGCTCAGATCTCTTCAAGGAAGACTCGCCTATATTAGGCGGTTCATTTCCAATCTCTCTGGGAGATGCCTACCTTTCGGCAAATTGATGAAGAAAGGAGCACCCTTCATATGGGACGAAGACTGTCAGAAGGCCTTCGAGCAAATCAAGGAGTATCTGCTGACTCCTCCAGTCTTAGGGGCACCTGTCAGAGGGAAACCCCTTATCTTATATATTGCTGCCATGGATGCCTCTTTGGGAGCTCTCCTAGCCCAGATCAATGAAGAGGGCAAGGAGCAGCCACTGTACTACCTCAGCCGAAAATTGATCGGGCCTGAGCATCGGTACGCTCCCATGGAAAAGGTGTGCGTAGCTCTGGTGTTTACTGTCAAGAAGCTAAGGCACTATCTCCTAGCCCATCGGGTGGAGCTCATCTCAAAATGTGACCCACTCAAGTTTCTGCTCAACCAGCCTGTCCTTTCAGGTAGGCTTGGTAAATGGGCACTTATCCTCATGGAGTTTGATATCACCTTCGTCCCACGCAAGGCGATTAAGGGACAAGGGATGGCGGAGTTTTTAGCCGCACACCCTGTGCCAGAAGATTCGCCACTCAACTTTGAGCTGCCCGACGAAGAGGTGTTAGTGCCTTCTCAAGCCACTGGGGAGCATTCTGAAAAGTCCCACCACAGATGGAGCCGGGTGTCCTCACCCTTGATCTCCCACATTGGGAGTTATATTTTGATGGCGCCTCTCGGACAATCAAAAGAGCCGGTGGCCTTACAGACTATGTTTCAGGCGCGGGGGTAGTCTTTGTATCTCCACAAGGCGGCATCCTCCACAACTCTTGCGCTCTCATGAAGTCGCTGACTAATAATGAGGCAGAGTATGAAACGCTAATTATTGGGCTTCAACTGGCACTGGAGATGGACATCAAGTGCATCAAAGTGTACGGGGATTCTCAGCTCGTCATCCGACAAGTACTGGGCGTCTATGATGTCCGGAAGAAGGAGCTCGTCCCCTATCATGCAGCTGTCAAGAGGCTCAAAGAAAAATTTTACCTATTTGAAATAGGCCATGTCCCCAGAGGCAGCAACTCTCAGGCTGACGCTCTTGCAAAGTTGGCAGCGGCCCTAAAACTCCCGCCTGAGGGAGAATTAAATATTACAGTCAGATACCGGAGGCTCATGCCAAGTGTGCTCGACGAAGAATCCGGCCTCACTGTTTATGAGGTCGACAACATTCAAGAGGAGAATGCTCCCGATGAAGAAGATTGGCGCGAGCCAATTATAAAAATAAAGAACGGCTGGCTCCCTCCTGATCGGGCTCAGAGGATGCAACTGCTACGCAGGGCGACATCCTACCAGCTGATTGACGGTCTGCTCTTTAAGCTCGTCCATGAGAAAGACCTATCGGTCCTCCTGCGGTGCCTTTCGTCCAAGGAAGCGAAGACCGTCATGCACGAGGTCCACTCCGGAGTGTGTGGAGCTCACCAGGCAGGAGCTAAGATGAAAAATAGCATCAAGCTCAAAGGGTTCTACTGGCCTACCATGTACGAAGATTGCAATCAATACGCTCGTACATGCCATCAATGCCAAGCATTTGGCCCGGTCCCTCGGCGGCCACCTAACCCGCTCCATCCAACAGCGCCTACTTGGCCATTTGCAGAGTGGGGTATGGATATTGTGGGACCATTCCCACCATCGTCCCAGGGGCACAAGTTCATACTTGCTGCCACTGATTACTTCTCCAGATGGGCGGAAGCCGTTCCGCTACGGGAAGTTACAGGGGAGATAGTTGCTCGTTTTGTGCGACACTATATTATATACAGATTCGGCACCCCCAGTCGGATTATATCCGATAATGGCACGCCGTTCAAGAACAAGACTGTTTATGCTCTGGCGGCCAAGTTCCATATTGACTGGAGAGCGTCGTCGGTCTACAATCCCCAGGCCAATGGGTTAGCCGAGGCCTTCAACAAAACCCTCTGCAAGCTGCTGTCTAAGATAGTAGGTGGCCGCAAGCGAGATTGGGGTGAGAAGGTCCATGAAGCCCTATGGGCCTATCGGACTATTTACAAAACCCCCACGGGTTGCTCCCTATTCTCCCTGGTCTATGGAGCTGAAGCAGTGATCCCTGTGGAGATCGAGCTAGCATCTTACCGCGTTGCTGTACACGCCGGATTGCCAGGCCAAGACCAATCTGAAATTGAAAGAAGGCTCGAGGAATTGTCCAACCTTGAGGGTCAAAGACTCAAAGCCTACAAACACTTACAAGTGTATCAAGCCCGCATGACACGTGCCTATGACAAGCTGGTCAAGCAAAGGGCGTTCAAGAAAGGTGACCTCGTCATGGTTAAAGAAAAGGAGGTTCTCGCGGGAAGATCTAGCAGCAAACTCCAGCCCAATTGGCGTGGACCTTATGTCATCCAGAAGGTCTATGAAGGAGGGGCCTATACGGTCCTTGACCACAAGGGAGATAATCCCTTCCCTCCTCTCAACGGCAAACATATGAAGCTCTACCATGCGCCACCGCAAGAGTTTCTGCAGCAGTCCTCACAGGACAATACCTCTCCTCAGTGAAGGCTCAAAACAAAAAAAAACAAAAAAAAGAAAAGGGGTTAAAAATATTGATACCCCGGCGGACTCAGTCAGCCTTCAACGGTTGGCTGAGGGTAAAAAGGCTATAGACCCGGTCGAGGTGAAAACCCGAAAGGGCGCCTCGGGCAAAAATGGGCAACCCCTCGGTGTGAAAACCCGAAAGGGCGCACCGGAAAAAGCTAAAGGGGGCCAGCCTCGGCGAAAACCCGAAAGGGCGGTGAGGTTGGTAATGTGAAAAAAAAAATCCTCTCTCTGTCTATTCTATGTGTGGCTCTAAGTCAATGACTCCACCCCATCTCGACCAAAACATCATATTGATGTCAGGGCTACACCTTACATGTCATCCTATGACACCTAGTCCCACTGGCATTCTGACGGTGTCATACTTTGTCCCATCGGGCTCGGCCTATGCATACCTCTTCCGGGCTGCCGGCCCATTCCGCCTATCGGCTTCCGGGTTCAGCTCACGTGTCTCTTCTGAGCAGTTAAACCCGCTTACTCTCTTGTCCCACTGGGACTGGCCTTAGTATGCTCTCTCGGGCTGTCAACTTTTCATGCCTTTCGGCTCCTTTTTCATTCTAGAGAATGGCCTATGTATGCTCTCTCGGGCTGTCAACCCTTCATGCCTTTCGGCTCCTTTTTCATTCTAGGGAATGGCCTCAGTATGCTCTCTCGGGCTGCCAACCCTTCATGCCTTTCGGCTCATCTAACCTCCTTGGGATTGGTCTCAGTACGCCCTCTCGGGCTGCCAACCCATCATGCCTTTCGGCTCATCTTATCTTCTTGGGATCTGGTCTCAGTATGCTCTCTCGGGCTACCAATCCATCGTGTCTTCTGGCACATGTCCCACCGGGTCTGGCCTCAGCATGTCCTCTCGGGCTGCCAACCCACCTACTCGCCTATCGGCTTTCGGGTTTGACTTTCACGTCCCACTTGGGTGGTCAAACCCATCTTTGTCCCACCGGGAATGGCCTCAGTATGCTCTCTCGGGCTGCCAACCTATCTCGCCTATCGGCTCTCGGATTTGACTCTCACGTCCCACTAGGGCTGTCAAGTCCACCCTTTTTCTTCTTCTGGGTCTGGCCTCTGCATGCCCCTTTCGGGCTGTCAACCCATCTCGCCTCTTGGCTTTAGACTTGACTCATATATCCCACCGGGATCGTCAAGTTTACTCCTTTGTCCCCACGGGCTTGGCCTCAGCATGCCCTCTCAGGCTGCCAACCCTATTTGCCTATCGGCTCACGGATTTGACTTATACGTCCCACCCGGGCTGTCAAATCCCTTCCTGTCATCGTTTCGGGTCTGGCCTATGTATGCTCTTTCGAGCTGCCAACCCATCCCGCCTATCGGCCTCCAGGTTTAACCCTCATGTCCCTTTTGGACTGTTAAACCAACTCCTTTGTTGTTCCAACTGGGCTTGGCATATGCACACCCTTTTCGAGTTGCTAACCCGGTCAACCTTCGGTATGGATTTGGCTAATTACGTCCCATTAGGGCAGTCGAATTCACTCATCTTGTCATACCGGGCTTGGCTTCAGCATGCTCTCTCGGGCTGCCAGCCCATTACACCTTTTGGTCTCACCGGGTTCGGCCTCAGTATGCTCTCTCGGGCTGCCAACCCATTATGCCTTTCGGCCCGTTTCTATCCTCTCGGGTGCGGTCTCAGTACGCCCTCTCAGGCTACCAACCCGTTTCGCCTTTCGGCTCACAGATTTGATTTATTCGTCCTACCCGGACAATCAAATCTACCCACTTGTCCCATCTTTGCGGCACACACGTCCCTACGGGAGTGCCACCTTTTCCTCGCCTTTTGGCATTATAGGTTAAAAACAAAATGGGGTTAAAAATATTGATGCCCCAACGGAATTGGTTGTTTCCGTTAGGGGAGCAATCAAGGGCAAAAAGGCTTTAACCCGGCTAAGGTGAAAACCCGAAAGGGCACCTTCGGCAAAAATGGGTACCCCTCGGTGTAAAAACCCGAAAGGGCGCACTGGAAAAAGCTAAAGGGGGCCAGTCCTGGCGAAAACCCGAAAGGGCGGTAGGGCTGGTAAAGTGATCAAAAAAAAAAGAAAAAAAAATGATTAGCATACATGCAAGAGGATAGAAGCAAGACTGCAAAACTCTGTCCTTCATTCATTAATGTCATCAAGGGAGCCCGAGACAAGCCCTCGGGAGTAACTCCAACAAAAAAATGGGGCGTGAGAGCCCTATGTACAAGAAAGTGCTAGAGCTCGTCAACCACTGTACTAGTCCCTCCGCAACTCTGCAAGGCGAGTCTCCTGCTGAAAGATCTCCTCCCGAAGCTCATCAAATCGGCGACGGCAGGTCTCCACCCTCGCCTGGACAACACGATGCTCCTCAGCAGCCTCATGGAGCTCTCTCTGCAGCTCCTCCACTCGGAGAGAGGTCCTCCGGCTATCCCCCTCGAAGCTCGCAAGGTGAAGACCGGCCTCTGCCTGGGCCGCTCGAAGCTCACGTAGCCGCTCCTCCTACTCCTGGATATGTAACTGGGCTCTCTGTCTCCGCTCCTGTGCAAGATGGAGGCGAGCGAACTCGCTCTATAAGCCTTCCAGCTTTGTGACCCATGCATCATGGGGAAGACTCAGTCTGTGGTAGCTCCTGGTGAACACCTCTAGATCAGCCCTCAAAGCCTCCACAGAGGGTAGTGGATCAGTCTGGAGCAACTGATCAAGACCCTGCAGGAGCTGGTCAGCCATAGCAGCATGCAACGCCGTCCCGAGTGTTGGGGCGTCAGGCCACTCAACTCCAAGAGCTGGGAAGTCCACCGGTACCCCTGGGGCTTTCTCCTCAGAAGCTGCAAAGGAAGAAGGAGGTGGAATGAGTGCTTGTTCATAGCCAAATGGATATGCACGAATCACTACAAAAAGGCACAACACGGTCATATACCTGATGCTACCGCAGACTCCTGCCCTTTCTCAACAGTTGAGGACGAATCAGTGACAGGAGCTGAGCCTGGTTCGCCAGGCAGGACGTTTGTGTCCCCATCCTCTGCAGTTAAGCAATAGCACGTAAGTGCTTATCTATAAAGTGGCATGCACAAGATGTCAAAGTTCAGAAGACAGCTATGTACCTGTCTCAATAGCATCCCCTTCTTCAGCTATGCTGGGAAAGGCGGACTCTGTACCAGGAGCCCTTTGGGAGCAAGATTGCTCGATCTCAGAGGTCAGCCCTGCCTCTTGAACATCCTCTTGTGAGGAGGCCTCAACCATTGGCTCTGCAGAAAGAGAAGCTACATGGCAAAAAAAAAAAAAGGAGAGGGGTCAGTACCACAAACAGAATGCATATATCATTTGCTGTGTTCATTGTCAGAAACGAGCAATACCTGTAGCATGAGTGTCTACCGGTGAAGCACTCTCCCCTGGAGTCTGCAGGCCCTCTGGTGCGCCCTGAAGAGCTTCCCCTGCTGGAGCTATCTCACCAGGGTGGGATGTGCTTTCTTCAATGGCCTGGCCTGACGCTGCCCACATAGCAGATGCATTAATCAGCTTGGCAAAAGCAGATGCAAAATGGTAAAGAGGTCTGTCATTAGCCTCTAACATCTTTTACCTGAAAGATCGGCTATGCCGTCCTCAGCTATGATATCCTCACCAATATCAACATCGGAGGAGCCCACTGGCGTAGGATCTCCCGGTGTTGTGGTGTCAACACCTGCTATCTCCATGGCCTTTGTGCCTGTCGAGGCACTGCCGCCAGTCAAAAGGTCCACAAGTGAGCCAGATCCCAAAAGTTGTGAGAACTCCTCCATGGATCGGACCAAGTCCACTCCTGTGGGACAAGCATTTATATGAGTCAAGCAAATCTTTATAAGAAGGACTCAATTAAACAAAATGTATGTCGCTGCATTCACCTCCGGTATCTGATATTTCTCCTTCCTCTTGAGAGTCACTCTCACTGGATGAAGAACTGGAGGTCGTGGCGCTGGAAGTAGGGCTCGAGCTCCCGTCAGGGAGAGAGCCTGTGGCCGCAGAGCTCCCACTCTTAGTAGTGGATCTACTCCCAGGAGCGGATCCGGCCCCGGAGGAAGAGCCGGCATCACCTCCTACTGACGGGCCAGGTGGAGCAACCTCATGAACCCCTGCGCAGCCAGCAAAACACTAAGGGGTTATTGCTGTTCAAATCTTCATGTATCAATGGAGAAAACAAGGCTAAGCATGCTACCTGAAGCCTGACCGTCTGTGATCCCTGCTGTAAGAGGCGAGGGAGAGTTGGCCGTCACCGGCATATAATCGTCTGTGGGAGACATCAGCTCTTTAAAGCTGAAAGTAACATCCGGCACGGACTCATCCTGTGGCATGTCATCTCCCGCTGGAGGAGGAGAGAAGCTCATGTCAACTCTAGCCTCCGGGGGAGCTGCATTTAATGAAGCGAGCATGTGTTTATAACACTATATGTATGCTCAGAAATGACCAGTATCTGGGAGAGTTACTTACTGGACACAGCCTCAACTTCAGGGGTTTCAACCTCAAGTCGAGGACGGGATGTTGACCTCACATCCCCTTCCTCAGGAACCTCGGCCCGAGGTCTCTTGGCGGCAGCAGAATTCCCCCCAATTTCAGCATCAGGAGGACCCCTCGGTGGTACATCACCGGCTACCATAACAGCTCCACCTGCAAGTGTCTCGGGAATATGTAAATGCATGTCCCAGAGTATAAATATGCATATGTATATTAAAGTCAGGAAGAACAGGAATTACCTGTAGCCGCTATGGGCTCCATTGGCTTTAATACTATCTGCTCCGGCTTCACTCGGAGGGCGCGCGCAGCTGCCTTTACAGCATCGTAAATGGCAAGTGGAGTCGTCGCCAACTCAAGGCTAGAGAGGTACTCCAGGGGACCTGCGCAGCCCACTGCGTTGATCACATGAGCCCTCCACTCGGCAAAGGTACTGCCCCCAAGTGCTCCATCAGGTATCGGCTGGGACAACTGGAACTTTTTCCTCACCCCACAAGATGTCTGCAAATCCTCCCACCAAGAATAGGCCTTTGAGGGGCCTGAGGCTACGCCTGTGGTGGAGGAAGAAGGGACCCCAAGAGCCGACGCCGTCTTGCTCTTCAAGGGCTTCAAAGCCCCATTATACTGGCTCCTGTCAACAATGGGTGTCCATCCTTTTGCTTGCCAGCGCTCTTCAATGTCACTCACAATTCGGGCAATCCCCGAAAAATGAGACCTGAGGAAGGCTGGATCGACACACAGAGGAGGCAGATCCTCCCGCTCCAAACGCTGCTCCTCAGCAGTACGAATGGCATCTCGGCGCTCCCGGAAGAGGTTGCTGACTTTGAACCACCAGCGAGCATAATAGATGTCGAAGTAGCCTCTGCGCTCCTGCTCTGGGATCGGGTACCCCGGCCCTGCCTCGCGGCAAAGGAAGTCCTGCCAAGCTGCCGCGACCAAGTGTATGTCCCTGTGCCTGTATAGCCGGAGGGGCAAAGAAAACTCTCCACTGGAGGGGATAGCCTGATCATACCCGAAGTTCCTGGCGAACCGGTGTGGGTAGTAAGGCTCAAGTATCGCCGTACTGGAGCGTCGATATACAAGAACACTGGGTCGGATGCTGACGACCCACTCTGCTAAACCCTGGGGGGAAGGTAAAGCATGGGTGGAAACCCGGCTGACGACAGCATCTCCCTCCTGTCTGGCAAAAGGACGGTGAAGGCAGGAGAAGTAGTCAAGGGCTAGGCCCTCTCCCCTCTTCACCGGAACAAAAGACAAGGCCCGCCTGGCCCCTACTAACTGTGCAACTGGATCCTGGGATGGTTGCCCGGTAAACCAGAAAATCAACGGAGCTGTTGGATTCTCGACTGGAGTCCTCCTGGACAACTCTGGAAACAGTAGCCCTGCCCAAGCACTCAAATAATGAGTGGGCAGCAGTATACCCTTCTCTCGCGGCGAGGAGTGGGAAGACAAAGCCCCAAGCGAATGAAAAATATTCGCCAAGGCTGCTGGTGCAATGGCGAGTCTCTGTCCGCAGACAAGCATGCAGGCTGGATAAATCACCTCCACCCGCAGGACTCCCTCCTCTCCATGAGGGACTACGAAGCTGGAAAGCCAGTACGCCAGATAAGCCGCCAGATAAGTAATAGGATGCAGCCCCCGTGAATTCCAGCCTTGTGTCGGCGTAGGCAGGTGGCGAAGATGTGGAGGAATGTCCACTCTGACCTCTCGGTACTCATCCCAGGTGGTGCCGGACTGTGCAAACTCCTCGTGAAAGCAATACGGACCGCTATAGAAGTGGCTCATCCAGGCATTCAGTGTCACCCGCGGTGTGCGTGGAGTCCGATCTGTGCCTACTCGGGCTAAGTCCCTCCAGGTCTTCATCAGAAACCTGAAGCAGTATGGCAGGGTATAGTGTCCTGCCCCATCTGTAGAGCTGAGGTGCAAGTCATCTGGCGATAGCTCCTCATAGGGTCTCCCGCAGATCGGAAGACCAGAAATCCTCTGGAAGGCCCAGAGATCCAGTGAAGTCTCCCCGCCAGCTGTGACGAAAGTGTTCCACCGGCGGCTGAACCTCTCTACTAGAGCCTGTAGCAGGCCAGTGTAACAAGGGTAGGAGTACAGGGCGGCAGTCACTGCATGACGAATCCCCACCCTATCCAACAAAGACCGGTAAACCAGCAGAATGCCCCAGAGCCACTCTGTCGCGCCCCGGTGGTAACTGTGAGAAGGGATGACGGACCACTTCCCATACCAGCTGGGAGTCTTCAAAGCCAGAACCCTCTCCAACATGCAATCGTGGATGTATTCTTCCTGTGCAAAGCTGGTTCCGGTGGGCGCCAGAAAGAGGCCATCTACAACCTGATCCGCGGCCTTGTGCTGCCCATGCAGATGCCAAGTCGCTGGAGACATCGGCGTAGACCGGACGGTGAGACTCTCATGTCGCTGAAAGGAGCCCAGACTCTGCCTGTCCGGATATTGCCGCTGTCGAGAAAAGCCCTCCGGGTAACTCGGATAAGTCAGGGAACACAATCCCTGCATGCCATCTCTGCCTGCTAGTATCGCCCGCTCAAGGCGACGTCTCTCCTCTGGAAGTGACGGATCGTCGGCCTCCATGCCGACAGGAGCGAAACCCTGGAGAAAGCTGTAAAGGTGGCGGTCCAGGGGATAGTGACATGGGTACCCTCCAGTGCGGTCATATGTATAAAGACCGCCTTGCCTCGCGATCCGAGACACGTCTACAAGACCTTCAGCTGCTCCGGCACTCTCTGTTGGGCCCTCAGCGACCCATGAATAGCCAAGGTCTAGTTGGTTGACGTTGCCATCATCAATGGTACGAGGAGGGAAAGGCGGCATCCGTCGGTCCGTGCGCTCAACCCCGCAGTCGTCAGCGCCCCTAGCACGGGACCTCCTCGACCGACTCCCACTCCCACTGCTGCGAGCCATGGCTGAAAGCACAAAGAGGAGAAACAAAAATGGAGAAGCGTCAGGCTAAAATATGCAACGGCTACGCCCGACATTGCTCAATCCTTTCAAAGGGCACGGGACATCCGCCCCATGCCTCCGGCCGTGACGGACGTCCCGTGGGGGGCATTTGTTGCACCCGAAATTGTCTCAAGTCATGTTGAGAAATTGTTGCTATGCAACGTTCGACGAGAAGAGCGACGTATCGTCAACACCGTCGAACTACGGAGTATCTCCGTGATTTAGGGTCTATCGATCCGACAATATTATCATGGTCGACGTCGCGGCAAGAAGGTTAACAAGGAAGAAACATGTGTATACCGGTCAAAGTAGCCGAGCAAGTGTATCACACGGCACAGACGGGTACAAAGCTTCCTCCCTATGCGGCGACGAACAACCAGACAAACAAACAATGCTCCCTCTGCGGATGCGATGCTGCCATGCGGCGAAGGGGCGATCTCCCCGAGATATATAGCTCCACCATGGCTCTTCTCCGACCCGGGACGACGAAAACGGAGCGAAACGACGGTCAGAGGGGTCAAAAAGCCCGCACAAGCGTCAAATGACCCCTTTTGGGTCGAAAAGGCAGAGGAGGAGGGGGCCGCGCGGTCGCCCCCGGGACCCAGCGGGGTCGCGCTACCCCGCTGGGACCCAGCGGGGTCGCGCGCGCGCCCCGAGGGGCGTGCGGCCCCGCTGGACCCCAGCGGGGTCACGCGCGCGACCCCGAGGGCCTTGCGACCCCGCTGGCCCCCTGGCGGGGTCACGCGACCCCTCCCGGGTCCGCGCGACCCCGCCGGGGTCCGCCCCTTGGCGGGGTCGTGCGACCTCCCGGGGGCCCGCGCAACCCCGCCCGGGTCCGCCCCCCCTCCGGGTCAATTTAAAAAAAAAAGGTTTTTAACCCCCTCAGAGGGGTCATTTGGCCCTTTTTGGTGGCCAGAGGGGTCAAAATGGCTTTTTGCCACCCCACCTTGACAGAATCGGGGCAAATTCGTTCATTTGACCCCTCTGGGCCCTCCCGCCTTCTATAAATAGACCCTAAGGGTCCAAGTGGAGGGGGAGACAGAGGATACACGTACGTACGGAGCACTTCTCGCACTCGGAGCATTTGGAGTTTGTTCGTTTGTCTTGGCCTGTGAGGGGTAAGTCCCCAGGCCTTGTGTTTATGCCCCTACGGGGTATATTTACGTTTATGCCCCTCAGTGGGTCATGTTTGTAATTATGCTCCTCAGCGGGCCGTGTCTTGTAAGTCTTTACGTCTCGAGACGACTAAGTCACGTGGTTCTGTCCTTACAATGGCGGAATTACAAAAATGTCCTTCCCGGGACCGTAAAAGACTAAAGTCCTGTAATTTGCAGTTATACCCTGCAATCTTTTATAATTGGGACTACGTCCCTATCTCCCGCTCTAATGCGGACTTTTGTACAGTCGACAACTCGCCGACAACTCATGTACTCACTGGAATTATAAAAGCACTCAGCATGCTCCATGTGTACCCTCGAGAGAAAATTGTATGAAAACCCTTGGCTTTCCAAAATTGTGTATATACCCCTCCTTCGGCCAAATTGACAGATGTGTGCCTTCTATGAAGCCCCTTGTCATTCCTTCGGTCCGGAAGTGTTGTCAGCTCAGTCCAGCACTCGGGTATCATCTCAAACCTAGGTCTAGGGTCAGGTAAAATTACCAAAATACCCCTGTGACCTAAAAATGGCCTCAGAGCCCTTGAAACCCTCCAGAAAGAGCCTCAGCGCCTTGGGAAGTCCGGAATCCAGTCCCACTCCCATTCCAGCCCAGAAATTTCAGCAATACCCCTGGCCTGGGTAAATTACCAAAATACCCCTGGGGTGGTAAAATTACCGAAATACCCTCGTGGTCCTGAAAACTTCTCTCCATTTCAAAAATGCCTATGGCTTCCGCATATTTGCGTTTCTATTCTTAAATCTTAGGGTTTTGCTCGGACTTAGCCCTAATTCTATTAACTTGTTGGTGGTAAATGAGTGGCCATGGAGAGTCTCTCGAGTGAGCCTGCCCTCCATATCAGAACCCTTGTAGAAGCCTTTTGAGATTTCTTTGACAGTTAAACAAAGGTGTTCGGACGTTAGGCCGATGTAAATCAACACTGACTCCGGTCAGTGGGGAAAGGTCCAGCACTCGAACCCAAATCGTCTGATACGATACGCACACACGGAATCACCCTTCTACTCAGACGGGGGGAAGATGTTTCTTTTCAAAAAGAACGAAAATCTACCTTTTATCTACGATAAGAGTCGATTTATATTTTTTCCGTGTCTCACACATTGGCATCCCCGTAGTGGTTGTCCTTGTTTGCCAACTTTATTAAGTGCACAACCATTGGTATGTATTTCCACATCAACTTATGAAATATTAGATATAGAGGTATGTCTTTTGATGCCCACTCCTGAGACGAATGCCATATTGCTCCATACAGGTGTGCCACTTTACCTACTCTGTACATCATGTGCTAATAATCTCCTACTCTATTCCTTTCCCGGCCAACCATGCCATATATTCTCTCCATTGCTGTTCTTTTTGCCGATGACAAAGGGGGAGAGAATTTTATGAGTCATTCCCTGAATATGCTAAGGGGGAGAGGCTTGAATGCATAAAGGGGAGAGTCTTATATGGGGAGAGTTTTCTACAAGTCCTTGTGCTTCAACTCATGTTTATAATTCTTTGCACCTTGTCTTATAATGACATGGGGAGAGAATTTGATAATGACTCATAGTTGCCATCATCAAAAAGGGGGAGATTATTGGGCATGTGTGTAACATGCTTAATTATATTGTTTTGATGATGTCTGACTATTACTCATTAATGAGTCTGACTTGTTTTGATAATCTCATTCATACATTTCAGGTCATTATAAGCAAAGAATAAGAAATCAAGATTGGCACGCAACTAGGCAATCGGCATTACAGAAATCAAGGCAGTTGATGATAAGCTAACATTCTGATAAGTGGTGCAGAAAATGAGGCAATTGGATGCACAAGAATCAAGGCAGGTGCCAACACTATTGGAGGCCCAGAAATCAAGACAAATAGGTTGCACAGAAATCCATGTAGTCAGGTTCATCTCTACAAACAAGGTCGGTGCACTTGTTTCACATGCTGAATGAAGTCGATGCACATTTGCCTTCAACATAGCAAAGGTCGGTGCACATTCACTGGCGCAAGACCAAGGTCAGTGCAACTTCTTGCTAGCACGCACCAAAGTCGGTGCATATTTCTTCTACTGGGCAAGTAAGGTCGGTGCACATTTGCACCTAAGCTAGACAAGGTCTGTGCACGTTACTGTACAAGGTCTGAGCACATATGAAGACCAAAGTCAGTGCACATATAAACTACAAGTCTGTGCACACTTGGTTTCGAGGTTACAAGGTCGGTGCATGTTTGGCCTAGATGGATCAAAGTCTGAGCAATGCTTGCTCTCAGCACAAGTGAAGTTCCGTGCACATGTGAATTCAAGGTCGGTGCACGTATCCCCTCATGCGTTACAAGGTCTGTGCATGTTTTGGTTTCAACTCTGTAGGGTCTGTGCACATTCATCCTTTGGCAAAATAAGGTCGGTGCACATTCTCTCATACTGTCAAACAAGGTCGGTGCACATTCTCTTATACTGCAAACAAGGTCAGTGCACCTTTTTGGCATTTGGCAAACAAGGTCGGTGCATGTTTTTGCCTTCTACACTACAGGGTCTGTGCACGTTTGGTTTCAAGCTTATAAGGTCGGTGCACATTTATAGACAAGTCTGGAAGGTCGATGCACATTTCATAGCCCTGAAGAATCAGGTCGGTGCACATATACAGACCAATCCAGAAGGTCGATGCACATGGCTGTACAAGGGAATAGCAACTGTTTGATGAAATGCCTCACTCAGCGGCTCCCAAGGCCATTTTCAGTAAACCTACAACGTTGTCTGAGCTGAATCCAGAGAGTAAAAATAGGAACCACAAATGCCCAAAAACACATCTTTTGAGGTCTGGAGGAGTTTCCTAGGATTGACCACTGTCCTCTCCATTATAAGGCTACAATACAACCTTTTGGGAGAAGCTTTTCGGCAGAAATCAGATATAGGAAATGTCAACTTTTTTGCACTACTTTTTGGTCTTACCCAATCAGATTTTAGACCAAGGACAGAGGACTGTCATGGGTCTATCAGGAAAAGGCTCCTTGGACAATCAATTGTCCTTATCATCATTGGCCTTCCATATCAATCCTTTTGGTCAATGAAAAAAGTCAGGAACCAAATCTGGGAAAGGTCACATCTCATGGAAGCCACATTTTTGCCTCCGCCCAATCAGAGGCTCTGTCTGTAAGATCCCCAGGACAGAAGGACGTCCTTGATAGTCCTGCCTGCAGGAAAAGGAGATACTACAGATCCTTCTTGGGAAGCTCTACTCACATACTCTCTGGTCAACCAATGATCAAGAAAGCTAAAAACCTTTTCTGCTACCCCTATGGCCAATCAGAGACTGCCAGGACAAATGTTCCTCACGGACGAGAAAAGATTTTTGGAGGGAAACTTCTTCACCACATCTGCTTGAGGATCGGCTATAAATATCAAGGCTCTACAAGAAATGTAGCTGCTGCTGCCACCTAGAGGAAGTGCCATGGACTTGAGCATCCTCGAAGAACAGCCTTGAGAGAAAGAGAGCAGCCCTGCAGTCTACCTAAGCCCAAAGGATCAGATCTTCAGATCTGAAATTTGTAGTTGCAGTCATCTCCCACCAGATCATCATCTCTAGCTTCATATGGTGTTTATTTTCCTTGTGGTTTTTCCCACTGCACTTGCAGTGAGTTTTATCTTCTCTCTTTTGTGTGTAGGAGAACCGCCCCTACCGGTTTGTGTGTAGGAAGACAGACGGAGGTCTGCTCCGGTCTATGGAGAGCCGTCCCTGTCGGTTGGTGTGCAGGAAGACAGACAGAGGGTGTTCTTTGGTCTGTGCTTGGGGCGTCGTCCCCGTGTGGAGCTGCGATTGCAACATGTCGAAAAGCCTCACCTTGTTAGGTGAGGGGTGGACGTAGGTTGCGGGTCTGCAACCGAACCACCTTAAAATTCCTGTGTTGTGGGTTGAATATCTTGTGGTTTTGCTCCATATCTTCTATCTCCATTCACAAGTCGGTGTGCTGGCTTCACATCTATACCATTTGGGCCTCAGTGTTTTGCCTGCACCCTGTTGGTTGCCTGCTGCACTCTTGTGCACAGGCACCAAGCTGGTTGCGTTGGAATATCAGCTTGCTCACACTCGCATTTGTTTCTGTTGATTACTAAAGCTCACACATACTGCTAGTCATCTCACACCCAGTTAATGTGTGTTGAGATCCCTGCTGTCTAGTGCTATAGATCACTCTCACCGAGCTTTACTGTTTCCATTTGAGCCATTTCTATTCAATCCGATGTGCTTTCTGTCTAAGTGTTTTATTTGCTTCAAAGGAGTGGTTTAGGCTCATTGGTTTAAGAGTTTTTTAAATTGTCCAAAGTTTGTGAAAGGATCTATTCAACCTCCCTTCTAGATCCGATTGTACCACGCGGGACCCAACAGCAACGAGAGGCTTTCATAAAAGGCGCACATGCGTTGATTCGCAAAAGGAGGGATATGTGCATAATTTCTCGAAAGTCGGGGTTTATTTGCAACTTTCATTGACCGGCCCATAAAAGGACAATTGAGTATGTTTATGATCCATATGAGTACAAGGGTTGTCGGCGAGTTGTCGACTGTACATAAGGAGTCTCCGCACTGACGCGGGACGTAGGGGCGTAGCGCCAATTACAAAGGGTTGTAGGGTAAAATTGTAAATAATAGGACTTGTATTTCTCGCAGTCCCAGGAGGGGCTTTTTCGTAATTCTCCCATTATGTGTGGAACTAAATAATTTAGCCGTCTTAGGTGCATAAAAAAATACAAACATGGCCCGCAGAGGGGCATAATTACAAACATAGCCCCCTAGGGGCGTAAATACAAGACCCGAGGATCACCTATCCCTCGAGGGCCAAGACAACGAACAATTTTTTTCCCAAATGTGCAAGTGTCCTTGATGTCTCGTAGATGTTGGATGCTTAATGCCCGATGCTAGATGTCTCCTTCTGGACCCTTGGGGGTCTATTTATAGAAAGTGGAGGGCTACCCGGAGGTGTTTGAACCTGTACGGGGTGAACGGGACAGAAATGACCCCGGGAGGGTCTTTTTCTTTTTTTTTCTTTTTGCTAGAGAGAAAGGGGGCGGGGTCGGATGACCTCAGGACCCCACCCGGGGTCGAACGACCCTGGGCAGGCCCGCGGGGGACCTGCCCAGGGTCATTCGACCCCGGTCAGACCCCCCGGGGTCAAATGACCCCGGGCAACCACGGGTCCCCCGGGTCACGCGCGACCCCAGGCGGGTTTGCCCAGTCACGCGCGGATCCCCCCAGGGTCAGGCGACCCGGACAGGTCCGCTCGACCCCGGTCTGGTCTCCTGCGCCTATTCCTTTGTATAAACCCCTGGTTTTGGGATTTTTCAGCCTTGTTCTCGTATCACGCCGCGTGGAGAGAGGAGGGGGCGCTCTCTTTGTTCGTTTGTCGTCTTCACCGCGCCGTGGGCCGCGAAGAGGGAATTTATTTTTTGTCCGAGCAGCCTGGTACACGTGCATGGTGGTGTGCATCATTTGTGAACACCATCCTTTACATCTCCCTCTTCTTGCTACGGGGTTTTCTTTGCTCATGTTAAACATGCAAGAGGGGGAAAACTCCATCCCTTCGGGGCTTTGCCCAGAACCACGCGATCCTGACAATCGTGGTGGTTTAATATGGTTCCCGACCACCTTGCTTGCTGCGAGGGGTCTATAATTGTATAGATATACTAGCCATAAAGTCCCGATGTGTGGAAATATTTCACGGAGTGGCGATACGCCGAATAGTGAACCCCGACCAACTCGAGGGTAATGTCTCAATTTATCCGAGACGAATAGTGGGTGCAATAGTGGTGTGCATCATTTGTGATGGGGTATTAGAGAGGGCCTGATACTTGTGTCAAGAAGATATCCACAGTGCTTGATTTCTAACTTGGTAGGGTAGAGAGGTTGGGCACAAACTTGTATAGAGGACGGTTTCCCATCCCATCAGTCCAGTTGAACCAATGGAAAAAGTGGGGTGCAGGACAGCGGGCAAGTATTACTCTATTGATAATGTGATATTAATGGTTGGAGAAAATGCACCTCCCTAATAGTTTCCCTTTAGATTGTGCCAGAGGATTTTAGACAGCCAATGAATATTTAATAAGAATAGAAGCACTCAAAGAATGTAGCTCTTATATTGAATGTGACAAGACTACTTTGTAATGCTCTTCCAAAATGGAAGATTGGAGGGAAGATCAAGAACTATGTTTTGGGAAGCTTGTTCAAGGGGCATTATGAACTTCTCCTGTGAATGTTGACTAGACTTGAAGCACATGCATCTTGGGATGGATAAATTTATAATGTCTAGTGTAAAACAAAGGTGCACCTTTGTAGAAGAAATTGCATAATTATGGAAAACACTAGGATCCTCATCAAAAACAGGTACATGATCCACATTGGAGCTGAGATCTTGAGACATCTATGCTATGTCTGATTGAATGGCATTGAGGTAGTAAAGAAACAATGGTTTTATACTTGTTCAGCCATGTTTCCTATTTCCTGTATTTTTTAAACTTTTACTCAAATTCTTAGATTATTTTCTATTTTGGTTCAAAAGATTGTGTGATAACTTTTGATAAATTGTCCTTTGGTTCTTTTTCTGTAGAAACTTGAGTGGAAACAGCATTCATGGGCCCATCCCATATTCTCTTGGAACTATCTCCACACTTGAAACACTGTGTGTAACATTTTTTGCTGCTGCTTATTCTATACATGTTCATGATGCATCTTGTTGCTTCATGCTCTATACACTTCTTTGTTTTACGATTTAGTTAAGTTGAAATATAACAACAAAATGGACTGTTGTTCACCTTCTTGTCTACTTTATAACCATGATATGCAATGAAGAACCATTATAGGGAATTTCTCAATTCATCCAATGAGCTTGTGATGGTAACCGCCGATACTTCACATATACGAATTGTTTAGCATATAAAATGTATTAATCATGCAGTTATGTCTCATCATACGTACATTGTACACTTTACAGGTGATTGTTGGAACATGATTGCTTATTTTCTAATAATTATATCTATGCATGCCCACAAAAAGCTTGTATCCACAAATATATGATACAAGTAATAGATGATCTCTTCCAAAAATCTGTCAAGCTAACTCCACGTATGCCTTTTCAGACTTGACATGCATAGATGAGGGTTAGAGTCAGTGAGTCGAACCTGGGAATCACCAGTTCACCGCAACTAATCGCCATTCAGATCTATTCTGGGTGGTTCTTGGGACAGCTGTTATCTTTATTCATGCAGAGTCATTTTTTTGAATGAGTCTAAATTTCTGAACCTGCTTTTGGGAATAAGCGTGGAAGTTGTTAGCTTTCATTTGATAGGGAGTTGTTGGCCACCTAAGTGCATGGACGGTGATCAATTTCAGCTTTGGCAATGGTTTGCCACTTCCCTTTTGGGAAAGGGTTGTACAATACATAGTTTCTATGAACTTGGATTTATGTAATGTCTTAATATAGGGTCTACATGCATCTCTACTTGTGTCTTGTTAGAGGCCCGAACTCTAACCCAAAACGTAGGCATTAAGTTGAGGGAATCCCCCACATATATAGAGGAAAGATTCCCGTAGATTTCTGATATGGGACTAAACCACAACACCCCCCCTCGTGCCGAACCACTAGGTTTGGGCGCATCACGGGTAGGGCCAAGTGTTCGCGCATGGATCCAATAGGTAAACCAAGCTCTGATACCATGTTAGAGGCCAGAACTCTAACGCAAAACTTAGGCATTGAGTTTAGGAAATCCCCCACATATATAGAGGAAAGATTCCCATAGATTTCCAATATGGGACTAAATCACAACAACCCCCCCCCCCCCCCGGCACCGAACGAACCAGTTTGGGGCGCATCACAGGTAGGGCCAAGTGTCCACATATGGATTTAATGGGTAAACCCACTCTAATACCATGTTAGAGGCCCGACCTCTAACCCAAAACCTAGACGTTGAGTTGAGAGAATTCCCCACATATATAGAGAAAGAACACCCATGGATTTTCGATATGAGACTAAACCATAACACCTGCCCTCACGCCGAACCAACCTGTTTGGGGCGCATCATAGGCTCCCACATATTATGGGACTAAACCACAACCCCCCCCTCGCGCTGAACAAACCGGTTTGGGGCACATCTCAGGTAGGGCCAAGTGTCCACATATAGATCCGATGGGTAAACGAGACTCAAATACCATGTTAGAGACCCGAACTCTAACCCAAAATCTAGGTATTGAGTTGAGGGAATCCCTCACATATATAGAGGAAAAACTCCCATGGATTTCCGATGTGGGACTAAACCACAACATGTCCATTCAAAGTAGCCCTCAAATTTATTTGTGCTTGTTTGTCGAAGTGAGTGCAGGACAACATTCAATCATTAGGAAATTAGGAAGGTACTCTTTAAATGATAGAAAGTATTTCTACAAGATGTAATCATTTTCCTTGATAAAATATTGAATCCTTGACTCAATTTATGCATCCTTTTTGAGGACTGAAAAATTAAGAGACTAATTGTGAAGATCATTTAGTAGATCGATGAACATGGACCAAAAAATTGAAGGTGGTTATGTGTTGTTTATGAATCATAACTACAAGTTCAGCTAAATGATAATGTTACCTTAATCCGTGAGCCTTCATTTATCCAATAATTGTTCTGTGGGAAAAAATAATATAAATTGGAAGATGTTTGTACATCCAACTTGGGACCTTTCAATTACTGCATTTGGCAGTGCATCAAATAATTTTAACATAAAAGTTTTGCAGTGCATTTGGAGGAAAGGTTCCACTCTGTATATCCATATGGTGCAGTGGAGGCAGTATGGAAACTTGACTGGGAACAAAAGCTTTGATCGTCCAATAGGCACACAACAATTGGAGTCATGGCAATACATAGAGAAAATTCCATACTCCAACATGAATCCTTTGGGTGCTTAACAATAGAATATGCACACTATATGAATAAATCATGAATGAAACAAAGAAAACATGGATGAGGAGATGCTCAGAGAAACTACTAGGGAATGTCTGTGGCAACCCACAACTCCAGTCTCAGCCTTATTGAGCATTTGATTCGGTCTGGAGCCATGCTCAAGTTAGAGGACCTACATGGTAAACGGTGATGGTTCGATGACTAGTAATGGAACATGTCAGAAGTTCACTGCGGAAGCATATACGGGGGACATTCACACATCAATTACAGGAGGAACAAACTACAAGTGGTAATGCAAATAGTACATAGCCAAACTTAGATCTATACAATCAAAAAGAAAGGGGGGTACAATAGTATGCTATTAACTGTACTTTGGGGTTCCGACTAATGCTTCTCAATATGCCTCAACTATTGCTACTACTAATGCTCTGAACCTGCCATTTATAATTCAAAAGCAGAAATTTGAGTGGTAGTGGATTCACTGAACTTATAGGGATCCTCTGGCACGTAATGTAAAACTCCTTCATCATATGGTAGTGACTATAACAGTGAAGATGCAATGATATTAAGAATAATGATAGTGAAAACAATAACAGCAAGATGTTCCCTCATGCCATATGTTGGAGCATTTGGAAACATCACAACAATGCAGTCTTTAATGGAAATCGCCTTTATGTGGAGAATATTTGCCTTCAAGCCTTACATTTGCTTTATCTTTGGGCAAGGTTTAATCTCCATGTTACTTTTCACATGTGGAGGGAAGTCTATGTTAATAGTGAAGCACCTCCCAGAGGGGGGGTGAATGGGAGTGCCAATTAAAAATTATGATAAAAAATAGATTCACGTCTGTAATGAACTATCATAATGAAAAAATAAGTGCAAACAATGCAATCACACAGACACTGAGATTTTTATACTAGTTTGGGCACCCTTTTTGTGACCTACGTCGAGTATCCAGACTATTGCCTCAGGTTCACTACTTCAATGACTGAAGTACACTTTACTGAGTTTTGATTAGGTGCCATACTTCACCAAACACTTGCCTACAGACAAACTCTCACTGGTTTTTTTATTTAGGTGACCAGTTCACCAACCGGACCCTCCCTTAAGTAGTCCAAACAACATGGATCCTCAGATCCTTAACTACCCACTAGCAATAATTACTACACAGAAAAGTACAAGGAATGTTCCACAATAGAAGTGCCTCTGAACAGTATGCGAATGCGGAAGAATTTAAAGCACAGAAAAGAAAGAAATGAGCGCAGAAGAATGTATGGTGCACGCAGAAGCTTGCAGTGGACACAGATTCTTGATTGCTCGTATTTAAGGTTCTGGTTTACTGAAGACTAGAACTTCTTCAACAAAATGTTTAAAATATGAAGAGTTGGGTTGCTCATTGCACTTGAATGCTCTAGTTTGCTCAGGTTCCCAGAAGTTCAAAAGTTAATATCTGCTGAGAACAAGTCTTGTCTTTATAGCACGTTCCCTGGCTATCCATTAGACACATGTTCACTTGATCATGTAAGCTTCTCTTGGACGTATCTTTGTTTTAGAGAGTGAACTAATCATTGTATTTATACCCACCTTCTTCTTCTTCAGGCCAAGCTTGACTTCTCATGACTTGACACATAAATCTTTTTCACATTGAGAACATTGTGGCAAGACTAAGAAAGATAAGATTAAGAATGAGCACATCCGTAAAGACTTGGGGATAGCCCCAATTGATAGTAAAATGAGAGAAAATAGACTCAGGTGGTTTGGACATGTGCTCCGTCGCCCTAACTCAGTGCCAGTTAAAATATGTGACCAAAGTTTAGTAGATGCTAGTAAAAGAGCTCGGGGAAGGCCTAGAATGAGATGGTGCGATGTTATTCCGAAGGACATTAGTTTCTTGGGTTTAAATATGAATATAGCACTTGATAGAAACCTTTGGCGAAACAGGATTCATGTAGCCGATCCTAAATAATTGGGATAAGACTCTGATGATGATGATGATGATGGGTGTGTCGGAATACTCCGGAAGTTCACCACCTAGTCTGGCATCTAGCAATGCAGCATACGCCCCCACGGATGCCATATGATGATCAACCTCAAAACTCCCTGAAAAAGATTCAAGGAAAAGAAGAGAAAGGGAAAAAGAGGGCTAATTAGCAATTCACCCAACATAACATTGCAAAAGAGGAAGAAAGAAATGGCGGTTCTACCATGACCACGAAGAGCCACATCCGGGGATCCTCGCCAAAGGAGGACGACGAGTCTTCTGTTACTGGGTTATAATCATAATTTATCATGCCCAGATCATCTAGCTCTCCGCCGTCTCCGTCCCCTTTCCCAGTCCTTAGGGGAGCATCCATGCCTGCGGGAGTAGGGCTCTCTGCATGTTTGATGAAAATGTCAAAGGAAGCTAAGCAAAGAGGGAGAAAAAGAAAATCCATCGTGTAAAAGTGAAAATTCAGCAATTGGGACTAAATGAAGCATTGAAGATTACCAGGTAGCCTCTCGGGCAAAGTTGCCTGTTTAGTGCGTCGGCGGGAAGTTTTCGGGGCCAGGCCATCCCTGTCAGTTGCCTTTCACTTTTTCGGATGGGTAGAAACTTTCTTATTTTTTAAGACCCCAGCAAGAAAAAAACACACTGCAAAAGAAGAGCAAAAGAAATCAACAATCAATCAGTATGTATGCAAATTAGCCTCAGGAAATGGAATATGATTCCAGAAGGAGATTGTGAATGCATACCGTCTGAAGTGGGAGAAAAGGAGGGTTGTAATACTACCTGCTCGGGCTGAAGCCCCACGACTTTACCCGCCTTGGAGATGGCATCCCAAATATCCTGAAGCGTGGATCCATTTTCAATTAAAGTAATCCAGTCAAGGGTGCCAACCCGTGCAATGACATTCATGAGGTGCCTTTCCCACTGATCCCAAAGATCATTATTAAACCCGACTGGGAGAAGACAACTTGACAAAGAAGCTCTTGAGGGGTAACCACAATCTGAAAGGAAATGTTCCTACCATGAGTAGATCTTCTGAGTCGCTACAGAGTTCCCTTTCTCCGAAGGTGGGTCATCAGGGCACTTCAAAGGCTTCATGGCCCCCACATAGTTATCCCTGTCCATGGGAATAGGCCCATTTGCTGCCTCCCACCTCATGCGAAGCTCCCTAGCTAACCTGGCAGTGCGAGGAAATTGGGAGTAAAGAAAGGAATGATCAATGGCAAGTGGGGAAGCATCAACCTTTCTGCTTCTTTCAATTTGTGAGCGGTCTGCCTAAAGATGTTGCTATGCTGAAACCACCAGCGAGCATAATAGATGTCCACCTGCCCAATCCTCTTTCTGCCTGGAAGGGAGCAACTTGGCTCTCGCTCTTTCCTGATGAAGTAATACCACTAGCTGGATGTCACTAAATGCTTGTCATGGCCCCCATATTGCCGAACCTCCAAGGGAAAATCAGCATTGGGAGGCACCACCTGATTATAGCCAAAATTCCGCGCGAAGCGGTGTGGATAGTAAAGCTCCAAAAAAATGGTAGTGCCCTTGCGAAAGACAAGGACACTTGGCCGAATACAACAAAGCCAGGCATCATAAAATGAGCTGCTAGGAGTAGGGTGGTGAGGAAGATGATTGGCCATGCCATCTGGGCCCTCGGTGGTGAAAGGGCGAAAATCATAAGTGCTATGGGTGAAGTCCTTGCCTGGCTGTCCCTGTGTGGGAAGATAAGATAGCAGCTTCCGGGTACCAGTCAACTGTTCTAAGGAGCTTTGATTTGGACAGTTGCGAAATTGAAAAATCAATGGAGCTGCGGGATTCTCCACATCGACGCTCTGACATAATCTAGGAAGTAGCAAGCCTGCCCATGCACTCAAATAATGAGTGGCCATCTGTACACTACGGTCCCGTGGAGAGCCGCAGGCTGTCAAATTGCCCAGTCCATGATAAATATTTGCCAGGGCAGCAGGCGCAATAACAAGCTCCTGACCATCAGCAAGGAGACATGCCAGATATATCAACTCGGGACGTACAACACCCTCCTCTCCATAAGACATAATAAAGGTCGCCAGCCAATATACAAGATATGCCGTCAAATAGGTCTTGTCTGGTAATTTGTGGGGATTCCACTCCTCATTCTTGGGTGCAGACAAGTACAACTTGTTCTCCTGTGCGCTTAAGAGCCAAGGGTCTATCATCCTCTGCAAAATTCTCATGGAAGCAAAATGGTCTGTTATAGAAATGACGGACCCAAGTGTAGACACGCCAAAATTGACATTACTTTGAGTATTTCTCATATTGCTTTGTAATGCCCCATTTGACCCTCAAATTAGCTTATTTGAGTATTTTTTTCCATTTTTCATGGATTTTCTCCCCTTTCCCTCTTTTTTAAATTAACGCCCTAGAGAGGGGCGTGTTTTTAAAACGCGGCCTGACCTGGGGCGTTTCTTGATGAAAGGACGCCCTGAGGTGAGGGCGTCAATTCCTGGAATTATGTAATTTTCGAAAAAGAATAAATGTTTGAAAAATGTTTAATCACGCCCTAACATGGGGCGTTTTTCAATTCACGCCTCTCCCTAAGGCGTCTTTCATAATTTCTAAATAAAAGAAATGTTTATTTCTAAAATTAATCCAGGAGGAAACGCCCTGACCCAGGGCGTGTTTTAAATTAACGCCCCTTGACAGGTCGTCAATTCTTGAATTGACGCCCTGACCAAGGGCGTGTTTCATCTGCTGGCTTCGCAGCCCTTTCCCCAGAGAGTCCTTGCCTCATTAGACTTCTGCCTTGATTGGGGCTCTTGCCCGTTCTTATCTTACCTCCATTGGACTCTTGCCGTTCTTATCCCTCTATTTCCAATCTACTAATAGAGCTCTGCTGCTCTGTTAACGGGTTGGACCCCCTTCTTCCCCTCTGCGTTTTTTTTTTTCTTTTGCTTTGTTTTCTTGTAGGTTGCTCTGTGCGGCTGTGTTTGGCTGAAGGAGGGGCTTCCACGGCGCGCTCTTCATCATCCTATTGAAGCTCACTTCCCCTTGAATATCAAAGCCAAAGCAACAGGCTTCTTCTCTCCTTTTTTATTATTATTCTTTTACTGCATCATTCGGTTGCATGCATGATCATTCATGTATTTATTTTTTCTCTCAACCACGTTGAGATCTCCCCTTTAGTGCATCTCTTGCACTCTTTCCCCTTGTTTTATTTTGCATACATTCATCACATCTCCCACACCCTTTTTGCATAGGGGTTTAAGGGCAATCCTCTTAAGGTGTGTATTGTTCATATTTTTCATGCTCACCTATATTTTTATTGAATTTGATGCTACACCATTGTTTCTAATCCATATCTTTTTGGTGTTGTTGTCTTTGTTTTGCAAGGGTAATTAATTGAAAAGACTCTCTTCGTCGGCCGGCCGATCTTGAAGAGAAAAGGAGTACTCACATCCCCCGCATCTTTTGAGGTATTTTGCGATCATCTCCCCATATCAATCTCCTCTTTGAGACCCTCGCGTCTCTGGCGATCACAACCTCCTTTTAGCACCTCGTGCTATTTTATTGTTATTTTTATTGCTTATTCTTATCATTTTTTTATTTAAGTGTGGATTTTAAATCAAATCTACAAATTGGCGATCACGGTGGGACACTTTTCATTTTTCATTTGATTACCCCTTTCCCCTTGGCACCCTCGCGTGCCCTTTCCTATTGGTACCCACGGTACCCCTCCTTTGTGCCCCTCGGGCACCCTCCATTGTTTTCTTGTCCCACTTGTGATCTGTCAGTTGATAGATTTCTTTTTGAAATCCCACTTTATCCAAAAAATAAAATTTGATGAGCATGATTATGTTTTGATATTCATATTTGTTGATTGACTGTGATTGACTCTGTGAGTGTTTCTCTGCTATTGCTGGCCGTGAAGAGTTTCTGGAATAAGGCAATTAACGCCTCTGACAGAGGCGCGTTTTTTGTTAACGCCCTAGCATAGGGCGCCTTTTCCTTGTTTAACGCCTTCTGTCAGGACGCGTTTTTATTATATTTGGTGATCTGTTGAATTCACGCCCTTCCCCAGGGCGTTTCTTTCTTGATTAGCGCCTCACACCAAGGCGCTGTTTCATGATTTGACGCCCTTGGTCAAGGGCGTCCTTTTATTTGTAACGCCTCACCACGTGGCGTTTCTTGACTTGGTTGGCATCTCCCCACAGTGTTTCACGCCCTGCCCCAGGGCGTCTTTTCCATTGGTAGCGCCCTGCCCCAGGGCGTCTTTTGATTTATAGCGCCCTGCCCCAGGGCGTCTTTTGCCTGTGTTTTTACCGCACACCTTCTTCATCACTGTATTATATTTTTTTGATTATATCTGTTGCATTCATTCATATTGCATTGGTTTGGGAGACCTCCTCTCTCCACATATCTAGGAGCCACACACCCCCTTGGTGAAGGAACGACCCTCCATTGAGCATTCCGTCTCTTTGGATTGGAAATTCCTAAACCAAGCCTCCGTAAGTCCCCGCACCCGTGGATTCCCTCACGGACGCTGGGCAGGTTGTACCCTTCTGGAGTCTCGAGTTAGTTGGCCTACACGGTGAGAGAGGATTCCTAGTTGGCATTGGAGGTAAATCATATTGAAATTAGGATCCTCCCTTGTGTGAATCATTCAAAACTTTGATAAAATCCTTAGTTCACCAAGGTTCAAACAAATCAAATCAAGGTAACCATCTCTTTTGTGTGCTTCTTTGCATATTATTTTGAACTTTGATTGCATGATGGCTTACTATAAACAAGATAACATGTTTAATTCAATTCATGAGGATGCACAACCTAGCACTTCTTATTATCCTCACTTTCAACATGTTCAAAATTCTCACCATACTTTCAAAGGACCACGTCCTCACTCTTATGGTGTTGCCCGACCCTTGGGCAATGTCCAATCCAATGGTCCTTCAACTCAATTTCGAGCCACTATTCCTATTAAGCCCTCTCGTCCCAATGATGAGAAGGTCTCCCAAATTTTGCATGCATTAGATCATCTCACCCCTCAACAGATCCAAGCCCTTAAGGCCGCTGTTGAGGGTGCATCTCCTTCATCTTCCCCTTTCAATCCTAATCGGGTGGCCCATCACCCACCTCCCTCTTCTATTTACGACCATCCACGGGTGGCCCATCACCCGCCTCCTTCTATTCCCTCTCGATCACGGCCCCAAGGCCCATTTATTCATTGCAATCCGGCCCATCCGGGTTCTTCTATGGGTCGGCCCATTAATTCCCCTCCACGGCATTTTTATGCTACCCCTCCACCTTCAAGGCCCTGCCAACCCTCGATTGCTCAAGTTACACCCCTCCAACAATCTCTGCTTGATAAGATTACTTTGATGGAGGAACAAATAAAGAGGGTCACGGCTCCTCCTACTCCAGTCAATCCTCTCCATGCCGCTTTGGACGAGATTACAAAGATGGAGAGAGAATGGAAAGACAGGAGGGATGATTACGGCATCGGCGGTTCAAGTAAGCAAGAGCCGGCATTCGAAGAGTCCGAGGCAGTATACGATGATGATGAAGCTCCGCAGGCACCCCTTCCGAGTTTCCTTAACTTTCCGCTTTTCCCATTTTCATTCGATGAACCTCCTGCTCAGGATGAAACCATCCCTGATCCAACCCCTATTTATGAGACTAATTGGTGTTACGATGATGGGTCGATACTTCAATCACCCACACCGGCACATTGTAAGTCTCCTCCTATCCTTGACACCGCATACATTACACCTCCTCCAGTTACACCATTAACCTCCGCAACACTGGCCTCCCCCAAGCCTTCCACTATTAAACCTCCACCCGTTAAGCCATCTACCTCCACACCACTAGCCTCCATCGAACCCACCATTGAACCTTCCCCAATTAACCTCCCATTACCGCCACCTCGGCCTTCCATTATCCCTTTAAAACCCACTTTGCCTATTCCACCATTTAACCCTTTACCCTTACCCATGGCTAATCCTGAGCAGGATCCACCCCTTTTTGCACCCGAGCCAACCCCGACTGCTTTCGAGCAAAGGGAGAAACTCGACGTGTTTGAACCCCCGCTTACGCTCACCCATTTGCCAACGCTTTCCATCATGCCTCCACCATTCATGGAGCCTTCCGCCTCCGCTTCACCTCCCCTCACTACTCGGAATGGGGTGCCTTCTACAAGCACAGGTGCCGAGGACGATCAAGAGCCGGGCAGCAAGGATTTGGCCGCGCCATTCAAGATTCAAGAATTCATTTGCCGGATGCCAATCCGGGTTATTGTGCCAAGCACGGTCGAAGAAGCCAAGTCACCGCCATGCCAAGCATTAATGCTGTGTAAGGGCCGGGCAGAGCACCCTTTGTTCCAATTTCCCAATTTTGAATCTTTGGGCAACATAATGATTCCGAGCCCAACTTTCCAACTCCCTCACACCGTTACTTTGCACTCTCCAAGGGAGTTGACATTCACCATTGAAGCTTCGGCAGGGGCTATTTCTCATACACTTTCACTGCCGTGGAGGGGCAGTTATCTTGATGCTAAGGGGCCATCCCTTATTTGTTCCACTTTCTATTCATCCATCTCTATCACTTTTTCTTCATGGGCCATTCTCAGGGTTAGGAGGAGGATCTCATCCTCTCGCCCTTCACATTCTTCATATTCTTTGCATTTCATGCATTCATCGCATCCATCCCATTGCATGCATTTGCACCTCCTGCTTCCCGGGTTTCGAAACCGTATCTTCCCCGCCTTCCGGCACCTCCGGATATTCCGCACTTCCCATCTTAATTCATCTTCATCTTTTTATCCACTATCCCTGGGGCATCGCGTCCCTATTCCTGCTATCTCCCTGGAACCTCCAGGAATTTTATCCCTCCTCTTTGGGCATCTCGCCCTTTCTGATTCTATTCCTCCGGAACCTCCGGACTTTCCCCTCGGGCATCGCGCCCCTTTCCATTCTCCGGAACCTCCGGACCTTTCTCTCGGGCATCGCGCCCCTTTCCACCTTCCTCCTCCGGAACCTCCGGATTTTCCCCTTGGGCATCGCGCCCCTTCTCATTTGCTACCTCCGGAACCTCCGGATTTTTTCCTGATCCTCCTTCATTCCTCTCTCTTGGGTATCGCGCCCCTTTCTATATTCTTCCTCCGGAACCTCCGGATTCTCCACCTGATTGTCTCCATCTTTTCCCCGGGCATCGTGCCCCTTTCCATTTGCTTCCTCCGGAACCTCCGGACTTTCCCTTTGGACACGACGCCCCTCTCCACCTTTTTCATTTTCCTCCTCCGGAACCTCCGGACTTTCCCTTTGGGCACGACGCCCCTCTCCACCTTTTTTATTTGCTTCCTCCGGAACCTCCGGACTTTTCCCTCGGGCACGACGCCCCTTTCCACCTTCTCCTTCCTGATTTCATTCCTCCGGAACCTCCGGATTTTTCTCTCCTCCCTGGGCATCGCGTCCCTCGGCATTTGCTTCCTCCGGAACCTCCGGACCCTCCATCTTTCTTCCGATTCATCTTTCCAATTTTCCTGAACATCACATCCTTCATCTTCTTCTTCCCTTTCCATCATCTTTTTCCCTATTTCGTCTCAGGGCATCGCGTCCCTTCTTTTGTCATCCCGCCGGAGCCTTCGGATTTTTCCTCTCATGATTCTCCTCCGGATCCGCCTCGTTCTATCTATCAATTTTTTCTTCTGATTCCTCCTGATTCTGGGTCCGACCCAACTTCTTCCACATCCACTGCCTTGGGCATCTGCCCATTCTCCCACTGTTTCCGAGGCTTTAGTCCTCACTCCTCCTTCTAATTCTCCGCTTCTTCTGTAGACTGTTCCATGTGATCAGGGTCTCCGTGCCTTAGTGAGGGAGTTCTAGCCCTCGCCTCTTTTCTTTTTTTTCCGTATTCGTCTGAGTCTGGTCTTGGCACCACTCATTCTTGTTAAGCCACTCCCAAAATCCTTTGCTTCCAATCCTTTTGACTACCAAAGAGGACTATCCCACGATGATCAACCTCGCCTCTGACAGCTGCTTCAAGAAAGGTTGCAAGGTAACATATTGGCGTAAGTATGCATTTTAATGATATCATTTTCTCATTACTTCACACATGATTTTCAAAATCAAGTGCTTCTTAATGAGATTAAGAGTGGTGTTTTAAACCTTTATCTTAAGCTTTTGTTTAATTGAAATCATTCTCAAAAGAGTCCTTTAGGCTTGTTTTTTTGCAGCACCTCTGGTTAATAAAAACCCGCGCTGGGAATTCAACATTCTCTCCCCGCTTGTTAAAAGCAACCCTTAGTTGGGCACCGCACACACTTCACGGCGTCCTTAGCCGGCTCCTTTGGTTAAACACGTTGCTACCTTGGCCATGCCATGAGTATATCTGAAAGTCTTTTCTCTTCTTTACTCGGCCACGTGCAGGGGCAAGAGGTTGACGGATGAGATGACCAACCTTGGTAATCCCCAATACGAGAGGAGTCTCAAATAGGGGCAGTCTTGACCCAAAATCAACATCAATATGAGTTTTCATATGAATTTCATGATATACATCTCGCCAAAAGGGTTATTATGAAAATCAAGTCAGAATTTCGATAAAAGCAAAAGTATGAATTATGGCATGACAAGAGTGGCAAAGTCCCCGTAGGGAAAACCCTGGTCGTATGCATGTCATGGGTCTAAAATCAAAGGCACAAAGCCCCGACACAACAGACTACCTCTTTGAAGGGAACACCTTGGAAGGAATTCAAGTCCCGATACCTCCCATCCTGCACAAAGCTTGTCACAATTGTTCTTCTCTTCTCCCTCCAAGACCGAATGTTTCTCGGGTATGGCCTTGGTAGGGGCACCGTTGATCAAAGACGGTCGGTTATAGGATGCCACTTTCAATGCACGTCCAGCTTTGGGCAGTTTTAGCGAAAAGGGAAGGAACAAGGACCCCTAGCCAGTGGTTCAAAACAACCCTTTGATGCTGCATTAACAATGTCTAAACCAAAATCCAAAAAAAAATTGAATATTTCCCGATCAAAATCCCAACAAAAATTCAAAATATTTTCCAAAAATCTCCATAAAAATTCAAATATTTTCAAAACTCATAAAAATTTGCATATTCCAAAACTCATAAAAATTTGCATATTTCCAAAATCCAAAAATTTGCATTGTATTTTCTGATGGTGTTTTGCAGGAACAGCTTTGCAGAGACCAAGAGCACGGGATGAGTCCTATCTCCACTCATTGCTATCAATCTATTGATTTTTCCCGATTTTCTCGTGACACGCCACCCTGGGCATTTTTGATTATCATCTCCTCATATCTTTTTTGGTTATATCTCCTGATTATCATTCTGATTATTCATCTCCAGATCTTTCAATCAACTCCTGCTCGTTTCATCTGATTACTCCGCCGATGGGCATTATCAGATCCTGATTATTTAACTCCAAAACTTGATTAGCCAGATTGTCATCCTCATGACAAACAACAAATAATGATGCTTTGCTATGCCATGATTTGACTTATGCTGTTCATGATATATGCTATGATTGGTTGCTTTGATTCATGCTACGCATGCTATGCTTAAATGCCTTATTCATTGCTTGTTATATCTTGGCTAATGAATTTTTTGAGCGCAGGAAGAGGCTCTTGGTCCCGCCGGCAGGGCATCATCACTCAAAAGCCCCACGGTGCCGGCACCTCTTCTCAGTTCCCCCATGCCTTTTGCTATCACCATCTCTCCCTGTATGCATTTTTACCATATGTTACATACGCTACTAGATTATATCAAGGACCTTGTGGCTTTGATAAATCTGGGATTTGAGTTCCCCTTCATCAAAAACAATGATGATTCCAGAGAAGTCTTAGTCACACAGATAGGCCGTTGAGCCGTCCAAGACTGGGGACGATGGTTCCCTTTTTACGAGTTGGTGCGTGGATAAACGGGCTTCGGCTTAGTATCAGCTCGCAGAATTGGTTTCTTAACCCAGTCTTGGCAGTTTAACAATATTATCCTTGATTATATTATATCTTTATTTGTTATTTTCCCTTTAAACCCAGCATGCATTCATGTAGGACTTTGAATTAACATTGGAAAATCATTCTGATGAGCTGACTTTGAGGGTTGAAGTTGATCTTAATCTTTCCAGATATGAGATATTCCATGCTGAATTGAGTCCTCAGTTCGTTTTATCGCTGTTTTGGGTCTTTTCTCGAGAGCTCCTTGTTTGGATTTCTATCATCTTATTTTAATCCTTTCCTTTGATCCACCTTGGCTACAGCACGTCCACTGGCTGGTAATCGCTCCCCAATGGTGAAACCTTGCAGGTTTGTGACCTGAGGTACTTCCACCGCGCTGGAAGTTGATCATTTTTTATCTCCTTCGTGCACCGCGTGCACATCTCCCCATTTTATCTAAACATTGTTGATTTCATTGAATTTCCCGAGATTGCTTCATCTCGTGCTTTTGATTTGATTCTCATCAAGTGATGTTGATTGCATGTCTCATCACACCTTGGCATCTACTTTTCAGTTTGCTACGCTCCCTTGCAAAGCAGATGCCAAGGCGGGGCAGCTGTAGACACGCCAAAATTGACATTACTTTGAGTATTTCTCATATTGCCTTGTAATGCCCCATTTGACCCTCAAATTAGCTTATTTGAGTGTTTTTTTCCATTTTTCATGGATTTTCTCCCCTTTCCCTCTTTTTTAAATTAACGCCCTAGAGAGGGGCGTGTTTTTAAAACGCGGCCTGACCTGGGGCGTTTCTTGATGAAAGGACGCCCTGAGGTGAGGGCGTCAATTCCTGGAATTATGTAATTTTCGAAAAAGAATAAATGTTTGAAAAATGTTTAATCACGCCCTAACATGGGGCGTTTTTCAATTCACGCCACTCCCTGAGGCGTCTTTCATAATTTCTAAATAAAAGAAATGTTTATTTCTAAAATTAATCCAGGAGGAAACGCCCTGACCCAGGGCGTGTTTTAAATTAACGCCCCTTGACAGGTCGTCAATTCTTGAATTGACGCCCTGACCAAGGGCGTGTTTCATCTGCTGGCTTCGCAGCCCTTTCCCCAGAGAGTCCTTGCCTCATTAGACTTCTGCCTTGATTGGGGCTCTTGCCCGTTCTTATCTTACCTCCATTGGACTCTTGCCGTTCTTATCTCTCTATTTCCAATCTACTAATAGAGCTCTGCTGCTCTGTTAACGGGTTGGACCCCCTTCTTCCCCTCTGCGTTTTTTTTTTCTTTTGCTTTGTTTTCTTGTAGGTTGCTCTGTGCGGCTGTGTTTGGCTGAAGGAGGGGCTTCCACGGCGCGCTCTTCATCATCCTATTGAAGCTCACTTCCCCTTGAATATCAAAGCCAAAGCAACAGGCTTCTTCTCTCCTTTTTTATTATTATTCTTTTACTGCATCATTCGGTTGCATGCATGATCATTCATGTATTTATTTTTTCTCTCAACCACATTGAGATCTCCCCTTTAGTGCATCTCTTGCACTCTTTCCCCTTGTTTTATTTTGCATACATCCATCACATCTCCCACACCCTTTTTGCATAGGGGTTTAAGGGCAATCCTCTTAAGGTGTGTATTGTTCATATTTTTCATGCTCACCTATATTTTTATTGAATTTGATGCTACACCATTGTTTCTAATCCATATCTTTTTGGTGTTGTTGTCTTTGTTTTGCAAGGGTAATTAATTGAAAAGACTCTCTTCGTCGGCCGGCCGATCTTGAAGAGAAAAGGAGTACTCACATCCCCCGCATCTTTTGAGGTATTTTGCGATCATCTCCCCATATCAATCTCCTCTTTGAGACCCTCGCGTCTCTGGCGATCACAACCTCCTTTTAGCACCTCGTGCTATTTTATTGTTATTTTTATTGCTTATTCTTATCATTTTTTTGTTTAAGTGTGGATTTTAAATCAAATCTACACCAAGCATTGAGGCTAACTTTCACTGTACTAGTAGAAGCTGAAGGAGTCTTCCCCTTCCCAACGCGAGCCAGGTCTCGCCATACGCTTATCAGATAACGAAAGCTAAAGGGCAAACCATATGATCCCATGCCAGTGCAGTTGTTTCTTTACAAATCATGTATGCAAACCTGCCCCCAAAGATGGGGAGGCCTGAAATACAATGAAAACTCCATAAATCAAGAGATGCCTCACCTTCAGCAATGGCAAAAGTGTTGAAACACCAGTTAAACCGCTCTACCAAACCTTGAAGAAGCCTAGTGTAGCAAGGATATCTATAAGGAGCAGCTATGACTGTATGTTGAATGCCAAGGTAATCCAGAATATCACGATAATGATGAACAACTCTCATCAGCCACCCTAATACACCTAAGTGGAATCGGTGTGAAGCAACTACCGACCATTTACCGTACCAACTGGGTGTTGACCCGCTGACAATTCTGTCCAAGAAGCATAATTTATCATAACCCTCAGCAACAAAGTGTGTACCAGATGGTGCTAAAAATAATCCAGCTGTAGGCGGCCCAGATTTGTATTAGCCAAACAACTCCCACATAGCTGGTGTCACTGTGTGCGCCCTAGTACATCAAGAAGTCTCAAGGCCGAGGAAACCTAATTGGGTAGAAGATGGGAACTGGACCTGATCGGGGTAGCCTAGCGGAAAGCTAGGGTAAGAAGTGGCACATGTCCCTAGGATACTATCCCGTCCCACCATGTGGCTCTCTCGAGTTGGACCCTTTCAGTTGGCAACCCAAGGTCCTCCTCATCCATATTTTCTGGAACAAAGTGCTGAATGAAAGGGAATAAATAATCACCCAAAGGAAAATGTCTTGGATAATTCCCGAGCCGCTGGTATTTATAATTGCCTCCCTCCTGGACGATCAAGGATGGGTCAACTTTGCCTCCCTATGAGGGGCCTTCTGCAAGTGGGCCTCTGGCAATGCCAGTAAACCCACAATCAAGCAGGAACAAATTCTCTTTTGTGACCTTCGGCCGGCCTAGCGAAGGCATCAACTAGCTAGACAATCGTGGGGACTTGTCTCTCTCTCCATCCCTACTAACGCCACTCCTGGAATGGTTCTCCCTCACGCGAGACACTCTCAATTCCTATGGAGCAAAAAAAATGAAGAAAAAGAAGAGAAGGTTAATCGAGCACAAATGTTGAGCATCAAATAAATGAAGGCAGCAAATTTATTGAAGATAGTAGGCAGTCAAAGTCGACAGAATTATCAAGGGGCACGAGCCGCTCGCTGTCTCCTTCGGCTCTGACAAGCATCCTGTGAGGGGGCATTTGTTGAACCCTACAAGACATACAAGTATTTTCTGATATTTAATTTCAGAAATTAAAATGCATGTGGCATGGCAAGAAACAATGTAAGAGCGTCGCCATCACATAAGCATCTATGGGCATTTCATCGAACACGGGAGGGGCGGTACAAAGTCATGTACATCCGCTCGATAAAACTAAGCTTTTTAGTCTTAAAGACCCATAGATATTTTGTCAAACACTTGGTAGGAGGCCAGAGACGTGTGTCCACTCAAAAAGTCTACACAAAGTCAAGCCTTGTGGCTTCTTATGACACGTGGACATTCCGTCAAACACTTAGTGGGCGGCACAAAATCGCCCACTTGACAAAATTTACACAGTTAATTTTTTTAGTGTCATTAGGGTACTCTCATGGCATTAAAACAAATGACCCTTATCCTAGGATCTAGGCTGCTAGGCGCAGCAAGGCGGCACCACAAGGGGTCAACTACAAACAAACAAGTACTCCACGTCTTCCCGTGTTGCTCTGCTAGAAAGGAGGCCAGAAAAAACAAAAAAACTTCCCCCCACAGGTGGCCTTTTATAAGCCCTGGATTAAGCACAGGAGGGGGGGGGGGGATCCACTGTCCTCTCATCCTAGAAGCGGGCATACCGAGTGAAGGGGGAAGACCCCCGGTGGTGCCCACCGGGGATGCCTCCTCTCTCCGCTACTGCTGCCCTTTTGAAGACAAAGTAGGAGGGACCCAGTGGTGACCACCGGGGGTACCCCCTCTCCCCCTCACTCTTGACACTGTTGCTGCCCTTTTTGAAGACAAAGGAGGAAGGGGAGGACCCCAGTGATGTCCACCGGGGGTACCCCCCGCTACTCCTGTTGCTTCTCTTTAACAAAGCAGGAGGGGGGAGCACCCCCGGTGGTGTCCACCGGGGGTACCCCCTCTTCCCCTCTTCTGCTCCTGCAAATAGACCGGGAGGGGGATCCCCAGTCAGAGCCGTCGGGGGTCCCTCCTCTTCTCCTGTTGTCACAGACATGGAATGCCCCCCTCTTTTTGTTTCTTTACGCACAAAAACAAACCAGAAAAGAAAGGAAGAGAAGAAGAATAAGAAAAGAAGATGAAAGGACAAGAAGACCAAGAGTCAAAGGGGCTTAACTCCACCAAAATCCACCGGAGGTGATGCCTCCCTCTTGGCTTCTCCATCACCTATACAAGGAGGAGGGGGCGGCCAGTAAAGGGGTTTGCGGGTACGAGAACTCTAGCAAGAGGGCCTTGGAAGCTTGGAATTTTGTTGTGCTCTTCTTCTCTTCCCTTGAAGCCTTGAGAGGAAGACTCGAGACCAAGTGTTGAAGTCTTCGCAAGAAGTAAGGGGGGCGTCCCGTTTTCAAAAACCTATATTTTGCTGAGTTATAAAAAAGCCCTTTCATGAGGGCATAATTGTAAAAGTATCCTCAATGAGGGAACTTGTGCCGTGAAGAAAATTAAGTGTATAAAACCCATGAACTTATAGTTCTTGGATGTTTTGGATGAGTGATGACGAGGAAAACCCTGCCAAAAGGTCGAAATTGCAATTTTATCTTGGAAGAATATGAAATTTTTCAAAAAACTCACGAAAAATCATAAAATTATGAAATTCAAGAGAAAGACTCAAAATATGAAGTTATATTTGTAGAATGGGACAAAAAGCCTCTATTTCATCCTGAAGGTTAGAAATTGCAATTTTACCCCTGAGGTTTGAAAAATTGCATGAAAATCCATGCACTTTGGGAAAATTCTTAGAAAATCTTGAAATTCACGAAAGATGAACATAGTTACAAAAATATGTCCAAAAATGGAAGAATGCCCCTGTTTTACTTAGAAGTTCAGAAATTGTAGTTTTACCCTGCACTTTCATTAAATTGTGAAAACGTCCAAAAAATGCAAGGAAATTTACAAACAACTAAGGGTCTCATGGGGATGTCTTCCTTGTGTTGAAAAATTGCAACTAAACCCCCATCAAAAGGAAAATTGCAAGTAAAACCCTACCAAAGGGGAAAAGTGCAAATATACCCCAACCTTAGGGCCTAGGTGTTTCTCGCGGGGCAAGCCCTTAACGTTATGACCGATATCGTAGGGGTAAAAAAAATCTTTGGTAATTAACAGTTCAAGGTATGCAACACTGACCAATGGTACTGGGCGGAGGTATATCCTCACAAGATGACGGATGCCACAATCCCAACTCTTGAGTCCCAGCAAGGTATCTAAGGATACGCTTGACAACAGTCAAGTGAGATTCTCTAGGACTGGCCTACAAACGAGCACATAGGCAAACGCTAAACTGGATGTCTGGTTTAGATGCAGTTAAATATAACAGTGAACTAATCATACCTCTGTAGTTTTTTACATCCACTAGTTTACCTTTTTCATCCGCATCCAGTGATATAGTAGTCCCCATAGGAGTTGCAATTGTCTTACAGTTTGTCATGTCGAACCTTTTCAGCAGCTCCTTGATATACTTGGCTTGGCTTATTAAGCATCCTTCATCAGTTTGATTGACCTGCAAGCCGAGGAAGAATTGAAGCTCACCCATTAGGCTCATCTCAAACTCACTAGTCATAAGGACAGTAAAATCCTCACACATTTCATGTTTTGTAGAGCCAAACACAATGTCATCAACATAGATTTGAACTAACAAGATGTCCTTGCCTTGCTTTTTAGTGAAGAGTGTTTGATCTACTTTACCTCTTGTGTAGCCTTTTTCGGTGAGGAAGGAGCTTAGCCTATCATACCAAGCTCTGGGTGCTTGCTTCAAGCCATAAAGTGCCCTGTCCAACTTATACACATAATCTTCATGATGAGAGTATTCAAAACCAGGTGGCTGTTCTACATAAACCTCTTCTTTCATTAGCCCATTTAAAAATGCACTTTTCATATCCGTTTGTTGCAATTTTATTTTGTGTGAACATGCAAAAGCAAGTAAAATCCTAACGGCTTGTAGCCAGGGTACAGGAGCAAAGGACTCTTCAAAATCTATTCCAAATTCTTGGTTGTAAGCTTGAGCCACCAACCTAGCCTTATTCCTTATTATCTTCTCATCTTCACTAAGTTTGTTCCTAAATACCCATTTGGTGCCTATGACAGATTTTGATGAGGGTCTAGGAACAAGATGCCAAACATTATTTCTTTCAAACTGGTTTAATTCATCTTGCATGGAATTTATCCAGTTTTCATCTTTTAAAGCTTCTTCAACATTTTTTGGTTCAATTTGTGAGACGAGCAAGTTGATCCAGTTCTTCAACAATTCTAAAATGTGATCTTGTTCTAGGTGGATCATGCAGACTACCAATGACATTTTCTAAAGGATGATCTTTATGAGCTCTAATGTCAGAAGTATTGTTACCTTCACCGGTAGCCATGACCCTTGAATTGCTTGATTCCCCTGGGTTATCATTTCCTCGTCTCCTCATGTGGAAGATCAAGTTTTTCATTTATTTCTAAGAACTCCCCATCATCATCTTTCCTGCAAGACTTGTCATTGAATTCATCAACTGTGACATGGGGTGATTCTTCCACAATTTGATTTTTGAGATGATAAACTCTATAAGCTCTAGATCTATCAGAATAACCAAGAAAAATACCTTCATCACTTTTGGGCTCAAACTTGTCTAATTCTCTTTTATCATTGTTATGAATAAAGCATTTAGATCCGAACACTTTCATGTGTGAGAGAGAGGACTTTTTACCTTTGAGCAACTCATAAGGAGTCTTTTTGGTGAATGACCTTACCATTGAGTGGTTGATAATGTAACATGCTGTGTTTACCGCTTCTGCCCAAAATCTCCTTGGGAGTTGCTTTTCAGAGAGCGTTGTTCTAGCCATCTCTATGAGTGTTCTATTTCTTCTTTCAACCACCCCATTCTGTTCAGGGGTCCTTGGTGATGAAAACATGTGAGTTATCCCTTCGGCCTTGCACAAGTTATCAAAGTCAGCATTGTCGAATTCACCACCATGGTCGGAGAGAATGTTAGAAATCTTGAACTTACCATCTTCCTTTGTCTTCATGTAGAGTGCCTGAAACTCATCAAAAGTATCATTCTTATGCGAAAGAAGAAACACCCATGTAAACCTAGAGAAATCATCTACCAGCACATATTTCATATCTCTTACCACTTAAGCTAGCAGTTCTTGTCGGTCCAAACAAGTCCATATGAATTAGTTCAAGTGATTTAGATGATAGATTTTCAGTTCTGTTTTTGAATGATTTCCTAGTCTGTTTTCCTAGGGTGCATGCATCACAAATCTTATTGTTTTGCTTAAAAGAAAGTTCAGACAAACCTTTCACCATAGAATGTTTCATGAGCTTATGTAAGACATTGTAGCTACCATATCCTAGTCTACGATGCCATAACCATGCTAAGTCAGACTTGGGTGCAGCAAGACAAAGATTTAAGTGAGCAGGATCATCTAAGTCAATCATGTACACATTGTTGACTCTCTTACCAGAAAATTTAATTTTATCAGATTTTGGTTTCAGAATTTTACACTCATGAGAGTCAAAGATTACTTTATGTCATTTGTCACATAATTGACTTATGCTCAGCAGGTTGTATTCCAAGCCTTCAACCAACAATACATTGTCAATGGAATTGGAGGGACTCTTACCTACATTACCTGAACCAATGATCTTGCCCTTGTTGTTCCCTCCAAAGGTAACATGTCCAGCTTCTTTTTCTACCAAGAGACAGAATTTAGCTTTGTCCCCCGTCATGTGTCTTGAACAGCCGCTATCAAGGTACCATCGGTTGTGTACGGCTGCAAGACACTCCTGCATAGCAAAGTAAGCAACAATTTTTGGAACCCAAACACAATTGGGTCCCATCAAACCATTCATCTCTGCAACATATGATACCATAGACTTAGGAATCCAAATTTTCTTCTCCTTTTTGATTTCCTTTCTTGATGGAGAGTTCTTGTTCTTGTTTTCCATTTTCACATTGACTTTTTGTTTCGGAATGCTTTTAGCCTTTGATTTTTGGTAGAAGTTTGAAAATGGTTTATTTTGGTTCCAATGATTTATTTTTGATTGATAAAAGGAGTTGTAGCTCATAGGGTAATAAGTGTGACCAGGTCTGAAAGTGTAAGAGTTGTAACAAGGCCAAACTACTGACTGAGTCGACCTATGTGGGAACCTATGTCGACTTATCCCCTGGTTCTCCTAGTAATGACTCCTTCTGTGAGGTTGTTGCATGGGCTCTCTAAAGAATGTGCGTTGAGCTGTATATGGCCTTCTATCATACTGACTGGGCACTGTCCAAGAGTATTCTGGCCTCACTCCAGAAGAGTGTCTACCTGTATTACCCTTTTGACCATATCTAGCCTTAGTGTGGGTTGACCTCGACTGAGACTTGTGTTGATTTGATTGGGATTTCTTATGAGATTTCTTAGGAATTTCAAAAATTTTCCTTTGAGGCATTTCAATTTTTTCTTTTCCTTTATCCTTTGATTTTCCTTGGATTTGGATGGGTTTTGTGTTTGAGCTAGAAGCACCTGAAGAAGACACAAAAGTGATAGCTTTCATGCCAATTTCTTTCTTTTTAGTTGGATTGTAACCCAACCCTTCCTCATTAAAGTTCATTTTGGTTCCCAACAAGGCATTAAGATTCTCACTTCCATCCACAAATTTCTCCAATGATTTTTGTTTATCTTCCAATTCTTTTTGGAGCTTTTCAACATTTTCTTGTAGTTGAGTGTTAACTTGCTTGACATTTTCATACTTTTCATTGGTCAATTTACTGTCATTTTCATAACTTTGTATTTTCAGTTTCAAATCATCAATTTCATTTCTTAAACTTTCATTTTCAACTTCTAAGTCAATCATTTCAGTCCTTCCATATTCCAGATCTTTAACCAATTTCTTCAGATGTTCAATTTCAGATTTCAGGGAGGCATTCTTTTCACTCATGCTATGATCATGCACAGTGGTGTTGATTTTCTTCTTTAGGGCTTTGTTTTCCTTCTTGTACATATCATGTTTGTCCATGAGTTGAAGATAAGCCTCTTCCCAATCACTAGTAGAGAAATGTTCAAAGGGAGAATGTACCTCAGATTCTTCATCTCCCTTGGCCATAAGACACGTCTTCCTTCTCTTCCTCAGTGTTGCTGGTTTCTTCCTCATCTTCTTTTTCATCACTCCACGTAGTCACCATAGCTTTGTTCTTCTTCCCTTTCCATTTTGTGGAAATTTTCTTCACTCTTTCGGGGCACTCAGTTCTGACATGCCCTAGTTTCTTGCACGAGTAACAAATAATTCTGTCAGTTTTCTTCAAATTTTCAGATTTTGATCTCTGAGGCCTCCATTTCTTGAAGCCTTTACCTTCTGTTCTTAAGAATTTTCTGAACTTCCAGGTGAGCATAGCTACCTCATCCTCATCTTGATTACTGCTAGATGACTCACCTTCTTCGGAGGTTTCTTGATTGCTAGGTCCAGCTTTTAGAGCTAAGGACTTTTTCTTGCTTACCTCCACTTCCTTGTTCTTGAGATTTATCTCATAGGTCATGAGAGACCCTATGAGTTCTTCCACCTTGGTGGTTGACAGATCTCTGGATTCATCGACCACAGTAGCTTTTGTATGCCAGGCCGGGGTTAATGATCTAAGAATCTTTCTCACAATATCCTGCTCTGAGTAACTCTTTCCTAAACTAGCTAAACTGTTAGTAAGCAGAGTTAACGAGCATACATGTCAGATATAGATTCATGTGGCCTCATTCTAAACATTTCATACTCTGAAATCAGCATGTTGGCCTTCGTTTCACATACCTGAGAGGTGCCTTCGTATATTACCTCTAAACAATCCCACATCTCCTTGGCCGTGGTACATGTTGATACTCTTGAAAACTCCACAGGGTGGAGAGAGCACTGCATTATATGCTTGGCACCCCAGTTGAGTGTTGATCTCCTGATTTGCTCGCAGGTCCAAGTATCTTCATCTTCGGGCAGCTCATAAGGACCCTTACTTACAACGCGTCAAATTTCATGATCTTGGGCACGGATGAACACCTGCATGCGATTTTTCCAATATGGGTAGTTAGATCCAGTAAAGAAGGGTGGTCTGTTAACAGAATGCCCTTCGGACATATGACCTTTAGATGCCATTCCACTATTTCTCTCAAGGTCGTTGGACCACATCATGAGAGATTGGCTCTGATACCACGTGTTGTGTAGGAATGGCTGATCTAGAGGGGAGGGGTGAATAGATTTGCCCCCTTCTTTTGATATAAAAACTGCGGAATATAAAGACCCTCACACAAAGCAAGAACCTCACACGGTAGATGCAATCAAGAATATGTAAGCCGCCTAAGCAAGCATCTAGCGAAGAACAGTCACACAGGCAAACAACAGACACAAAGGTTTTAAGGTGGTTCGGACTCTACCCAGAGTCCTACGTCCACCCCTCACTCAACTAAGTGAGGCTTCCCTAGTGCAACTGCACTAAACCGCTGAAACACAGCTTACAGGCACACAAGGCCAGACCACAGATCAGAGCACACCAGCTCAGTCTGTCTTCCTACTATCACCGGTAGGGACGGATCACCACAGAACAGAGCACACCAGCTCAGTCTGTCTTCCTACTGTCACCGGTAGGGACGGATCACCACAGATCAAAGCACAAGCTCAGTCTGTCTTCCTACTACAACCTGTAGGGACGGTTCACAGTGTCAGTGAAAAGATGTTCAAAATGAAAAGATAACAAAACACAAAACTCAGACAGGATATGAGAAACTCAAACAAAATGAAAAATGCCCCTGTCTGAAATCTAGAAGGCGCTCTTGGCTGCTCCCAGATTAGCTCCTTCCTTGGAGAGTAGCTTCTCCGTTGCCGCAGGAAGCTGGAGACGGAGCTTCTTCTCCTTCCAGAATGAAGAAGAGTGAAGGTGCAGATGTCCTCCTGCTTCAGGTCTTCACAGGGATGGCGGTGCTCTTCTTCTCTTCTTTTTCCTTCTCCGGGACGAGCTGGGCTTCTATTCGAACCTTCTATTTCCCGAGCGTGCTCTCCACACTTCTCCTTTTTCAGCTCGATCTCCTTTGTATGTAATATCCTACGTCCCCAGAAGACTTCCTTTTGTGCATGCATGGTACAAAGTGTGTTGCCCTTAATCTGGTAGCAAGAAATTTTGACCGTCCAGATCTATAGGAACTTTCCGATCATAAGAAGAGTGGCCACTGATTGGCTCCAAGGTGATAAGGTACGTTGCCATCTCATTGGCTGGCAAATCCCCTTCATGCAGTACACGACGGCTTGAAGCTTTTTCCCAAAGGCAAGGTGCACGTTTGGACAAAAATCCTTTCCAGGAGTTCTTTGATTGGTCCAGTTGAAATCAAGAAATATTCTCCACAAAAGTTCTTCTGGAAGGGTGCCATGCGGCCTAGGAACACGTGCCAATCATGAGTTCGAAAGCACGAAGTCAACTTGAGTGTTTCATGTGAGCTTGGCTATTTTTTCAGACTTACCAACTTATTTTTCACCCTTAGCGGCCATTAGTCTGCCTTACAGCCTATTTGTCACCCTTATCCTTCATTTGTTACCCTTGAGGGCTATTTTTCACCCTTACCGCTCAAGAGCCGTCGCCGTTGCTGTTTTCTTCCTACCTTCAGTCGTCGCCTTTGTCCATTTGTTACCGTTGTTGGCCTTTTGTCACTGCTGCGAGCCATTTGTTACCCTTGCTGAGTATTTGTCACCTGTAGCGCTCATTTGTCACCCTTGGTCCATATTTGTCACCCGTATGGGACCTATTTGTCACTTCTGTTCCGTCAGCTTGCGGGTGGCTCCGAAGTCGACTTAAAAGCCGGTTGAAGTCGACTTCAAACATCATTTTCACTGAAAAACAGCTTAACCTGTGTGTTTGGCCATTGCTTTGATCAAAAACGAACCTGACTTCACACAAACTCATGGATATTCATGGATTAACATTATCAAAAATATTTGACAGCATCAAAACATATGAACCTCAAGAATCAAAACGTATGAAACTCAAGAGCAAAAAACGTATGAAACTCAAGGTTCAAAGACACATGAAACTCAATGATGAGTCATAGTGTTGACATCATCAAAACACAGGGACACAACAAAAGCTACACACGACCATGTTGTCTTAGAACCCAGGTAAGGATGGACACAAGTGAAGACTTCATTTATCGTGCTATAGTCTGCATTTCCTATGTAGTGCATGTGCATCACCATACTGTGCCCTTCTTAAATCTTGTTCCCTCACCTTAAAGCTACACACAACCATGTTGTCTTAGAACCCCATGTAAGGATGGACACAAGTGAAGACCCCATTTATTGTCCTATTGGTCGGTATAGCCCTGGACTTGGACCTTGATCCAAAGAGCAAGAGACAGCCCTAGATCCTATATGCGACCCAAATAATCGATGGGGAAATTATTGTGACGATTCAACCCATACATAATTTTTGTGTTGGCTCGTCACTATAATTGTACGTACTGTCGTAGGTTTAAGGATCTGTCAAATAATGAAAGGCGAGAGGTGAAATGTAACAATAAGCAAAGTAGCAAACGCAGGGAATTACCTTCCAGGAACATGGACAAATATAAATTTTACATATCCCAAATCAAAGGAACAGCATCTCCATTGTGCATAGGGTGGAAGTTGCTCCTTGATTATCCAATCAGGTTAAAACTCTTGTTCATGCTGCCTGATGTCGATGCTCCCCAAATAATTGTAGAAGATGACAATGCACCTGAGGTTGATGCTGCCACTTGTAGGTTAAAATTATATAGTACTGTTGATTTATATTTGGCTTTACAACAATTTCTTATTCCGAAAGTGGCAACTTCACCTTTTGCTGCAAATTAGAAAAGGGGGGAACACTGTTAGCCAATCAGGTTCATATTTTTTGTTTATTGTGTTCAAATGCTGTCAATTGAAGTTCTGTTTGGTGAAGAAATTTACTTTTTGTTAGCTTGTGATTCAGTGGTGGTTAACTATCGATGCTTTTTCCTGTTTGGCAGAGATCTATCTTATAACATGCTCAATGGTTCTATCCCTGAAAGCCTTGGCCAACTAACATTGTTAAGGATACTGTAAGGATAATCCTTTTAATATTCGATATTTTTGGTAAGTGGCAGATTGTTTTGACACTGAATGTGTGCAAATTCATAGGAATCTCAATGGAAACTTTCTACGTGGAAGAGTTCCTGCCATGCTGGGAGGAAGGCCCCTTCACAGAGCTAGCTTCAAGTAGGTGGTCAATTTGCTGGCAAAACAGGTTTTTAGAATTAATTAGCTAACTGGGAAAATAGTTTTAGCTTCTCAGCCAATGTTGAGGTGGCCTGTGAAAATGAATAATAGTCGGTAAAAGGGCAAATTAATTGTGACAGCTTGATGCTTGTTGACTTACCTTCTGATATTGTGAACTATGAACTTGAATTTCATTTGTGAACATTGAATGTAGAAGACTAATCGTTAGTGATGCTTTAACTTGTGTCCAATAAGAATCTAAGATTTTACTTTTGCAATTGCAGTTTTACTGGTAATGCAGGGCTTTGTGGCGTACCTGGACTACCAACATGCGGTCCTCACCTCTCAATGGAGGCTAAGATTGGGATAGCTTTCGGATCATTTGTTTTTTTGCTTGTATTAGCTAGTTGCCTGGCATGCTGGTGGAAAAGGAGGCAAAACATTCTTCGTGCTCAGAAGATTGCTGCTGGTAGGACTGCATGTGCACACACTTCTGGGGAAAAAGTTAAAGTTAGAGCATCAACATTTTTACACTTGTTAAATGATCTCTATCTATCTGACCTCGTTGCAGCAAGAGATGCCCCATATGCGAAGGCAAGGACTCACTTTACGCGTGATGTACAAATGTCCAAGCCACATCGAACCCATGACCAGTCCAGTAACTCTGCAGAGAGCGGGCCTCACCTGCTGTTTTAAAGCATCTGCATCCCATTTTCTTTTTGAATGCTGCTTCTTCACTTTCACTTATTTTTTCCTTATATTGTATTTAGGTTTATGTGCTCCAATGGTAATAATCACATTGTCGTTCATTCATAGAGTTCCTTACATTGTTGTCTTCACCAAAATGTACATAAACGTTATGTATATTAATTCCCTGTTTCCTTCGAAATGCATCATCGTAGGTAAAATTGTGGATGTAACGTGCTTCTATTCTTGTTTCTGGAAGGAGTTCTGCCCTGCAGGATAATTCGCGAGATGCCGTCAGAATTCGGTGGCCTTTCCCAGGGTCATGGAATTACAGTTCTACCAGATGCCATGGCCTTGCAATAATGTTCCCCATATAAGTTTTGAAGATGCACTGATCTCACACTTGTCTAGGACCGTTGGATGGTCTGGGGATTGTGAAGGAACGGGAACTGATCAGGCTTTAGCCAGATGACATGCCACCAGAAAGAGGAGGATCTAGGGGTGCTTAAGATGTCCATAGGGCCAATCTTTACATAGTCGATGGGGGCGAACTGCCAGACTTTCGTGTGATACAACACTCAAATTTATTATTATTGGAACCGAGTTACATAGCTTAAGGTGGCTATAAACAAAGCTTGAGAAAGAAGAGTGAAATCTGGATATAGAGTCTGAGAAAGAGGAGAAGAGGTCTCTATCAAGATGTGTGGAGCTTCAGAATCAAGTCTCTAATGTGGATGACTGTCCGGAGTTGAGAGCTATGTCAGGCGATGTCAGGGACGTTTCTGGATGGGCTCCATTCTCAAGATTGATCGGCCTCATGTCTCGAGCCAAGGCTTGGGGGGGTGTGAGATCTCGAGGTGGCCGGGTCGGAGATTTGAGCTTGGTTGATGACAGCTTGAGTGGCTGGTGCGTGGATTTTTTTTGAGGAAAAATCGAGTTGAAGGCACCAAATAGTGGCGGCGAGCGCAAGTCGAGAACCTCTCCCCAGGTCTCTGGATTGGGTGAGGGCTCAACGTAGGAGTTGTCTCACCATTTTGGTGACTAGCATTGAGCTCTATCTTGGGAAACCTCTGGGGCGTAGGGCCATCTCCCACGATTGGAGGTCGGGGCGCCTTTCTTGTCAATGAAGTTGGGCTGGTCGCATAAGAATTTTCGATCGGGGTCTTGAGAGGATCTTCCATAGCTCCTCTTCCGGGCCGATCGCGGTGACTAGAGCTATGAGAGGAACTTGTCAAGTTTCTTCATGTGAGAGAAAAAATCTCACTAGGGTGGGGGTCCTCCCTTCGATACTCAAGTCAACAAGTGAATATGAGAAAGGAAGAAGAACTCCTAAGAGTGGAGGGCGCACAAGGCATGTAGAAGTAGCCTGACGAAGGAGGAGGAGGGCCATTGTTGAGGTAACTTTTCCCTATTCTCTTTGAGTTCCTTGTACTTGTGGGAGGCTACGAAGACCCCCTTTTGTAGATGACATATGATGAAGCGTGTTGGTGGTGATAAGGGCTGCAGACCTGAAAAGATCGTATGGAGCGGCACAACTACTAGAGCAGTTAGGGTGACGGATTTTTGTATCACATAGAGAACCGATCTGTGGATGTTGGTTGGCCATGATGCCACTTTTTGAATTTTCAAAACCACTTGAGAGCCCTGGATCAAGCGGTAATTGGGATACATGATCGAAATCGATGTGCACATACACGTCAACCTTGATGATCATCACGCCCCGCGACTGTGCGCAGTCAGAAATAGAGGGAAGTGGGACGCGTGGTGTAAGGACGTGATCCACACACATCATCTTCATTCGTGGCTTCCATCATGGAGGCACGAATGCTACCATAGATCGTGCCGTTCATCACAACTGCTTAGTAGGCCATGGGCCATTAAGGATCGATGCATGGGAGGAATAGCTTCTCCTGTCTGAGTCAATGGTTGTGCTTCCCTTGGCCTGCATGATCCAGTACATCATTTAGGCTAATGTCTTTGTGTTCAAGCTATACCCTACGGGCATTGAGCTGCTAGATCTGTAACACGTTCAAATATAGCTAAGTTGTACTATATATCATCGAGATGTCTTTTAAAGTATCGACTCAGTTCTTGTAAAGAACTCCGAAGTTAAGCATGCTTAATGGGGAGTAATATTGGGATGGGTGACCTCCCAGGAAGTCCCCTATTCTGGAGTCGATCACTGTTAGAAAGAAATAAAACCGTGAGGTCGGTAGGCTAAAGCGGATAATACCTTGACGGCATAGAGTATGGGACGTGATAGAATGGTATCAGATATATACCATAGCCAGAAGTGTGGGAACTAAGTGTCATGCAGGGCAAAGAGCTATGCTATGGGAGTTCAGAGCCATATCCCAGCCGAAAGTGTGGGAACTAAGTGCCATGTAGGATAAAGTGTTACGCTATGGGAGTCACCTCTTGAACCCACAATGGGACAAAGTGCTACATAGTGGGAGCCACCTCTTGAGCCTGTAGGGGCCACCTCTAGAGTCCTACCTACCTGGGGGTTTGATTGTGTGTTATATGTGCCCAGCGACGAGGACGTCGCCTATATAAGAGGGGTAGATTATAACACCCTCAAATATAGCTAAGTTATACTATATATCATTGAGACGCCTTTTAAAGTATCGGCTCAGTTCTTATAAAGAACTCCGAAGTTAAGTGTGTTTAATGTGGAGTAGTATTGGGATGGGTGACCTCCTGGGAAGTCTCCCATTCCAGAGTCGATCACTATTAGAAATGGACAAAATCGTGAGGTCGGTAGGTCAAAGCAGACAATACCTTGACGGCATAGAGTACGAGACGTGACAAGACCTGTCAAACAAAAACTTAGAAGATTTCACCCCCACATGGCCTTAAAAATGAAAGAAGTTGATAAATTGCATAAGGCTAGGCTTATTAGAGTTGTTCTTTATCCTCCCTATTGATTTTAGAGACCTAAATAAGACATGTCTTAAAGATGATTTTCTGCTGGCGTATATTGATGTGTTGGTAGATAACATAGCTGGGTATAAAACTTTGTCATTTATAGATGGGTATTCAGGCTATAACCAAATCCGGTTGGCACCGGAGAATAAGAGAAGACCTCTTTCACCATGCCCTAGGGCACCTACTGCTATGTAGTCATGCTGTTGGGACTGAAGAATGCAGGTGCTACCTATCAAAGGGCGATGATGACTATCTTTCACGACATGATGCATGTTTATATGGAGACTTATGTGGATGATATCCAGGTGAAGTTGAGGACTAGAGGAGAGCACCTTGTGGTCTTGGCTAAGGTTTTGCAAAGAGCTAGGGAGTATAAGCTTAAAATGAATCCAAAGAAATGTGTGTTCAAAGTCTCTTTAGGAAGGTTGCTTGGGTTTATAGTGAGCAAACGGGGGATAGAAATTGATCCAAATAAGGCTAAGGCAATAGCTGAAATACCCCCTCCGAAAAACATCACGAAATTTTGAGGATTTATTGGTCGTTTGCAGTTTATTAGAAGGTTTATATTCCAACATTCCTAAAGGTGCCGTCCATTTTACGAACTGCTAAAGGCAGGGGCTAGATTTGAATGGAATGAAGAATGTCAAAGGGGATATGCTATTTGAAAGAGTATATGTCTAATCCCCCGATTTTGCAACCTCCTATCCCTGGGAAACTCTTGATCTTATACATTTTTGTTATTGAAGACTCCCTAGGAGCTGTCCTCGCACAACATGACGATACATGCAAGGAAATGGCAACTTATTACCTCTTTAGGTTGTTTAACCCAGTAGAAGCCAAGTACACTACCATGGAGAAAACTTGCGCGGCGTTGGTTTGGGTCACCTAGAAATTGAAGCATTATTTCCTAGCCCATGAAGTTATGTTGATCTCTCGGATGGACCTGATTCACTACCTGCTAAAAAACCTATCCTATCCAGTAGGTTAGCTCGCTGGCAGAGTTTTCTTTCTCAGTTCGGCATCTCCTTCATCGTCAAGGTTGTTAAAGGGTATGTCATCGCTGAGCATTTAGCCCACATGCCTCTTTCTCACAGCGATTCTATCCGAGATGAGTTTTTCGACGAACAACTCCCGATTATCTCTCAAGATCCTTTTTGGTCCCTGCACTTCGATGGTGCGCTCAACTCTAAGGGTCGAGGGATCGACATTGTTCTGCTTACCCCCGAAGGAGTAACAATCCCCCTTGCTTATCAGCTCACTTTCCCTGCCACCAATAATATTTCCGAGTATGAAGCTCTCCTAGCCGGTCTTAAGCGTGTCTACCTTCTAGGCCCGTGCCACTTAAAAAATCATAGGGGACTCTCAACTCATCCTTCGGCAAATTCTCTCAACTTATCATACTCATGACCTAAAGCTCAAGCCTTATCAGGATCTAGTCACTCTTTTGGCAAAGCAGTTATGAAAGTTTAACTATATCCACACTCCCCGATCACAGAACATTCCGCCAACTCTTTGGCGTCGCTAGCTTCCTCTCTATCCTTCCCTCTCAGTCATAGCACTGAGACCATCGTTGTTCAGAGGTTAGATACCCCATCCCCTCAGGATCTATAGTTTGATAACCTTAAGCAAAGTTTGGGAGAGAAGGCTAATTAGAGGGAGAGTTTGCAAGAGGTTTCGTTAACTGAGTTAGGGGAGGTCTTGGAAGATGAACTATCATGGTACTTTGAGATCAAGTAATATTGTAAGGAAGGGAAATATCTTGAGATGGTTGATGCCGAGGAATGCAAGGCAATTAGAAGAGCCATCGCCAGATATGCTGTTATGGGTGGAGTCCTATACAGGCAGGCTCTCAATGGAATGCTCATGAGATGTTTAGATGATGATGAAGCATGGAAGGTGGTTGAAGATGCTCATTCTAGTAAATGTTGAGGGCATATCAACAGTCAGATGCTTGTGAAGAAAATTCTTAGGCAAGGCTATTACTGGCCAACCCTAGAACAAGACTGTGCCATCTATATTCGTAGATATGTTAAGTGCCAACTTCACGCCGATAAAATTCATGCTCTTTCCTCTTCTCTCCATCCGCTTTCTACTCCATGGCCATTCTCCATGTGGGCCTTTGACATTATTGGTCCTCTTGGTGATCCTAATGCCCAGATTAAGCAAAAATCTTTTATTCTAATCGCCACTAAGTATTTCACCAAGTGAGCTAAACCTGAAGCGTATGTTGAAATCAAAGCTACAATTGTCTGCCACTTTATCATGAAGAATATCATTTCACGGTTTAGAGTGCCGAGCAGCATCGTCACCAACAACGGGCCCCAGTTTGCCGCGTAAGAACTCTAAGATCTTTGTAAGAAGTTCAGATTGTATTGCATCATTCATTACCATATTATCCTCAAGGCAGTGGTCAAGCCGAAGCCACTAATAAAACCCTTCTTAAAATTCTAAAGAAAACATGCGAATCACACAAATTTGTTGATTGGCCGGAAATGTTAATAGAGGCTCCGTGGGCCTATCGAACCTATGTCTCTACATCTACGGGGCAAACCCCCTATTCTCTCACTTACAGTATGGAGGTGGTAGTTCTATATGAGATTCTGGTCGCTTCCCTAAGAGTACAACTAGACAAGGAATTTAGTCTTGACGAACGTCGGGAGTGTTGTGCCCCTTGTGCTTTGATGATTATGTGGTGTTTTAATGATAGCAACATAAATGAGTCACCATATTGTTTGCTAAGAACATCACATTGAATGATAGCAACATGAATGCATATGACTGATTTATTCTGTGGAGAATGCATGAGTGTGTTATATCTGATCTGTTCTGTGGAGAATGCATGAGTGTGCTAGCTCTGTGGGTCGACCCCCTTCTTAGATGGGTCGACCCCCCTCAAGTCTTTACATCAGATTCTCGTAAGTAGTTCAGATGGCGTCAACCCATTGAGTCCACGAGGTTGACGCAGCCTTGAAATGTCTCAGATGGCTTTGAAGATAAGGCTGGATGCGTTGACACATGGGGTCACTGCGTCGACCCACTGAACTGACCCAGATCTAACTTCACATCAGGGTAAACTGCTGCATCGACGCTGTCACGCTGTAGCGTCTCCTTGCATTTCTGAAGTCTACACATCGTTTAGTTGCACGCCACTGTGTTGAGAAAGTCTACACATCAGATTACCTTGCTTCATGCATAAGTCTATACATCGGTTGTTCATCACACACAAAAGTCTGAACATCGTTCATGAAGTCTGTACAGCCATTGCTTAAGGCAAGTCTGTACATCGACTAGGCAGCAAGTCTGTACATCCCAAGTCTGTACATTGCATCATGTTGTTCATGCAGTGTCTTTCAAAGTCTATACATTCATACTTCTTCATTCATCCAAGTCTGTACAGCCTTTTTGCATTGGACTTAAAGTCTATACATTTGGCAAGTCTGTACATCGGACTGATCATGCATTCATCTCAAGTCTATACATCCGATTGTTCAGCTTGTGTCTAAGTCTGTACAGCATCTAGTGTTTCTTGCAAAGTCTGTACACTGCATTGGCATCTTTACCTACGTGCTGAACTGAGCAAGTCTATACATTCTTAATCTTCACCTACGCTCAGTTCCACCAAGTCTGTACATTGGGCCTCACTCAAAGTCTGTACAGCGCCATGTTCATATGCTTCCAAGTCTATACTTTGCACTGTAGCTAGAATTGTGCAAGTCCATACATCGCTGCATTGGCCAAGTCTATACAATGCCATTTGTTCATGCATGTTAGCAAGTCTGTACAACCTGTGTTCACAACACAAAGTTTGTACATCGCATGCTCACACAAACGCCAAGTCTACACATTGGCTTTGCTTGCTTGAGCTTGAAGTTTATACATTGGCTTGAAGTCTATACATTCGTTGCCTTGCATTGCACCAAGTCTGTACAGCCCTTGAATTGGCAAGTCCATACTTCGTTCAGTTGTTTGTCTAAATCTATACACTGTAAGACCAAGTCTGTACAACCGTCTGCATGCATTATCCTTCAAGTCTGTACATCGTCCTCCGTCTCACTTAGCGTCTCATGCTAAGTCTGTACATTGGACAAGTCTATACATCATGCATGCATCGTCTCTCAAGTCTGTACAGGATCTGCCTAGAATGCATTGTTCATCAAGTCTATACACTATGTGTGTCTGCATCGCATTCATCAAGTCTATACACTCTTGTGTCTGCATTGCATTCACGCTAAGTCCATGCACTGCACTTGGGCATTGTTCTTCACAGCAAGTCTGTACACTGCTTTCTCATGCATGCAATTAAAGTATGTACAGCCTGTGTTCGCAGCGGTCAAGTCTGTACATTGCTTTGTCATGCACATAAACGTGAAGTCTATACATTGCTTTAGCATTGCATTCTCAACGTCTGTACAATGCCTTAGTCTTCTACACATGTTGTCTATACATTGCTTTAGCTTTGCATTCACAGAGTCTGTACATTCTTTCAGCATGACAAGGCATTCACTTGCAATGTATATACTTTGCTGTCTGCAGCTGAACATGCATTTCATTCTAACTCTGTACATGCCATACATGAAGTCTATACATGCTGCTGCTTAGCATTCACTGAGTCTATACAATGCCACAGTCCTGCATGTGTGAAGTATGTACAAGGCCAAAGCACTGCATATATGTAGTCTGTACATAGCATTGTTCTGCATTCACCAAGTCTATACAATGCCATAGCCACACATTCATAAAGTCTGAACATTGCATCATGAAGTCTGTACATCGCTTCTGCAGTGCCTTCATCATGTCTGTACATTGAGGTCGCATGCTGGGATTCAAAGTCTACACATTGCAATGTCTACACACTGCACATTACTCCCTACAGAGTCTGTACAAGGTTTGTTGTATTAAACTGATAAGTTCCTTTCGACTGACTGACAGGGACTAAAGTGCAAAGATGAAGGATGGGCACGTGATCCAAGGAAGGACGAGGTGCCCAGATTATGACACATGGATGCAGCCCAGCCAGGATGCTGCCAGGTGGTCGAAATGCCTCGGTTCTGGCAAAAGCCTTTGGGCGGGAGATGTGGAGAGCACACGCCAAATTCCTGCTGCTCTATAAATATGAAGCTTCTTCCATCTGAAGAAGAATGATCGTGAGACAGAGAGCTCTAGCAGAAGAGATCGACTAAAGCAGAGGATAGCCTGCACGATCCTGTGAGAAAGAAAAGAGAAGCAGAAGAAGTAGAGAAGAAAAAGAGAAAGAGAAGAAGAGCAGAAGAGAAAGAAGAGGAAGAGAGAGATAGAGAGCTCGAGCAGAGAAAGAGAGAGAGATAGTGGATATCTGGCATTTGGATCAAATCCAAGCCAGAGCTGCTCCTTCGAGAGCTATATCATTTGTGCTTTCATTTACAGCATTCAGTCGCTGATTGTCTTCTTGTTTTTGTTTCATCTTTTATCCTTTCTTCAAGCTGTTAGTCAGCGTTTGCAGAGGTGCTGCCTCTGGACGGGTAAGCTGTAATCCCCAGCGGTTGCAGTGGTGGATTCCACTGGACAGCAAGCTGTGTTGCTCAGCGGATTGTATGGCAAGCTGTGATGCCCAGCTGTTCAAGCTGTGAGTCAGCGGAATCCACACTCGGGTTTGAGTGTGGGGTGGATGTAGGTCTGTAGGACCGAACCACCTAAAAATCATTGTGCAGTGGTTTGATCTCTTTGTGGGTTTGCCGCTAGATGAATGCATAGGGTCGATATGGTTTAATTTTCTATATGTGTTCATTTCATTGCTGCGCACACTATATGTTTGACTGTGGTATTGAGAGTTCGTTGACATTGTTCCTAAGTCACTAGTTAGTTCATCTATAAGCATTTCAGTTGTCTCAATAAATCTGAATTCCGTAATTGCTTATTGGGCTTCTGGTTGTATTAGGAAGAATTTCTTAATTGGACGAAGTTTTTAAAGGGTATATTCATTCACCCCCCCTCTGAATACATAGCACCGAACCCAACACTTGGTATTAGAGCGGGTTGCTGTGCATAGAATCTAACAATCCGCAGCAGATCCTGCATTTCTGGTTGGTGCATTTCAGAGTGTGCTTCTTGTGTTCTGTGTTTTGTTTCACTGGCTTAGTGTCTTTATTTGCTTATCTGATTTCGGTGCACTCATTACATCTCGATGGCTAATCCTCCGATATTCAGAGGTAATGATTTTAATTCTTGGTTAGACAAGTTTCATCTGTATGTAAAATCAACTGATCCTAATCTCTGGAAGGTAATGACTCACGGTCCATACAACTTATCAAAAGATAAATCTAGATGGACTGAGAAGGATAAATTGAAAGATTCTGTCAATACTAGAGCATTAGTTTTAATGAAAGAATCAATTGACAGAGCTCTAATCTCATGTATTTCATCTTGCAGGTCTGCCAAAGAAATTTTGGAAAAACTAAAGCTCACTAGGAATCACAACAAATGCTTGATGGCTGATCGGAGAAATGATGATGATGAGACCTCATCTCAGGTAAGCTCCGGATCAGAGGGATACTCTTTTGATGAATTGATAGTGATGTATGAAGATTTGTTAAAAGTATCTAAGAAATTAAAATCTGAAAACAAAAAGTTGAAAAAGAAATGTGATAAAATAAATTTGAAAGATTCCTGTGAAAACGGTCCAAATCTGAAACAATCTTATGATGCATGTATGCTAGGTGTTCAGAACCTTAAGAAATAAAATGATTCTCTAAAATTGAAAAACAAACATGCTTGGACAAAATGTCAGAAATTGAGAATCAGCTGAATGATAAGAAAAATGAGCATCTAAAAAACATGCAAGAACTTACTGTAAGTTAATTCTGAATTGGAAAAACTGAAACTTGAGAATAAAGAATTTCAAAAGAAAAATGAAATCTTATGGCTAGAATAAATGAAATCAATGAGGAGGTTTCACATTCTTCTTCTGCTGAATCAAACTGTAAAATGTGCTCAGCTCTAAGAGAACGTAATGAAGATCTCTATAATGAAAATGAATGGATGAAGAAACAAATTGCTGTGTTTAAAGAGGATCACAGAAATCTGCTTATTGAGAAAACTAAAGTGGAAGAAAGAGAAGAGGAACTAATTGAAAAGCTGGAGCTTATGTCTGGAAATGGAAAATGTAATGAAGGAGTCATGAAGCTATCTGAAGAGAACAAAGAACTGAGGGAACAAAACAAAAAATTGATGGTTTTAAATACTGTTTTCTCACAGAGGTTTCTGACTATCGAAAAAGAGAAATATGTTTTTAAGGAAGCTCAACCTCAAAAATTTGAGAAGGAAAACACTGAACTGAAAGTTGAAATTTAAAAATTAAAGTGTTTAAACACTGGCTTATCTGAAACACTTCTCACATTAAAAAAGGAAAAATTCACTTGTGATGGAGAATCACAAAGGGTGATCAGTCTAGAACAAGAAATTGAGAAGTACAAAACTGTAAATAAAGTCTTAAGTGAATGTGTCAATTACAGTGAACATGAGATAGCCAGTTATGAGCTTCATATAGCATCTTTGGAAAATAAAATTCATGATCTGGAAAATTCAGAAATTGAGTCTGCTAAAATAAAAGGAAAGATGAAAGATGTCATGAAAAGTGAGGATAAGAACTCAAAAAGGGGGGTAAGCTGTAGTTCTGATGTTAAGGAAATTACTAGAAACCATCTATACACTGCTTTTGTGCAAAGCTCTGATGTAGCTGGTACTTCAAGTTAATCCCCAAAACAAAATGAAAATCAGAAATCACCTTCAACATCTGTATTTCAGTTCAAAGCCCAGAAAAATGAAAAACAAACAAAAACTGTTAAGAATAATCAGAAATTAAAAAAGAAGGGTCATACAAAGAAGGTAAACAATATTTCTGAGTACATCTTGAAATCAGTTAGCTCTGCTGAATGTAATGGGTCAATGCAAAATGCTCATGCTTCATGTACTCATTCTCATGTATCTAGTCAGTCTATTAGTAATCATGTCGCCAGGAAAACTAAAGTGTCCTGCCATTATTGTGGCAAGTAGGGCATGTAATGGATGATTGCAGACTGTTGATTGAAGATGAGCATGCTGGTGAAGCAATGCATTCTAAGAATTTATCTGATAGAAACCATGCCACTAAGAAATTTGATGCATCCTGTTATTACCGTGGTAGGCGTGGTCATCTAATGAATGCATGTTTTAAAATGAAAGAAGACAACAATGTGAATTCTAGATTTTTCACACATGCTCATGGCTCACATAGATATAAATCTACTTCAGGCCAGCATATTATTTGTTTCACTTGCAACAAGCCTGGGCATAAGGCAGATAAGTGCTGGTCAGGAAATCATTGGGGTAATAATGAATCAAGAAGCAAGCATCTTAGATGCTTTGAATGTTGGAAATATGGTCATGCAGTCAAGGACTGCTGGTATGCTCAGGGAAATCACTTTAATTCCAAATTTGTCAGATTCCTTGCAAATAGAAATTTTTTGGGCAGAAATAAAACTATTTTTAAAGGAAAGACACTTGTATGTTCTGAATGTGGAAAACCTGGCCACCGAGCTTCTGAATACTGGTGGACAGGTAATGGTAAATCAAAATTTCATGCAAGTAACAGAAATCTTCATGCTAACTCACATGGATTCCATGATTATACAAATGTTCACAAAAAGAATTCAAGAGATGTTACATCATGCAGATACTGTGGAAAATATGGTCATTCCATGGATAGTTGTTACATAATGGATCATGATGATAACATGGCTAAAAGATTGTTCAGAACACCTGTCAGGGCTAATTCAGGACCCAAGACTTCTTGGGTTCCTGCAAGATCAAAGTGATTGCTTTGCTGCAGGTGTGCCTTGGAATGAATAAAGGGGGATTCATAAGCCAAGGCACTCAAGAATGAAACCCCCAGGATTGCATTATTCAGGTCAGTTCTGAAAAACTGTGTTTAAATTTCATCATCTGAAATTGTTGAAATGCTTGTCTGATTTCTGATGTCTTCTTCTTGTCTAGCTGATCAGTCTGCATTCCAGACTCAGCTACTAAATTTAATTCTGCATAAATTTGATGTTCTTCTTCTGCCATCTATTGCACTGAGTTTGAATGGGTCATCTAGTGCATATAGTCTGCATGTATATCAATGTACATAGGACTGCTTTGCATGACTATCATTTGCTTATTGTTGTAGTCTGCATGTATTTCAATGCATATAGGACTTCTTTGCACTACATATCTTCGCATAACCCTGGTATATCAAATGGTAAGCTACTAAAAGGTAGGGAAATCTGCTTGAAGGTTCTTACTATGTGTGAGATGGTCCTTGAGAACAAATTCTCCACCAAGTACCAAGGGGCATGTCTTCATATAAAGCAGTGTACTGCATATCATCAATTTGAAGAAAATAAAATCTGAAAAGAAATGATTCATTGCATATCATGCATTTTGTCAGGGGGAGCTTGTCTGCTGTCACTTTGTCATCATGCTCTCCTTATCAGATTTGTTGCATACTGCATATATGAAGAGTAGTGCATGTCATACTTTTTTGAAAAACTTAAAAAGATATTCCATTGCATTTAGACAGGGGGAGCATTCCTATTTCATCTCTTCTTCACCTCATGAACTCCTTTTGTCTAGTAAATTGATCAACTCTCATCTGATGTCATATCTCTCTCTCTTGAAAATGGATTCTGCCTTCTATTCGTTGAGTTGTTAAAGAAGAGTTTCCTTCAACTCTCTTCATGATACTACCTGTCAGTTAATCTGTCTGAATTCCAGACTCAGCTGTAGTGTGTTGATGTACACTCTTCTGAAACATTTCTCTATTGGTGATTTACTCTTCCACCAGCTTATGCTCATCCTTCATATATCTCTTAGCCGGTGTGATTGTTTGGTTCTACTGTTGATTAGTTGGTCAGCTAATTTTTTTGTTCTGATCTGAGGTACTTAAGCTGCATGTCATGCAATTCAGTCTGAGAACTTTGTAGAAATTCCTATCATATAGGTTTAAGAATTATCACTGAATCAGACTGATATAAGATTAATGTATTCTCAGATTTGTAATTAAATGAATTGAAAATATCTGAATAATAAGGTTTAATAAACTTTAACCACATGTGTCATGTAAACCTTAGATTCTCTCATCTGATATCTGAAAATTTGAAATCAAGGCTACTTTGGTAGAGATACATAGAGTGAGTGCTGTGGTTAAACATTAACTTGAGAAATGTTGACTAAATGAAAAATTATGAATTCATAGCAATGTCTTGGTCACTGAGAAACTGGGTTCTTTATCAATGAAATAAAGTAACTTATGTCATGAGGTGCTATAGTTATCTCTGATGAAAATTTACTGAAAAACCTGACAGAGCAATGGCATGCCTGTGTTGAGTAACTGGGGAGTCAGGCCTCTAATCAAGGTGTCTCCTCATGTGAAAAGACACTCATATTGCTAACTCTGTTCTCAAAGTTGAGAGGCAATGACAGTTATCCCACTGAGTAACTAGGTCACTTCACCTAAGACGTGTTGTGCCTCATGTAAAAAGGTGATGATCAACCTAAATTGCTCAGAAAAAAAATTATGTGCTTCAAATGAAAATATATTGAAAAGTCTGTCAACTCATATTCTTGGAAAAAGTGTTTAACATCAATACTAATCTGTGTAACTCTTAAAAGAGTCATTGAGATCATGTGTGTAAGATAAAGATGATTGATTTTGAGTGTTATCTGAATATTTGGTTCACCTTTATTAAAACTTGGATTCAGATATGAGTATTGAGTTTAATTTGACAAATTTGGTATACATCATAATTAAATCAGATTGGTTAAGTTGCCACTTCATAACCCTTTATGATAGAAGCGTCTGTACTTCTCAAGACTTATTGAAGTGGTGCAAGCATTAAAATCCCTCATGATCAGATTCTTTCCAGATAGCCTGATCAACATAAATCTTGATATTGATTATTCATTGAGATGTCTTGTGATGATTGTTATCTACTCTTGCCTTTCTATCATCAATCACTTTACTCTCCACACTGTTGGAATCTTCCATCTTGTTTTGCAATAAGTTCTGGTTCTGTGGACTTTCCACCTGTTTCATTCTGTTCATGCATATGTGAGGTGCCACAACCAGAGTTTAGATTGTTTGTAATGGCAGATTTCAGATTGATTTATTGGATAACCAGAGTTCATTCCTGTGCTTCAGGGGGAGTTATGGATTATCTACTTTTAAGGGGAGAGTAGTACATCTTGCATGTTGATAGGGGGAGAGCTGTTTCATTGTCATAAGGGAGAACCTCATTTTAATGAACCATGATTCATTCTCTACAAACTTTGTGTGCTGAATTTTGTCTCTCAAACCATTTCCTCTCTTTTTGATTATGTCAAAGGGGGAGAATAGTTTGACGAGTCAGTGTGACTCATTATGTTGCCATCATCAAAAAGGGGGAGATTGTTGTGCCCCTTGTGCTTTGATGATTATGTGGTGTTTTAATGATAGCAACATAAATGAGTCACCATATTGTTTTGCTAAGAACATCACATTGAATGATAGCAACATGAATGCATATGACTGATTTATTCTGTGGAGAATGCATGAGTGTGTTATATCTGATATGTTCTGTGGAGAATGCATGAGTGTGCTAGCTCTGTGGGTCGACCCCCTTCTTAGATGGGTCGGCCCCCCTCAAGTCTTTACATCAGATTCTCGTAAGTAGTTCAGATGGCGTCAACCCATTGAGTCCACGAGGTTGACGCAGCCTTGAAATGTCTCAGATGTCTTTGAAGATAAGGCTGGATGCGTTGACGCATGGGGTCACTGCGTCGACCCACTGAACTGACCCAGATCTAACTTCACATCAGGGTAAACTGCTGCGTCGACGCTGTCACGCTGTAGCGTCTCCTTGCATTTCTGAAGTCTACACATCGTTTAGTTGCACACCACTATGTTGAGAAAGTCTACACATCAGATTGCCTTGCTTCATGCATAAGTCTATACATCGGTTGTTCATCACACACAAAAGTCTGAACATCGTTCATGAAGTCTGTACAGCCATTGCTTAAGGCAAGTCTGTACATCGACTAGGCAGCAAGTCTGTACAGCCCAAGTCTGTACATTGCATCATGTTGTTCATGCAGTGTCTTTCAAAGTCTATACATTCATGCTTGTTCATTCATCCAAGTCTGTACAGCCTTTTTGCATTGGACTTAAAGTCTATACATTTGGCAAGTCTGTACATCGGACTGATCATGCATTCATCTCAAGTCTATACATCCGATTGTTCAGCTTGTGGCTAAGTCTGTACGCATCTAGTGTTTCTTGCAAAGTCTGTACACTGCATTGGCATCTTTACCTACGTGCTGAACTGAGCAAGTCTATACATTCTTAATCTTCACCTACGCTCAGTTCCACCAAGTTTGTACATTGGGCCTCACTCAAAGTCTGTACAGCGCCATGTTCATATGCTTCCAAGTCTATACTTTGCACTGTAGCTAGAACTGTGCAAGTCCATACATCGCTGCATTGGCCAAGTCTATACAATGCCATTTGTTCATGCATGCTAGCAAGTCTGTACAGCCTGTGTTCACAACACAAAGTCTGTACATCGCATGCTCACACAAATGCCAAGTCTACACATTGGCTTTGCTTGCTTGAGCTTGAAGTTTATACATTGGCTTGAAGTCTATACATTCGTTGCCTTGCATTGCACCAAGTCTGTACAGCCCTTGAATTGGCAAGTCCATACTTCGTTCAGTTGTTTGTCTAAGTCTATACACTGTAATACCAAGTCTGTACAACCGTCTGCATGCATTATCCTTCAAGTCTGTACATCGTCCTCCGTCTCACTTAGCGTCTCATGCTAAGTCTGTACATTGGACAAGTCTATACATCATGCATGCATCGTCTCTCAAGTCTGTACAGGATCTGCCTAGAATGCATTGTTCATCAAGTCTATACACTCTTGTGTCTGCATTGCATTCACGCTAAGTCCATGCACTGCACTTGGGCATTGTTCTTCACAACAAGTCTGTACACTACTTTCTCATGCATGCAATCAAAGTATGTACAGCCTGTGTTCGCAGCGGTCAAGTCTGTACATTACTTTGTCATGCACATAAACGTGAAGTCTATACATTGCTTTAGCGTTGCATTCTCAACATCTGTACAATGCCTTAGTCTTCTACACATGAAGTCTATACATTGCTTTAGCTTTGCATTCACAGAGTCTGTACATTCTTTCAGCATGACAAGGCATTCACTTGCAATGTATATACTTTGCTGTCTGCAGCTGAACATGCATTTCATTCTAACTCTGTACATGCCATACATGAAGTCTATACATGCTGCTGCTTAGCATTCACTGAGTCTATATAATGCCACAGTCTTGCATGTGTGAAGTATGTACAAGGCCAAAGCACTGCATATATGTAGTCTGTACATAGCATTGTTCTGCATTCACCAAGTCTATATAATGCCATAGCCACGCATTCATAAAGTCTGAACATTGCATCATAAGTCTGTACATCGCTTCTGCAGTGCCTTCATCATGTCTGTACATTGAGGTCGCATGCTGGGATTCAAAGTCTACACATTGCAATGTCTACACACTGCACATTACTCCCTACAGAGTATGTACAAGGTTTGCTGTATTAAACTGATAAGTTCCTTTCGACTGACTGACAGGGACTAAAGTGCAAAGATGAAGGATGGGCACGTGATCCAAGGAAGGACGAGGTGCCCAGATTATGACACGTGGATGCAGCCCAGCCAGGATGCTGCCAGGTGGTCGAAATGCCTCGGTTCTGGTGAAAGCCTTTGTGCGGGAGATGTGGAGAGCACATGCCAAATTCCTGCTGCTCTCTATATATATGAAGCTTCTTCCATCTGAAGAAGACTGATCGTGAGACAGAGAGCTCTAGCAGAAGAGATCGACTGAAGCAGAGGATAGCCTGCACGATCCTGTGAGAAAGAAAAGAGAAGCAGAAGAAGCAGAGAAGCAAAAGAGAAAGAGAAGAAGAGCAGAAGGGAAAGAAGATAAAGAGAGAGATAGAGAGCTCGAGCAGAGAAAAAGAGAGATATAGTGGATATCTGGCATTTGGATCAAATCCAAGCCAGAGCTGCTCCTTCGAGAGCTATATCATTTGTGCTTTCATTTACAGCTTTCAGTCGCTGATTGTCTTCTTGTTTTTGTTTCATCTTTTATCCTTTCTTCAAGCTGTTAGTCAGCGTTTGCAGAGGTGCTGCCTCTGGACGGGTAAGCTGTAATCCCCAGCGATTGCAGTGGTGGATTCCACTAGACAGCAAGCTGTGTTGCTCAACGGATTGTATGGCAAGCTGTGATGCCCAGCTGTTCAAGCTGTGAGTCAGCGGAATGCACACTCGGGTTTGAGTGTGGGGTGGATGTAGGTCTACAGGACCGAACCACCTAAAAATCATTGTGTAGTGGTTTGATCTCTTTGTGGGTTTGCCGCTAGATGAATGCATAGGGTCGATATGGTTTGATTTTCTATATGTGTTCATTTCATTGCTGTGCACACTATATGTTTGACTGTGGTATTGAGAGTTCGTTGACATTGTTCCTAAGTCACTAGTTAGTTCATCTATAAGCATTTCAGTTGTCTCAATAAATCTGAATTCCGCAATTGCTTATTGGGCTTCTGGTTGTATTAGGAAGAATTTCTTAATTGGGTGAAGTTTTTAAAGGGTATATTCATTCACCCCCCCTCTGAATACATAGCACCGAACCCAACAGGGAGGCGTTGCTAGTCCAGCTGGAACTCTTAGATGAGAAGTGCTCAACGCGGCCGATCACGTAACTGCAAATCAAAGACGAATCTCAAGGCAGTTTTAAAAGAAGGTAATTGAGCGTAAATTTCAAGTGGGTAATTTGATCGTGAAATGCATTTTTGTCAAATCCGTAGGTCCAAGGTTTAAATTACAAGCAAATTGGGAAGGTCCTTATGTCATGAAGGTCTACCCTGGGAATGCGTATCGTTTGGTTAATGTTGAGGGCAAGGAGCTGTCTTACCCATGGAACGGGTTGCATCTTAAAATTTTTTATGCGTAAGGATTCGTCGATGATAATCACGCACTGGTGACCTGAAATTCTCTCCCCGATCACTAGGGATGACCTCAGGTGCAACTCTCACACACTACACGGCAAATGCTAGCCAACCCTTTTAAGCAACATCGTTGCTAGTTCGCCCATATCTGGGTTTGTGTCAAGATCTTTTCTCTTCTCCACTTGGCCAGGTTTAGGGGCAAGAGGTGGAATGGGAAAAACAACCAACATAAGCACCCCCATCAAGAAGAGGTCTCAAATAGGGGCAGTCTATCAAGACCTACAAATGCAAAGCTCAATCTAAATCTAGCCAAGAAAGGCCAATCAAACTACATGAAAGAAAAGAAAAGAAAGGAAAGGAAAGGCATGGCAAGAAGGTAGTACAGTTTCCCTCATGACGTTATGAGTCCGGGCGTATGCGTGCCTCAAATAAAAGTAGGTCCCAAAAGGAAAGACACAAAGCTTCGGCAAAACAGACCGAATCTCTAGGGTGGTCCTATGTGAGGAAGTTGAGTCTTAGACCCTCTATACCTGTACTTGGCTTGCCCCCAACTATTCTTCCTTCTCCCTGAGGGTAGAAACGCGTCCCGGGTATGACCCTAGTAGGGGCACCGTTGATTGAAGGTGGTTGGTTATCGTATGCCATTGTTAATGCATGCTGCACTCAAGGATGTCTTTAGCGAAAAGGGAGAGGACAAATGTTTCTACTGTATGGTTTGACTCGATTCAATCTTGTCCATATATTTTCAAAATCTAAAAAAAATCATATAATCTCAAAATCCAAAAAATTCAAATATTCTCAAAATTTAAAAAAAATAGATATTTTCAAAATTCCAAAAATTCAGATATTTTTAAAATCCAAACAAAAAAATCAGATATTTCTTGAAAATCCAAAAAATTCATTGCACGCATTTCGTTATTTTCGTTGTTTCGCCTATGTTAACAAGGCTTACCTCCTTGACCACTATTAAGGACATTGTCACGCTATTTCACTTGTTTAAGGTAAGGGGCTAAGCCTAAGACCATATCTAACTTGCTTTATTGTTTTCTCAAAGCATGCAGGAGACAAGTTTCAAGTCTTCATTCACTCATTTGGGCCTCTTTCAACTTGGCCAATCGTGGTTGCCCAAGGGACCACGATATAGGTCGCGGTCACCTGGTAGACCACGTTCATCTCCAGGAGCATTTAATATATATATATATATATATATATATATATATATATATATATATATATAATGACACAGAGAGACTCATAATTCAAATAATTCTTACATTAATCCTTCTTAAGAAGAAACTTACACGTCTCATACTTTCGAAAGGGAAAGAAAATACATCAGTATATCATTTTAATATCTCCTTGCCTAGCCGCGAGTCCTCGTGAGGCCAAATCTCACGCAACTCCTTGAGGTAAGCCCAGTAGGCTCCCTTCTCCTCTGTCACCTCTGTTGGAATGGGGCATATCTTGCTCACCTCCCACATCACCATCGCGCTTTGAACTGCCTGATCATCTTTCGGGGTGCCCAATCGTCTAGCCCATAGTGGTGGTAGATGTGAGAGCATCGGGACTGTCATACAGGGTAGCCCGACCTGCAGATAGCACCTGTGGGGGTTGTCAAGGGCTAGTGTGCTGTTCCTGACAAGCTGGATATCCAAGCCTAACCTCCGAGATAGTCATATGTGTTGGCCATGTAGAACCGATGGTCGCATGACGAAGTGATCAATTGGTAAGGTGTTGAGGAAGATTCACCACTCATCTGTTGTTTTCTTGTTTGATGTCTAGCACTCCACCTGATTAGAGAATTTTGAGGTTGCTCCGATGAAGTGGAGAGGATGAATCCCATGGATCCAACTGGCTGAGGGTAAGTCTCCTTTGGGTTGAAATTTAATCCGAATACACATCTAACATTCTAAGAGTATCATAGACCCGAAGAGTGGACCGCTGTTGGACCGAGATAATTTCCTAGTGAAATATTAATAAATAAGGGTTCGAGAATTTTCCAGACACCTTTAAGGCGTGGGCTACCCAGCCCCTCCTATAGCTCCTCGGGCCCAGCCAAGGGTCCCAACCAGCTAGACGTGACCCACGGCGACATCAGCTATCGATTGGGGCTATCCCCGATTGCTCAGTTTACGGGTTTTCCCACGTTCTACACGGCCACCCGGGCCAACCCGGGGGCACCCCGACGACAGGCCACGACACGTGTCACCCAGCAACGAGGCTGGGGTCTACCCTCAAGACACCTCCATCCAGCCTTCTAAGGTCAAAGGGATACATATCTTGGTCAACCATGGGCTTTAGAGACCCATAGCACCCGTATGCGGCCCATACACACGTGTCGGGAATTTTCCCGAACACCTTGTGGGCGTGCATATCCCAGCCATTCTAAAACTAGCCGAGGGCCAACCCGCGACTCCAACACTCCAGCCACGTCCCATGACAACCTACCGGTAGGTCGGGGCCACCCCCGACCCTTAGACATGCGGTGATGAGCCACTCATTTTCAGCTCCCGGACTGACCCGGGACTGCCTGTCAATTCGCCGTATTACGCAGCACACATCACAAAAGTCAGGCCCACACGCCCGGGAGTCACTCTCTCAGCTCTTATGAGCCCCTGCCCTCATCCCAATGCCAAATCTAAGGCCCGCCAGTCACTCACCCTAGCTGATCGACAACCCGAGGTGTGTCTGGAATTTCCCCAAACACGTTGCGAGCGGCAACGATAACGCGACATCGACAAGCCCCCACAGGCCAATCCCAACATCTCCAAGCACTCCGTCCTGCAAAGGACACCCCTAGACAACGAGAGAAGACCCCCTTGGGGCCACGGCTCACCCGGGGGGGAGTTCTCCCAGCGGCCCCGGGCGCAACCACGCCCCGGGGAGGGTGAACTCCCTTGGGGAGCGTGCCCTCCTCCCAGCCCAATGGCCCCACGGCCATCTCCGGTCCCAATCACTCCCATTTCGTGCAAGGTCGATTAGTGTACCTGTGCATGTAGGGATTCGACGACGAAGCTTCGGGATCACACAAAGTCCCACGTCAACGTCACGTCAACGTCCTTGCGCACGTGGCCAGCCAACCAGTCAACTCATGTATCCTTTTGTTTTCTTGCGGTCATACTTAGTCAAAGTTGGGCCAAAATAACAAAAAATGGGGTTTTTATAGAGTGGGGATAGCCCCCCCCCTCTCTCCCTCTTTGCTCCGCCTAAATCCCCTGGGGGGGTTTTAGGCGGACCAACCTGGGCCCCCAGTTGGTCCGCCTAAACCCCTGCTACAACAGAAAAAAAGTTTTTTTTAACAAAAAAACCCAGCCCCAAGCCCAGTCCGCGCTAAACCCCATGGGTTTAGGCGGACCAGACTGGAGGCCCAGTCTGGTTTGCCTAAACCCTGGGTTTAGGCGGACCAACCTGGCCCCCAAGTTGGTCCCGCCTAAACCCCATCAGAAACAAAAAAAATTTTTCAAATGAAAAAACCTAGTTTTTGCTCCGTGTAAACCCCTCCGGGGAGGGGTTTAGGCGGACCAAACCCAGCCCCTGGGTTGGTCCGCCTAAACCCTCCCCTGACCCTTCACATTCCCTATAAAAGCCCCCTAGGGGCTCATAAGAGGCATGCATACAGAGGCAAGAACCTACGATCTAACTGTTACACCCTCGGACTTCCTCAGGCATCCAACAAGGATCGAGGACGCGAGGAGCTAAGTGTGTGCGCATGGTTGGCTTGTTGATCGGCTCTCACACGCCGAGGGTATGTCGCTCGCACTTCCCTCATATGGCATTTAGCCATCTCATACAAGCACACCGCCGTCACACATAAGGCGCTATGACAACGGCAAACACACCTACATCCCGGGTCTGCCCGCGTATGACAACCTACGACGGCCACACATGCACCATGGTGCCACACCTACCTTCGTCATAGAATTGCATGCCCATCGCTCGCCCTGAGTTGGCCGTCGACCGCTCTGACCAATGACTCGAGTTAGCCAGACCTGGCCCGGGAGCCACATTCCTGGGACCGGCCTAGACTCTCCAGCATGAAGATACTTGCCCCTCAGGACCCTTACCTAACTGCTCATCCTGAGCCGCGTCCGGCCCTCCTCCAGGCGACGACCAATATCTCTCCCTGCCATCTAGCCTATCCCTCCCTCGACAAATCGGGCATGTCCCTCGTCTCGAGGAGAGCCTCTGTAAAAACATGCGGACGTCTGCCTTGTTATGCATTGACCCGGGGACCGACCCACGTGTCGGAACTGTCCCGTGGCTTGCACCGATTGTACTTTGGCCTCCTAGGCCCATTTATATAGCCCTCATGGCTTCCATAAAGTATAAAACGAGTTGAACACACGCACCTGTATCCGGGTCTCAGCCTCCTCCCGCACTACCCAGTGTGTGCCCAGTGTCTCCCACTCCAGTAAATCAAACCTCCCAGTCAAATCCGCCCTCACAGTTACGGGATGCTCCCGGCCCTCTATCCACGGCTTCAGACATATACAGACTTCTCTTCAGCACGGAACAAAGGTGTTCGGATTCAATCGATGTAAATAAACACCGACTGCTTGCGGTCGGTGGGGAAAGACGTCCAGTACACGATTCCCCACAATCGCCTGCGCACTCGCATCCATGGAACCTCTTCTATTGTCACGCCCCGAGCTTTTTAATTCAGTGGAAGAAATTTTGGAAACGTGAACAGCCGGCATGGTAAGCCTATCGCAAGCAAGTAATCAGAGCGCAAGATAATCATATAAAAGTAATTGCATAAGTAAAATTTCTCAAAACTCCAACTTTATTTTATAATAATAATCGACAGTACACAAGACCACTAATGTTTTTCAACCTTCTACCATATGACTCAAGAAATCAAAAATTACAATCTGACTCTAGACTTAGACACTTGATAACTGGTGCTTCTCTCATGCCAATGGACCTTCAATCGCTCTCGGACCCGCTACCTGCATAATCTAAATCCGATTCACTAGTATTTCCTGAAAAAGACAAGAGAATAGGTATGAGCACACATGCCCAGTAGGTATCTTCGTATCAACATGAAGGCATTATTTAAGTGATTAATGTGTTAGCTCTAGAATTATGGTAGAAATGAGAATGCGGTAAATCACACGTCATAATCCCAATGACCAAGAACATGGAGTCACGAAATATCTGAGCAAACAGACATATTCGAGTATATGAACAAGTAAGATTTAATCATGTAGATATACAATTGGCCTTTCATGAACAAGAAAGTACGAGCATGTAACTAGAAAGTACTTACACAACCTTGTAAAGGCTATGCATTAACAAGCATGTCATTTTCATAACGAGCCTCGTGGATTTCACTCATTTATAAGAGAAAGTACTCCCAGCGCAATGCGAGGCCAGTATCATCGTACCCCATGGTTTATAGCACGTTTCCGACCATCGGCCGTGGGGGATAGTATGGAGCCCTTGGATACAATCTGTGTCTGATTTTGCATCTTCAAGTTATAAATCCATGTACTTCCACGAGATATACCAATAAAGTACAACCAATAATGTAACAAGTTCAATGATAGTTTCATGATACAATATCAAGGTAAGAATGCATCAAATAAGAATATGGGAGTCCAAAAATGACTTAAAGCATGGTCATGCCATGATAGTAAGTTGGTAGCATAACGGCACATTCTTTACTTTCCATAGTTATTAATATCTTATTTGACAAGTGTTAAGTTCCAAGCAATCATCAGACTATCTAGGAACTTGCAAAACCCAACCTAAAGGTCAAACCTCGGGTTAGACAGGATCAGGGACCTTGCGGTCGTTTACTGTACCATTTTTACATGAAAGCGGTTAGATCCAGACCGTTTCATGGAGACATGCGGTCGAGTCAGGACCGTTTAGTAACAGAGTTAATGAAATGAATGAACTAGAACCATGCGGTCTAGGCAGGGCCGCTAGGCGTCCTTAGCGGTAAGGTGAATGGCCGCTAGGTTCCTCTGGCGGTCGTTGAGAAGGCCGCTAGGGTCCAAAACTCACAAAACACCGGTAAAGTGCTTTCTAGACAATTGGGTTTGAGGGTACAACCAGCTCGGCGACCTAATGGGAATCCCAGGCTCGCGGAGTCTTACGGAGGCCTTGAAACATAATCCCCTAGTCTGACAGAAGGAATATCCGTCAGAGAGGTTCATAAGTCCAAGAGAGTGTGCCTATAAGTGCAAAGTGTATCAAATGACATCGTACCAGAAAATGTGCCATGTACTTAAGAAAATGACTCATAGATAAGAAGAGATCGTGATAAAACAGCGATCAAAATTAGTCAAGTCCATGAAAATTATATTCATTAATACAAGAGTATAAGTTTTGGCATGAAATTAACATAACTTAAAATAATTTCCATGCATATGTAAAACCTGTAATCTACTAGAATAACCCACCAATATAACCAAATTTACAAATGTAGCACTTAAAACAGGAATAAAACCTAATTATCTAGGCTTATCATAAGATAAATAAGGCTACTCTGTATTATGTTTCGGGTTAACATAATTACAGAACTCAGAAAACAAAAGCGGTCGCTTAAGGACCGTTTTATCGAATCTAGCGGTCTATCGTAGGGCCGCTAAGTGACTCGGGCGGTCTCAGGAAGACCGTTTCTTCATGTCTGCTGTAAACAACATTAAAACTGAAATACATGCTAATCTAGGGCAGATAGGTACATGGTAAATAATTAAAACATGCTTCTAAGACATGATAGAAGGACTTAAACTTTGGATATGCAAGGGTTGACGTGAAATAGACAAGAATTTTCTATTTTTATCTTAATAAGGCTAGGTTCATGCATGGTAAATGAACTAACTGCACAGTCTTAATAAAACACAAAATACTCCTCATACAATACATGAAAATGACTGGAAATTGAGGGTTTTTACTCCTAAGATCATGTTTAAGCCATTCATGAGATAACCTACCTCTGATCTGGGCTTTTAGACTTTAAATTTAGGGCTGGAAGTCAACCTTAGTTTCTACTCGTTCAGAATCGAACCAGCAACTTCGTGGCCTTCTAACTTCTGATTCTATTCATCTATGACCATGAATTTTAGAGGGTAAGTAGAGGGTACTAAAAGAACAAATAATTCTAAAGAATCCCTATCTAATTACCTCGTTTAGGACTTCTAATCTGCTGATCTTCCTGGGCCCTTCGTACAAGTTCCCGGGTCACTTGTACTAAACCAACGTCTTTGCAGGCCTCTAACTCCTTATGGGCTTGATCTTCTTGAACGAAATTTTGAGGGCAGTTAGACCTTAGTATTATGAACCAAATATTCTAAAAAACCTACCTTAGATAATGCTTCCTTATCTTAGTCCCACCGAGCCAAACGTAAGGGTTACTCAGGTTGAACTTAAGGTCTATTTATAGGGTTAGCTAGGGTTTTAAGGATTGGAATGAACCTAGAGTCCAATTTAGGGTTTCAATTCGATCCTCTAGCATTCTAGACTCTTCTAACTAAGGGATAGCATCAATCCTAGGTGATTAGGATGTCACCGTTCCCATCTTTTCATGCCTTCTTCCATTCACAGAATCTGAAGAGTCTTGCGGTCTCGTATAGACCGTTTCTTGCCTCAAGCGATCCCTTGATAGACCGTTTTTAGCCTTGGGCGCCGAATTTGAACTATTTCAAACTCTTTTGATATTTATCCTATTACTATCATATTTATCCTTTAAAAATTCAAAAAGGATGCTTCTAGAATATGGGCTAGGCCTTTTTATGCCATATGGGCCTATTTAAATGGGCATGGTCCATTAATTAGCGTAAGGCCCTTTTAATATAAGTAACAATTTCTTGATTCTTTTAATACCCATTTAGCCTATATTAAATCTATTTAATCTTTTAGAAAATTTGAAAAAAATTCCAAATAATTCTAGAAAATTCTAACATATTTTATAGGAAAATTTGGGGCATTACATCTATCCACGTGTCGCCCGACTGCCCAAGCCCATGTGCCGCGTCCTGGCGACGCTTCCCCGATCAACCTTCGGTTCCATAGGTGATTGTTGAGAAATCGACTGGCACGCCCGCACCCCTATCCAGTTAACCCATACCCCCAGAAATTTCTCTTGCCATTTGACTCCTCTCGACTTTCTGTAAAAGGAGAGTGCCCGGTACCGCCGTGAGAGGCATACGGCGACGAAGGAGGATACCCGAGATACATCAAACTCACGTACTTTCCTTTCCCGCTTTATTCCTTTCCTCATCCCGGTCACCGGCATAAAACTGTGCCCCCCCAGCGTGCAAACAAGGATGGTACGCCCGATGGGACGTCTCCTGCCTTTCTTCTTTCTGCTGAAGAGAAGTCTATGCTAGCCCTGAAGCCGTGCTGCCCTTTTTCTTGTCGTTGCAGGAGAGGTAGAGAGGGGTATACGCGCGTATTTCCCAGCAGCTCCTAGTTTGCGTACCGACTGTCGGACCACACTCGGCGACCGTCACCTCCCCAACAACCAGTGTTCCAGCGCCCCAGCGACCATGGTGGCCGTCACTTATGGTCCCATTGTCATCGCCACCCATGCGCGGGTGGGTTATTTGGCGACACCGATCGTTTTCAGTAGCTTCGCCCCAGTCGGATCACCCTGCTTCTTGGGTGTGGTCCCCGTGACAGTGCTGCAGCTGCCCTCACTACCTGTCCCGGTTTGTGCCGTCGGCGTGCCGCACACGTCTCCAGCATTGGCGGCCTGTTCGAGCGTCAGGCTCGGGGCTTCCATTAACGGCCCCCGTTGGGGTCCTAGATCATTCCCGTCTAGGGCAAGCATCACCCTCGGGTCTAGCAACGGCCGATCTCAAACTCGAGCCTCGTGCCCCGAGTTTCGGCCACCACCTTGGCACCTTGCTTGGGACTGTCACCCCGAGTTCCAGCTAGGTCGGCACCCAATACGAGTTTTTGCCCTCGGGTGCCGGCTTCCCAGCGTCGTACTCGGGTCCTCCGTCCCTATTGTGTCCCTGTGGTTTTGATGATAGCAAACACTATAGGTCATCATCCGTTTTAGTCTGCATACTGGTTGAGTCTGCATATATACCTGAACTTTGTTGAATGAATGTTTCATTGAACATCTTATCTGACATAACCAACGAACATGCTGAGGCTGTGTGTTATGTGCATTGGTGCATTTCATAATTGTTGATGCATTTCTTAATTGCATTTTATCTGGAGTGTGTGATGTTAGTATGTACAATGGGTGATGCTGCCATACCCCTTCAGATTCGCATGTCTGTACATTGCATCTGTCTGTGTTGCACTCATAAGTCCATACATTGTTTGTGCAACGTTTGTTCTGATAAGTTCATACAGTGTCTTGTCTGCACGTTACAAGTCTACACAATGCTTTTCATTCATGTGCACAGTTCGTGCATCAAGTCTGTACATTGCCTTTGCATAAGGTCATTTGAAGTCTATACATTGTTCTTCACAGCAAGTATGTACAGAGTCTTGCTGCGTCTTGTGCATGGATCATTGAAGTCTATACATCGTCTGTTTATCGTCACATGTGCATAAGGTAAAGTCTATACATTCACTTGCATGTTCATCAAAGTCTGTACACTGGTCGAACATTCAAGTCTGCACATTGGCCAAGTCTATACATCGGCCCTGTAGCTTGCTTAGCCCAAGTCTATACATTGGTAAAGTCTGCACATTGTGCCTTGAAGCTGTCCAAGTCTAGACAGTGTACTGTAGCAAGCACGAAGCCAACTCTGTACATTATCCCCATGTTCACATGCTTCAAAGTCTATACATCGTGGGGCTTCGAGTCTTCAATGTCTGTACATCCTTCAAGGGCCAAGTCCATACATTGTCTCGCTCACATCTTCCAAGTCTGTACATTGGACTTCACGCTTTCAAGTATATATATTGGCATATGCATTCACTGTAAAGTCTATACATAGCTGCATCTTATTCAGCGTCTCATATGCATATTTGAGTCAAAGTCTGTACAGCCCAAGTCTGTACACTGGACCATCTCAATCAGCGTCTTATGTAAAGTCTATACAGTGCAGCTCATATAACTAGCAAGTCTATACAATGTCTCAGCATCATGCATCAGTCTTCAAAGTCCATACAATGCACTGTAGCATGCACGAAGCTAAGTCCATACATTGATTCACTATTCATGCCTTCACTCAAAGTCTGTACAGCGTGCAGCGTGTCTGTCTCAAGTCATTTCTTCAAGTCTGTACATTCCCAGTCTTTACCTACGTTCAGAACCCAAAGTCTATACATTGGTAAAGTCTACACATTGGCCTTCAAGCTTCCAAGTCTGTACATTGGTTCAGGCCTTCCAAGTCTATACATTGGTTCAAGCTTCCAAGTCTGTACATTGGCCTTCAAGCTTTCCAAGTCTATATATTGGCAGCTGAACTGTGAAGTCTATACATTGTCTGATCATCCATTCTTTGAAGTCTATACATTGGTCTTCACTTCAAGTATGTACATCCATTGTCTTGCCAAAGTATATACGTTGTGAACCTTCAAGTCTGTACAGACTTTGCCTTGTTCAAGTCTGTACATCGTCCAGTTCTTTGGCACGTCTATACCTTGTGAAAGTCCATACATTCGATTGATTTACCTTGGTCAAGTATGTACAGCCATTTCCTTTGGCAAGGTCTATACATCGTCTGTCCTCTTAGAGACTCATGCATACATGAAGTATGTACAGCCTATGTTCGTAACACAGAGTCTGCACATCGTTCAAGTTTATACAATGTCTACACACTTCATCACGGTTGATTTTGCTTGAAATTTGACGCCCATCAGTAGGAGCGTCCATTCTGAATCTGACGCCAAGGAAAGAGTCGTCTTTTAGTTGTGCTTCAATTTATCAAAGTCTAGACATTGTCTCGCTTGCTTGAATGAAGTCTGTACATCCATTTGCCAGCATGTATGCACAATGTTCTTCATGCATTATCTTGCTTGATGCATTATACGTTTCATTAGCAAGTCTGTACAGCATATGTTCTTCATATATGAACAAAGTATGTACATTGCATTACACTTCAGAAGTCTATACAACGTCTGTACATCACACACTGCAAAGTCCATACATTCCTATCGCTCTGCAAAGTTTATACACTGTATTGTGCATACTATCAAGTCTGTACAAGGTGTCGACACTAAACTGATAAGTTTCTGTTCGACTGACTGACAGGGACTAAAGTGCAAAGATGATGACCTGGCACGTGATCCAAGATGCTGAGAAGCTGACACGTGGACTGAGGTTCTTTGGCGGGGGGTGTGGAAGACACACGCTGCCCTAATCGGCTGCTATAAAAGGAAGCTTTCTTCCACTGAAGAAGAGAGACGAAGTGGATGAAAGAAAGAAGAAAAAGAGAGATCGAGATAGAAGGAAAGAGCTGCAGAGAAGCAGATAGCACAAGAAGAAGAAAGAAAGAAGAGAGAAGCTGAGAGCCAGAGTGAGAGAGCAGAAGAAGAAAAAAAGGAAGAGAGAAAGAGAGATGGAGAGCTCGTTAAGAAGAAGAGAAGCTTGCTTGTCTTCACTGGACTTTGGATCAGATCCAATCCAGTTTGCTCTTGCGAGAGCTATTGTGCATTTCATTTTTCCAGCTTTCTGTTGCTGCATTTTTATTTTCCTTTTAACTGAACCTTGTTCTTCCGATTGCCCTGTTGGGGATCGGGTTCCTCCTGTGGTTTCAGGAGAAGGGAGATTTGTTTCTCTGGTTTGCTGGTGACTTTGTGTCATCAGTGGTTCCCTCCTTCGTGGAGGAGGAGAGGTCCGAGACCTCTGGTTTGCAGGTGACTTGGTGTCACTTGTGCTTCCCTCTGGGCTTCAGAGGAAGGGAGACTTAGGTCTCCGGCTGCAGGTAGTAGTTGCTGCTTGTAGGTCTCCTCCTGGTCTTGAGGAAGAGGGACTTGCGTCTCTGGTTTGCTAGTGACTGGGTGTCACTAGTGGTTCCCTCCGGTTGGGAGGAAGAGGGGAGGTTGTTCCCCTGGTCAAGCTGTGTGGCAGCATTTGTTGCAGACAGAGTCTGTTGTTCTAGCTTTGCTAGTGGAAGCCTCACTCCAGTTTGGAGTGAGGGGTGGACGTAGGTCTGTAGACCGAACCACCTAAAATCCTGGTGTCCATTGTGGTTTGATTTTCTTATGTGTTCATCTTATTGCTTCGCACATTAGATGCTTGCTTAGGATCGAGTGAAGGTAAATTCATTTGTGCTGTTTTGCTGAGATCCTCCTAAGCATTCACAGAACATTTTTGCAATAGGTTATAATTCCGCATATCTGAGCATAAGTTTTTAATTAGGCTATAATTTTGAAGGGGACCCCCATTCACCCCCCCTCTGAATCTATCACACCTGTCTCAACAATTGGTATCAGAGCAGGTCTCTGATCTAACAGATCTAACAATCTGCAGAGGATCCTGCTTGTTCGTGGTGCATTTCAGAGTGGGCTTCTCGTGCTCGGTGCTTTGTTTCATTGACTTGTGCTTTGCCTTGTTCGTCTGGTTTTTGGTTCATTTCTTGTCGATTGTTTTGCGCATTGAATCTGTGTGCCATCTGTCCAAATGGGTCATCCTCCGGTTTATGATGGTTCTAACTTTAATAGTTGGCTAGGAGGCCTATGTGTGTACGTAGACTCCATTAATCCCAAACTATGGAATCTACTATCTAAAGGCCCACACAAACTGCCTCATGATGAGACCAAGTGGTCTAGAGAGGACAGAATAAAGAACCATGACAATGTCATAATTCTTAATATCTTGAGAGCTGCGATTAATACTGATATATATCCCTTTGCTCTCAGGTGCACTTCTGGAAAAGAGATATATGACAGAGTCATTTCTGCGCATAACCAACAAGATGATACTTGCATGATGGCTGATCGGAGAAATGATCATGAGGAAACTGCATCCAAGCAAGAAGAAAATGAAGAAGGAGATGAAGATGAGGTACCGTCTGAATTTGATAATTATGATATGGATGATTGGATTGTAGCATACAATGATCTGCTTGATGCTTACGAAAAGTTGAGAAAATGAAATAAATCTCTAAAAAGAAAGTTGAATGAACATGTGAATGCTTATTCTAGAGGTGAAAACCCAGAAATTCTGAAAACTGAAAATGAAATATTCAGAAGACAACTACAAGATTTTGATTCTGTTACTTCAGATTTAGATCATTTAAAATCTGAAAAACAAACCCTCATGAAACAAAATGACTTACATAAAAAGGAGAATCAAGAGCTTGTTTGTGAAATTGCTGAACTAAAGGAAAGACTTAGTTTAACTGATAATGATCCGACTCATAACAATGATGTAGTTCAGTATGAAAAACTCATAAAAGACTTAGAGTGTGTTAGCTCTGAATTAAATGTCTTGAAATCTGAAAATGAATGTCTTAAGAAAAAGAGCTTAAAAGTCAATGCTGAAACTACATGTGAATCTGATTGCATGGATTGCTCATGTCTGAAAGAAGTTAATGAGAGACTTCAATTTGATCTTGAATGGTATAAGGCTATAGTTGCATCTTTAAGAAATGAGAATAATGAATTGCTCAATAAACAGACTGCAGAGTCAGACTGCAACCAATGTTCCTCTCTAAGAGAATGCAATGAAGAACTCTATAGTGAAAATGAAAGACTAAAATTGAAGGAGAAATTGGAGGCTGAAGAAGCAATGAATCTAGAGCTTCAAAAAAATCTCAACAAACCTCAATCTGAGAAATAACAGGAAATGTTTTATGAATGTCAGTTTTCCTCAGATGATTGGGTGATTGATGATGAACTCTTAAAGTAAAACAGTAAACTGAAAAAGGAGAATGAAGAGCTGAAGTTTCTAAATACTGAAATGTCTGAGAGGCTCTTAATGCTAGAAAAAGGGAAGAGTGTAAACCTGGTGAGCTCTAGTGAGTTGCTGAATGCTGAACAAGATATTGCAAACATAAAGACCATCAATCAGATGTTAAACGAAAAGGCTATGTGCTATGAAGATAAAATTGCTAACTATGAACTTCATGTCTCCAAACTGCAATCTGAAATTTCAAGGTTGACTGAATCTTTGGCTAAATTTGTGAGTGGAAAAGATAATTTGGATAAGCTCCTTGGTTGCAAAATCAATTTCCAACGTGAGGGTCTGGGCTTTAACCCAGCTAATAAAAAGGGGATTGACAGTAAGCTTCACACTTCATTTGTGCATAGCTCTGAGCCAACTAGTACATCTAGTGCACCTATCTTCAAATTCAGTGCTCAGAAAAACCAAAAATCCACAGTTAGTCCCAAAACTGTAGAACAAAATCAAAAATTGAAAAAGAATGACAATCTACAGAAAAAGGACAAAGACACTCCTGTTGTTACAAAAATTGCTGCACACAAGTCACATGACCTCCCACAAACTTATACTAAAAAGGGGTCATGTTATTATTGTGGGAAATTTGGTCATGAGATGACTGAGTGCTTTGTGATAAAGGAGGATGATCTGAAATTTAATAGAATTCATGCTAGGAATTCTCAGGTTAAGAAATCTTCTTTAGCTCAGAATAAAAGAATTTAGTGCTTTTACTGTCACAGAATTGGTCATCTTATGCACAATTGTAAGCTAAAGAAACAGGATGATTTCAATGCTAGAAAATTGCATGATAGAACTGTTCAGACTAAAAATCATGCAAATCATAAGAAGAACATTCAATGCTCTTATTGTGACAAAATAGGCCACATTGCAGCCCACTGTTGGCATAAACAGGGAAATAAACTTAATTTTGAATTTGTCAAATTTCCTACAAATGTATTTGGTAGGAATAAAAATTTTTTTGAAGAAAAGAATCTTGCATGCTTTGAATGTGGAAAAACTGGCCACCTAGCTTCTGAATGTTGGTGGGCAGCTAATGGTTTTAAAAGTAAGCATATCAGATGCTTTGAGTGTGGGAAAAATGGCCATACAGTCAAGGACTGTTGGCATGTTCAGATGAAGTCTGTTAACCCCCATGTAGTCAAATTCCCTGCAAAACCATTTGCAATACTTTCATGCAATAACTGTGGGAAGTAAGGTCACAAATCTTCTGAATGTTGGCTGAATAAGAATAAGATACAGAATGTTCATGTAAGCAACAGACAATCTTATGCTCATGCACATAGGCCTCATGTTTTTGCTAATGTGCATCATAATAAAGTCAAAAATTCTGTTGGTATATGTAGATATTGTGGAAAATTTGGACATTCTATGGATGATTGCTTTCTGATGAAATTTGATGTTGATCTAGCTAAGAAACAGGTTAGAACACTTGTCAGGGCTAAGGCAGGACCCAAAGCTGCTTGGGTCCCTGCAGGATCAAAATGATCAAAATTTGCAGGTGTGCCTTGGATTGAGAAATAAAAAGAGGGGTAAATAAACCAAGGCACCCAAGATGATAAAGCCCCATTCAGGTAAATTCTGAAAACTCTGTATTTTGAATTTGTGTGATCTGAATGCACTGCATATCATGATAATTCTTTTGTGCATTGTCTAATTGAATCTAATTGAAAAAAAAACTGAAATGCTCATGGAAATGATTGTAGTTTATCTCTGAATGAGCATATATCTTAAAATCATGTTTCAGTGCTTTAATTGCATATCATGCACTTTGTAAGGGGGAGTTTGACTGATGTTTGCATAATCATGATAATCTCATTTGCTGAATGCATTACATATCTATGTTCCGGAAATTTCTCCAGGAGAGCCTTTAAACATGCATACATGTAGTTAGTTGCATTGCATTTCCTTGCATTGAAAAATCTAAAAAGAAATGACTCATTGCATCTAGATAGGGGGGGCATTCATGTTTCATCTCTTCACCTCTTGAACTCCTTCCGTCTAGCAATCTGATCCATTCTTGACAAATGAGCAGTTCACTTGAATTCCCTGCTGTCTACACTTATGTAGCTGTTCTGTCTGTACTCTAGACTCAGCTAGTGTCTTCTAAACTGAACTGTTCTAATGTTAAATCCTTGTCTCATCATGATTGCTCTCTGCTACTCTCTCGATAAAAATACTTTGTTGACTCCACTGATTTGCTAAAATGTCATTGATTCATCTGAATGAGGAAAGATTTTAGTCAGTGCACCCTAGACATAAATCAGACATATTCTGAAAAGAAGAAACTTCTATTATACTAGCTTAAGAATGTTTTGATAAATCAAAGTGATTTAAGTCTAATGTATTTCCTAAGTTTTGATGTAAAAGACTTGAAAATATCTGAATCATCATGCTTAATAAATCTTAACCAATTGTCTCATGAACTTCATGCAAAACTTTCTGAAATCTAAAATTTTAAAAGACATGGCTATCCTTGGTTAAGATACATGTAGAAGGTATTATTCTTAAACATTTCAGTGTACTGAGCTTTGTTTGAAAAATCTGAAAACATTTAAAAATTGCAAGAGCAATGACTTTGGTCACAGAGAAACTGGGTTCTCTATCAAAGAAATGGAGTAAACCTAAGTCATGAAGTGCCATAGTTACCTCTCCTTTCAAAAATATTTGAAAATCTGACAGAGCAATGGCATGGATGTGTTGAGTAACTGGGGATTCTGGCCTCTGATCAAGGTGTCCCCTCATGTAAAAAGACACTCCAAATTGCTAACTCTGTTCTCCTTAAGAGGCAATATGGTTGTCACACTAAGTAACTGGGTCACTTCACCTGAGAAGTGTTGTGCCTCACGTAAAAAGGTGTTGACTGAACCAAACTTGCTCAGGAAAAATGAGTGCTGATCAATAGAAAATTCTGAAAATCTAAAGACATGTTCAAACACAATTATTTTTTGTTTAATCTCAATATTATCTTGTGTAACTTAAATAGGAGTCATTGAATTTAAATGAGTAAGATGGAAGGAGGTTAAACATGAATATCAAATGTGTTGTTGGTTCATCTTTATTAAAAGGTGTTTCAGATATGAGTATTGAATTTTCTTGATAAACTTTGAATACATCTCTCTTAAATCATGATGGTAAGTTTAAACTCATTCATAATCTATTATAATTGAAGAATCTGAAATTCATTTACAAAGATTTATGAATTTGGTGTGCTAATGAAAATCTGTCTTCCTCATTTATTCATTGTGCTTACAGATTGTGGTAATCCTTGAGTACCCATGTATTTTTCTGATAGATGCTCATCACCTCTTTCACTCCATCTAATCAGGGGGAGTTTTCCTGTCATGCTGAGTGTCTTTCATAAAGGGGGAGATCTAGTCAGCATTCTTGAGTGTCCCTGTGCTTTTGTTGATATTCTCCTTTCATCTCAATTGGTTTCAACTAATGTCTGATCATTATACTATTCAGGGGGAGCCTTTAATTCACTCATCTTATACAATCTTATTCTTCCCTCTTCAACTAATGTCTTTTTGCTGAAGTCAAAGGGGGAGAAATAATTGATCAAGTCAGTATGACTCATAGTGTTGCCATCATCAAAAAGGGGGAGATTGTTGTGTCCCTGTGGTTTTGATGATAGCAAAAACTATAAGTCATCATCCGTTTTAGTCTGCATACTGGTTGAGTCTGCATATATACCTGAACTTTGTTGAATGAATGTTTCATTGAACATCTTATCTGACATAACCAACGAACAGGCTGAGGCTGTGTGTTGTGTGCATTGGTGCATTTCATAATTGTTGATGCATTTCATAATTGCATTTTATCTGGAGTGTGTGATGTTAGTATGTACAATGGGTGATGCTGCCATACCCCTTTAGATTCGCATGTCTATACATTGCATCTGTCTGTGTTGCACTCATAAGTCATACATTGTTTGTGCAACGTTTGTTCTGATAAGTTCATACAGTGTCTTGTCTGCACGTTACAAGTCTACACAGTGCTTTTCATTCATGTGCACAGTTCGTGCATCAAGTCTGTACATTGCCTTTGCATAAGGTCATTTGAAGTCTATACATTGTTCTTCACAGCAAGTATGTACAGAGTCTTGCTGCGTCTTGTGCATGGATCATTGAAGTCTATACATCGTCTGTTCATCGTCACATGTGCATAAGGTAAAGTCTATACATTCACTTGCATGTTCATCAAAGTCTGTACACTGGTCGAACATTCAAGTCTGCACATTGGCCAAGTCTATACATCGGCCCTGTAGCTTGCTTAGCCCAAGTCTATACATTGGTAAAGTCTGCACATTGTGCCTTGAAGCTGTCCAAGTCTAGACAGTGTACTGTAGCAAGCACGAAGCCAACTCTGTACATTGTCCCCATGTTCACATGCTTCAAAGTCTATACATCGTGGGGCTTTGAGTCTTCAATGTCTGTACATCCTTCAAGGGCCAAGTCCATACATTGTCTCGCTCACATCTTCCAAGTCTGTACATTGGACTTCACGCTTTCAAGTATATACATTGGCATATGCATTCACTGTAAAGTCTATACATAGCTGCGGCTTATTCTGCGTCTCATATGCATATTTGAGTCAAAGTCTGTACAGCCCAAGTCTGTACACTGGACTGTCTCAATCAGCGTCTTATGTAAAGTCTATACAGTGCAGCTCATATAACTAGCAAGTCTATACATTGTCTCAGCATCATGCATCAGTCTTCAAAGTCCATACAATGCACTGTAGCATGCACGAAGCTAAGTCCATACATTGATTCACTGTTCATGCCTTCACTCAAAGTCTGTACAGCGTGCAGCGTGTCTGTCTCAAGTCATTTCTTCAAGTCTGTACATTCCCAGTCTTTACCTACGTTCAGAACCCCAAGTCTATACATTGGTAAAGTCTACACATTGGCCTTCAAGCTTCCAAGTCTATACATTGGTTCAGGCCTTCCAAGTCTATACATTGGTTCAAGCTTCCAAGTTTGTACATTGGCCTTCAAGCTTTCCAAGTCTATACATTGGCAGCTGAACTGTGAAGTCTATACATTGTCTGATCATCCATTCTTTGAAGTCTATACATTGGTCTTCACTTCAAGTATGTACAACCATTGTCTTGCCAAAGTATATACGTTGTGAACCTTCAAGTCTGTACAGACTTTGCCTTGTTCAAGTCTATACATCGTCCAGTTCTTTGGCAAGTCTATACCTTGTGAAAGTCCATTCATTAGATTGCTTTGCCTTGGTCAAGTCTGTACAGCCATTTCCTTTGGCAAGGTCTATACATCGTCTGTCCTCTTAGAGACTCATGCATACATGAAGTCTGTACAGCCTGTGTTCGTAACACATAGTCTGCACATCGTTCAAGTTTATACAATGTCTACACACTTCATCACGGTTGATTTTGCTTGAAATTTGTCGCCCATCAGTAGGAGCATCCATTCTGAATCTGACGCCAAGGAAAGAGTCATCTTTTAGTTGTGCTTCAATTTATCAAAGTCTAGACATTGTCTCGCTTGCTTGAATGAAGTCTGTACATCCATTTGCCAGCATGTATGCACAATGTTCTTCATGCATTATCTTGCTTGATGCATTATACGTTTCATTAGCAAGTCTGTACAGCATATGTTCTTCATATATGAACAAAGTATGTACATTGCATTACACTTCAGAAGTCTATACAACGTCTGCACATCACACACTGTAAAGTCCATACATTCCTGTCGCTCTGCAAAGTCTATACACTGTATTGTGCATACTATCAAGTCTGTACAAGGTGTCGACACTAAACTGATAAGTTTCTGTTCGACTGACTGATAGGGACTAAAGTGTAAAGATGATGACCTGGCACGTGATCCAAGATGCTGAGAAGCTGACACGTGGACTGAGGTTCTTTGGCGGGAGGTGTGGAAGGCACACGCTGTCCTAATCGGCTGCTATAAAAGGAAGCTTTCTTCCACTGAAGAAGAGAGACGAAGTGGATGAAAGAAAGAAGAAAAAGAGAGATCGAGATAGAAGGAAAGAGCTGCAGAGAAGCAGATAGCACAAGAAGAAGAAAGAAAGAAGAGAGAAGCTGAGAGCCAGAGTGAGAGAGCAGAAGAAGAAAAAAAGGAAGAGAGAAAGAGAGATGGAGAGCTCGTTAAGAAGAAGAGAAGCTTGCTTGTCTTCACTGGACTTTGGATCAGATCCAATCCAGTTTGCTCTTGCGAGAGCTATTATGCATTTCATTTTTCCAGCTTTCTGTTGCTGCATTTTTGTTTTCCTTTAACTGAACCTTGTTCTTCCGATTGCCCTGTTGGGGATCGGGTTCCTCCTGTGGTTTCAGGAGAAGGGAGATTTGTTTCTCTGGTTTGCTGGTGACTTTGTGTCATCAGTGGTTCCCTCATTCGTGGAGGAGGAGAGGTCCGAGACCTCTGGTTTGTAGGTGACTTGATGTCACTTGTGCTTCCCTCTGGGCTTCAGAGGAAGGGAGACTTGGGTCTCCGGCTGCAGGTAGTAGTTGCTGCTTGTAGGTCCCCTCCTGGTCTGGAGGAAGAGAGACTTACGTCTCTGGTTTGCTAGTGACTGGGTGTCACTAGTGGTTCCCTCCGGTTGGGAGGAAGAGGAGAGGTTGTTCCCCTGGTCAAGCTGTGTGGCATCATTTGTTGCAGACTGAGTCTGCTATTCTAGCTTTGCTAGTGGAAGCCTCACTCCGGTTTGGAGTGAGGGGTGGACGTAGGTCTGTGGACCGAACCACCTAAAATCCTGGTGTCCATTGTGGTTTGATTTTCTTATGTGTTCATCTTATTACTTCGCACATTAGATGCTTGCTTAGGATCGAGTGAAGGTAAATTCATTTGTGCTGTTTTGCTGAGATCCTCCTAAGCATTCACAGAACATTTTTTGCAACAGGTTATAATTCCGCATATCTGAGCATAAGTTTTTAATTAGGCTATAATTTTGAAGGGGAGATTCATTCACCACCTCTCTGAATCTATCACACCTGTCTCAACAGTCCCGAGCCCCAGCCAAGCCAGAATCTTACTCGGGCTCTCAGCTCCGAGTCCGAACTGAGCCTGCTCCCAGCATGGGTTTCATACCCCGGGGGTGAGGTTCCCGAGCACTCTATTCGGGTCCCCCGACCCGGACCCGAGAAGAGCCGTCACTCGATACAGGTTTTGTAACGACTCGAGAATCCGATTACCGGGAAGGCCCGATAACCTGAGACTCGAACCGCCACCCACGAGTCCGAAGACTCGGAAGGGTTAAAAGGATGGTGTGGAGACTACACAAGTATCACAAATAATTTCAGAAATTAAACAGTTAATATGATTAAGCAGGAAATAATTAACAATTTTCATGATACATGGTCCACAAGATATAACAAAATAAACAACAGTAGTCCACAACTAGTACAGAGACAAGAAAGAAAAGTACAGCTACACGGGGCATACCCCGGCTCTGACCTCTGGCACTAACGCTGGGCACCTGAACCACGTTGAGCCTCAGACACGCTCCCATGAAGCCGTGCCTCGCCTCAAACATGGTGAAAACACGTAGGGAATGAGTATCAGAATAAGACTCAGTAGGGATCACTTGAACCCTACCTCACAAAATGGGAAACCACTACGCTAGCGGTTAAGCGAGTACCTCATAAATGAAAGCCCTGCAACTACAAACACCGGTCTCACGGTACGAAAATTGTCACACGCGCTACGGTGAAACAAGCGGAACTCAACGGTTAAATACGACCAAAACCCGAAGGTCGAAGTCACAGAGACTGACAGTCTATCACTCCTGACTCGACAGGAGTACCTCCAACTAGAAGCACAGTCGGTAGCATCCCTGACGTCTTACACCGCACGGCAGGTGTCCACCTACGACGTCCATGGCGGAGGCAAGGACACCGTATAAGTAACCACAAAGCAAGTGACTAGCTGGGGTCACGCTCGTCAACGTGGATCCAACCGCCCCTAACCACGTGTGCACACACAGACCATGCGTCCAAGGTCTGGCCTCTAACTTGTTTTCCCCTCAGCCGGACTCTAGCTGCAAACGTGGGGCCCAATGGAAACCAGTCTAAAAACCGTCCTCAGGGTAGCCTCTCCAACACTCCCTTGTGGGACCACTAAACGTGTAAGCAGGCTACGACTAGTGGAGGGTCACTGAAGGAGTAGACTCTCAAGTCAACGGAAAACAACGTCTGAACCCAACGAAGTACGGGGACCGTCCCACGTACCAGCACCGTCGCACGGTGACCACGGTCGGAGAAGAAACGGGACTACGAACCACCTGGAGCAGTTCAGAGCATGACGGTCTAACACAGGAGCGCCACATACCCTAACGGTCTATCACTGGGTCGTCACAGCAGTCTGACGGCCCAACATAGGTGCGCCAGACACTCGGTGCAAAATCGGCTGTGACGTGTAAATCCTGGTGCGTCACAGTCTCTGACGCGCCTAGCCCAGTGCGTCAGAAGACGAGAAGAAACCCACTGTGATGCACACCACTCGGGGTGTCACAGTCTCTGACAGACCACCACTGGTGCGTCAGAAGACGGAATGAAACCATCTGTGACGCACACCCCTCGGGGCATCACAGCTCTAATGGTCTACATAGGAGCGTTAGAAGGAGGGGATGCGTCCGCTCTGACGCTCCCACATAGGGGCGTCACAAGACTCTGACGCCCCACCCTGGGTGCGTCAGAGGCCTTAACCCCCAACAGTCAAAACCACAACGGTCGGATCGCCACCTGACGGTCCAACCTAGGCGCGTCATACGCCCTGGCAGTCTATCGTGGGACCGTCAGGCCCACAGACCACCCAATTGGCAAAACACCATGTGACGCACCCACCGTGGGGCGTCACAGGCTGTGACGGTCACTAGAAGGACCGTCACACCGTCTCAACGGTGAAACGACGGGAAATGACCCAAAACACCAACCATGCCCCTATACCTCCATGGGAGAGGGGGAAAATAAGGGGGAAGCTCCCCCGGGACCCCTAGCATACTTCTAAGCCATCAAAATGCCGAATCGCGGCCCAAAATCATGGATCGGGCGACTCTCCCCAAATCATGAAAAAACCCGTCCCGGCATGGAAACGACCCCTCTCGACCTCACACCGGGCTAGAAATCACGGGAATGGAACGCGGGGAGCTAGGGAACGTCACCCTACCTCGATCTCGCCTCGAGGCCCGCCGGGTCGTCCACAAACTGTGAAGAACGCTTTTAGAACCCTCGCTCCTTCATGATTCCCCACAAGCTTTACGCCGCCATGATCGCCTCGCCGTCGCCCCGCGCCGTCTGCAGCCGGACGGGACGCCGCCGCGGTCATCGTCGGTCGAATGGGAGAGAAGGGGGCGCTCACGGTGGGGAGGAAGAATGAAAGAGGAAGAAGAAGAAGAAAAGGTGGGGGAGAGAGAAAAGGGTTGGGGTATTTATAGAAAATTTGAAATTTTAGAAAATATTAAAAAATTAAAAATTACACATCCGCGATCCTCGGAACGCACCGGTCGCAACGGTACCACTCTTGCCTAGGTGAACGACCCGGTTCACCCGCAACGAGGTTCCGAAGGAATTATTGAAACACACACGGAAAATCAGAAAACACGCAGAAAAAACTACGGAACACGCTCCGGGCCTACGAAACAACTCCGGATTGCGCCGATCCGAACATGAAATATGTCCGAAATGAAATTTTGGACACAACGGAGCCGGACACTCTGAGAAAGTAGATCCGGGACTCAAAAAGAAGGACCCAAAGGGTCCGGGATATTACAGCCCTCCCCCCTTAAACAAATTTCATCCTAGAAATTTAAGAACAAAGCTCAGGGGGAAGAAGAGGGAACTCACTCGAACAGGTAAGGGAACTGCTGACGCATCTCGTCCTTACGCTCCCAAGAAGCCTCACCACCAGAGTGCCGCTGCCACACCACCTTAACCAAGGGGATGACCTTGTTCCGCAGGCGCTGCTCTCGCCTATCCTCAATGCGGACGAGAAACTCCGGGAGAGAAAGATCTGGAGTCACCTCGGGCCAAACAGAATCCTCAAGCACATGAGAGTCATAGAGCATATACTTTCGCAACATCGAGACGTGGAACATGTCATGCACCGACGCCAACCCAGGGGATAACTGTAACCGATAAGCAACTTCACCGATACGCTCCACGATGAGGAAATGACCAACATAGCGGGGACTCAGCTTCCCACGCCGTCCAAAGCGCATCACCCCCTTCATCTGAGAAACTCTCAAGAACACACGATCGCCAACGGTGAAAGTGAGAGGCTGCCTCCTCCGGTCAGCATAGCTCTTCGGCCGACTTTGGGCTGCCAACATGTTCTGACGAACAAGGTGCACGATATTCACACACTGCTGCACCAACTCCGGTCCCGTCAAAACACGCTCACCAACCTCGAACCAATCAAGTGGAGTCCGACACGGATGCCCATACAATGCCTCATAAAGAGCCATGCCGATGCTCGAATGATAGCTGTTGTTGTAGGCAAACTCCACCAACGGTAGGTGATGAAACCAATTCCCCTGCCACTCCAGGCAACACGACCTCAACATGTCCTCCAAAGTCTGGATGGTCCTCTCTGACTGACCATCCGACTGACGATGATATGCCGAGCTAAACGCTAACTCGGTGCCTAGAGCCCTCTGGAAACTCCTCCAGAAACCAGATGTGAAACGTAGATCTCGATCGGATACAATAGAAATGGGAACCCCATGCAAGGGTACGATCCGCTCCACATATAAACGTGCCAGCTTGGGCACACTCCAGCTGACTTTGACCGGTAACAATCGAGCCACTTTCGTCAGCCTATCCACCAACAACCAAATGCTATTCTGCCCACTCGGAGTCCTTGGCAATTCTACCACAAAATCCGTGATCACGTGGTCCCATTTCCACGCAGGAACATCCAAGGGCTGAAGCACACCTCCTGGTCGCTGATGCTCCGCCTTCACCTGCTGATAGGTCAGGCACCTGGCCACGAACTCGGCAACATCTCTCTTCATGCCAGACCACCAGAACTGCCTCTGCAAGTTCTGATACATCTTCGTTGCAACCGGATGTACGGTGTACCTGCTCCCATGAGCCTCGCGCAACACCGCACGACGAACCCGCTCCTCGGTAGGGACGTACAGCTTGCCACGAAATCTCACAGCACCATCCTCGCCGAGTTCCACATCAGCCATAGCCAAAATCCAGGGTAACTCAGGGTCTGCATGCTGAGCCTCTGTCACCTGACGGCGGATAGCAGGGGTGACAGTCAGACTCATGAGCACCGCTAACCTTGGCTCTCGGGGAATCTTGAGCCTGAAAGACACTTCGGACACTTGTTCCCAGAGCCTCCACTTCCTCAACATCAAGGCACTGACCGTGACCTTCCGACTCAAAGCATCGGCGACGACATTCATCCTGCCCGGTTGATAAGACAGGGTAAAGTCATAATCCTTCATATACTCCATCCAACGCCTCTGCCTGAGGTTGAGGTCCCTCTGAGTGAACACATACCTCAAACTCTGATGGTCAGTGAACACCTCGAACTTCTCACCGTACAGATAATGCCTCCAGATCCTCAGCGCGAAGATCATCGCTGCCAACTCCAGGTCATGGGTAGGGTAGTTCTCCTTATGTGGCTTTAGCTGCCGTGAAGTATACGCCACCACTCTACCATGCTACATCAACACAACACCCAATCCGACCCGGAAGTATACGTACACACCACAAAACCTCCGATCCAGAAGGCAAAACCAACATCGGAGCCGAGGTGAGCAATCTCTTCAGTTCCCTGAAACTCTGCTCACACTCATCAGTCCAGAAAAAAGGCACATCCTTCCGCGTAAGTCAGGTCATCGGGGCCGCAATGCGAGAAAAATCCTGGATAAACCTCCGATAATAGCCTGCAAGCCCCAAGAAACTCCGGATCTCCGTCACAGACCTCGGCCTCGGCCACTGCATTACTGCCTTGACTTTGGCGGGGTCCACGGAAATACCATCACCAGAGATCACGTGCCCTAAAAAGTGCACCTCACGAAGCTAGAACTCGCACTTACTGAGCTTCGCATACAACTGGTGATCTCACAACGTCTGCAGCACCACACCCAAATGGTACGCATGCTCCTCCGCAGACCGTGAATAAACAAGGATGTCGTCCACAAACACGACCACAAACTGGTCCAGATAGGGACGAAACACCCTCTACATCAAGTCCATGAAGGCTGCGGGGGCATTGGTAAGCCCGAACGGCATCACCAAGAACTCATAATGCCCGTACCTCGTACTGAACACAGTCTTCTCCACATCGAACTCACAAATCCTCAGCTGATAGTAACCGGACCGCAAATCAATCCACGAGAACACTCGAGCAGACTGAAGCTGGTCGAACAAATCATCAATCCGCGGCAACGGATACTTGTTCTTGATGGTCACTTCATTCAGCTGCGATAGTCAATGCACAACCTCAGACTACCATCCTTCTTCTTCATGAACAACACGGGCGCACCCCAAGGGGAAAAGCTAGGACGAATGTACCCCTTGGCCAGCAACTCCTGCAACTGCGCCCTCAGCTCTCTCAGCTCAGCGGGAGCCATACGGTAGGGAGCCTGTGCCAAGGGTCCCGTACTAGGCACAACCTCGATAATGAAATCGATCTCCCGCTGGGGAGGCAATCCAGGCAGATCCTCGGGAAAAACATCAGGAAACTCGCACACCACCGGAATGTCCTCGACATCCGGACACGGCTGGTCTACCAAGACCACAGAAGCGAGAAAACCCTGACAACCGGAATCAAGAAAACGACGGGCTCGAATCGCAGAAATGAGGAAACGAGGAGAGGTAGAACGGATACCTTGGAAGTAGAAGGTCCGCCTACGAGGATGCTGAAAGTAAACCCTCTTCGTTCCACAATCCACCACCGCACCTTGGGCCTCAAGCCAATCCATGCCCAAAATCACATCATAATCCCGAAGCTACAACGCATACAACCTGCCTGGCAAAATCCTCCCCTCGATCCAGACCGGAACCTTCTCGATATAATACAGAGTGATCATGAAGTCACCATATGACAACTCCACCATCAGATCATAGACATCTAGGATACCGGGTCCTCAACACTTAGTGCAAAATCCTCCGAAATAAATGAATGGGACACGCCAGAATCAAATAAAACTCACACTGCGCAACTCAAAATCATAACAGTACCTTCCACGAGCTGCGGCGACTCTGCCTTTGCCCTGGTCATGTGAGTAATCTGGCCTCTAGCTCTCTGCCTGCCTACACTCGCTGACTGTGGTAGTGGCAGAAACTGACCCTACTGCGAAAACTGCTGCTATGGGTGCTGAAACTACTGCTGTTGAGAAACTGGGGTGGCTGACGCAACCACTACAGACAGTCACGCGCCATGTGTCCTGGCTGATCACACTTGAAATAGATTACCGGCGCCGTACATTGCCTGCCTGGATGCGACTCGCCACACCGGGGGCACCCCGCATGAGACCCACCGACTAAACCCTGCCGCTGCAAAGGTGCCGGATGCTGAACACTGCCCGAAGAAGCCTGCCGCTGCTCTCGGCACTCCTTCTTCTTCCGGAAACTCTTCCCAAAGAACTTCTTGACCTTGGCGTTGAAAGATGGAGATCCTGCTGCTGATGCCGCCGGAGTTGAAGCTCCCGAACTACCTGAAGAAAGCTGGAACGTGCTCTGCTGCTGGGTAGTCATCTGCTGGCTGCGGCCTGACATGGACTGCCCCTGGCTGATCGGTCCCCGAGTCCTCTACATATCCATCTCCAAGGACGCCGCTACACGAGAAGCCGTCTCCAAATCAGTGGCAGCGTTTGCGATCAAATGGTGCCTCAGCTCCTGCCTCAAGCCCTGCGCGAACTGCGTGGTCTTCACCCTCTCATGCTCCATGATATGGGGTGCATAATGACCCAGCTCAACAAATCGGGCCCTGTACTGTAACACGGACATGTCACCCACTCCAAAAATTGACGCATCCTCTGCGTAGCAATATACTCTAGGCAGTAAGCATGCTCGAAAGTGCTGACAAAGTCGTCCCACATAATCTGCTCAAGGGGACGAGACTGGAAGGACCTCTTCCACTCGGAAGACCACCACGCCCGAGCCGTGCCCTGCAACTGGTTGCAGGCCAACATCACCCTGTCCTCCGCAGTACAAAGCACGGAACTGAACACCCGCTCCATCTCGTCAAGCCAACTCCGAACCAAATCAGGGTCTGGCTGGCTGCCATAGTAAGGTGGATGGAACTCCATGAAATCCCTCATTGCTCGGCCTGACCCACCCCTGGTCGACGAGCCCTCACCAGCCTCTCCACCGAACTGCTGCGACATAAGCTGGTACATGCCACGGAAGAAATCCTCGGCCCCCGGAATCCTCACAGTATCTGCTACCTCGGTGGTCGCTGGTGGCACTCTACTCTACTCCTCCTGAACCTCCTGCTGGATCTCCTGAACCTCAGCCGACTGCCCCTGCTGAGAGCGAGTCCCCCGTCTCGGCGCCATACTCACTCCTGAAGTAAAAGATAGAAAACACGGGAATGGCAAGGTCAATAAAAACACACGGTGCCCGATGCCAGCGTCAACTGTACAACATCGTTGTGGACTAGTGGACCACCACAACTACTTATGATTCTTGTATAATCCCACAACCGCGCTCTGATACCAGTTGTAATGACCCGAGAATCCGATTATCGGGAAGGCCCGATAACCCGAGACTCGAACCGCCACCCAGGAGTCCGAAGACTCGGAAGGGTTAAAAGGATGGTGTGGAGACTACACAAGTATCACAAATAATTGTAGAAATTAAACAGTTAATATGATTAAGTAGGAAATAATTAACATTTTTCATGATACATGGTCCACAAGATATAACAAAATAAACAACAGTAGTCCACAACTAGTACAGAGATAAGAAAAAAAAGTACAGCTACACGGGGCATACCCCGACTCTGACCTCTGGCACTAACGCTGGGCACCTGAACCACGCTGAGCCTCAGAAGCGCTCCCCTGAAGCCGTGCCTCACCTGAAACACGGTGAAATACGCAGGGAATGAGTCTCAGAACAAGACTCAATAGGGATCACTCGAACCCTACCTCGCAAAACGGGAAACCACTACGCTAGCGGTTAAGCGAGTACCTCTGAAATGAAAGCCCTGCAACTACAAATACTGGTCTCTTGGTACGAAAATCGTCACACGTGCTACGGCGAAGCAAGCGTAACTCAACGGTTAAATACGACCAAAACCCGAAGGTCGAAGTCACAGAGACTGACAGTCTGTCACTCCCGACTCGACAGGAGTACCTCCCACTAGAAGCACAGTCGGTAGCATCCCCTGACGTCTTACACCACATCGCAGGTGTCCGCCTGTGACGCCCCGGGAGGAGGCAAGGACACCGTACAAGTAACCACAAAGCAAGTTACTAGATGGGGTCACGCTCGTCAGTGTGGCTCCAACCGCCCCCAACCACGTGTGCACATACAGACCACGCGTCCCAGGTCTGGCCTCTAACTGGTTTTCCCCTCAGCCGGACTCTAGCTGCAAACGTGGGGCCCGACGGAAACCAATTTAAAAACCGTCCTCAGGGTAGCCTCTCCACCACTCCCTGGTGGGACCACTAAACGTGTAAGCAGGCTACGACTAGTGGAGGGTTACTAAAGGAGTAGACTCTCAAGTCAACGGAAAATAACGTCCGAACCCGACAAAGTATGGAGATCGTCCCATGTACCAGCACCGTCGCACGGTGACCACGGTCGGAGAAGAAACGGGACTACGAACCATCTGGAGTAGTCCATAGCCTGACGATCCAACACAGGAGCGCCACAGACCCTGACGGTCTATCACTGGGTTGTCACAGCAGTCTGACGGCCCAACACAGGTGCGCCAGACACTCGGTGCAAAACTGGCTGTGACGTGTAAATCCTGGGGCGTCACAGTCTCTGACGCGCCTAGCCCAGTGCGTCAAAAGACGAGAAGAAACCCACTATGACGCACACCGCTCGGGACGTCACAGTCTCTGACGGACCACCGCTGGTGCGTCAGAAGACGGAATGAAACCATCTGTGACGCACACCCCTCGGGGCGTCACAGCTCTGACGGTCCTACATAGGAGCGTTAGAAGGAGGGGATGCGTCCGCTCTGACGCTCCCACACAGGGGCGTCACAAGGCTCTGACGCCCCACCCTGGGTGCGTCAGAGGCCTTAATCCCAACGGTCAAAACCACAATGGTCGGATGCCAACGGTTGGATCGCCACCTGACGGTCCAACCTAGGCACGTCACACGCCCTGGCGGTCTATCGTGGGACCGTCAGGCCCACGGACCACCTAATTGGCAAAACACCATGTGACGCACCCACCGTGGGGCGACACAGGCTGTGACGGTCATTGGAAGGGCTGTCACACCGTCCCGACGGTGAAACGACCCAAAACACCAACCACGCCCCCATACCTCCATGGGAGAGGGGGAAAATAAGGGGGAATCTCCCCCGGGACCCCTAGCATGCTTCTAAGCCATTAAAACGCCGAATCGCGGCCCAAAATCATGGATCGGGCGACTCTCCCCAAATCATGAAAAAACCCGTCCCGGCATGGAAACGACCTCTCTCGGCCTCACACCAGGCTAGAAATCACGGGAATGGAATGCGGGGAGCTAGGGAACGTCACCCTACCTCGATCTCGCCTCGAGGCGCACCGGATCATCCACAAACCGTGAAGAACGCTTTTAGAACCCTCGCTCCTTCATGATTCCCCACAAGCTTTACGCCGCCACGATCGCCTCACTGTCGCCCACGCCGTCATGTCATCGCCTCGCGCCGTCTGCAGCCGGAGGGGACGCCGCCGCGGTCGTCGTCGGTCGAATGGGAGAGAAGGGGGCGCTCACGGTGGGGAGGAAGAAGGAAAGAGGAGGAGGAAGAAGAAAAGGTGGGGGAGAGAGAAAAGGGTTGGGGTATTTATAGAAAATCTGGAAATTTTGGAAAATACCAAAAAATTAAAAATTACACATCCGCAATCCTCGGAATGCACCGGTCGCAACGGTACCACTCTTGCCTAGGTGAACGACCCGGTTCACTCGCAACGTGGTTCCGAAGGAATTGCTGAAACATATACGGGAAATCAGAAAACACGCGTAAAAAACCGCAGAACACGCTCCGGGCCTCCGAAACAACTCCGGATCGCGCCTATCTGAACATGAAAGATGTCCGAAATGAAATTTTGAACATAATGGAGTCGGACACTCCGAGAAAGCAGATCCGGGACCCAAAAAGAAGATCCAAAGGGTATGGGATATTACAGGTTTCCAACCCCGAGTTCGAGGTTCCCCAGCATCCAGCCCGGGCACGCAACCCTGGGCCTTATTAAGGCCGGTTTCAGGCACGGACTCTCCGCACCGGGCCCCTGGCCCCCCGACTCTACCACAGGATCTTTCCCCCTACCATCCAATAATGCCAACTCCCAGCACAGGTCTCCCTCTTTGGGAGGCGGCAGTCCCAATGCCCGCCATGGGCCCTCTGCCTCATATTCCAACTACGCCAGTGCTCGACACAGGTTTACAACCTCGGGTTGCTGGCACTCCAGTATCTTCTGCAACATTGGTGCCCAGTGCAAGAGTGCCACCTCGAGCATCGGCAACACTTTTATCGGCTTGGGCGAGAGCTTACACCCGAGTCACTCAGCAATTGGCTCCCGATACGGGTCTCTTACCCTAGGGGCCGATCCCAGCATTTTTGGCTTACGGCCTTGGGCTGCCAGCAACGGCAGATCGGGTCTTCTCGGTCTACCATCTCGGAGCAGGATCTTCCTCCACTCCCCATAAGAAGTGCCGCCATGGTCGTAAAGGCAGGCGACTCGCTGCTGCTACCAGTAATTCCGGCAAGACCATCCTTGTCCATGACCTGCGGATTCGTCTCATTGGAGGTGAACCAATCATACCCTGGGAACAGACCGTCCCTACAGTCCCCATTACCAACCGCTTTACCCTCCTGCGGCGGACGCGAGAGGACAAAGCGGAGCTCAGAGAAGCGGGCACCTTGGCGACAAACCATGGACACCCGCACCTGCTCGATACCCTGGCCCCCAAGTCTCGTCGAAGGAATAATGACAAGGTAGATCAACAGCTTAGCCTGAGAAGAATATGGGTCACCACGGAAGAGGCTCAGGCTGTTCAAAGGGCGCGTACCAAGAACCACCTTCGAGCGCTCAGGTGTGCCGTCGGACGAGACATAGCCGCATCTACATCGGCGCAGTCTGACGACACCCAGCCACTCAACGTCCCTGGCTTAAATAAGCAGAGACAAAGAAGGGCTTGTCCCGGGCCCCGCCAGCACTCAGTTCCCAGTTCTCCTCAGGTCGACACCATGATGGAAGCTCCACTGCAATGAACCTTGGTCATTGACAGACTGGGGGCACCAGTCTGCCTTGAGAAGCATTCTCAGAAAAAGCGGACGGTTCAGCTCATCAACGATGCGGTTAGGGTGTTCGCGTGCTAAGCCACCGGACACCAACCCGACACCCAGTCTTACGACCTGAACCAACCTCTCGCCCATTTTAGGAGGCCGCGTCATCATACCCGGCCTCCGGCCCCGACAGGTCACATTGGCAGGTCCGCTGGGCCTCAGGCGTCGGAACATGCCGAGGAAGTTCCCGCAGAGGGCCGTGCCACTCCTGTCAACACAGAACCGGTCAACAATGATCCTCCAGCACACGAAGTTAAAGAGGTGACCCTCGAGACTCTCGTGAAGGAGAACCAACAGTTGAAGACTTTCCTGCAAGACCTTCTTCAGGAACGTGACCTTCACCCTCAGTAACCCGCTAGGCCTCCGGCAGAAGCACCGGTCCCTCCAGGTGGGCACAATGGTGCCATTGCCTCAGCGACAGTCACTCGAACCTCGGTAAAAATTGGGTTCGGCACGCCCCCAGTTGAAGCTCATCCTCGTGCATCCAAATGCCAGTGCCAGAAAATGTCATGGCACAACGACAGATGATCGAGCGAATCATCGAAACAAAGCTCGCCCAGTATGGTGAAGGGGTCACCACTATAGACCTCTACAGTGTGCCCTACCCGCTTCACCACCAGTTGAAGAAGCTCCCTTCGGAGTGCGCCAAGCCCCTGAAGCTACAGAAGTTCGACGGGCAAGGGTCTCCACATGAGCACTTGGCCTACTATGTTACGACCATGGGCGAACTAGCGTTGGATGAGTCATATCTCCTCCGCTACTTCGCCACTTCACTTACGGGAACGGCCTTCCAATGGTACTCCCGTCTGAAGCCCAACTCAGTGATCGATTGGACAAATCTCCAGAAAAAATTCCTTGATCGCTTCCAAACGGCCGAGCAAAAGATCTCCCTAGCCGAGCTCTGCTCTCTCTGATAGAAGAAGGGCGAGAGCACCCTAGACTTCATCAAGAATGGCTAGACCTCAGCATGAGGTGTGTCAACTCGCCAGTTCAAGAGGATGCCATCACCATATGCCGCCGAGGCTTGGCAGCCGAGGTCGGCGAAAAGCTCCTTGGCACCAACATCAAAGGCTTCGACCAGCTTAACTCGACAGTCGCCGAAATAGAGATGTTCTTCATCGACAACCCAAGCTACATTTCAGATAAGGGTAAGCAGAAGCGGGAATGCCAGCCCGGTAAGGAGGTGAATATTATTGAGTTCGCCCCCACCACCAAAGCCAGCAAGGAAGCCGAGCCGAGCGGTTCTGACAAAAAGCAAGCAGATAAGCCGGTCGCTCCTTCCTTTTCAGAGCATATGAAGACACCCTTCTCCTTTTAAAGGGAACCCACGAAGATGCTCTTCGACCTCTGCATGGCCCATAAGATTGTCAAGCTGCCAGAAGCTCGCAAACCAGATGAGGCATAGAAAATCGATGATCCCAGCTATTGCTTATATCATCGCATGCTGGGTCACCCACTTGAAGATTTCTACGTCTTCAAGACCCAGGCACATAAGCTGATCTGAGACGGCCTCATTAAAATGAAGAGTGGTCTCGTCGATCCCCCACAATCACATACGTGGTCCAAGCCAGCCAAGGCAGCATGTGTGATTCACTACACAACTAACGTGACTCACATGATGGCTGCCTTCTCTCTCTCCGACAACGAAACGGAGGAGCCCAATGCTAGCCAAGGTGAGCTCTGGTATCCGGGGTGGAGACCCTGGCATGACCGCATACCCCTCTCCTTTCCAAAAGAAAGGACCCGGCGGCTCTTCGATATCCTCGTCGAGAGGGGGGAAATCATACCCCGTGATCTGCCGGCAGATTACACCCAATGGGACTTCAATCATCCCCAGTACTACCCTTTCCATGCCAAAGTCTACCACGCGGTCGAATCCTACGAGGAAGTTCAACAGTTAATCCAGGAACAAATCCAATGGGAGCAGATAGATGCTGAAGGGAACTCTATGGCGACTCTAAGGCTTCGCGAAGCCATTGAGGAGACCATGAGCATCGCCAGAAATGCACCAGAGCAACCAGAACCTCCTCAAGCAAATGGGCACGGGCTGCCTTATCAACATATCTCAGAATGGCTCAAGTTTCGAATCGATAATCGAGAAGCTCTCGAGCGATTGCGAAGGCGCAGGGAGCGGGACACCAGTCAGGAGGCGGAGTTGAGTAATTTCTCGATCAACGTCATCCATCCTCCCGCCACCTCAGCTCCTCAAGACGTACGAACATCAACTACCAGCCGCCCAACCCCTGCCACTTTGGCCGTGCAATGGCAATCCTAGCAAGAGCTGGAGTCTCTCCCATTCTCCAAGGAGGATACCGCCCAGCTACTCCGAGTCCTTCTCGGCCGAGAGGATGTCATGGTGGGCGAGACGACGATGGGCATCCCAAGTCCCTCTCTCTCTCTTCCTACCCTACCCACATCTCCGATGTCAGGAGATAGGAAGGGGAAGCAAAAGCAGGTTGAGGTTCCGGCGCGATTGTGCCATGCCCCTTCAGCCGGCGAGCCATCGGGTTCTCCCCACATGCCATGTAATCCAGTCCAGATCATAAAGAAGACATCTTCAGAGTCTTCAACGACTTTGACTCGCAAGTCGGGCCCTCCATCACAAGGCCTGGTTGAAGCACGAGGCCAGCGTGACTATCCGGAGCAGCAATACCCTACTACTGCTTCGACTGCCACCAGACCCTGCTCCGAGCCAGGTCGTAAAGGAAAGGCTAAGGAGCAAGACGTCAAGCACGTCTCCCAGTCCCCATCTCAACCAAAGCATTTGTAGAAACCCGATAATTAAAAAATAAGAAATAAAAAATTTCAATTTCATTATATAATTAAAATTTTCATGAAATAATTAAATTATATTTTTACTATATGAAATAAACTAGTTTATTGAATTTACTTGAATTTATTTGAAGTAAATAGAAAATTAAATACCTTAACCCTTAGATAAATCATAGGAAGCTCAATAAAAGTCCATATAATGGATTAGGATTATAATTGGCCCATTGGATAATCCATAATGGGCTGGATTAATAGATTAAAGAATGTATTAAAGGATAATTAGATCAAAATTCGTAACACATATTTAATATGTCAATTAAGGGATTAAAATAACCCATTTCTAGAAGATTGACTCAAAAATCAACCCTTACCTAACATACAACTTTAGATCAGCCATTTTTACCTTATTTTCACACCAAAATAGGGCTAGATTAAGAAGAACAATTCAATTTTTCTTCTAATTCGGGGGTGGAAAGTTTGGAAATATTAGGCAAGGAATCTTGACAAATTTGGCCACACTTTATCTATAAATAGAATCTCATTCGACCCTCAAACCATCCCTCGAGGCCTAGGCTATGCTGCTCTGAAGATTGGAGGAGATTTGAAGGAGAGATTTGGAGAATCAAGGGTTTTTTATTTATTCCGAATTATTTTCCCCCTTTCCTTTGGAAGTGAGTAAAGGTAGGTGTCTCTCAGGCTAAACTTCAATTAAAAGTATGCTAGATTATGCATTTTTCTGTGCTCTTTCCATTGATACCTGTTTCATTGAATTTTGTTAAGAAACAAGAAAGTTATGGCCATTTTAGTGAAGGGGTATCCCGTTTTCAAAGAAGTTCAGTTCTGTTAAGAACGCGCTGTATCGCACGGACGCGTTCTGAACGCGTCCATACGATATGCCGCGTTCCTAATGTATATAATTCTCGCTGTCAAAATAAAATAAAAATAAAAAAATGCAAGAACGCGGTCGTCCAAACGACCGCGACTAAAGAGTCGCGGTAGGTCGAACGACCGCGACCCGCCCAGAGTTTTTTTTAAAAAAATTTAGTTAATGGGAACGGGGTCACCAAGGTGACCGTGATAGCCAGAACGCGGTCACCCAGGTGACCGCGTTCAGGCAAAAGAGCCCTCGGGAGACCCGGGGGTCAACATAACATTTTTTTAATTATTTATAATTATAAGAATGCACCCAAAGGGTATACCGCATTCACAAAAGTCACCAAAAATAAGGAAAATCAATATTAGCATGTTTGAATTTTTTTTAGCATGTTAAAAATTATTATTCTACAGAATAAAAAATATTTTTAGCATGTAAAAATCTAGTTTTACTATATTATTAGTAAATGATGCATGAAAAATATTCCCAGCATGTTAAAAATTACTTGCAGCATGATAAAATTATTTCCAGCATGTTAGAATTATTTTTAACATGTTAGAACTATTTTAAGCATGTTAAAGCTATTTAAAACTATTTTTCAGCATGATAAATCTATTTTCCCATCAAATAATTAGTAAATAAATGTAGAAAAATTATTTTCAGCATGATAAAATTTATTTTGTAATCAAAGAATTTATGTAATAAACATGATAAACTTATTCTTATCACCTTATCAGTAAGTTAATGTATGAGAATTAGTTTACATATTAAGTATTAATTTTAGCATGTTAAATATTAATTTTCAGCATGTTAAAAATAAATTCCAACATGAAAAATCTATTCTTATCATCTTACCAGTAAAGTGATGTATGAAAATTATTCTCAGCATGTTAAAATTAATTTCAGCAAGATAAATTTTTTTTTCGGCTTATTAAATCTAATTTCTAATCAAATAATTAGTATAATGATGTATAATTAGTAATAATATCAAAATCATGATTTTAATGCATAAGTTTATACTTCCTAGTTAAAACTTAATATTTCTTGATTCTGTTAATTTCTGAGAGTTTTAACAGAATTAATAATAATTTTTCTAATGATTTCATGAACGTGGTGCTCAGTTACACCACGTTCTTGTTCTGAACGTGGTGCAGGCAACGACCACGTTTATAACAGCGTGTTAAAAAATTCAAAATAAAAATGAGTATGATGTCTAATTGAGCTAAGACTTTTCCAGTGTGTTAAACACAAATGTCAGAACCAGTAAAAAGTGAAACCCATAAAAAAGATAATTTCTAACAAGATTTCAAGAACGTGGTGCAGGCGGTGACCACGTTCAGAACGTGGCGCTCACCTACACCACGTTCAGAACATAATTGCCAATTGTGTATAAAATCACTGTTTGGTTAAGTGAACGCACCTCTAATGTATAAAAAACTTCCTGTAAATATATCTAAACACTTAATTATGCAAATGCACATTAGATTAAATTATGGAATTAAAATAATTATGTTAACTCTATTTACTTGAATTTTCTTCCTAGTTACTGTTCGTTCTTGAATTCCACGACTTAATGTCGTTAAACATGATGCCTTAAAACTATTATCCCCTCTTCTTGTAATTTCTAAAATTTTTGCCCGATCTGTTCTTATCTACAATAAGCTTTACCTTGAAATTCATTGGTCATATTTATATAAAGTGGATGTCAAATGAACTTGGGATCTTATGATCCAATGACCCAATGCCTGGCATTAATGGTGCCCGATCTGGTCCTGGGAGGAGCGCCCGAAAGTACTTGTACCCATGGGAGTTGATTGACCACAGTGTGACATTACACCGAAGTGCATGACTTGCTAGATTATTTACGGCATTCCACGTTACTTGTTTACTTGCTACTTGTATTGAAATTGAAATTACATGATTACTTGACTTGTATGAAATGGCCAATTTCTTCCTGATATTCTTTACATGTTCAAATGCAATACTTGAAATTATCTGGAAATCTTGATATCTTGTTACTCATACAAATTTCCTACTTGCTATTAATGATTTAAACACTTCCCGATTTCCCTGGAAAAATGTCCAAAATGATAAATACTTAAAGATTGCTTGGTTTTTAGAGATATAAAATCATACTGAGCTTTTTGCTCACCCTATGTTTTGGTTAAATTGTTGTAGGAAATGACATTGAACAATGGAATGGACAAGAGTGAAAGAGTGATTTTCTTTTCCCTAGGATTTATGTAGATCATTAGTGTTTTACAAGAATCATGTACTTTGGGTTTGGAAGTTTATAATTTGCCTTTATGGCTTATGAATTAGTGATGTAAATTTCATTTTGATGGAAAAAAAGTATCATTTTTCTCATCAATCTTTGTCTTAGAATTAAATTTGTACATTCTCTGATCGACACGCTTGATTACGACTCGCTCATGCCCTCGATATTCCGTGTCGGGACGTGACAGTCTTTGTGGTATCAGAGCCTAGGTTACATATAAAACCTAGGATTCTTAAACTTAGGTTAGGTTTCCCTTGATATACGTTTTAGATCAATATCTAGATACTTGGATAAGGACTTAAACATTCCCGGTAAGCATGGGTAGAAACACGGGTTAAGTTTTAAAGAAAAAGATTTATCAAGGAATAAACAAATGAATAAAATAATTAAACATTGTAATTCTGGTTGCAGGTTAATTCTCATAAATGACCGCCGAGAGAGCTCAATGGCGCGAGATGCAACGCACCATTCACGGTTTAACCCAAGCCCTCCAACAAGTTGCTCAGAGAGGAGCAAACCGAGGAGCCGGAGACTTTCATAGAAATTTCCGGAGCATGAACCCTCCCAAGTTCGTAGGATCTACGGATTCGGATAAGGCCGAACATTGGATTAAGAAAATCGAGAGGATTTTTCGAGTCATGCAATATGCCGACGAGGAAAAGGTCCTACTCGCTACTTTCCAACTGGAAAGAGATGCACGTGTCTGGTGGGAATCGGTCGAAGCTACTTTATCGCACAATCAAGTATTATGGGAAGAGTTCGTGGAACACTTCAATAGCAAGTATTTCTCCGACCGGGTGCAAGAAAGGAAGGCCGCCGAATTTGCCGCCTTAAAATAAAGGGGATTATCGGTTGCGGAATATGAAGCTCAATTTTTAAGGTTATCTCGATACGCTCCACATCTCGTGGGTACCGAAAAAATGAAGGCAAGGAGATTTCTCAACAGCTTAAGGCCGCAATATATTACGCAACTCGCCCCGATGGATATTCAAATATATAGTGATGCGGTACAAAGAGCACAACTCTTGGAAGATGCAACGGAGTTGTCGGATCGCATCCGAGGAAGAGAACCCAAGAAAGAGCAAGTCACGGGAGCCGGGAGTTTCAAACCTTCTTTCGGGAAGAAAAGGCCCAATGACGGGCGTAACTTCAACAAAGACGGGCATAATTTCAACAAAGGTGGACGTAACTTTCAAGGGGACAAGAAGCCGAGGACGTTCGACAAGCAAATTGTTCCTTTCTCTACGTCATCAAAAGAATTATGCAAATTCTGCGAGAAGCCCGGACACAAAGCCGAGGAATGTTTGAGAAAACTCGGTGCATGTCTTCGATGCGGGAGTCGGGAGCATAGGATCCCGAATTGCCCTCTTCTCAATGAGCAAGCTCCACCACCGGCAAAACTTCCTACTATTGTCAAAAAGTAAGGAAGACTTCAAGCTCTTATGGATGCGGAACCTACCGAGGAAGGAGGCGTCGTGGAAGGTACTCTTTCTGTGTACTCAAGGCATGCCTCTGTCTTATTTGACACCGGAGCTTCGCATTCATTTATATCTAGAAGATTTGATGGTCTTTTACCTATGAAGCATGTTCCATTAGATTTTACACTCACTATTACTACACCTATTGGAACGGGAACGGAGATTAAACATTTCTATCCTACTAGTGAAGTTCTAATTAGCGGTTATAACTTACCTGCTGATTTGGTATGCATGAAGATGGACAGATATGATGTTATATTGGGTGCCGATTGGCTATCTACACATGGTGCTAGTGTCAATTGCAAGTTGGGCACGGTAACTTTTATGGGTTACCCCAACTTCATATTTTCTGGTATCAGACATTCTAAACACTTGTCTCTCATTTCGGCCCTCAAAGTCGAGAAATTATTAAGGAAGGGTTATGCCGGTTTCTTAGTTTCTACCACTATGATCGAGCATACGGAACCCGTTCTAAAGGACATTCCTATCGTTCGGGATTATTCTGATGTATTTCCGGACGAGTTACCTGGTATTCCTCCCGAGAGAGAAGTGGTTTTCTCTATTAATTTAATTCCGGGAGCTGCACCAGTTTCTAAAGCTCCGTATCAGATGTTTGCTATGGAAATGTAGGAATTAAAGGAACAATTACTAGAGTTATTGGAGAAGGGGTTTATCCGACCAAGTACTTCACCTTGGGGAGTCCCGGTCCTCTTTGTTAAAAAAAAGGATGGTTCGATGAGGTTATGTGTTGATTATCGGCAATTGAATCAACTCACCATCAAGAATAAATATCCATTGCCGAGGATTGATGAATTATTCGACCAGATTTCTGGAGCTCGATATTTTTCAAAGATCGTTCTTCGATCTGGTTATCATCAGTTAAAAATCAAGGAAAGCGATATTCACAAGACTGCATTCCGGAGTAGGTATGGACATTACGAGTTCACCGTTATGTCTTTTGGCTTAACAAATGCGCCTGCCGCATTTATGCAATTAATGAACAACGTATTCAGGCCATACCTCGATCAATTTGTAGTTGTCTTTATCGACGACATTTTGATCTACTCCAAGTCTAAGGAAGAACATGAAGAACATCTCAAGAAGGCCCTTCAATTATTAAGAGATCACAAGCTTTTTACCAAATTAAGCAAGTGTGATTTCTGGTTAGAGGAAGTTTCTTTTCTCGGTCACATAATTTCCCGGAACGGTATTACCGTCGATCCTTCAAAGGTCGAGACCGTAAAGAACTGGGAAAGGCCTACTAGTGTGTCGGAAATCCGAAGCTTCTTGGGATTGGCTGGCTATTATCGAAGATTTATCAAGGATTTCTCCAAGATTGCGGTATTTTTAACAAGATTGACAGGGAATGAGAATCCTTTTATATGGTCCAAGGAATGCGAGAAAAGCTTTCAAACTTTAAAAGATTGTCTGACGACTGCTCATATTCTCACATTACCTACAGAAGGAGGAGGATTCGAAGTATATGCTGATGCATCTGGAATTGACCTAGGTTGCGTATTAATGCAACATGGCAAGGTCATTGCTTATTCCTCACGGTAATTGAAGAAGCACGAGGAAAATTATCCCGTACATGACCTAGAGCTGGCAACTGTGGTCTTTGCTTTGAAGATCTGGCGACATTATCTCTATGGCGAAGCCTTTACTGTGTATTCCGATCACAAGAGTCTCAAATATTTATTCTCTCAAAAGGAGCTCAATATGAGACAAAGACGGTGGTTGAAATATTTAAAGGATTTCGATTTCTCTATACAATATCACCATGGAAAAGGCAATGCCATAGCTGATGCACTTAGCCGGAAACCAATGGCCTTATTATCAAGCCTGATGGTTAAAGAATGGCATCTACTTGAAGAAATGGCAAATCTAAACCTCAATGTGGAGGAGAAGGAAGACGGAGTTTTTATGGCAAATATTTGACTCCAATCCGAGTTACTCTCGGAAGTTAAAGAATGGCAAAGTGATGATCCGTTGATCATTGAAATCAAAGAGAAATTAGATCAACGACTGGATTTCCTTCTGGCTGATGATGGAAGGATATTATTCAAAGGAAGAACTTGTATACCCGATTGTTCTACCATCAAGGGTAAAATCTTGGAGGAAGCACATCGATCTAGGTATACTATTCATCCTGGTGCTACAAAAATGTACCAAGACCTCAAGAGAACTTTCTGGTGGCCTAACATGAAAAGAGAGGTAGCTGAGTTCGTAAGTCGATGCTTGGTATGTCAACAAGTCAAGGCCGAACAACTCAAACTGGCTGGCAAGCTCAAACCTCTCGAAATACCGGAATGGAAATGGGATAGTATCGGTATGGATTTCATTGTCGGTTTACCAAAGACCCGAAGTGGATTCGATGCTATATGGGTAATTGTGGATTGACTAACCAAGTCCGCTCACTTCTTACCTATCAAGACTAAATGGGCCGTGGATGATCTAGCCGCCTTATATATCAAGGAGATCGTAAGGCTGCATGATATTCCAAGCTATATTATTTCGGATCGAGATCTGAGATTCACCTCTCATTTCTGGAAAGGTTTGCAATCGTCTATGGGCACTAGGCTAAGTTTTAGCACTACTTTTCACCTACAGACGGATGGACAAACCGAGAGGACGAATCAGATTATTGAAGATATGTTGAGAGCCTGCATGATAGACTTCGGTGGAAGTTGGCATGAACATTTACCGCTGATTGAGTTCGCTTATAACAAAAGCTATCAGTCGAGTATACAAATGGCACCATTCGAAGCTCTATATGGCTGAAGTTGCAGATCGCCTTTATGTTGGAGTGAGGTTGGTGAAAAAGGAATGCTGGGTCCCGATATTGTCCAAGACACAACTCACAAGATCCAGTTAATTCAAGAAAGATTTAAGGTCGCTCAATCACGGCAAAAGAGCTATGCCGACAACCGGAGGGGAGACCTCGAATTCTAAGTGGGGGAGAATGTCTTCTTAAAGATCTCGCCCACTCGTGGAATTAGAAGATTCGACATCAAAGGAAAGCTGAGTCCGAGATTTATTGGCCCTTTTGAGATTCTGGAAAGAATTGGCGAGGTAGCATACAAGCTTGCTTTGCCTCCTCAACTGGCTGGTGTACATGATGTATTCCACGTATCAATGATAAGGAAATACGTGTATGATCCTTCGCATGTGATACAATTTGAAGATTTGAAGCTACAAAAGGACCTATCATATGAAGAAAGACCGATCAAGATATTGGATCGGAAATTACACCAGCTGAGGAATCGGGCCATACCGATGGTGAAAGTCCAATGGAGCAAGCGTGGATTCGAGGAAGCAACATGGGAATTAGAAGAATCCATCAAGAAGAAATACCCGGATTTAATCTCAGGTTAGAAATTCGACCTTTCTGCTTGAATTTTTGAATTTTAGTTATATAATATGAATTTGGAGGACCAAATTCTTTTAAGTGGGGGAGGATGTAGAAACCCGATAATTAAAAAATAAGAAATAAAAATTTTCAATTTCATTATATAATTAAAATTTTCATGAAATAATTAAATTATATTTTTACTATATGAAATAAACTAGTTTATTGAATTTACTTGAATTTACTTGAAGTAAATAGAAAATCAAATGCCTTAACCCTTAGATAAATCATAGGAAGTCCAATAAAAGTCCATATAATGGACTAGGATTATAATTGGCCCATTGGATAATCCATAATGGACTGGATTAATAGATTAAAGTATTTATTAAAGGATAATTAGACCAAAATTCGTAACACATGTTTAATATGCCAATTAAGGGATTAAAATAACACCATTTCTAAAAGATTGACTCAAAAATTAACCCTTACCTAACATACAACTTTAGACCAGCCGTTTTTACCTTGTTTTCACACCAAAATGGGGCTAGATTAAGAAAAAAAATTAATTTTTCTTCTAATTCGGGGGTGGAAAGTTTGAAAATATTAGGCAAGGAATCTTGACAAATTTGGCAAAGCTTTGGCTATAAATAGAACCCCATTCAACCCTAAAACCATCCATGGAGGCCTAGGCTATGCTGCTCTGAAGATTGGAGGAGATTTGAAGGAGAGATTTGGAGAATCAAGGGTTTTCTATTTATTCCGAATTATTTTCCCCCTTTCCTTTGGAAGTGAGTAAAGGTAGATGTCTCTCAGGCTAAACTTCAATTAAAAGTATGCTAGATTGTGCGTTTTTTGTGCTCTTTTCATTGATACCTGTTTCATTGAATTTCGTTAAGAAACAAGAAAGTTATGGCCATTTTAGTGACGGGGTATCCCGTTTTCAAAGAAGTTCAGTTCTGTTAAGAACGCGTTGTATCGCAGGGACGCGTCTGAACGCGCCCATACGATATGCCGCGTTCCTAATGTATATAATTCCCGCCATAAAAATAAAAAAAATAAAAAATAAAAAATGCAAGAACGCGGTCGTCCAAACGACCGCGACTATAGAGTCGCGGTCGGTCGAACGACCGCGACCGCTCAGGGTTTTAAAAAAAATCAATTAATGGGAATACGGTCACCAAGGTGACCACGATAGCCAGAATGCAGTCACCTAGGTGACCGCGTTCAGGCAAAAGAGCCCCTGGGAGACCCGGGGGCCAACATGACATTTTTTTAATTATTTATAATTATAAGAATGCGCCCAAAGGGTATACCGCATTCACAAAAAGTCACCAAAAATAAGGAAAAGCAATATTAGCATGTTTGAATTTTTTTAGCATGTTAAAAATTATTTTTCTGCAGAATAAAAAATATTTTTAGCATGTAAAAATCTATTTTTACTATACTATTAGTAAATGATGCATGAAAAATATTCCCAGCATGTTAAAAATTACATGCAGCATGATAAAATTATTTCCAGCATGTTAGAATTATTTTTAGCATGTTAGAACTATTTTCAGCACGTTAAAGCTATTTAAAACTATTTTTCAACATGATAAATCTATTTTCCCATCAAATAATTAGTAAATAAATGTAGAAAAATTATTTTCAGCATGATAAAATTTATTTTGTTATCAAAGAATTTATGTAATCAGCATGATAAACTTATTCTTATCACCTTATCAGTAAGTTAATGTATGAGAATTATTTTACATATTAAGTATTAATTTTAGCATGTTAAATATTAATTTTCAGCATGTTAAAAATAAATTCCAGCATGAAAAATCTATTCTTATCATCTTACCAGTAAAGTGATGTACGAAAATTATTCTCAGCATGTTAAAATTATTTTCAGCAAGATAAAATTTTTTCGGCTTATTAAACCTAATTTCTTTTCAAATAATAGTATAATGATGTATAATTAGTAATAATATCAAAATCATGATTTTAATGCATAAGTTTATACTTCCAAGCTAAAACTTAATATTTCTTGATTCTGTTAATTTCTGAGAGTTTTAACAGAATTAATAATAATTTTTCTAATGATTTCATGAACGTGGTGCTCACCTACACCACGTTCTTGTTCTGAACGTGGTGCAGACAACGACCACGTTTATAACAACGCGTTAAAAATTTCAAAATAAAAATGAGTATGATGTCTAATTGAGCTAAGGCTTTTCCAGTGTGTTAAACACAAATGTCAGAACCTGTAAAAAGTGAAACCCATAAAAAAGATAATTTCTAACAAGATTTCAAGAACGTGGTGCAGGCAGTGACCATGTTCAGAACGTGACGCTCGCCTACACCACGTTCATAACAGAATTGCCAATTGTGTATAAAATCACCGTTTGGCTAAACCAACACACCTCTAGTGTATAAAAAATTTCCTGTAAATATATCTAAACACTTAATTATGCAAATGCACATTAGATTAAATTATGGAATTAAAATAAGGGTTTTTTGCATAGAAACCATTGTTAAAAGTGAATTTACAAAAAAATTATTCCTAAAAATACATTAGCAGGTATATCACTATGTAATCTGAATTGTGCAAAAATGCCATATTTATTTGCATGCATATCACTTCTTTTTACCAATAACTTGTAAGAAACTCACGCTTAAATGGCATTTATGTACTATTTGAATTAACTCAGTGATATATCTACTAATACATTTTTAGGAATAGTTTTTTTTACAAATTCACTTTTAACAATAGTTTTCATGCAAAAAACCCTTAAAATAGTTATGTTAACTCTATTTACTTGAATTTTCTTCCTAGTTACTGTTCGTTCTTGAATTCCACGACTTAATGTCGTTAAACATGATGCCTTAAAACTATTATCCCCTCTTCTTGTAATTTTTGAAATTTTTGCCAGATCTGTACTTATCTACAATAAGCTTTACCTTGAAATTCATTGGCCATATTTATATAAAGTGGATGTCAAACGTACTTGGGATCTTATGATCCAATGACCCAATGCCTGACATTAATGGTGCCCGATCTGGTCCTGGGAGGAGCGCCTGAAAGTACTTGTGCCCATGTGAGTTGATTGACCATAGTGTGACATTGCACCGAAGTGCATGACTTGCTAGATTATTTACGGCATTCCACATTACTTGTTTACTTGCTACTTGTACTTGAAATTGAAATTACATGATTACTTGACTTGTATGAAATGGCCAATTTCTTCCTGATATTCTTTACATGTTCAAATGTAATACTTGAAATTATCTGGAAATCTTGATATCTTGTTACTCCTTATACAAATTTCCTACTTGCTATTCATGATTTAAACACTTCCCGATTTCCTTGGAAAAATGTTCAAAATGATATATACTTAAAGATTGCCTAGTTTTTAGAGATATAAAATCATACTGAGCTTTTTGCTCACCCTACGTTTTGGTTACATTGTTGCAGGAAATGACATTGAACAAGGGAATGGACAAGAGTGAAAGAGTGATTTTCTTTTCCCTAGGATTTATGTAGATCATTAGTGTTTTACAAGAATCAAGTACTTTGGGTTTGGAAGTTTGTAATTTGCCTTTATGGCTTATAAATTAGTGATGTAAACTTCATTTTGATGGAATAAAAGTATCATTTTCCTCATCAATCTTTGTCTTAGAATTAAATGTGTACATGCTTTGATCGACATGCTTGATTACGACTCGCTCACGCCCTCGATATTCTGCGTCGGGACGTGACAGTATTCTCCATCGCAGATAAGACATCAAATCGCGCATACATCTTTGGACGCCAGCACCAGTATGCCGGCCTACCACAGGCCTTCTTTGCAACCGCGAGTAAGGCATCAAACCACGCACACGTCTTCGGACGCCAGTCCCAGTATTCTAGCATACCAGGAGCTACCACATGAGGTCATCGAGCAGGCGATCAATGCTACCTTCCGAATACAACAAGTGGAAGGTGCCTGGATTGAAATCCGGGCAAAGAAAAGCCGTCGACCTCACCCTGCCAAGACATCAGCTCGGAGATATCCCCACGGGGATTCATCAACCCCAGCTTCAACATCTCCTCCTCCCACTCCCCTGGAGGCGGCCTGATGGGAATCGACGCCGAGCATGTACATTTACTTTTACATTTCTGTCCTTTTAGTTTGTGTTATATCCTTGGGAAAGTATATGCGCAATTGTACGGCTTTATAAGCCAATGAGTCATTCCATGGATTGTGTGGATTTTTATGCAATTATACAGTAGGACCAGCAAGGGGGCCCTCAGTCCTTTCCCATTTGTCCATGTCACCTATGTGAGGCTGGTCAACCATCCTAGGTGGCCATCTAGAAGGGTTGAATGTCAAATGCCACATGGGTAGACAAAGGGAGTAAAAAGTCTAAGGTAGGCTACCTACCATGTCAAGCTTGTCTCTCACTTGGGTTATTTTATTTTTTGTGTGTGTGTTGGTCACATTTAATCTAGGCCATTCATTTCCCATCCCTAGATCCAATGGTAGAGATTGGATTAGATTGGAGACATATAAATACTTGTATTTTCCATTTGAATATTAATGAAAGTGAAAAAATCATTGTGCAAGAACCCCTCTCTTGGAGAATTTCGACCTCTCCTCTCTCTCCCCCTGGTTTCTTCATCCCCAACCCCCATTCTAGAGTGATATCTCCTTCCCCCCACCTCCGGTGATCATCGGTGCCGCCGCCGCCGCCGTTCGTGCCGCCATCACGCCGCCGCGGAGCCGCCTTCGGTGTTCTGTCCATCCTGGATAGAGGCTTCTTGTCCAAATATCTGCTCTCCACCACGTGAAGATCTCAAGCTGCAATTTTTATGTTGTGTTCTTCCCTTGTATCGCAAGCTCCACCTAAATTTTCACGCCCAAATTCTATCGTTTAGTATTTTCCCATTTTCGTGCATCTTTCATTCCTAGTTCTGTTTTGTCTCTGTCTACAGTGATAGAAGTCCTGTGTTTCCCACCTCCGGATATCTTTTTGATTTGTCCAAACCCTCCCCATTTTACTGGGAGTTCTGTCTATCATCTCCTACATCCACAAATTTTCTTAATTTTTTATCAGCCTTCTATCTATTTTTAGAAATTCGTGTTCTTCCTCAGCTATAGTGTTGTCAGCCAGATTCGAGATCTGACCCACTGCTAGTGCAAAAATCATAGAAACTCGTAGCCTTCCCTAAATCCAGATCCAAAAATAGTCCTGGTTTTGTAGCTTGATTTCCCACAACTGTTCTGAAGAACACAACCCCAGATTCGGACGTCTACCTCACGGTCAAAGGCAATCCATAGGAAAGTTCTTTGCTAACCTGAGATTTTAGGAACTGTACAACAGGAACTTGGAAATTCCATAAGTCTAGATCCGTGCAGATCCAAGTTAGATATTTAGGCCTAGATTGAAGGATTTAAAGTTAGCTTTCCAACGGCGCCAGTCTCGTGTCGATCCGACATCGGGGCTGATCGCAGCGCCCGTTCTCGCCAAGACGCGCGCTGAAAACCAGAAGTTGCAGCCCGTGGCCGGTTATTCTGACGGGTGCCGATCGGAGCCGCCCGGCCTCCGGCCGGTGAACCAGCGCGCCCCCACTCCAGGGAGTGCCCTTCTAGGCATCCTCCACTACAGCGGTACCACCGGGTCCCACACGGCCCCTCCGGACAGCACGTGGGCCCCACCGTCACGTGTTCGGGTGTTGCCGAATCAACGCGAGAAGCCGCCCGTCAACCCGAATTCGGTCCTCCCGGGCCCAGTTGTGTAGCCCTTTACCTCCCTGCGTGGAGTGGGTGATATTTCATTGCTGTCATCATTATGTAATATTTATCCCGGGAGTACGAGTTTCGGCCGGGTCCGTCTTCCCCACGCCGAGCGCGTGGAGGTATCGCATTCGCTCCCTTACTTGGCATTTTACTTATTTCATATATATTTGTTTATGCCGCTGCTAGAGAGCATGTGTAGGGATATCTAGCTCGCTTTATCTATTCATTACCGCTGCTGCGAGAGAGTGCGAGACCGTCCCGTGACCCGATCCGGGCACACGAGAGAGCCGATCACCCTAGCTCATTGCCGGTTTCTCAACCGCGCACGTCCGACGCTTCCCTCGTTAAGGGACAGTCACGAGCTTGTCGTGTCTGTGGTCTCGTCCCGCATCACGGCCATCACCAAAAAATAGGGGAAAAATATGAGGAAGAACCTCCAAAGGTGGCTCAAGAAACAAGCTGAGCAAGCGACCGCCTTACAGGCTCCAACCGAGCCAACGCCTCTCCAGAGGCTCCAAAGTCTCATTGACGACCTAGAGGAATACATCCCTCCTCGTCCTACCGAAATTCTCCCACTCGATAGCTATATCCCCGTGGGAAGAGATGCAGAAGCAAGCCCGCCTCAGAAGCTGGATTCAAGAGATGATCAAGAAGCTCAAGGATGGCAAAAGGCTCCTCATCCTAGAAGAACTATCCTTGTTCTATAAAGACAAGGAGATCACAATGGAGCAGCTGTAAGAAATGCTTCGGAGATGCAACTGCAACATGGTGGCCATTCCACCCCCTGATAACATCAATGCCTCCCGGCGAGGCGAGCCAGTGACCTCCTGAACCAGACAAAGAACTATCTCCCCGCTCGGGCTATAGCCAGTTTCAGAACACACAGGCCGCGGTCGAGGTCGTGGCTGAGGACGCGATAGGGGCCGTGGGAGGACTCCCGAGGTACCTCTCCACCCGTCCACCTTCGATTCGGAGCGAACTATCCTCTTCCGAGGAGAAGCAACCGCCCCCATTCCGGAGGTATAAATTCGGAAGGTACCCAGCATCTTCGATCCATCCGACATGGAGGAGATAGCTGCCAGCATTCCAGTCCCTGCACCGGCTCACTCCTCAGCCGCGGAACAAGCCAGACCATTCGGCAAGGACGAGCCAGCTCGCCAGCCACTCCTAGAAGAGCCATCACTGGCACCCTTGTTCCAGGAGCCCACGGGTGATCAGAGTCAGCCCGATCCCAGTGGTAAAGGCAAGGCAGTGCAACTCCCCGACGGGGAGCAGTGCGGCAGTCCACAGGAGGTCCAGCCCGACATACTCCCATCATTGGAGGATGCTCGAGCTCGAGCCGACTGGAAGGTCCTCCACCAGATGAAGCGCTTCCCCTCCAGCATTACAATCTTGGAAGCCATTGCCTGGAGTAAAGAGTTAAGAGAAACTCTTGTCAAAATACTTCAAGAGCCAGAAACCTATGAAGCACATGTTGCAGAGATAAAGGTTGCTACCTATGAAGCCTTCACAGCCACCGTCTCCTTTACGGAGAAGGACATGCTACTATCCCCTCCATGCCACAACCATCCTCTCTACATGAAGGGGAAGGTCAATGGGCATGAGGTGAATCGGATTCTGGTGGACGCCGGTGCCGCTGTCAACATCATGCCGCTGAAGACATTCAAGACTCTATATCTGACCCCATACCTCCAGAAGGTTCAAGCGGTCAAGATATCCGGCTTCAACCAAGACACCGAGGATGTCCTCGGCCGGGTGGATGTCGATTTGGTGCTCGATGATTTCACCTTCAAGGTGACATTTTACATCATCGATGCCAACACATCCTACAAAGTGCTACTAGGCAGACCCTGGCTGCATGAAAATTGGGTCGTCCCATCGACTCTCCACCAATGCATCAAGTATGCCAAGGGCGGGGAATAACATACGATTTTTACAGAACTGTCGCCATTCACTCCAGCAGAATACAATCTTGCCGATGCTGCACTCTACTTTGGGGGGATCAGTCCTTACCCCGTAATCAAGAGCAAAAGCAACGGCTGGCTCTCAGAGGAAGATGATGATGATCTCTTCTCCATTGACGAGGAGAAGGCCAAGCTCCATCGGTTACACCTCAGCTCCAAGTCAACCCTCGATCGCCCCGAGAGGTACAAAATCGATTTTAAGGCTAATCGTATTAGTCAAGCTATCGGCAAGAGCATATGCTTGCCACCAGACTGTATCTAGCTCCCATGTGCATCAGAAGAGCACAGGGTTGAGTCGCTCACAACATTTGTTGTTACCTTCAAGCGACAACGCAGAAACAACAAAAAGGCTAACAGGGACAAGCCCATCGTCTTCTATAAGGGAGACATGGTCCCTCAAGCCCCACCAGACGATGACTTCGATTGGTCCAAATGAGCCGATGATACCCCTGAAGCAGTCCAAGTACTGGATGACCTACCACTGCATATTCGAGAGATGTGTTTGAAGTAACACATCCCTCAATGGAAAGCTTCCGCACGGCGGAGATATTTTTGCCAACTGTGGACCTCTTCCCAGGTCCGGGGGAAACACCCATCCTTTCATAAGGATACCAGGGGACTTGGCTACGACCAAGACCCGGACTTCCGCGTCTACTACACGGTCAACATCATAGGCTTGACACATCCGATCGACGACCAGGCTAAAGTCGAGGTAAAGTTCGACAGTTCTGGGGACGAGGAAGAGCAGATCCTAATCTCAATCCCCGTCAAAGCCAGCACTCCAGTTCAAGCAGTCGAGGAATCCTCCTCTCCTCCATGCAAAAATACCACGGCTGAAGAAGCTCCTCCTGCCACCTAGCTTGTCAAAGGACTCAGTTTGACAAACTCTTCTGATGAGGGGAGTATCTAGGACACTAGCTGTGAAGGGTTGTCAGCTTTAGCAAGCAACCCCAGAGAGGCTTCAGCGGCACCAGTCGACAACTATTGGAAAGAAGCTGGAGGCCCAGATCAATCCTTGGTGGATTCCAGTAACGACAACTCTCCAGTCCCATCGGTGTCGACTAGTGGCTTCGAAAATCAAGAAATACACGAAGCCGATGATGAGGATTTCATCGACTTCCAACCCGCTCCTCCCGAGTTAGAGGACGGTGGCCAGGCGACCGTCGACAAACTCGTGGAAGTCAACCACTACAAAAAAATGGAAAATTCTGACGTCCATTTGCCATCGCAAATACGTCGGAGATATGTCGCAATGTGAATTTTTGACGTATTTGCGACGAAATATGGAGGTCGGAACTCTTACGTCGCAAATTTCCGACGTACTAAAATAGCGTCGCCAATGCGTCCGAAATTACCGACTAAACTATATCGTCGAAATTATGGTGGCTATTTATGTCGATAATTAATAATACTGAAATTAATTAATCATTACGACGGAACATAATTTAGTTGAAAATAGGTCTAAAGTTTGTGACGTATTTTCGATAGATATATTATGTCGTCGCAAACATATGGGTTAAATTAGTTCCGACGAAAGTTATTTTGGTGGGAAATACATCGTTAATTTTTGACGTATTTCTATCGAATAAATAATACGTTGAAAACCTATGGGTCAAATTAGTTCCGACGAACTATTATTGTGTCGAAAATACGTCGTTAATGCTCGACGAATTTGAGACGGATAATTAATACGTCGGAACTAATGTGGATCAAATTACTTCCGACGAAACTACCTTGGGTCGAAAAGACGTCGTTAATGTTCGACGTATTTGAGACGGATAATTAATACATCGGAACTATTGTGGATCAAATTTGTTCCGATGAACATTTAGTTGGTCGAAAATACGTTTGAACCTTTCGACCGATTTGCGTAGGAAAATAAATACGTCAGGAAATAAGTGCGTGAAATTGGTTCCGACGAGTTGTTAGTTGGTCGAAATTTCGTCGAAAACTTTCTCCACATTTTTATATATTTTAAAATTTTAAAAACCTATTTAAAGCTACAATTGTACACCACAATCGACACAACTCAACATAAAACACGCAATAAACAACATATACAACACATAATAGGATAAACTCCTATTGTAAATTATAATAAAGAACGTCCACAACACATAAATCTTTGAATAAAAAAAGTTACAGTTACATTAATTGAAATGTATCATTTTTTCACAATATCATTAAAAAAATCAAGAGATATCTGCTGCATCATCCTCATTCGTCATTCGTAGCATCTCCACCATCACCGGCTGCAGGAGGATCCTACATCACAAAAAATTAATAATAAATATATTTTAATAAATATAATTATTAATAAATTTAGTTAAATATCTTTTTAATTTTCTAAATTCAAAAGTAGATAACATGAAGATGATTTCTTCCACTCTCAAAGGTGAATTCTTTGAACTAAGTAGTAATGTTATTGTTGTGCCCTGTGATTTTGATGATGTCTAACACTATGAATCATATTATGATAATGGTTTTTTATATCATGAATTTGATGTGTACTGGCTAATGTCGATATGTTTTCTAATGCCTTGAATAACATTTTCATATGAAGGCTTGAAGAGTTGTAATGTCAATGCTATGAATACTTGAACTGTTATGTCTGTATGCTTAAAGAATGTCTGTTTGAAGAACTGTAATATCTGAAGAATTCAGGTAAGCATAAGCATGGCAGTGTCACAGCAGCCCTAGAAGTAACTCTGCAGAAGAAGCCTCCAATCGCTGAAGAAACAAGCTGATATATCACCTTAAGACAGACTCTGTACCCGCTGAAGAATAAGGGTGAAAAATATCCCTTAAGGCTGACAAATGTGCATTACGGGTGAGAGATACTACCTTAAGGGTAACAAATAGATGGACTAGGTGAATAATAGGCAACAGTGGTGACAAATAGCAGTGCAAAGGTGAATAATAGGTAGCATGTGTGAAACAGCTGAAAACCAAGAACCTCAAGCCAACTCGGGAGGGCTTACAAGTCGACTTCTGATAGAAGAATTAACAGAATGAAAGAAGACTTTTTAGCTGTGGATTAATGGTGAAAATGAGTGGACAAAGTAGACAAATGACTGTATAGCAATTTGAAATGGCTGTTTAGTGGTGTAAAGTGGCTCATGGCTTTGACATTTGAAGAATGATGAAACTGGTTGAAGAGAATGATTCCCTCTGTGCTTCAGAGGAAGAGAGGACTGGTCCTCTGGTTGTGGGTAACTGGGTGTTACTCACGGTTCCTTCTAATTTGATCAGAAGAAGAGAGGAGAGTGTTCTTCTAGGTCAAGCTGTAAGTCAGCGTTTATTTGCAGACTGAGTCTGCGGTTATTGCTGTTGCAAGGGGAAGCCACACTCAGGTTTGAGTGTGGGGTGAACGTAGATCTGCGTGGCAGATCGGATCACTTAAAAATTCTGTGTGCCATGATTTGCATTGGTGTGATTGGCCCTTATCATCTTCCTCCAGTCACAGGTTTGCATATGAACAGATCTTCCCTATGCGCTAAGTGATTGTATTGTAGTCTGTTAGATCTGTCTGATCTGAGTGGATTCTGTGAGATAGCATTCTCTTAGTTAGTACATTCTTGTCACTTTAATTTATATTGTTCTCACAGATATCATCAGAGCTCGTGGTTTGATAGCTGAGTGTTAAATTGTCTTAGGGTTAAAAATTGAGGTTAAAATTTTTATAGGATATATTCACCCCCCTCTAGATCTTGCTGCACACACATATTCATATACTTGCTTCCGGCTTTGCCTATAGAGCACACGACATTGGTATCACATATACTCCTCTATTATAACTCTAAAGTCTAGGAAATTAAAAATTAAATTAAATACTCACATGAGAGGGTTGTGGTGTGCTCGAGGGTGCTCCCTGAGACAAAATCCCCGCCTGGGCCAGGAGGGTAGCAACCACCCGAGTAAAACGTGCCTCCATGCGTTCCTCGACTAGGTCTACCGCATGTTCGACGATGGATGTAATCTGGCTCGTAGAAGTGCCGATGGAGGGAGTAGAGAAGGAACTGCTACCAGGGTAGGACGAAGCTGTGCCCGGAGAAGATGCTAGAATCAGGCTGGTGTCCAAGGTCTGCCCAAAACTGTATAAGCGTCCTTTCTTCGGTGGGTCGGCTACTACTACCCATGCCTCAGGATCTAGTTGCGGTCGCTGTGTCTCCTTATCCCCATACTTTTCAGTCATATGCCTGTCATATGACTCCTGCAAATTGAATAAAAAATATTGTAAATGTCATATTAATCAATCATATTTAAAAATAGAAATAGAAAAGAAATGTGTATGTATATAATCTTACCACTACCGAGCGAGCTCTCTCGCTCACATACTAATCCATCCCCTTCTTTTGGTGAACTGTAGCAAATAAATGGCGGTACGAGACCGTACGACCCCTCTTCTTTTCTTGTTATACATGTTATAGAGAATAAATAGGGACATATAAGAAATAAATTATAATAAAATTAAGATGATTACTTACCAATCTCTCCTTCTGGGTCGCGAAGGAAACGAATCCAGAAGTATGGAGATGCACGTCTGGATGTAATGCACGTGTGGCTGTGGCTTTTGCGGATTTGGCCATCCAATTAGGCTCGACCCATCTATCACAGAGGTCCTCCCAGTGCTCCCTCCTCATCCATGTGGGGCCGTGTGCCTTCCAAAGGCCATGATCCTCGCTCTTCCCGGCTAGAGCCTTGGCATGCTCCCGACAGCCGTGTAAATGATGCTTATAATTTACAGTTCTTGTGGCCTCCCATACACGTCGAGCTCGTCCGACGTCAGCTCGCCTCACAAACTAATATCCTTGCTGTTAAGAATTCAAATTTTATAAGTTAGTCGATTGAAATTGTGGAGTTGGGAAATATGTAATTTAAAAGATTAAATCGTATACCAGGAACTCGTCATACAATCGATCGCGGATATCCTGAGAAAACTTTTGAAATGACTTATATGGGCCGGTCACATGTCGCTCAATAATGTTGGTAATAAAATGAGAAGCCTCACTGAGATCTACTTTATCCCTACAATTACAAATGTTAAAATGATAGCCAACAATTATATATATAGTTGATGGATAGATAACGAACATAATTCATGAGTTTAAATATTTACCCAGAGACCCAACATGGCGTGCGTCCCTCTTGCAACACCACCTGCTCGCCCTCTTGATGGCTAACAACATCGTCTGCCTGTTGTGTGCCCGGGTGGACGGACGAGCCAACTATCGCAGGTGGTGTGCCCGACGTACCTGTTACAAGTAAAATAGAAGTAGTTAATCATAATTTAGCTCATTATTAAATAAAAAATTTCAACAAGTAAACATATAGAATTCTTATCATTTAACTAAGAATCATAAATAAACATAGAAGTAGAATGTGATGGAAGCGGTGTACTCTGTAGACCTGATGTAGAGGCACTCAAATCTATAAACAAAAAATATCGTGAGTAAAACAAAGTGCATATTCACTACTCATTTATCTAAGAATTTAAATAAACATACCCGTAGTTGCTGGCGTGGGCGATGCACTTTGTGTACCTAGTGCGGAGACATAAAATATCGTGAGCAAAACAAAGTGCATATTCACTACTCATTTATCTAAGTGATGTGGGGAAGGATATGATATAGAGGGGTGGTGAATATATCCCCTGATTAAAAACTATGCCCAAATTAAAATAAAAAATCTGGCGCTACCCAAATTTAAAACATAATGAACAATATGTTAACAAGAGTTTGCGTAGAACATACGTCGAACACTTAAGCACTTAAGCTAATGTCTCCATTGACACCTATTTTTCACCCTTAAGAGTGTATATGTCACCCATAGCAGTCTATTTGTCAGCCTTATGTGTGCATTTGTCGTCCTTAGCTTCTTCTGCTAGCGGGTAAACAGAAGTAGACTCCCCCTTCATGCAGCTTCAACAATTCACACATATTCAGTGCTACAACCTATTTTTCACCCGTAGAGAGGTATTTGTCAGCCTTACCTCCCTATTTGTCACCACTAATGAGTCATTTGTCTGCCTTATCTTCTTGTCTTTCCTTGTATGAATCTTAATAGATTTGTTCATCATTTCTAAAGAATTCAGACTTTGACTGCACATACTTGGGTTGACCACTATCTTAGCTCCATTGACTGTGAGTTGACTACGTTACACGTTGACTTTTCTTCATTTCTTGAGAAAATAACTGGCTTTCAGCCTGTTCTATGTGCAACTGTCAACCTGTTCTTTGTGCAATTTAGAAGTAAACTACACACACAAAATCATTATAGCTCCATGGATGATTCTGCATCAACAAAACACATTGACTATCCACATGAAGAGTATACATGAATCTAAATTTTGACAGCAACAAAATATGGAGCCGAAACACTAAGGATTTAAATAAACATACGCGCAGCAGTTGGTGGGGGCGGTGCACTCTATGTACCTGGTGCATATATTTAAATCCTCGTGAGCAAAACAAAGTGCTAAGTCACTACTCATTCATGAATGATCTTAAATAAACATACCCGCAGCAGGTGGTAGGGTCGGTGTACTCCGTGTACCTAGTGCAGAGACATAAACTATCATTACCAAAACGAAGTGCATATTCACTACTCATTTATCTAATAATTTAAATAAACAGACCCGCAGCAGGTGGTGGGGGCGGTGTACTCTGTGTACCTAGTGCAGAGACATAAAATATCATTACCAAAATAAAGTGCATATTCACTACTCATTTATCTAAGAATTTAAATAAACGGACCCACAACAGGTGGTGGGGGCGGTGTACTCTGTGTACCTGGTGCCATAAACACAGACTATCATTACCAAAATGAAGTGCATATTCACTACTCATTTATCTAAGAATTTAAATAAACATACCAGTAGCATGTGGTGGGATCGGTGTACTCTGTGTACCTGGTGCAGAGACATAAACTATCATTATCAAAATAAAGTGCATATTCACTACTCATTTATCTAAGAATTTAAATAAATAGACCCGCAGTAGGTGGTGGGGGCGGTGTACTCTATGTACCTGATGCAGAGACATAAAATATCATTAAAAAAATAAAGTGCATATATTCACTACTCATTTATCTAAGAATTTAAATAAACATACCGGTAGAACCCCTCCCGGAACCACCTCTCCTTGAAGATCTGGTACGACCTCGAACCATCTAATTATTGACAACAAGAATAGTAGTGCATATTAGTCCACAACTAATTACGAGGAGAGGTGGCAATTAATAATGATAAGAAGTGCATATATGTTAAATTTCTTACAAAATATCCAATCCTTATCTATTTCATCTTCAGATGCTGAAGATATATCAAACTCAGTCTCATCTTCGTCATCTTTCTGGTTCTCACTAGATTCATACTCTTCCTCCTCAGAGGACTCCTCCTGCCCAACAATTACTTCATTTAGCTCAGTTGGATCGACTTCTTCCACTTCGTCCTCTATAGACAACTGAAGTGGCTTGTGAGATTCGATCAGATGAAGATTAGAAGCAATCAACTCTGCAGTCTCACCCTCGTCTGATTAAAAAAATTCGGCACTAGAATCCTCTGAGACAACTTCAATCAGATCTAACTCATCATTAGGCACAAGCCTTGGTTTTACCCGACATACTGCCCACCAATCTTTATTCTTGGACGATGAATAACTTGAATAATACACTTGCTGGGCTTGTGCGGCCAAAATGAATGGCTCATAGGTATTCAATTTTGATCTATGTTTGACATCAACAAGCCCATATATTGCGTCGTTTCGAACTGAACGAGGATCAAACCAATGACACTTAAAAAGGAATATATGCTTGTCTTGTACGAGATACTGTAATTCTATGACCTCCTCAAGAATACCATAGTAATCAAGATCATTTTCATTGTATGTACTACCTTTCACGCATACGCCGCTATTCATCATAAACTTATTTCATCCATAATCTCTGGTGTGAAATCTATAACCATTCACAAAAAATCCTGGATAGGCATGCGCGACCTTCAAATGTCTATAATTTATCACCCGGACTCTTTCATCAGTAACATAACCTATTTCAACCTATGAATATAAACCACATTACTTTTCTTTTGATACGTGCATACACCTCAAGCTTTGTGGAATTGGTAGAATGACACTTACTTGACCTTTAAGCCATCTGGCAAAAGATCTCTCTCGTTCATTTTGAACCTCCATGTCATTGAGGTATGGACATTAAGTAATTGATTCTGAATCAAATTGCCTACAATGATGAATGCAACATCACCGTAAATGGGAGGAAGACCGTCAAGATGCTTATAAATTTTCGGGAGCTGCGGAGTTGACGACTCACTCAACATAAGGTTCAATCTCAGCACAGTTCAGGAGAACATATATCTCTGCGGCCAACAACTCTCTGTTCTCTAATATGCAATTCGAACAACATCCGAATGCATGTCCTGGATACTTAAATAGGGACAATCAGTCAGACGGACCCACACCTCCTCCATCATCATTACGTGGAGGTCGATTGCGGCGAGTTTGAATCTCGGGTTCGAAGTACATCGAACAAAAGTTCAAAATTTCTTCAATAATATACGCCCCAGTAATCAAACCCTCTACTTTAGCCTTGTTGCGAACCTTCATTTTCAGGTAATGCATACACCTATGAAAACAATTCATATGACAATGACATACAGTGACAATGACAGACACATGTAAGTACTGTCAAATAATCAGTAAATACATACTGATTACCTCTCAAATGGATACATCCATCAAAATTGTACCGGTCCTCCAACTTTGGCCTCATATGGCAAATGGATAATCAGGTGCTCCATGGAATCGAAGAACGCAAGGGGAAATATCTTCTCCAACTTGCATACTGTCGTGACCACATTCTGTTCCATAGTTTGCACATCCCCAAGTTTGAGTTCTGATGCACATAGAATCCTGAAAAACTGACTCAACTCAGTCAATGCTCCCCATATAGGCTTTGGCAACATGTCACGGAATGCAATGGGCAGAAGTCTCTCCATGAACACATGGCAGTCATGACTTTTCAATCCATATATTTTTCCCTCATTGACATTCACACAACGGGCTATGTTAGACACATATCCATCAGGGAATCTTAATTGCTTCAGCCACTGACACAGTTCATTGATCTATGTGTCTTTCAACATGTAAGCTGCTTTAGGTTGCACAACTTTGTCCCGTGCCGGCCACAATTCCAACTCTGGTCGTTTGCAAAGTATCTTCAAGTCCGCTCGTGCCTTGGCATCGTCCTTTGTTTTGGCTTTCACGTTCATGATGGTGTTGAACACATTATCAAAGACATTCTTCTCAACATGCATGACATCCAGGTTGTGCCGTATCAAAAGGGCTGACCAGTAAGGTAATTCCCAGAAGATACTTTTCTTCACCCAATTGTGTTCCTCTCCAAATCCACGAAGATGTCGTGTACTACCCGACAATTACACTATATCTGGTAAGTTTTACACCTCTAATGCCATTTGTCGACCAGACATCCGTTCCAAGTCTGCTTCATCAATTTCAACTGTGTTCTTAATGAATGAGTCCTTTTGCCTTCGGAAAGGATGGTCATTTGGTAGAAACCGTCGATGACAATCGAACCAGCATGATTTATTACCATATTTCAAGACAAAGGATTTGGTATCAGCCATACAGTAAGGATATGCCAACCTCCCATGTGTGCTCTAGCCAGATAGCATTCCATATGCAGGGAAGACACTTATTGTCCACATCAATGTAGCCTTCATAGTGAAATTTTATTTTCTATACGCATCATAAGTAACAACTCCATCATTCCATAATCTTTTCAACTCATCAATCAGTGGCCTGAGATATATTTCCAAATTTTTTCCTGAATTTTTTGGACCTGTAATCACCAAAGTTAAGAAAAGGTTCTCTCGCTTCATGCACATGCCCGGCGGAAGGTTGTACGACGTCATAAATACTGGCCAACATGAGTCAGACGCCACTGAACCTCCAAATGGGTTGAAGCCGTCTGTGCATAAACCTAACCTAACATTGCGTGGCTCATGAGCAAAAGCAGTATACGTACGATTGAAATGAGCCCAGGCTTCACCGTCAGCGGGATGACTAATTATATCATCTACATGACCTACTCTCTCCGTGTGCCATATCATATGTCGAGCTGTCTTTGACAACATATACATCCGCTGCAATCTGGGCGTGAGAGGGAAGTATCGTAGTGACTTGTAAGGCACATCCTTCTGCTTTGAATTGTCCCCTCTTTTAGGTTTAAATCTATCATGCTGACAAATATCATATGATCTTTTATCTACATTATCTTCATAATATAGCATACAATGATTAGGGCATGCATCTATTTTTTGGTATTCAAGCCCTAACTCATTGACCATCTTCTTTGCACGGTAAAAATTTTCAGGCAGCTTCTCATCTCGAGACAGCATACTCTTGATAAGGAGGATCATACGGTCAAAACAACTCTCACTAAGGTGAAATTCGGATTTCAAATTCAACAAATGTGAGATAGTAGACAACCGAGTGTGATTTTCACAACCATCCCACAACGGCTCATCAACATCCTGAAGTAACTGATAAAATCTTTCAGTCGATTTGTTTGGTGGTTCTTCGGTGTACACGTGTTCCCCTTGTACATTAAAGTTAGAGTCAACAGCATCGAGTACCATGTCTGCATAGGTACTTGTGCTTGCAACATTGTCGGGCTCATACGACCAGAATTCCTCACCATGACACACCCAATTCATATAACCTTTCGTGAACCCTTTCCTGTATAAATGAGCTTGCACATCCCACAACGAATGAAATCTCTTATTTTTACAACGTAAACAAGGACATCGAATGTTACCACACTGGTCCACTGCTGTTGGATGCCCCAATACAAACTGAATAAAACTATCAACTCCATCCTTAAACTCCTCTGACACCACTCCGTCAACTACTCTGCGATTCATCCATGAACGATCAATTCTAGCCATATTTACCTAACATATTAAAAAAATCATATCAATATGTCATATCACTACATCTAAGAAAATATCATGTACATCTCCCCTAAATATTGATTATTTTCCACACTTGTACATCCTGTTTGGTCACATATACATCCATATCCACATCCACTTTCACTTCCATATTCACATACCGTGGTTGACATCGACATCATCTTCTGGAAAAAAATCATTAACATACTCGCATTCACATACACATTTTCTTACATACCGGCATCCACACATGTCTACCAATTTAATTCACATCCAAGCATACTAATCACATATATCATAACAATAGTCTTGAAGGGGCAAAAATGAAAAAAGGGTCATATCCACATTTACGCACACACATTTATACCCACATCCCTCTTCCCACCCTCCCAATACTATTGTGGCTTGGAATTTCATCTGATGTTGTAAGAGTACAGCAGGTGATAAGGAGAAAATGTTCGTCTTGTAGATCAGGCATGAAGGTTAAAATTCTCAAAGGAGTAGTTGGTTTACTTAAAAGTAATCTCTATGCAACTCTTGAGTACATATTACTTGGGGGATAATATGTACTCAAGAAGGGGGGCCAATGGGAGAGGGAGAAAGGGGAATACCTGCGGTGGGGGGGTGTCTGCCGGAAAGAATTTGACCGCCGCCGCTGCCGGAGCTCACCTCCGGTCGCCCTCGCCACTCCGCCGCCCCCGGGTAAGAGATTGAGAGGCGGGTGCGATCGTGAGAGAGGAAAGGGATGCAGTGGTTGAAGGAGGATGAAGGACTAAGGAGGTCAGGTGAGGGGTCGTCTGCCTGTTCTTGTCTCTTTTTATTTGGCGCCATATTTTCATTTGGCGCCATGTTTTCATTCATTCATTCGTGATTTTTTTGTCATTCATTCATTTCTTCCTATAAAAGGATAAAATCTCCTCAGTAAAAAATATCATTAGATCTACAAAAAATATTATTTAATAATTTGAGATATGTAATTTAGAAATTTTTAGCTTTTTTATGGCTGATAAGTCGATTCCTATAAAAAGAAGAGAGAGCGTGTTGAAAAACCTAGCTACCTTGAAAGCAGGGTTTGTGGTCTAGACTGACCCGCCCGTCCCGGTCAAGGCCCGGGACGGGTCGGGTCAGTGCATATTTGCTCCGTGTCGGTCCATCTCGTAAAATGTTATAATAAAAAAAGACTCTTTATACATATAATACACATATAATAATACAAAAAAGTAAAAAAAACTATATATATATATAATATATATATATATAATAAAATATTAAAATAATGAAGCATCCCGGTCACGACCCACGACCCGGGCGTCCCGCCCACCACTTGGGTGGGGTCGGGACGTGCATGTCGAGGCATCCCGGAGCGGGACGTCAAACCCTACTTGGTCGATAAGTCGATTCCTATAAAAGGAAGAGACGGCATGTTGAAAAGCCTAGCTACCTTGAAAGGCCCACATCGGTGTGCGAAAAGGTACTCAGAGGCATATCGGTCACATGTTGACCATTTCCTTATTGCTCCGTGCCCCCGTCAAACTCATGTGTTTTGAATTCACCGTCACAAAAATTATTCATTTTCGGGAGCTAGGGCTCCTTGCGGGGAATGCCATGTGGAAGCACTCAGGTGCCATAATCAAATATCATTGTATCTTTTATCGGTTTTACTCACAATAGGGCGTGCCAATCACTTGTGTGTGACAATGTGTTCAGGTTCCAAGACTGGAATGGTCTGGACTAACTGAAGGTGTGCTCCTTCTGATCACTAAGCAGACGATGGTGGGCATCGGGTCGGGACTGGCGACCTGCCGTGCCATAAAGGTCGATCACGGTAATAAGAGGGGAAAACGTTTGATTAATCGCCAAGCAATGGGGCTACATGGCCGATAAGTCGATTCCTATAAAAGGAAGATACGGCGTGTTGAAAAGCCTAGCTACCTTGAAAGGCCCACATCAGGGTGCGAAAAGGTACTCAGAGGCGTATCGGTCACATGTTGACCATTTCCTTATTGTTCCGTGCCCCCGCCAAACTCATGTGTTTTGAATTTACCGTCACGAAAATTATTCATTTTCGGGAGCTAGGGCTCCTCGCGGGGAATGCCACGTGGAAGCATTCATGTGCCATAATCAAATATCATTGTATCTTTTATCAGTTTTACTCACGATAGGGCCTGCCAATCACTTGTGTATGACAATGTGTTCAGGTTCCAAAACTGGAATGGTCTGGACTAACCGAAGGTGCGCTCCTTCTGATCACTAAGCAGACGATGGTGGGCATCGGGTCGGTGTGAACGTGTCACATAGACATTTTAAAGAAGAAGAAAAATTTTTAAAATAAATGTCAGGGATAAAGGTGCTAAAATATGTGGGACATTAGGAAAAGAAGAGCATGAGATGCTCAAAGAAGGGTGATCGCCAGAGGGGTTACCTCAAGAATGTAAAGATGATCGCATGTACCTTGTATGAAGCGGGGAAATTGCAAGTTCTTCCTTCCTCCTTCTACCGGCCGGCCGATGAAGGGGGTTTCTACTTTGATTACCCTTGCGAAACACACAAAATAAATAAAGATATGGATTAGCCAAATGATGTGTAGTATCAATGCTCTAGAAATATAGAACCAAGCAAATTGGGCATGAACACACCTTGTGTGTTTTGGTTTAAACCCCTAAGAGGAGTAACAAGGTATGGAGTATGTGTGATATGAATATGCAAAGCTAACAAGTGATGCAAAGCAAGTATATGTGGTGAGACGATCTCTAGTAGAGCAACTAGAGAGTGATGAGTGATATGATGAAAAATAAAGCGACTAAGAGAAAAGGTGGCCTTGTGCTGTGCGTGCAACAGTAAAGGTAGAAGAAGAAAGCAAGCAGCGGCTGCAGGATGAAGAAACGTGGATGAAGAGACGCCGCCGTAGGAGGAAGAACGCATGTGGAGGAAGAGTCACCGCCGTGGGAAAAATCGTCCGTGGATGAATCACCTGCAAAAGAAAAGACTCTCTTTTCTCTGTAAAAGAATTCTCACAGTGCTCTCTTGTTCACCCGTTAGTTCTCGCGCGTGAGGAATACGAAGGGTATTTATAGGCCCAAAACTCCTTGCTTCAATAGGATTCAAACAAGGAATTCAATCCTCCAGCAAGGATCCCTCTTCCCAATCGAACACAATGTGCAAAATGGGGAAAGGATGACTACTGGAAGGTAGCATATGAAACGGAGACGGAAGTGAAAATGACGTCCTGAAGAGAGGCGTTAATTGAAATGACGACAGCCACACAGTCGCTAATTCCTGGATTTAATTATAGAAATAAAAGAATTTCTTTATTTAAAAATGACAAATGACTCCTTTGTGAATGAGCGTCAAATAATCAACGCCCCAGAGATGGACGTCAATTCGTTGAGTTTTATTTTGGTTAGGATTCATAAAAACCAGGAAACAACGCCTGCGTGCGCAGTCGTTTATCTATGAAACCATGACCCCCATCAAGTCGTTCATTAAATGACGCCTCTACTTCAGGCGTTAATTACAATTTTTATGGAAAATATCAAATTAATTAGAAAAACTTCATATTATGCCAATATTGAAGTCCTCTTTGGGGCATCACGCAGTGACATGAAATTTTCTCATCATAGCGTCGATTTTGGCGTGTCTACCGCTGCCCCGCTGTTTGCGATGGGATTATTCCTTCTTATTTTATATATATATATATATATATATATATATATATATATATATATATATATATATATATATATATATATATCTTATTTCGCGTGTCGATCAACCAATTAACTAACTGGTAATTAACTGACTAATTGACGGCGCGGGCGTGCCAGTCACGTACGTGACAAGTTTATTATGCGCTCATTTTGACCCGTGTCGGGCGAAAGTGAGGTTTGGTCGGGACCAACAGTCCGCCATACCATAAAGGCTATGGCGTTAATTACGTCCCCCGCGAGGAGGGAACACCTTTAATTAATTGCCGAGATAGTGGGCTGTCGAGGTCGGAATAAAAGATGCGATGTTATGAGCATGACAAGATCACACGGAATACGTCTATCTATCATGCAAGGGGAGCGTGGTTTATTGAATTGGTAACCCTCGGTACAGGGCGGAGGACGTAGGTCCGAAGACCACCATCGCGCATAGCGGAGACTTCCGATCGGGCATAACCCGGTCTTCCGTCGGTGCCATTTGATATACTCGAGGGTCTATGCAAGCATGCATGCATGATGATGATGACTATGCTAAGCATGCAACAGAATTATGAAAGTAAGCAGTGATCAATCACATATGTTAATCTCCGCCAAGTGAGGCAAGGATAGTAGCACAAGCCTGATAGTAAAACGATTCAGATCCGAACATCACTTCTCTTATTCAGTTTATTAGGATTCATTAATTCCGGCCACGGGAGACGAAGGTCACCCCGAGGGCGGGTGAATGATTAAAACAACATCAGGGCTTAAAACCGATGCAGCCACGCGTAGGGGTAGAGTTCCCCGGCGCGGCCAAACGTAGGCAAACAGAACTAATCCGGCGCGGCCAGACGTAGGTAAAAGGGCTAAACCGGCCGGCCAAAACGTTGGTAAACGGGCTAAACCGGCGCGGCCATGGGCAACTGTTAGCCAGGCGCGAAGGCCCTGGGGCGCGCCGATTTAGGGCGTGCCGGGAACGGGGCAACCAGCACGAAGAAGAAAATGAGTCTTATGTTGATACGGCGTGGTCGGGTACCGCGCCGTATTAGGGCGCGCCGGGTTAGGGCCGCGCCGGGTTAGTCAATTTTAGATGAAATTCACAGTATTTTGGTTCATTCAAGATCCTTATGATAGTTTCAAGTTAACCGGGCCGATTACTTGTTTGATTGAAGTCCAAGATCCCTCGGAAATGATGCAGTAAGTCAGTGCGAGGTTCACACTCGAGCACTGAGTTGATTGGGTTCAGAATGAGCATCGGGTTACGGCTTAATTATTCTGAGTCTGCCCAAAATTGGGCAGCATCTCCCCTGAACATGAAGAGTTGCAGGGGAGGAACGGGGTCATACCCACTTGTGGAGTAAGCCCCTAAACCGCCGGTCTGCACAGTGGCAGCCAGCAAACTCCCAACGGATAGGGTACCCCGAGGACTAGCCTGGAGGGGCACCAAGGCTCCGTGGGTGAGGATAGAGGGATGAGGCCACTGATAATGGGAGCAGCAGCCCGAGGGCTAGCCTACGAGGGGTGGGCAACCCACAGCCTATGACACATCCCTTGGAGGGACCGACCATTAAGAGGGTGAAGCTCCGAGGGCTAGCCTACTAGGAGCACACATCCCTTGGCCTCTATCGGGTCTCCAGATTGTTGGGGCTAAGCTTGTTAGGCTAGGACCCCTGTTATTATCTGCTGTGGCCTTGAGGAAGCATCTACCATCGAGAGGTAGAGCCCTCGATCACCCAGCAGTTCCGTGAAGCAATGGGGAATGTCCCCCTCCCCGGGCGATTAATACGGAATGAAAGAATCTCGGAACGGTTCAACTGACCGTGATGCAGAGGGGTAGTCAATGCACAGATGAGATGAGCCAATCGTAGAAGCATATGCTCGAACAACTAGGACGCAACATTCAGGCGATGGATCCTGCCATCCCAAAGGCGACTCCCACCTTGCGAGCAACAGAGCAGTACGAAGGGAGGAGTTAATGGGAGTTAGACCCTCGATACCACGGCGGGAAGAAGCATGCGCATGAGCAAAGCTCTGTCCACGAATGGGATACAAAGACCCTTAAAACAAACATGGAAGCGGTCGATGGGAAAGACCCGGGGAGGGGTCGTTTCTGTAGCCCGCGATGCTTCGGGGCATGATCGAGACTCGAGGAAACCAGAGTCGGGAACCACGCGCGGAAGAACTCATACATATGCATTGACATAGATAGAGAAGGGGAATAAGCTTTGAGCATTCATTCGACCTATTGGTCCACGCATCTATATACATATCACCACCCAGTAGACGACGATGGACTAACATTTACATTACAAATCCGGTGCCGGCATCGTCTCTCGGTCGCCGTTCATCAGTTGCAGAGGCAGAGGGATGCGTAGAGGCACAACAACAAAACAAACGGGAAGAGAGAATCGCATAGAAGGGGGGGTCGGCTCGTATCATCGCCATCCCTCCCCCTCTCGCTTACATCTGATAGATAGAAACCCCCCCCCCCCCCCCCAAAAAAAAAGAATCCACGAAAGCGCCAGTGCCCACCTGTTCTCGGAACATAGTATCGGATCTTCAGCTAAAGCAGAGGAAGATGGTCGGCAGAGGACGCTCAGACAAAACCCCTTTTCCCAAGAGCTCTGTCTCTCCCGAAATCTGGTTCACTCTCCGACCCTCCTCTTTTTTCTTCTTCTCCTCTCTTTTTTTGTCGTCCTCCTGTTCAATCAAATAGCTTCCTACATATATATAGGAGGTTCGAAGTCTTGATCCGGCATGGAAAATGGCGCGCCGGCAAGGGGAGCTCCGTCTCTAGTGCGCCGGGATAGGAGGGCGCCGGGTAAGGTTCTTTGCGTGCCGGAATAAGGGGCGCAAGATGGGGGCGCGCCGGTTTAGGGCACGCCGTGTCAATGCTCGCACGTCGCGAGTCATCCGATGAGTCCGGGGGTCACCGTGAACATCTATCTCGTCGATGCTCCTAGAAACCTCGACGAGACGCCTTGTCGGAGCTTTCAGACCGACGTACGGCCATTCTCGGAACTTCGGATGACTTTGGTTTGATCACATGGGTTTTCCGCTGACACGGCCTTTGGCTCTATGATTCGTGCTGCTGGCTCGGTCTGGCTTGTGCCCAAAGCTCCTTAGGGGGTGGGATAACACCAGGGATAGTTTCGCCTGAGCTGGGCGATCATTCGGCCACTAACGGGCCCATCTTGGCGGGAAGCCGTACCCATGCCGGGTGATCGGGATCTTCTACCGACAGAGCTTTCGGTCCTCCGTCCTGGAGAGCCAGGGGGAGTCTTTCATCTTCAGGAGAGCCTTTCATGAGGTGGGTAGCCACTGGGTAGACCGTCGTCCTTGTTCGGACAACGGGTGTAGTGTATGCAGCACGACGGAGTCGATGCCGGTTCATTGGGCAGGCTTGGTCGCACTGCCGGTTGGTTGTGAGTTCATCTCAGCTCTTCTGAGGTGAAGTCCCCATGTTCATACGGGGTGACTCGAGACTCTGACAGCTTGAGAAGTCTTCAATATGTTGATCTTTATCGGCTTCCGTGCTTCAGCGGGCCGCATCATTCATTTTTATGGCTTGATCGCCGACAATCACATTTTAGGCGCCAACAAATGCCCCCCAGACGTGGGTGTTGCGAGCAAGGCACGAGTGTAGCAAGGCCAATGGATGAATTTCACCCGGAATGATCTCCTCTTCGGTTGACAGGAGCTTGGGACGGACCTTAATTCGGCATGGACGTTAATCCGACGCCGTTTGCATTTTAATACGGCGCGGGGTTGCTTCGGTGCACTCTTGGCTTTGAGACGTTAATTCGGCGCGCTCCTGGCCCCTTTGCATTTTTAGTACGGCGCGGCCCTGATGCTGAGAGTAGTTAATCCAGTGCGCTTAAAATCGGTGCGCCTTTTTGTATATTGGACGTTAATTTGGCGCGCTAAATAGCGCGCCGATTAACATCCGAAGCCATCCTCTATATAAGGCTTCCGCCTTTCATTTTTCTTCTTCATCCCTCATTTGCAAAAAAAACTTTCTCTCTCCTCCCGTTTTTCTTCCCGCGGCGCTGAGTGAGGTGAGGGCGAGAGCGGCGGCGGCTTTTCCTTCGGGGTGAGCGAAATGCTGCCCTTTTGGGTTTCAAACCCATTCTTTGGGCCCCGGGAGGCTTCTAGTAGGGCTTGCCCTCGGAGCTATTTCCCCGGGTGTTCCTTTTGGCCTCGGTGTAATGCCGGTGGCTGCTTTTAGGGACCGTTCCCGTAGTGGACGTGTTCCCGCTTTTCCTTGGCAATCTCCCGTGCTGGGGAGACTCTGCCAAAATTTTGTCAGAAATCCACCTTTGATCAGTTATTTTCTGACTTTTGCTTATTGTTTGATGCGCTTATTTGAAGCTATCATGGCATCCGGTTCTTCTTCTCGTGCCGTGGTGACGTGGGAGAACGTCAATTCCCTTGATCGGGGGCACGGTCAAGTGGCTGTGGTTGCGGAGTCCTCGGACTCGGAGACCGACACTATGGACACTGGCCGTCTCCTCATCCTCGGAGGCGATTCCTTTCATTATGACCGGGAAGGCACCGTCATGCGGGATCACCCCAAGGACAAACATCTGATGTCCTGCCTTCGGCGTTTCAATCTTCATGGGAAGAGAGATCTGTTCCTCGTCCGCAAAGCCGAGCAGGCCTTGTTAGTAGAGAGGGATAGCCTATCGGACTGTGTGGTGCGGGGAAGGCCAATTTATCTCCCCGGAGAGGTCAGAAAGTGGAGCGTCGTGCTGGGACTGTAAGATCTGGCTCCAGAGGATGGGCTGCTGACCAGGGCCCCTGAATTTGTGCCTGCTCGGTGGAATGATTCCGCAGGCAGGGTGGATCGGGAGAAGCCGATCTTTGGCTTGTTTCTCGCCCCGTTGAAATGGGGATACAGAGAAGAATCATTTCTGCTGGACTGCCTGGCGATCCGCTTCAAACACCAGATATCTGTGGGGTGGTTTGCCGAGCTGAGGGTCACCGATGCTCACGCATTTAGACCTGGAGCGGTGGAGTTCACCGATTATGTGATGCATCGTTATGCTCCCATCCTGACCAGGGCTGGCGTCTACCATAGCGTGTATGCTTCAAGGTACCGCTACCCCATCTCCCGGGCTTTGTGCTGCGGTATGATCGAAGTGTTTTGCCCCGAGTACAACACTTTCTATACCTCGAAGGGAGAGACTGGTGTGACACACCCTTGGACTTAAGCAAGCAAGCACATTCGCATTCAAATGGACCGATATGGGCCACCGCTCTCCCGTCGCTCACCCAAGCCCGGGGTGACTTGGCGATGCCAAGTGGAGGATGTAAGGGTTGGGCCCTTGCTGGTAGAGGGCCAGCAAGGCCAAAGTTTGTTCCCCAAAGGTGTGGAGGCCCAATTCAATGGGGCCGACAAAGTGCCGAGGGCACCGGCTTCACTCTTCCCCACGGTGATCTCTCAAAGCAACGGGGCTTGAGGATCGAGCTCTCACTCTCACGGCCAGCGGAACTATGAACTAATATTGAAAGACAAGCACTAAATTGGAGCTAGGTTTGAGCACTTACTCGACCGGTTTGAAGAAACCGGTCCCGCTCGGAGACGAGGGCGAGCGGGGAGGCGAGTGGATCCCCACACGCCGCGTCGGGGCAGCTTGACCTGTTCAATCTATTACAACACTACACCTCTCGCAGGAGGGGGACCTTGGGGTGGGGGTTAGTTGACATTACAACCAAAACTACCTTCACACAGGGAGGGGCCTTCAGCCGGCCAAGCGGGGAGGGGAACTTGGACTAAAAGCAAAGATAGATGTCGAAGCCGGTTCTGCCTGCTCTTTGCGATATGGGACAGACTGACAGAGTTGTGGCCATAGAACCTGATCTGGAATTTTGCTGATGACGGAACCAGTGGGGAATTCTTTGTAACTGGAACGGAAAAACGTCTGAATTTTTCCAATTTCTTCTGGCGCCAACGCTGGTCTGGGTAGAGGCTCAAGCAGGGTGGTAGATTCTCGGAACTGGCTGCTTCAGGTTTCCAACAGCAGGAAGAAGAGGATGCCACGACCGCTCCCGAACTCAGAATCCAGTGCCACTGGAGCCGTTGGAACCGTTGACGAGTCCTCTTCGAAGCAAAATTGGAAGAGAAGCCAAAAGTTATCGGAGAAGACCAGTGGGCTCTGAACTCTGATGATAGGTCGGTGCAAACTGTGGGGAAGCAGAACCACGCACCCGGGGGAGAAAATTGATAACTCTTGGTTCCAGATGCCAAATTGAGCTATACTTTTTGGAGATGAAATAAGACTCAGAATCGAAGACTTTTTATGAAGAAGGCATTCTCAGATTCCTAGTAGGATGGCCGCTATAGATCTTCCACTCTGGTTCTGGTCCTCTGCCTGAGAAGTCTTGTGCAATCGTGGTAGATCGCCTCCTCTGAACAGCTCCGATCTTGGAAGTCGGCGGGACTACCACCGTTGGAAAGCTGACTGGGAGACGCTTCCAACAATATATGGTATGCCCTCTGAAGCTTCCAGGTGAAGATGTGGCAGCCTCTGCAACTGGGCACTCCTCCGCTGCCTGCGAACTGAAAACTGTAGGTTGAAGATGGTGGGGGGAAATGGGGTATATGGGAGGGGAAGTGGGGGAGGATGAGTGTGGGGAGAGCCCTGGCTGTGAGGGGGTCTAGGAGGGGGTGTTCCAAGATATGGATGGGGGAGAATGGGGTCTGGAAGGTGGTGTTTACAGTGGGTGAGAGGGGAGCTGCGAATTTTGGATGGGTGGGGGAGAGAGAAGGAGAGATCTCTCTCTAAAATTTGAAAATGGACCAATGTGGTTAATGGGGCTTTGGGGATGGGAAGGGTTGTGTTGGGAAAGGGAAGGGGTGCTTGGGGAGTGGGGAATTCTCCCTTGGGAGATGAGAGGGTGCTTAGGGAAGGGAGTTGAGTAGGTGGTGATTGGGTGGTGGAGTGGGGATTGGGGGGAAGGTCTCTTGGAACTAGGGTGAAGTAATGAGGGTGGGGTAGTTGGGAGAATGAGTAATGAGGGGGGGAGAGAGAGAATTGATGATGTGGAGGAGAGAGAGGGAGGAGATGAGAGAGAAAGTGGCGCCCTCCTCCTTGAAGAGAGAGAAGAGATAGAGAGAGAAGGGGAATCCACCCCAATAGAGAGAGAGAGAGAGAGAGAGAGAGAGGTTTGGAGAATCCACTCCAATATGACACTAGAACTCACTTGATTTAAATTGATCATAAAAAGGTTGTTACAAATGAGAGAGGGGAGAGACTATTTAAAGACTCCATACTTTTCTTAAGACAAAAATAGCCCTGACAAACCCTCAATTGACTAGCATGTCCCAAGGGGGGGCGCCCCTGGGCCTAGCCCATTAGTTGGGCCCAATAGCTTAACATACCAACATAATGACACAAGACCTAGGGACATGACTCAAGTAAAATGAAAATTACATCAAATGACTCAAATAGAAATTACATAGGACTCAAAATTAAATAACTAGACCATGTCGGATGCAACTGGGGCGAGGAGACGAGCTGTGAATGTGGGCATGGGAGGTGATGTCCCCATCATACTCCCGGGGTGCGGAGAACTCGACTCCGTCGAGTAAGTGTCCTTCCCTCCTCGGAGGGTGTAGAAGTGGTACTGCCCTCAAGTCTTCCGAACAAGACCGATCCATCCACCTGCCGAGATAGCGCTCGTATACCTTGCTCCTAGTGGTAGTGACCTGTTCATCCAATATTCGTTCAATGCGCTCACGCTGGGCTCTCTTGGCTGGTGGTCTCTCCTCACGGGTGGGTGCTCTCTCAACGGAGGGAATATGCTCAATATCCTCACTAGGTACCACCGTGGGTCCCTTATATGGCACTAGGTCGGCTACATTGAATGTGGGACTCACTCCATACTCCTCGGGGAGATCTAACTCATAGGTATTAGCGCCAATGCGCCTCAGGACCTGGAAGGGACCAGCCCCACGTGGCCTCAGTTTGGAGATGACTCCAGGGGAGAGCCTCTCCTTCATCACCATCACAAAGTCACCCACGTGGAATTCTTGGTGACGTCGAAGGGAGTCAGCCTGCCTCTTATAGATCTTATTTTCCTTGCTAATGTGCTTGCAAAGGTTTTCATGCAATTTTGTGTATGTTGACATTCTAGGGGTGATGGGTGGACCTGGGCAACCAAAAGTAGACCAATCATGCTTTGACGCCAAGAAGACTTTGATGGAATGGGGAGGACCGGGGCATCCATAGGTGATCCGGTCATGCATGGGGGTGACAAATGCTGGGGGACCCGGACATCCATGAATACTCCTATCATGCCTACGACTCATGATAAGTGAAGGTGGACCACTACATCCGAATTTGGACCACTCATGCTTTTTACTCGACATGTGGGTGATATGAATGAATGGACTCAACATAGTGTTCATGCCAAGGGGTGTGGTAAGCCTAGACACATGCATGCTCTTCCCGAAGGTGACTTCCATGTGTATAGGTGTGGGACAACCTTTGAACTCCCATTGGAAAGGATCGAATGGATCTAAGAAGGTGGTCATCAAGGGGTAGGGCACAACCTTATTACCTAGGGATATGTGGCCCAAGGTCATGGCTCCCAAGGTGTAACCCGGGTCTAGGATGGGGTGGATTGGGTCAAACATGGTGGGTTGGGATAGGGAAAGGTGGGTGGTGGATAAGGTGGTTGGGTCCCATGGGTTCTTTGACCCCCATTGGAAGGGATCAAAGGGATCATAAAAAGGGTTATCGAGGGAGAGGGGCCCTATGTCCTCAAGATCCTCAAGTGGTGGTGGGTCATCCTCCTCTATTGAGATAATTGGGCCGAAGTTCTTTGTGAGTGGGTCGGCCATGAGTGGAGGGCTCGACGTTCTACCCGAGATAAGTAACTCTAATTCGTGGATAGCATCGGGCTCATCGGGTATAGGGAGGAATAATAGGAGGTCACTAGTGTAGCAACCCATGGTGCACATTGAGGTGATGGACCCAATACGTAGGTGTAGGAGGTCTAGGCTCCTAGGTTGTTGGGTCATGGGAGTCAACATGCCAGTCAATTCTAATTGCCATGCTAAGCCTTTGAGAAGGTCCTTTAAGGTTTCCACTTGGTAGGATGTTTGGATTATGGTGTGATAGGATGAGAAGGGTATAATGGGAAGGTTTTGCTCTATGGGAGGGCAAACATAGGACATGATGGGGTGATTTGGTCTCTCCTTTAGCCATCTAGCTAGGGGCCCATATATGATTATAGTGCCTTTTGTGAAGGTTTGTGGCTCTTGAAGATCCAGATTATTTGAAGTGGTGAAGGGTTGAGGCTCTTCCTCACCATTGGTGTGAACTCGGGCTTCCTTATGGGCGGGGAGAGGGTCTGGGCTAGCAACTATTCCTATGTGAGTGGGTGTGGCCTCCTTTCTCAAGGGAATGGGAAGGTCTTTTGGAGATGGGGTGATGATGGTTGGGGCATGGTGCACCCGGGGTGGTGAGTGAGGTCGAACTTGGGTTGGGAGTGGAAGTAGTGGTGGCCTAGGTTGGGGTAGGGTTGGGGTAGGAAGAGGAAGATGGGTGGGTTGAGGGGTTTTTGGAAGATTATCCTGTTGTACTCCTGGTTTTGATGATGACAACGATAAGCTAAGTGATATAGACACTTAAGTTTTAATGAATGTTTAACAGGAACAAAAGGATGCAGGGTGCTCGATGCGTCAACGCCACTATGAAGCAGCGTCGACGCAGCGGCTTAAGAGACGCCAATATACAAGGAACAAAAGGATGCAGGGTGCTCGATGCGTCAACGCCACTATGAAGCAGCGGCTTAAGAGACGCCAATATACAAGGCAAGACAGGCTTGAAGTACATGTTCGTGCGTCAACGCCACCAACTGGCAGCGTGGACGCAGTAGTTCAAGTATCTCCATGCAACCTCTGGAGTACCTTGGCAGCATCGACGCTGCAGCTCGTTGGGTCGACGCAGCAGCTTGATGGATCAACAAGGTGACCAGAGGGTGGACGCAGCTGCACAATTTTTCAACGCACTCCTTGACGCAAGAAGGCTGAAGCCATCCAAATTTCAGCTGCTAGAACAGCAATGCGTCAACGCAGCATGATGAGAGCATCGACGCAACACGCCCATCTGCTGAAGACTTGATCACTGGATCATCAATGCGTCAACGCCACGGGTTGGAAGCGTCGACGCAGCAGTTAAAAAGGCTAGGCTGGTTGCTCGCTGGAATGTATCAATGCGTCAACGCAGCAGGCTGATGGAGTCAACACAGCAGACTTAAGTCTTGCTGGTAGAATGCCCTTGAAGGTTGCGTCAACCTTTTGGAGCAAGTGAGTTGACGCCACCAGACTGTAGTTGCTGAACGTGCTAATGAAGGGCACGTGATCCGAGGTGACTGGCTCGTGATCCCAGGATGGAGGAGGTACCAGGATGCTGACACGTGGACTGAGGCCTCTTGGCGGGAATCATGGAGAGCGCATGTTGCCCTAAATGCTGTTGATATATAAGGAAGACTCCTCTGTCTGAATTAGACCGATCGTGATCGACTGAAGTAGAGGAAGAGTGAGAGCTTCCACGATCTAGAAGAAGAAAGGAAAAGAAAAGAGAGAGAAGAGAAGAAGCATAAGTGAAAGAAGAGAGAAAGAAAGAGATAGAGAGCTCGAGCAGAGTGAGAAGAGAAGCAAAGCTACTTGAATATTTGTTCCTGCTGTACCGTGGATCATATCCATCCCAGTTAGCTCTAGTTGAGAGCCACTGTTGTGCTACCATAGCTACAGTTTTCTGATTACTGTATTTTCTTTTCTTAGTTTCGTTTATATTTCCTTGTGATTCTTCCGATTGCCCTGTTGGGGATTGGATTCCTCCTGGTGGGTTAGGAGAAGGGAGATTTGATCTCCGGTTGCAAGTAGCTGGATGCTACTTGTGGATTCCTCCTGGTGGGTCAGGAGAAGGGAGATTTGATCTCCGGTTGCAAGTAGCTGGATGCTACTTGTGGATTCCTCCTGGTGGGTCAGGAGAAGGGAGATTTGATCTCCGGTTGCAAGTAGCTGGGTGCTGCTTGTGGGTTCCCTCCGGTTGGGAGGAAGAGGGGAGGTTGTTCCCCTGGTCAAGCTGTTTGGCAGCATTTGTTACAGACTGAGTCTGATGTGCTAGTGTTACTAGTGGAAGCCTCACTCCGGTTGGGAGTGAGGGGTGGATGTAGGTCTGGAGGACCGAACCACCTAAAAATTATCTATGCAGTGGTTTGCCTTGCATTAGCTCCATATCTTCTACCTCCCATTCACAGGTTGTGCATGTTTGGCCTGTTGCATTATCTAGAGAGTTATTTTTTAGCATTATATTCTGCTAAGTGTGTTTGGGTTGTTTTACTCTGCATTCGTTTCTGGTTGATCAGGTGGCTGCATTGTTGCAGTCCAACTATTTGTTCATTTGATTGCCTTATCATTTCATCTTGGAAAGCTCATTAGTTTTTATTCCGCATATCTGAGCTTTAGTTTTTTAAAAATGGGTCATATTTTCTAGAGGGATACATTCACCCCCCTCTGTATCCAGGCCTAGCACCCTAACATATCCTTGGGAGGAGTGTCCTTGTTGGGGGACGATGACGGGGTAATGGTGGTCGTGGTGGGAGATGTTTCAACCACTAGGGACATAGGAAGATGTTTCCTTGTGGGGCATTGTCCGGCGATGTGCCCCAATTGGTGGCACCTATAACATTCCGGCTCGCACTTACCCGGGGTTATTTCACTCACTTCTATCTCCATTGGGCTCTTTCCCTTTTGAGAAGGGGTGAGGTGAGGGGTGGCGGAGGGGACCAATGGGGCTTGAGTGGTGTGGGTTGTGAGATGGGATTTTGGTTGGGTTATGGCGAATTGAGGAATTGGAGCCTTGGGTTGGCCGGGTGGGGATGGTGGAGTTGAAATGCTCCTTGGGCTTTGGTGATCCGGGTAGGAGGGGAAAACATATCTAGCCCTAAGTTGATCCTTCATGTCCTCCCATGTGGTGAGGGGGGCTTCCCTTCTAATTATCCTTAACCTTTCAATTTTTAACCAATGAGTTTGAGCCCTTTTGGTTAGTTGCATTTTGGCACATCGAACCATCCTATCCTCGGACATGGGATTCCTCTCAAAGTAATGGTCCATTGATGCCTCCCAAACTAAATAGACATTAAGATGAGTTCCATTAAAAGTGGGAGGTGGGGGACATGTCCTTCTATCGTCCGTCCTTGGGGCGGGCCCATTTTCTCCAAGTTAGTTGAGTCGACCCGATATGTTATCAAGCCGCTCATTGGCATAGGTCAAGGCCTTCATGAGGTAGTTGACATGGCCAGCGAGGTTATGTGTGTTAGTGGTAGACATCTCTTGGTGGTTTGGACTTATGGAGAGGGCCGATTGGTAAGGTCGGTATGAGGTGGCTATACTAGTGGACAAGAGCGATGCACTAGAAGACTCTAAATGCATATGCGCGTCCTAGGACCAACTTGATAGAGACAAGTTGTGAACTTGCTCTGATACCACTTTGGTGTGACACACCCTTGGACTTAAGCAAGCAAGCACATTCGCATTCAAATGGACCGATATGGGCCACCGCTCTCCCGTCGCTCACCCAAGCCCGGGGTGACTTGGCGATGCCAAGTGGAGGATGTGAGGGTTGGGCCCTTGCTGGTAGAGGGCCAGCAAGGCCAAAGTTTGTTCCCCAAAGGTGTGGAGGCCCAATTCAATGGGGTCGACAAAGTGCCGAGGGCACCGGCTTCACTCTTCCCCACGGTGATCTCTCAAAGCAACGGGGCTTGAGGATCGAGCTCTCACTCTCATGGCCAGCGGAACTATGAGCTAATATTGAAAGACAAGCACTAAATTGGAGCTAGGTTTGAGCACTTACTCGACCGGTTTGAAGAAACTGGTTCTGCTCGGAGACGAGGGCGAGCGGGGAGGCGAGTGGATCCCCACACGCCACGTCGGGGCAGCTTGACCTGTTCAATCTATTACAACACTACACCTCTCGCAGGAGGGGGACCTTGGAGTGGAAGTTAGTTGACATTACAACCAAAACTATCTCCACACAGGGAGGGGCCTTCAGCTGGCCAAGCGGGGAGGGGAACTTGGACTAAAAGCAAAGATAGATGTCGAAGCCGGTTCTGCCTGCTCTCTGCGATATGGGATAGACTGACAGAGTTGTGGCCACAGAACCTGATCTAGAATTTTTCTGATGACGGGACCAGTAGGGAATTCTTTGTAACTGGAACATAAAAATGTCTGAATTTTTACGATTTCTTATGGCACCAACGCTGGTCTGGGTGGAGGCTCGAATAGGGTAGTAGCTTCTCGGAACTGGCTGCTTCAGGTTTCCAACAGCAGGAAGAAGAGGATGCCATGACCGCTCCTAAACTCAGAATCATGTGCTGCTAGAGCCGTTGGAACCATTGACGAGTCCTCTTCGAAGCAAAACTGGCGGGGAAGCCAAACATTGTCAGAGAAGACCAGTGGGCTCTGAACTCTGATGAGAGGTCGGTGTAGACTGTGGGGAAGCAAAACCACGCACTCGGGGGAGAAAATTGATAACTCTTGGTTCCAGATGCCAAATTGAGCTCTGCTTTTTGGAGATGAAAGAAGACTCAGAATAGAAGACTTTGGATGAAGAACTCTTGCTCAGATTCCTAGTAGGATGGTCGATGTAGATCTTCCACTCTGGTTCTGGTCCTCTGCCTGAGAAGTCTTGCGTAGTCATGGTAGATCGCCTCCTCCGAACAGCTCCGATCTTGGAAATCGGCGGGACTACCACCGTTGGAAAGCTGACTAAGAGGTGCTTCTAAAAATATATGGTATGCCCTCTGAAGCTTCCAGGTGAAGACGTGGCAGCCTCTGCAACTGGGCACTCCTCTGTTGCCTGTGAACTGAAAACTGCAGGTTGAAGATGGTGGGGGGAAATGAGGTATATGGGAGGGGAAGTGGGGGAGGATGAGTGTGGGGAGAGCCCTGGCTGTGAGGGGGTCTAGGAGGGGGTGTTCCAAGGTGTGGATGGGGGAGAATGGGGTCTGGAAGGTGGTGTTTGTAGAGGGTGAGAGGGGAGCTGCGAATTTGGGATGGGTGGGGGAGAGAGAAGGAGAGATCTCTCTCTAAAATTTGAAAATGGACCAATGTGGGTAATGGGGCTTTGGGGATGGGAAGGGTTGTGTTGGGAAAGGGAAGGGGTGCTTGGGGAGTGGGGAATTCTCCCTTGGGAGATGAGAGGGTGCTTAGGGAAGGGAGTTGAGTAGGTGGTGGTTGGGTGGTGAAGTGGGGATTGGGGGGAAGGTCTCTTGGAACTAGGGTGGAGTAATGAGGGTGGGGTAGTTGGGAGGATGAGTAATGAGGGGGGGTGAGTGAGAATTGATGATGTGGAGGAGAGAGAGGGAGGAGATGAGAGAGAAAGTGGCGCCCTCCTCCTTGAAGAGAGAGAAGAGATAGAGAGAGAAGGGGAATCCACCCCAATAGAGAGAGAGAGAGAGGTTTGGAGAATCCACTCCATTATGACACTAGAACTCACTTGATTTAAATTGATCATAAAAAGGTTGTTACAAATGAGAGAGGGGAGGGACTATTTATAGACTCCATACTTTTCCTAAGACCAAAATAGCCCTGACAAACTCTCAATTGACTAGCATGTCCCAAGGGGGGGCGCCCCTGGGCCTAGCCCATTAGTTGGGCCCAATAGCTTAACATACCACCATAATGACACAAGACCTAGGGACATGACTCAAGTAAAATGAAAATTACATCAAATGACTCAAATAGAAATTACATAGGACTCAAAATTAAATAACTAGACCATGCCGGATACAACCGGGGCGAGGAGACGAGCTGTGAACGTGGGCATGGGAGGTGATGTCCCCATCAGAGACCTCTCTGGATCTATGGAGCCTCTCACAGCTTAGCGGCATACCCATTGATGGAGAACCGTATGAGGAGGTTTGCTGGCCTGACTGGCTGAAGGATCAGACCGACGGTGAGGGTCGGTATCTGGCGGGTTATGCTTATCGATATCTGATGAAGGCGTACTGCACCCTCTTTCATTCGTCGCACGGCACGAGGGAAGCTCAGAAGCTGGGCAAGAAGCAGAGGGTGCGAATGGGCACCTGGCTTCAATATTTCTTCAATGGGAAGAATAAGTACGAAGACTTTCCCCCGATAGCGCCAGTGGCTCAGAAGCGGAAGAAGAGAGTCCGACGCCAGGCCGCATCATCATCTTCTTCAAGAGGGGGGCAGAGGGAAGACCCAAACCCTACTGGTGTCGACGCAGTCACGCACTGTGCTGCGTACCTGGTCTACTGGATCTGTTCTTTCGCTCTTCCGCAAGGTGACGAGAGCCTAATCAGGGCGGAAGCCATTTATCCAGCCTGTCTTATGGCTTGGGGTACCAAGCTATCTCTTTGCCCGGTGGCTCTATGTCTTGTTTACAAGATGTTGGGAGACTTGCACAAGACGCGTCTCCCCAAAAATCTTCGGACGGTCGGTCCGTTACACTTTTTCAATGCTTGGGTATGTACCCTGTTCACAGAGGCGGCTCCTCGGGCGTTACACTCTGTTCCTCTTGTTCCGCGGATGATAGAATTCACGAGTGCCGAGCCATCCTCACTAGCGGAGCAACTCTACGCCAATCGGGGCAAATTGGCCCGTATTCCCACAGATTCCCCCGGGGTTCTTCACTTTTGGGGCTTAGCTGCCCACTCCAGCTCGCTGGTGAACAGGACGAGGCAGTGTAAGCCTTTTGAGACTGAGGAGTATATTCATCCGATTTCCGAGGCCAAGTGTACCAGACCCATTCTTGAGCCAGAGTTGGTTGACTGGGTGCTGGCTATCAGGCCTAGTGTCCTTGTATTCTGCAAGAGCGGCATTTTGTGGTTGGAGCCGTACTACCTGTTCGCTTCAGTCGGAACTTTGGCTATGACCATCACATTCCACATTCTTCTTCACAGTTTGCGCTGCCTAACAGGCACAGGGCCGGGAAAGTTTCAAATGATGATGCCCGGATATGGTGGGACTTCTTCCATCGCCGGGAAGATGTTTCTTTCAGGGTGCCAACCCCTGCCCGTTTCCCCCGCGTCACGCCTGAGTATATCAAGTGGTGGAACGCGCGGACGAGGTTTTACAGGAGCTCCCGGCGAGAGTGCTGGGCCGTGGCAGAGCACAGGTTTCTGGACTCCCAGCCGGAGCCAGTCTTTGATATTGGGCCTTCTTATTTGAAGAAGTTTAAGTCCTGGACCCGTACGGAAGTGGAGGCCTATCTGGAGGCCCGCAAGGTCGTAAAAAGTCGCAGGATGAAAGTTGACCCGAAGCTGCCCACAATCAACAAGGATGACTATGTGAAAACACTTCGGGGCTTATGCCGGGTAAGTAGTGAGAGGGTGGTCCTTCAGCAACTCCCTCTACCGGTGGAGGAGCCCATCTCGGTTGTGGCCGACTGGCGTCCCGAGGTGGATAGGTTGTACCCCTATCGACCTTCATTCGCAAGGAAGACAGACGGGATGCCTTGTACGACAACACCCCCTGGCTATTTGCGCTCCTTCGGTCGCATGGCCTTTCAGTGGGTGGTCCCAGCGAAGCCATCCTGGACCGACCTCTTCAAGTTTCGTTCAAATATGCTGACAGATTGGGGCTGGACCACCTGAGCCTATATTATCTCTTGTCTTCTCGTGGTCACAAGGACCTGGCACTGCTGGCTGAGCCGAGTGAAAAGATCGGAGATTTATGCTGGCTTATTCGCGAGGCGGCTTCGAGAGACAAAGTGCCCTCGCTATATTATTGGCCTCTCTTCCCCTTCTACACGGGGCCGGCAAGTATGTTCCATTTCTTCATTCAGGCCCTTCGGCCAGCTTCTTTCTTGCATTGTGGTGCATTACTCTCACCTGTGTGCATGTGCAGTCCGACCGACTTCGGAGGAGACCCGGCACTTTAGGGAGCTGATAATAAAGGCCCAGAAGCCAGCATATTTCGAGGTTCCCGAACCGGCCCCGACCACGACGCCACTGCCTCCCGGCAATTTGAGAAAGCGGACTCGATCCCAGTTGAGAGAGGCTGTTGGGAAGGCGAAGGCGGCGGTGACCCGGGTGACACGGGCGCGTCGAAAGAAGGCTGCAGAAAGGGAATCAGCAACCGTTCTTCCTTCGGTTGTATCCTTCGAAGAGTTCGAAGCTTCTCGCACACAACGGACAGAAGCTGAAGGTAGGCTCTCCTTTTCTTCAGAGTTCATTAGTCCACTTTGACAGCCTTGGCTAGCTCATGCTGACGGTTGCCGACACAGTTGCCGCGGTCGTCGGGCTGGAGGCGGCGGTAGATGTCGCGACTAGGGAAGGGGCAGAGGAAATCCCTGCTACTCCCATAGAGAGAGATCTGCCTTCTCCAACGCCCAGACAGGAAATGAAAGGTAATTTATAGTTTAATTATGACGCCACCACGAATCTTCCTGTCTTCAGCCGGCTTGACCATTTCTTGCCGTAAATTTCAGTTGATATACAACCGTCATTACTTCCGGGCTCCGAGAGTGCAGAAGAAGCGATTATCAAGGGCAAGGTGAACTTGCCCTTGAGGTCCCATCCACTGTTGCTCCTGATGTGGAGTGCACGGGGGAAGCTCCTTCCGCGGGTAATGCTCCTCCTGGCGAGGCTCCTGCCCCGATGGTGGAGCGTCCCGAAAGAGCAGAGGGGTCTTCCTCCTATGAGTAGGTTGATTATGGTGGCGGCTCCAATGATGAGGAGTTCCCACCTGTTGACATAAAGACTGAGGATGTCGGGGCATCCTCGGCCTATGAAAGCGATCATCCGACTTTTAGCCCACCCCGGTTGTCATGGAGTGGTCTTGGGCCGTCAGGCTCGCTTGTGAGCGGAGAGGCTGGCACCGGCGAAGTTGCCCTTAGAGAGTTGAGCTTGGTACCGACCGAGGTAAGGACCCACCCATGGTCGGTGCCTGCTGCCCTTCCTTTCTCTTCCTTTTAGCTTTTTAATGTACATATTTCTGGTGCAGGCTGAGGTGGTGTTGCCAACCATGACGGTGCAGATACCCCTCCCGGCTCTAGGCGTGGGCCACGCAACCTTCCTGTTCCTCTTGCGGCCTATCGCACTGCGATACCCCAAGGACTCTGCAGCGGCAGTGGCTCCAGCTGGACCTGGAGCACTTGTGAGGGTTGATAGTTTGGTAGCAGTCGAGGACTCCCAGTCATCAGAAGTCGCACAACAGTCGGCTTCGGAGAAGGATGGCCCCTCCGAAATAGAAGCCAGAGAGATCGTCGAAGAACAGATGTCCTCGATTCTTGATATTCTGTTGCACCTCCATCCCAGGGGGCTGGTAGGGAAATTATCGTCATTGAGGCTCCAGCTACCGTATCGGCCACCGCGGTTGTTCCCCACACCAGTGGACTGCAGCTCATGCCATCATCATCTTCTGGGGCGGGCGACGATATCTGGGCCACTGTGGATAGCAGAGTGGAGTTTGAACTACCCGAGACGTCGCCGCTTGGTCTCCAGTCTTCGAGTGACCTTGTGTGGCAGTTCCTAGGGACCCTTCAGTAGACCATAACGGCCAGCAGAGATTTAACTTATGTTCAGTTGAGGGGCTTGATAGAGCATTTATCCCGCTTGCTGTTGGCCTTTGGTTACCCCATGGATGACTGGACTCCACGGGTGATCCTGCTTCTAAAATATGTAAACAGGAGGGAATTCTTAGGCCGGGAGGCAGCTGACCAGTTGGCGGCCGTAACACTGGAGCGGGCCGAATGTCGAACCGCTCTCATTTCTCTGAAAGGGACTGCAGCGAGGATGAGGGATGACGCCAATGCCTCTTTGCAGTGCCGAAGTTTTCTCACGGCCCGCATAGCGGAACTACATGCCGAACATTCAAGGGCAGAGGCTGAACTTCAAGAGATAGAACGCCTGGAAGTCCAGAGGGTGGAGGAGGCAGAAATGGACGAGGGGCAAGTTGCTTCCCTCGAGGAGAGACTATCTCAGCTGGAGGTGATGGGGACATCGAGGTAAGACCGTCCGCATTTTGTTTGCATTTATGTCCTTTCATATTTGTATGTATACCCTTGTGTGATATGGGTACGCAATTGTAAGTCTTAGTGGGTTTATATGTAAAATTTCAGTAGGCCCAAGCAAGGGGGCCCTCACCCCTTTCCCATTGGTCCACCTAGACCATGTGGGGCTGGTCAACCATCCTAGGTGGCCATCTAGAATGTTGGAATGCCAATTGACCACATGGGAGACAAGTGGATTAAAAATTCAAAGGTAGGCTACCTACCTCACCTACCTTGTCCCCCCATTAGAATTAACTAGGAATTTCATTTTTTTTATTTTATTTGGATCAAATATGAAGTCCCTTAAATGCCCCTCCATATCCTAGATCTAAGGGTATTCATGGTCTTTTTTTATTTATTATATTAGTCATGTATTTCTATTATTCTAGAATTAATGAAAGTGAAAAAAGCATTGTGCAAGAGCCCCCCTTGTGAGAATTTCGACCTCCCCTCTCTCTCCCTCTGGTTTTCTTCATTCCCAACCCCCAATTCTAGAGTGGAACCCCTCTATCTCCTCCCCCTCAATCTCTGAGTTCATCTTCGGTGCCGCCGTCGCCGTTCGTGCCGCCATCGAGCCACCGTCGGAAGTTCTGTCCAGGTTCTGTCCTGCTAGATAGAAGACCACTTCGAGAATTACTGCTCTCCACCCTGACATCTTCTTGATCTGAAACTTTCAGGGTGTGTTCCTATCTTGTATCCCCATCTCCACAAATAATTTCACGCCCAAATTCCTTCTTTTCCTATTTTCCCATTTTCGGTTTTCAACCTCTTCCCAGATCTGTCAGCTGTCTGTTCATTGTAACAGTCCGCCTGAGTTTCTCATATTCGACCCATCTTTTGATTTTCCCAGGAGTCCCCAATTTTACTGGAGATTCTTTCCACCTTTACCTTTCTCTAAAAAGTTTCTTGATTTTTGTTCAATCTTCCACATATTTTCTAAAATTCGTCCAAGTTCTTATCTACAGTTCTGCTAGTCTGTTTCCAGATCCGACCACAGTCCAGTATACAATTCCTAGAAACTTCAATTCTCCACAAAACTTTTCAAAAAAACTATTCTCGTCTTCCTTGTTCAATTCTCTACAACTTTACTGAAGACCTCAACTTCAGATTCGGAGGTCTACCCATCGGTCAACGGCAATTCTCAGACAACTCCTCTGCTGATCTGAGATTTCGGCCACTGTACAACAACAGTTTGGAAATTCGGTCAAGGCAAGATATGGAGCACTCAATTTTTTCTCTCTAGTCTTAAATTTAATTATTTCGAGTTAGATTTCCAACGGCGCCAGTTTCGTGTCGATCCGACATCGGGGCTGATCGGAACGTCCGTTCTTGCCGGAGCGCGCGCCTGAAAACAGAACCGGCAGATCCGTGGCCGGTTATTCCGACCGGTGCCGAACGGAGCCGCCCGGCCTCCGATCGACGTTCCGATGTGCCGCCATCCCAGGGAGCGCTTCCCTAAGCGTCCCCACTATAGCAGTGCCACCGGGTCCCACACGGCCCCTCCGGCCAGCACGCGGGCCCCACGGTCGCAAGTACGTTTGCTGCCGAAGAGACGCGAGAAGTCGCCCGTCAACCCGAAATCGGTCCTCCCGGACCTATTTGTGTAGCCCTTTACCTCCCTGCGTAGAGTGGGTGATATTTCATGGCTGTCATTATTGTGTAATATTTGTTCCGGGAGTACGAGATCGGCCGGGTCCGTCTTCCCCACGCTCGGTAGCGTGGAGGTATCGTTTCCGCTCCCTTCTCGGCATTTACTTTCTTTCGTATATATATCTTTATGCCGCTGCTAGAGAGCATGTGTAGGGATATCTAGCTCACTATATGATGTTTATTACCGCTGCTGTGAGAGAGAGAGTGACCGTCCCGTGACCCGATCCGGGCACAAAAGAGAGCCGATCACCCTAGTTCATTGTCGGTTTCTCAACCGCGCACGTCCGACGCTTCCCTCGTTAAGGGACAATCGCGAGCTTGTCGTGTCCGTGGTCCGTCCCGCATCAATTTGGTATCAGAGCGAGTTTGAGTCTATGGTGTTAAAAAAAGAGAGTGTCATTTACGTCTAGTCATTAGTCATTGTCTAAGTCGTGTTTAGGGTCATCATTATTTTAAAACAAAAAAAATAAAGTGTGTCTTTTGCATTGCATCCCAATAACCCGGTATATCAAAAGGTGTTGTCCGAACGTTAGGCTACGCCTATCGGGAAGGCCGCACACTTGCGCGAGTGATCTTCGGATCGGTTATCTCCGCCACGTACCGAGTTTTGGTTATGTCTAGGTGCATTAGTAAGCATCACATTTTACTTTTAAAATAAAAAAAAATGGTCTTGCATCTCCATTCCTAGGGGACCCAACCCCATCTTTGCAACCATGGCCGCATCCCGAGTTTATAGCCCCGATGAAGTGGGCGCAATTTTCCAAGCCATGATGGGACAAGTGCAAAGGTTTAGTACAAGCCTAGGTCGGTTTAGTACTAGCCTAGATCGGTTTACTATCGGGGTAGATTGGTTGTTCCCGGAGACACCCCAAGGGCCCCTTCACTACGAGAAGGACATTCCTTCCTCACCCATGAGAGCTCCAATGTCATCACTCTCTATTTCCGAACTTGATTCGGAACAATCTCATTTGGAACTACCAAAGCCCGAGCCACCCGTATTTTTAACGGATACTCTTTATATAGGCGAGCCACTTCTTAGATGGCTCAAAGAAGGCCAGGTCGCACCTCCCTTACCATCATGGACCCCCTCCTACCTCTAGTGCCGGTCAACTCCTTCCATACCACATTTCGATCTAGTCACCATGTTGACACGTTGGACGATCTTGTTATGGGACTAGACACGCAATGAAAGTTGACACATATGTTGGCCCGAGGCTTCGACCAACCCACGAGTCGTAACTTCACCCATCCGGCCTTCGGGTCCATTACCTCCGAGTGCACCGTGGGTTGTGTCACCACGGAGGTTCTTCTACTTCTCCCGCTACCGGATGAGCCCGACTTCATGACTTTGCTTCCGAGGGAGGAGTCATATTTCCTATACACGGTCCCATCTACCATGACGGAGGAAGGTGACCACCCGCACCTTCAAGAATTTCACGATTGGGACCATGTCATGTTGGAATCCATCTCACGGGGTCATACCTTCTTCGACCCTTTTGACCCCTTCACTAGTGAATCTCCCGAGTCTCCATCTTCACTTCACTTCCTCCGCGGAGTTCACTATCATGCCTTTTCCACTCGGGCCAAGCAACCTCTACATAGCCATAGGTCCGAACCATCATTTGGGGGTAACGGAGATTTTGGTTTCTCCGACCCACCTAAACCCATCTCCTATACACCCACATCCGACCCTTCCACACCCGGCTTCCCTAGCCCTCTCAAGTCTCCCAAATCCAAAGGGGCGTCCATGCATGACTGGGTCATACTTGGCCATTTAGGTGTTCTCCATGCCACCCATCTCCGGTTACATAACATGCATGCATGGCACACGTTCGGGTGTCCTGGTCCGCCGTCATCCACGTACGGGTCGGACTAACATTAGGTGTGTCTAGGGTCATAGTTGAGTCAATGTGCTTTTCTTTGTGTGGTTTGTTTTGTGTGGTTTGTTTGCATGGTTTGTGTGTCGTTTGTTTGTCTGCATGTGTCTTGTGCAAGCTCGTCGATGTCAGTCTCTTATGAGTGAGAGGCGAGTGGACTCGCTCGATGAGTATGAGATCGGTTCTACATCTATACCCGGATCAGTCACCTACAGGGACTCAGCGGTGATTCCTAGTGAGTCTTCAAGTCACCTCCGCCCATTTTGAGAGTGCCCCACCCGGAGTGTCCACCTCTAGCCCACAGCAGCTTGTGCATATCGAGTATATATGGAATGAGCAGGTGACGGTCACTTGGAGTGAAGCATACCCGCGTTACTTGGCACGGTGACGGATCCGCTAGAGTACTCGAGCATCCATACCCCTACTCGACGGGGTCGAGTTCCTCCCACCCGGGGAGAATTGATGGGACATCGAGGCAAGACCGTCCGCATTTTATTTGCATTTATGTCCTTTCATATTTGTATGTATACCCTTGTGTTATATGGGTACGTAATTGTAAGTCTTAGTGGGTTTATATGTAAATATCCAGTAGGCCCAAGCAAGGGGGCCCTCACCCCTTTCCCATTGGTCCACCTAGACCATGTGGGGATGGTCAACCATCTTAGGTGGCCATCTAGAAGGTTGGAATGCCAATTGACCATATGGGAGACAAGTGGATTAAAAATTCAAAGGTAGGCTGCCTACCTCACCTACCTTGTCCCCCTATTAGAATTAACTAGGAATTTCATTTTTTTTATTTGGATCAAATATGAAGTCCCTTAAATGCCCCTCCAGATCCTAGATCTAAGGGTATTCATGGTTTTTTATTTATTATATAAGTCATGTATTTCTATTATTCTAGAATTAATGAAAGTGAAAAAAGTATTGTGCAAGAGCCCCCCTTGTGAGAATTTCGACCTCCCCTCTCTCTCCCTCTGGTTTTCTTCATCCCTAACCCCAAATTCTAGATTGGAACCCCTCTATCTCCTCCCCCTCAATCTCTGAGTTCATCTGCGGTGCCGCCGCCGCCGTTCGTGCCGCCATCGAGCCATCGTCGGAAGTTCTATCCAGGTTCTATCCTGCTAGATAGAAGGCCACTTATAGAATTACTGCTCTCCACCCTGACATCTTCTTGATCTGAAACTTTCAGGGTGTGTTTCTATCTTGTATCCCCATCTCCAAAAATAATTTAACGCCCAAATACCTTCTTTTCCTATTTTCCCATTTTTGGTTTTCAACCTCTTCCTAGATCTGTCAGATGTCTGTTCATTGTAATAGTCCGCCTGAGTTTCTCATATTCGACCCATCTATTGATTTTCCCAGGAGCCCCCAATTTTACTGGCGATTATGTCCACCTTTACCTTTCTCCAAAAATTTTCTTGATTTTTGTTCAATCTTCCACATATTTTCTAAAATTCGTCCAAGTTCCTATCTACAGTTTTGCCAGTCTGTTTCCAGATCCGACCACAGTCTAGTATACAATTCTTAGAAAACTCAATTCTCCACAAAACTTTTCACAAAAACTATTCCCGCCTTCCTTGTTCAATTCTCTACAACTTTGCTGAAGACCAAAACTTCAGATTCGGAGGTCTACCCATCGGTCAATGGCAGTTCTCAGACAACTCCTTTGCTGATCTGAGATTCTAGCCACTGTACAACAGCAGCTTGGCAATTCGGTCAGGGCAATATATGGAGCACTCAATTTTTTCTATCTAGTCTAAGATTGAAGTATTTCAAGTTATCTTTCCAACGGCGCCAGTTTCGTGTCGATCCGACATCGGGGCTGATCGCAGCGTCCGTTCTCGCCGGAGCGCGCGCCTGAAAATAGAACCGGCAGATCCGTGGCCGGTTATTCCGACCGGTGCCAAATGGAGCCGCCCGGCCTCCGGTCGACGTTCCGGCGTGCCACCGTCCCAGGGAGCGCTTCCCTAAGCATCCCCACTACAGCGGTGCCACCGGGTCCCACACGGCCCCTCCGGCCAGCACGCGGGCCCCACGGTCGCAAGTACGTGTGCTGCCGAAGAGACGCGAGAAGCCGCCCGTCAACCCGAAATCGATCCTCCCGGACCCATTTGTGTAGCCCTTTACCTCCCTGCGTGGAGTAGGCGATATTTCATGGCTGTCATTATTGTGTAATATTTGTTTCGGGAGAACGAGATCGGCCGGGTCCGTCTTCCCCACGCCCGGTAGCGTGGAGGTATCGTTTCCGCTCCCTTCTCGGCATTTACTTTCTTTCGTATATATATCTTTATGCCGCTGCTAGAGAGCATGTGTAGGGATATCTAGCTCGCTATATGATGTTTATTACCGCTGCTGCGAGAGAGAGAGTGAACATCCTGTGACCCGATCCAGGCACAAAAGAGAGCCGATCACCCTAGCTCATTACCGGTTTCTCAGCCGTGCACGTCCGACGCTTCCCTCGTTAAGGGACAATCGCGAGCTTGTCTTGTCCGTGGTCCATCCCGCATCAATTTGGTATCAGAGCGAGTTTGAGTCTATGGTGTCAAAAAAAAAAGAGTGTCATTTACGTCTAGTCATTAGTCATTGTCTAAGTCGTGTTTAGGGTCATCATTGTTTTAAAACAAAAAAAAAAAATAAAGTGTGTCTTTTGCATTGCATCCCAATAACCCGGTATATCAAAAAGTGTTGTCCGAACGTTAGGCTACGCCTATCGGGAAGGCCGCACACTTGCGCGAGTGATCTTCGGATCGGTTATCTCCGCCACGTACCGAGTTTTGGTTATGTCTAGGTGCATTAGTAAGCATCACATTTTACTTTTAAAATTAAAAAAAATGGTCTTGCATCTCCATTCCTAGGGGACTCAACTCCATCTTTGCAACCATGGCCGCATCCCGAGCCTATAGTCCCGATGAAGTGGGCGCAATGTTCCAAGCCATGATGGGACAAGTGCAAATGTTTAGTACAAGCCTAGATCGGTTTAGTACTAGCCTAGATCGGTTTACTATCGGGGTCGATTGGTTGTTCCCGGAGACACCCCAAGGGCCCCTTCACTACGAGAAGGACATTCCTTCCTCACCCATGAGAGCTCCAATGTCATCACTCTCTATTTCCGAACTTGATTCGGAACCATCTCATTTGGAACTACCAAAGCCCGAGCCACCCGTATTTCTAATGGGTACTCTTTATATAGGCGAGCCACTTCTTAGATGGCTCAAAGAAGGCCTGGTCCCACCTCCCTTCCCATCCATGGACCCCATCCTACCTCTAGTGTCGGTCAACTCCTTCCATACCACATTTCGATCTAGTCACCATGTTGACACGTTGGACGATCTTGTTATGGGACTAGACACGCAATGAAAGTTGACACATATGTTGGCCCGAGGCTTCGACCAACCCACGAGTCGTAGCTTCACCCATCCGGCCTTCGGGTCCATTACCTCCGAGTGCACCGTGGGTTGTGTCACCACGGAGGTTCTTCTACTTCTCCCGCTACCGGATGAGCCCGACTTCATGACTTTGCTTCCGAGGGAGGAGTCATATTTCCTATACACGGTCCCATCTACCATGATGGAGGAAGGTGACCACCCGCACCTTCAAGAATTTCACGATTGGGACCATGTCATGTTGGAATCCATCTCACGGGGTCATACCTTCTTCGACCCTTTTGACCCCTTCACTAGTGAATCTCCCGAGTCTCCATCTTCACTTCACTTCCTCCGCGGAGTTCACTATCATGCCTTTTCCACTCGGGCCAAGCAACCTCTACATAGCCATAGGTCCGAACCATCATTTGGGGGTAACGAAGATTTTGGTTTCTCCGACCCACCTAAACCCATCTCCGATACACCCACATCCGGCCCTTCCACACCCGGCTTCCCTAGCCCTCTCAAGTCTCCCAAATCCAAAGGGACGTCCATGCATGACTGGGTCATACTTGGCCATTTAGGTGTTCTCCATGCCACCCATCTCCGGTTACATAACATGCATGCATGGCACACGTTCGGGTGTCCTGGTCCGCCGTCATCCATGTACGGGTCGGACTAACATTAGGTGTGTCTAGGGTCATAGTTGAGTCAATGTGCTTTTCTTTGTGTGGTTTGTTTTGTGTGGTTTGTTTGCATGGTTTGTGTGTCGTTTGTTTATCTGCATGTGTCTTGTGCAAGCTCGTCGATGTCAGTCTCTTATGAGTGAGAGGCGAGTGGACTCGCTCGATGAGTATGGGATCGGTTCTACATCTATACCCGGATCAGTCACCTACAGGGACTCAGCGGTGATTCCTAGTGAGTCTTCAAGCCGCCTCCTCCCATTTTGAGAGTGCCCCACCCGGAGTGTCCACCTCTAGCCCATAACAACTTGTGCATATCGAGTATATATGGAATGAGCAGGTGACAGTCACTTGGAGTGAAGCATACCCGCGTTACTTGGCACGGTGACGGATCCGCTGGAGTACTCGAGCATCCATACCCCTACTCGACGGGGTCGAGTTCCTCCCACCCGGGGAGAATTGATGGGGACATCGAGGCAAGACCGTCCGCATTTTGTTTGCATTTATGTCCTTTCATATTTGTATGTATACCCTTGTGTTATATGGGTACGCAATTGTAAGTCTTAGTGGGTTTATATGTAAAATTCCAGTTGGCCCAAGCAAGGGGGCCCTCACCCCTTTCCCATTGGTCCACCTAGACCATGTGGGACTGGTCAACCATCCTAGGTTGCCATCTAGAAGGTTGGAATGCCAATTGACCACATGGGAGACAAGTGGGTTAAAAATTCAAAGGTAGGCTACCTACCTCACCTACCTTGTCCCCCCATTAGAATTAACTAGGAATTTCAATTTTTTATTTTATTTGGATCAAATATGAAGTCCCTTAAATGCCCCTCCAGATCCTAGATCTAAGGGTATTCATGGTCTTTTTTTATTTATTATATAAGTCATGTATTTCTATTATTCTAGAATTAATGAAAGTGAAAAAAGTATTGTGCAAGAGCCCCCCTTGTGAGAATTTCGACCTCCCCTCTCTCTCCCTCTGGTTTTCTTCATCCCCAGCCCCCAATTCTAGAGTGGAACCCCTCTATCTCCTCCCCTCAATCTCTGAGTTCATCTGCGGTGCCGCCGCCACCGTTCGTGCCGCCATCGAGCCACCGTCGGAAGTTCTGTCCAAGTTCTATCCTGCTAGATAGAAGGCCACTTCAAGAATTACTGCTCTCCACCCCGACATCTTCTTGATCTGAAACTTTCAGGGTGTGTTCCTATCTTGTATCCCCATCTCCACAAATAATTTAACGCCCAAATACCTTCTTTTCCTATTTTCCCATTTTTTGTTTTCAACCTCTTCCCAGATCTGTCAACTACATGTTCATTGTGACAGTCCGCCTGAGTTTCTCATATTCGACCTATCTTTTGATATTCCCAGGAGTCCCCAATTTTACTGGCGATTCTGTCCACCTTTACCTTTCTCCACAAATTTTCTTGATTTTTGTTCAATCTTATTTTCTAAAATTCGTCCAAGTTCCTATCTACAGTTCTGCCAGTCTGTTTCCAGATCCGACCACAATCTAGTATACAATTCTTAGAAAATTCAATTCTCCACAAAACTTTTCACAAAAACTATTCCCGCCTTCCTTGTTCAATTCTCTACAACTTTGCTAAAGACCCAAACTTCAGATTCAGAGGTCTACCCATCGGTCAACTACAGTTCTCAGACAACTCCTTTGCTGATCTGAGATTCTAGCCACTATACAACAGCAGCTTAGAAATTCGGTCAAGGCAATATATGGAGCACTCAATTTTTTCTATCTAGTCTTAGATTGAATTATTTCGAGTTATCTTTCCAACGGCGCCAGTTTCGTGTCGATCCGACATCGGGGCTGATCGCAGCGTCCGTTCTCGCCGGAGCGCGCGCCTGAAAACAGAACCGGCAGATCCGTGGCCGGTTATTCCGACCGGTGCCGAACGGAGCCGCCCGGCCTCCGGTCGACGTTCCGGCGTGCCGCCATCCCAGGGAGCGCTTCCCTAAGCATCCCCACTACAGCGGTGCCACCGGGTCCCACACGGCCCCTCCGGCCAGCACGCGGGCCCCACGGTCGCAAGTACGTGTGCTGCCGAAGAGACGCGAGAAGCCGCCCGTCAACCTGAAATCGGTCCTCCAGGACCCATTTGTGTAGCCCTTTACCTCCCTGCGTGGAGTAGGCGATATTTCATGACTGTCATTATTGTGTAATATTTGTTCCGGGAGAACGAGATCGGCCGGGTCCGTCTTCCCCACGCCCGGTAGCGTGGAGGTATCGTTTCCGCTCCCTTCTCGGCATTTACTTTCTTTCGTATATATATATTTATGCCGCTGCTAGAGAGCATGTGTAGGGATATCTAGCTCGCTATATGATGTTTATTACCGCTGTTGCGAGAGAGAGAGTGACCGTCCCGTGACCCGATCTGGGCACAAAAGAGAGCCGATCACCCTAGCTCATTGCCGGTTTCTCAACCGCGCACGTCCGACGCTTCCCTCGTTAAGGGACAATCGCGAGCTTGTCGTGTCCGTGGTCCGTCCCGCATCAATTTGGTATCAGAGCGAGTTTGAGTCTATGGTGTCAAAAAAAAAAGAGTGTCATTTACGTCTAGTCATTAGTCATTGTCTAAGTCGTGTTTAGGGTCATCATTGTTTTAAAACAAAAAAAAAACAAAGTGTGTCTTTTGCATTGCATCCCAATAACCCGGTATATCAAAAGGTGTTGTCCGAACGTTAGGCTACGCCTATCGGGAAGGCCGCACACTTGCGCAAGTGATCTTCGGATCGGTTATCTCCGCCACGTACCGAGTTTTGATTATGTCTAGGTGCATTAGTTAGCATCACATTTTACTTTTAAAATTAAAAAAATATGGTCTTGCATCTCCATTCCTAGGGGACCCAACGCCATCTTTGCAACCATGGCCGCATCCCGAGCCGATAGTCCCGATGAAGTGGGCGCAATGTTCCAAGCCATGATGGGACAAGTGCAAAGGTTTAGTACAAGCCTAGATCGGTTTAGTACTAGCAAAGATCGATTTACTATCGGGGTAGATTGGTTGTTCCCGGAGACACCCCAAGGGCCCCTTCACTACGAGAAGGACATTCCTTCCTCACCCATGAGAGCTCCAATGTCATCACTCTCTATTTCCGAACTTGATTCGGAACCATCTCATTTGGAACTACCAAAGCCCGAGCCACCCTTATTTCTAACGGGTACTCTTTATATAGCCGAGCCACTTCTTAGATGGCTCAAAGAAGGCTTGGTCCCACCTCCCTTCCCATCCATGGACCCCATCCTACCTCTAGTGCCGGTCAACTCCTTCCATACCACATTTCGATCTAGTCACCATGTTGACACGTTGGACGATCTTGTTATGGGACTAGACACGCAATGGAAGTTGACACATATGTTGTCCCGAGGCTTCGACCAACCCATGATTCGTAGCTTCACCCATCCGGCCTTCGGGTCCATTACCTCCGAGTGCACCGTGGGTTGTGTCACCACGGAGGTTCTTCTACTTCTCCCGCTACCGGATGAGCCCGACTTCATGACTTTGCTTCCGAGGGAGGAGTCATATTTCCTATACACGGTCCCATCTACCATGACGGAGGAAGGTGACCACCCGCACCTTCAAGAATTTCACGATTGGGACCATGTCATGTTGGAATCCATCTCACGGGGTCATACCTTTTTCGACCCTTTTGACCCCTTCACTAGTGAATCTCCCGAGTCTCCATCTTCACTTCACTTCCTCCGCGGAGTTCACTATCATGCCTTTTCCACTCGGGCCAAGCAACCTCTACATAGCCATTGGTCCGAACCATCATTTGGGGGTAACGGAGATTTTGGTTTCTCCGACCCACCTTAACCCATCTCCGATACACCCACATCTGGCCCTTCCACACTCGGCTACCCTAGCCCTCTCAAGTCTCCCAAATCCAAAGGGGCGTCCATGCATGACTGGGTCATACTTGGCCATTTAGGTGTTCTCCATGCCACCCATCTCCGGTTACATAACATGCATGCATGGCATACGTTTGGATGTCCTGCTCCGCCGTCATCCATGTATGGGTCGGACTAACATTAGGTGTGTCTAGGGTCATAGTTGAGTCAATGTGCTTTTCTTTGTGTGGTTTATTTTGTGTGGTTTGTTTGCATGGTTTGTGTGTCGTTTATTTGTCTGCATGTGTCTTGTGCAAGCTCGTCGATGTCAGTCTCTTATGAGTGAGAGGTGAGTGGACTCGCTCGATGAGTATGGGATCGGTTCTACATCTATACCCGATCAGTCACCTACAGGGACTCAGCGGTGATTCCTAGTGAGTCTTCAAGCCGCCTCCTCCCATTTTGAGAGTGCCCCACCCGGAGTGTCCACCTCTAGCCCATAGCAGCTTGTGCATATCGAGTATATATGGAATGAGCAGGTGACGGTCACTTGGAGTGAAGCATACCCGCGTTACTTGGCACGGTGACGGATCCGCCGGAGTACTTGAGCATCCATACCCCTACTCGACGGGGTCGAGTTCCTCCCACCCGGGGAGAATTGATGGGGACATTGAGGTAAGGCCGTCCGCATTTTGTTTGCATTTATGTCCTTTCATATTTGTATGTATACCCTTGTGTTATATGGGTACGCAATTGTAAGTCTTAGTGGGTTTATATGTAAAATTCCAGTAGGCCCAAGCAAGGGGGCCCTCGCCCCTTTCCCATTGGTCCACCTAGACCATGTGAGGTTGGTCAACCATCCTAGGTGGCCATCTAGAAGGTTGGAATGCCAATTGACCACATGGGAGACAAGTGGATTAAAAATTCAAAGGTAGGCTACCTACCTCACCTACCTTGTCCCCCCATTAGAATTAACTAGGAATTTCATTTTTTTATTTTATTTGGATCAAATATGAAGTCCCTTAAATGCCCCTCCATATCCTAGATCTAAGGGTATTCATGATCTTTTTTTATTTATTATATAAGTCATGTATTTCTATTATTCTAGAATTAATGAAAGTGAACAAAGCATTGTGCAAGAGCCCCCCTTGTGAGAATTTCGACCTCCCCTCTCTCTCCCTCTGGTTTTCTTCATGCCCAACCCCCAATTCTAGAGTGGAACCCCTCTATCTCCTCCCCCTCAATCTCTAAGTTCATCTGCGGTGCCGCCGCCGCCGTTCGTGCCGCCATCGAGCCACCGTCGGAAGTTCTGTCCAGATTCTGTCCTGCTAGATAGAAGGCCACTTCGATAATTACTGCTTTCCACCCCGACTTCTTCTTGATCTGAAACTTTCAGGGTATGTTCCTATCTTGTATCCCCATCTCCACAAATAATTTCACGCCCAAATTCATTATTTTCCTATTTTCTGATTTTCGGTTTTCAACCTCTTCCCAGATCTGTCAGTTGTCTGTTCATTGTCACAGTCCGCCTGAGTTTATCATATTAGACCCATCTTTTGATTTTCCCAGGAGTCCCCAATTTTACTGGAGATTCTTTTCACCTTTATCTTTCTCCACCAATTTTCTTGAGTTTTTGTCAATCCTTCACATATTTTCTAAAATTCGTCCAAGTTCCTGTCTACAGTTCTGCCAGTCTATTTCCAGATCCGACCACAGTCTAGTATACAATTCTTAGAAAATTCAATTCTCCACAAAACTTTTCACAAAAACTATTCCCGCCTTCCTTGTTCAATTCTCTACAACTTTGCTGAAGACCCAAACTTCAGATTCGGAGGTCTACCCATCGGTCAACGGCAGTTCTCAGACAACTCCTTTGCTGATCTAAGATTCTAGCCACTGTACAACAACAGCTTAGAAATTCGGTCAAGGCCAGATATGGAGCACTCAATTTTTTCTCTCTGGTCTTACATTGAAGTATTTCGAGTTATCTTTCCAACGGCGCTAGTTTCATGTCGATCTGACATTGGGGTTGATCGCAGCGTTCGTTCTCGCTGGAGCGCGCGCCTGAAAACAGAACTGGTAGATCCGTGGCCGACTATTCCGACCGGTGCCGAACGGAGCCGCCCGGCCTCCGGTCGACATTCTGGCGTGCCGCCATCCTAGGGAGCACTTACCTAAGCGTCCCCACTACAGCGGTGCCACCGGGTCCCACACGGCCTCTCCTGCCAGCACGCGACCCCCACGATCGCAAGTACGTGTGCTGCCGAAGAGACGCGAGAAGCCGCCCGTCAACCCGAAATCGGTCCTCCCGGACCCATTTGTGTAGCCCTTTACCTCCCTGCGTAGAGTGGGCGATATTTCATGGCTGTCATTATTGTGTAATATTTGTTCCGGGAGTACGTGATCGGCTGGGTCCGTCTTCCCCACGCCCGGTAGCGTGGAGGTATCGTTTCCGCTCCCTTCTCAGCATTTGCTTTCTTTCGTAAATATATCTTTATGCCGCTGCTAGAGAGCATGTGTAGGGATATCTAGCTCGCTATATGATATTTATTACCGTTGCTGTGAGAGAGAGAGTGACCGTCCCATGACCCGATCCGGGCACAAAAGAGAGCCGATCACCCTAGCTCATTGCCGGTTTCTCAACCGCGCACGTCCGACGCTTCCCCCGTTAAGGGACAATCGCGAGCTTATCGTGTCCGTGGTCCGTCCCGCATCAGGAGGCCACTGAGTTCAGACTACAGGAGCTGGCCCACCATCCTTCCCTGGGCATTCCGGCGCTGGAGGACATCTTCCGACGCCCTCTGCCATAGTCCTTTTCTATTTGCCTCTTTTTGATGGACTTCATGTATTCCGGGGAATGCCCCGTGTAACATGTACCCTTTATTCCATAGGAATGAAAATCTTCATTTTGCTGTTAAATGACAACTCCATTCTTTCATCATTCTTCCTTTTTCTTTCTTTCCATTCGCCAGTTGACTCTAGTCCGAGCGTGTGGGTCACGGGGGCAGGAGAGCGCTCATGCCTTCAGAAAGGGGTGAGGTGTTTGCTCCACCGCGTCGTGGCTGTTCTTGAGACTAAACAATGGCCAGTGCAAGCTGAGAGTCCGGAGGACTCAAAAGGGTATATGGAAGACAAAAACTGAAACAGATAGCGAGCGACCTTGCCGATGGTGACAAGGGTCGAAAAGGGTAGACGATCTTGCCGATGATGACAAGAACCGAGAAAAGTAGCGACCGATCTTGCCGATGATGACAAGGGTCGAAAGGGTAGACGGTCTTGCCGATGATGATAAGAATCGGAAAGGGTAGTGACCGATCTTGCCGATGATGACAAGGGTCGAGAAGGGTAGATGGTCTTGCCGATGATGACAAGAACCAGAAAGGGTAGCGATCGATCTTGCCGATGGTGACAAGGGTCGAAAAGGGTAGACGGTCTTACCGATGATGACAAGAATCGGAAAGGGTAGCGACCGATCTTGCTGATAGTGACAAGGGTCGAAAAGGGTAGACGGTCTTGCCGATGATGACAAGAACCGGAAAGGGTAGCGACCGATCTTGCCGATGGTGACAAGGGTCGAAAAGGGTAGACGGCCCTGCCGATGATGACAAGAACCGGAAAGGGTAGTGACCGATCTTGCCGATGGTGACAAGGGTCGAAAAGGGTAGACGGCCCTGCCGATGATGACAAGAACCGGAAAGGGTAGCGACCGATCTTGTCGATGGTGACAAGGGTTGAAAAGGGTAGACGGTCTTGCCGATGATGACAAGAACCAGAAAGGGTAGCGACCGATCTTGTCGATGGTGACACGGGTCGAAAAGGGTAGACAGCCCTGCCGATGATGACAAGAATCGGAAAGGGTAGCGACCGATCTTGCCGATGGTGACAAGGGTCGAAAAGGGTAGACGGCCCTGCCAATGATGACAAGAACCGGAAAGGGTAGCGACCGATCTTGCCGATGGTGACAAGGGTCTAAAAGGGTAGACGGCCCTACCGATGATGACAAGAATCAGAAAAGGGTAGCGACCGATCTTGCCGATGATGACAAGGGTCGAAAAGGGTAGACGGTCCTGCCGATGATGACAAGAATCGAAAAGGGTAGCGACCGATCTTGCCGATGGTGGCAAGGGTCGAAAAGGGTAGACGGTCCTACCGATGATGACAAGAACCGAAAAAGGGTAGCGACCGATCTTACCGATGGTGACAAGGGTCGAAAAGGGTAGACGGTCCTGCCGATGATGACAAGAACCGAAAAGGGTAGCGACCGATCTTGCCGATGGTGACAAGGGTCGAAAAGGGTAGATGGTCTTGCCGATGATGACAAGAACCAGAAAGGGTAGCGACCGATCTTGTCGATGGTGACAAGGGTCGAAAGGGGTAGACGGTCTCGCCGATGATGACAAGAACCAGAAAGGGGTAGCGACCGATCTTGCCGATGGTGACAAGGGTCGAAAATGGTAGGAAATATGTATATATATATATATAGGTGGGACATTGGATGAAGACTCCGCTTCGACCCTATAAAGGGTCTTCAGGACGGAGGATGGATCATCACTATTCATCATTCATTTATCATTTCTTTTTTTTTATTCACATTACTGACCTAAGCGCCCTTTCGGGTTTTCGCCGAAGCCAGCCCCCTCTTATTTTTGCCCACGCGCCCTCTCGGGTTTTTACGTGGCGGGGTACCCGATTTTACCTGCGACGCCCTTTCAGGTTTTCGCCACAGCTGGGTTATAGCCGTTTTTGCACTTGTCCTAATATGGGAGCAAGTCTGACAGGGTATCTCTATTTTTAACCCCATTTTTCTTTTCTTTTTTTTTGAATTTTTTTTTGAATTTGGAGTACAGAAGAACTTGACTGCTAGAACGCCGACTGGCCTTGCCGATGGTGAGAAGGATTGGTCCCTGGTTTAGTTCGTCGACACTGGTTAAATGTCGAAGCAAAGGACATGGTTTATTAACAAGGACGTAAGATCCGAGTTAAGGGTAGAGGTCGACCGATCTCGCCGATGATGCCGAGGGTTGAACACGGGTTTATTCATCAGCATGGGTCACATGCCGAAACAAAGGTAGGATTATTAACTGGGACGGAAGGTCCAAGTTAGGGGTAGAGATCGACCAATCTCGCCGATGATGACGAGGGTCGAACACGGGTTTATTCATCAGCATGGGTCACATGCAGAAGCAAAGGTAGGATTATTAACAGGGACGGAAGGTCCAAGTTAGAGGTAGAGATCGACTGATCTCGCCGATGATGACGAGGGTCGAACACGGGTTTATTCATCAGCATGGGTCACATGCCGAAGCAAAGGTAGGATTATTAACAGGGACGGAAGGTCCAAGTTAGAGGTAGAGATCGACCGATCTCACCGAGGATGACGAAGGTCAAAACTGGGTTTGTTAAAGGATCTCCGGTGGGACGTCTGATGATCGTCCCTTTTGGAGTTTCATCGGGTGGAGAACAAAAGAGGAAATTTTAAATTACCACTTTACCGACTTAAGCGCCCTTTCGGGTTTTCGCCGAAGTCGGCCCCCTCTTGCTTTTGCCCACCCGCCCTCTCGGGTTTTTGCATGGCAGGGTACCCAATTTTGCCTGTAGCGCCCTTTTGGGTTTTCGCCACAGCTGGGTTATTGCCGTTTTTGCACTTGTCCTAATATAGGAGCAAGTCTGGCGGGGTATCTCTATTTTTAACCCCATCTTTCTTTTCTTTTCTCTTTTTTTTTTGGATATAAAGGGTGATAGGTCGAAGTGTGATGTCCGACCCTTGGTTGATAGTAGACGGCTGTTGGCCGGATCACCGGGCCTTGTGCCGAGCAGAGCGATTTATTCGTTAGCAGGGTCTGAATGCTAACGCAAAGGAATGATCTTTCGCCGATTCAGACGTAAGGCCCGTAACGGCAGTATGGTGTATTCTTTTGAGAGCTCGACCAGGGCGGAGTGCCACTAGACCAAGGAAAGGTAGCTCGATCAGGGTGGAATGCCACTAGACCAAGATAAGGGTAGCTCGGCTAGGGTGGAATGCCACTAGACCAAGGAAAGGTAGCTCGATTAGGGCGGAGTGCCGCTAGACCAAGATAAGGGTAGCTCGACTAGGGCGGAGTGCCACTAGTCTAAGTAAAGGTGGCTCGATCAGGGCGGAGTGCCACTAGACCAAGGAAAGGTAGCTCGATCAGGGCGGAGTGCCACTAGACCAAGATAAGGGTAGCTCGGCTAGGGCGGAATGTCACTAGACCAAGGAAAGGTAGCTTGATCAGGGCGGAGTGCCACTAGACCAAGATAAGGTAGCTTGGCTAGGGCGGAATGCCACTAGACCAAGGAAAGGTAGCTCGATCAGGGCGGAGTGCCACTAGACCAAGATAAGGGTAGCTCGGCTAGGGCGGAATGCCACTAGACCGAGGAAAGGTAGCTCGATTAGGGCGAAGTGCCACTAGACCAAGATAAGGTAGCTCGGCTAGGGCGGAGTGCCACTAGACCAAGGAAATGTAGCTTGGCTAAGGCAGATTGCCACTAGGCTAAGATAATGGTAGCTTGGTTAGGATGAAATGCCACTAGACCGAGATAAGGGTAGCTCGGCTAGGGCGGAATGCCACTAGACCGAGGAAAGGTAGCTCGATCAGGGCGGAGTGCCACTAGACCAAGATAAGGGTAGCTTGGTTAGGGAGAAATGCCACTAGACCAAAGAAGGGCAGCTCGGCTAGGGTGGAATGCCACTAGGCCAAGATAAGGGTAGCTTGGTTAGGGCGAAATGCCACTAGACCAAAGAAAGGCAGCTCGGCTAGGGCGGAATGTCACTGAACCAAGGAAGGGTAGCTTGGATAGGGCGGAATGCCACTAGACCAAGATAAGGTATTCCGACCGGTCACTCGGGGAATGTTGGTTGTGCTGCATGATACAACTTTATATGCTTTCCGTTGAGGGGAGAGAACTGGATGACTCCTTTGTGGTCTACCAGGACGTAGGCACCCCCTTCATATACTCGGCGGACGATATATGGTCCGATCCAGTTTTCGACCAACTTCCCTTTGGGGTTGGAGGCCATCACTTCTCTTCTTTTGACCATCATCGGGTCTCCTTTCTTGAATTCTTGACCTTTGACCAGCTTATCAAAAGCACGGGCCATGCGAGCTTGGTAGAGTTAGATGTTTTGTTATGCCCGGAGGCATTTTCCTTCGAGCTCAGCGAGCTCTTCCAATCTTCTTTCTGCATTGGTTTGTTCACCACTGGCTAGTCCATGCTGGACGGCGACTCGCAGCGAAGGAACTTCCAGTTCAATCGGCACCATAGCCTCTGGCCCATAGACGAGGGAGAAAGGCGAACAGCCGGTTGGGGTTTTGTAGACAGTACGATAGGCCCAGAGTGCTTCGTACATCCTTTCTTCCCAATCTTTTTTATTAGACTTGACAGTCTTTGCCAGCAACGTGCATAGTGTCTTGTTGAAGGCTTCTGCGAGTCCATTGGCTTGAGGGTTGTAGGGGGATGATGTCCTCCAGTCAATCTTGTACTTGTCGGCTAGCCGATAAACCTTTTGGTTTCTGAAATGGCTGCCATTATCGGAGATGATTCGGCTGGGGATCCCGAACCGGAATATTATATTCTACCAGAAGAATCTTGCAACTAGTTCTCCCGTTACATCTCTTAGTGCTACCGCCTCTGCCCATCTGGAGAAGTAGTCAGTAGCTGCCAAGATATATTTGCACCCTGATGAAGATGATGGTAGCGGCCCTACCACGTCCGTGCCCCACTGGGCGAACGGCCAGCTTGGCAAGGTGGGATGCAGTGGCACTGGAGGTCTCCTTGCCACGTTAGCGTGTTATTGACATTTCTGACAAGCTTTGGCGAACTTGCAGCAATCATCAAATATAGTGGGTCAATAGTAACCCAATTTCTTTATCTCAATTTTCATCTTTGGGCCAGCCTTGTGTGCTCCAGCTGATCCCGCATGGATTTCTTGCATCACATGTCCCGCCTCTGTTGAAGATAAGCAACGAAGTAGGACTTTCCTTCGGGCATCTGCCATTATTCGGAACATGGTTCCGCTTCTCATCTCATAAGAGTCCTTGACCCTCAGGAGCTTCATTCTCTGTTCTTTTTCTTTCAGGAGCTGCTGGTGTTGGAACCACCGCAGGAGATGTTCTCGCCAATCGGGCTGCTGAACCTCTTCGACGACTGCCACCTCAATTTCTTGCTCGTCGGCTAAGACCTCTGTTACACTGGAGACCTGTCGGCAGTTGATCACTGTTATATTCAAGCTTGCGTCTGGCGGTATCGCCAATGAACTGGCCAGCTTAGCGAGGGCGTCTGCCTGAGCATTCCGACCTCGGTTGATGTGCTTGATGCTGATGAAGTAGAATCTTGACATCAGGCGGGTTGCCAGCTGGTGATAGGGGAGAAGCTCTTGCTTTCGCACATCGAACTCTCCCTCCAGTTGTTTTATAACTAGCATGGAGTCCCCAAATGCTTCCAGCATCTGAATCCCCATAGATAGAGTAATTTGCAACCCGATTATCAGGGTTTCATACTATGCTTCGTTGTTCGTGCAATGCTTGTTTATCGAGCAGGATGTGTGCACCACTTCTCCTTCTGGGGATTTCAGGACTTTGCCTGCCCCTGCCCTGACCCTGGCCGATCCAGTGGCAGAGGTGTCAATTCTGGAAGCGCCATCGAAATATAGCTGCCATAAGGAGGGTTGCACCTGAACGGCTTCCAGGGTTTCATCTTCAGGAAGTTCCGGTTCCAACAGGCAGTCCCCGGGTACTGGGTGCTCAGCGAAGAAATATGCAATAGCTTGCCCCTTGACGGCCTTGCGCGGTACATAGGAGATGTCAAACTCCATAAGGATTACCGCCCATTTACTCAGGCGACCTTTGAGTGCCGGCTGGGACATAATATATTTCAGGGGATCCTCTTTGGATACCAAGCTGATTTCATGCGACAACATGTAGTGTCGAAGCTTCTTAACTGTGAAGACCAGTGCCAGACAGACCTTCTCAATATAAGTATATTTCTCATCAGTTCTGACCAGTCTCCGACTGAGGTAATAGAGGGCTTGCTCTTTTCGTTCTTCATTATTTTGGGCCAGCATTGCCCCCAGGGAGTTATGTGTAGCTGCTATATATAGTATCAATGGCCGTCCTTTCACCGGTGCGCCCAGTACTGGAGGAGTCTTCAGATAGTCTTTCAGCTTATCGAAGGCTGTCTGGCAATCTTCATCCCAATAAAAGGGAACATCTTTCATCATCAGCTTGTGGAAAGGCTGGCATCGCCCTGACAAATTGGAATTGAACCGCCGGATATAAGCCAAGCGGCCCTGTAGTGATCTCAACTCGGAGAGATTCTTGGTGGAGGTAACTCCTGAATTGCTTTGATTTTTGCGGAGTCTATCTTGATTCCCCGATATCGGACAATGAAGCCCAAGAACTTTCCGCTCGATACTCCGAACGCACATTTCATGGGGTTCATCTTCAGCTCATGCTGCCTCAGCCTCTGAAAGATGATCCGGAGGTCTTGCAGATGATCTTCTTTTCTTCTGGTTTTGACCACCAGATCATCTATGTAGCAGTCGACCTTGTGGTAGAGCAACTCGTCAAAGATTTTGGTCATTGCACGCTGATAAGTTGCGCTAGCATTCTTTAGTCCGAACGTCATCCTCTTATAATGACAAATGCCTTTAGGGGTCCGGAAAGCAGTATGGACCCGGTCATGCTCCGCGATCCAGATCTGGTTGTAACCGGATGACCCGTCCATGAACGACAGGGCCTCGTGACCGGTTGTGGCATTGATCATGACTTCTGTTATTGGCACCGGAAAGTCATCTTTGGGGCAGACTTTATTTAGATCTCGGAAGTAGACACATATCCAGATCTGTCCATTCTTCTTTTTCACGGGGATGATGTTCGCCAGCCATGTGGTGTACTGGTTTTCCTCAACAAATCCCACGTCAATGAGCTTGTCGATTTCAGCACAAATTTGGGTAATGAGTTCTGACCTCATGCGCCGTGGTGGTTGCTTCACCGGCTCGGTCTCAGGGCTGATTGCCAGCTCATGTTGTGAGACAGCGGGGTTTAGACCTGGCATTTGTTTGTAAGTCCAGGCGAAGCAATCCCGGTACTCTTGCAGCAACTGGGTGTACAACTCCCGTTCTTCTGGGGATAGTTGGGCACTGAGGAAGGTAGGCCTAGGATCCTCCTCATTTCCCAAGTTGACTTCTATCAGTTCATCGACTGTGGCTTGGCCTCCGTCTTCTATCTCCGGAGGTGCCGGTTGGAGGTCAACGAAGTCTGGAATACCATCTTGAGGGTCGAGTACTTCGACTTCCTCGTCAGACACCACCAGAACTTCTTGAGGATTCTCTGTTTCTTGTGCTAGCAGCTGCGCAGATTGTTCTATTAGCAAATCCACTACCGTTGCATCTCCCAAGGGTGAGAGGGCAGCCTCCGTCCTTGTAGTTTAGGTTGCAGCCGTGACAGGCTGGTAGTTGTTTATTGTCGGGCTTGGACAACATCCCGATTTTGTAGCAGAAGTTGAGGAGGTCTCGCCTTCTGTGACAGTTGTATCCTCTGTAGAAGTGGCTTTTTCTTTCTTGGTAGCTTGTCCCCCTTGATCGGAGTCAACCGAGGCTTCCCTAATTGGCAGGAGGGGTGTTGAAGTTACCATCAGTAGGACTCCACTGGAGGGAGAAATTCTCGCTTCTTCAGTATCTTCGGCTTCACTACTGCAAGCCATGTCAAATTTGGTTTGAAGGGCCGCATCTTCAGGGTAGACCTGCTCCCAGCATCGGCAGGGGATCGAGGTCTCTATTTCTTGATTTCCAGGTCGAGCCAGTTCAACATGCTCAGCTTCCGCCGGGTATTCATCAAAAGTTGCCCCCAGCGGGCTATCTTCAGCAGGATAGAAGGCGGAGATGGTGTCCACCTCGTATCGCCCACTGTAATAATATTCTTCCAGGGTGAAGCCCAACCCCGGATGTTGAGAGACACGTCTCATTTCCTTATCCAGATTTGCTGGATGCCACATTTTCTGGAAAGCTTCCTTGCGCGTTTGAGACTGATTGGGGGGAATGTGCTGCTTCTGAAACATCCTGGCCATCCGATCCGTTGTAAATGCCAGACCCTGGACGGGAACCGGTGGGTTGCTTATATCTTCGGGGAGGCTGCAGTCTGTGTCTTCCCGAGTAGGGTGCTCTTCAGCCGTATAGAACAAGCTGCTAGGTCCATCTTCATGTGTCACCTCCCAAGTTTTGAAAGGCTCGACCGTAGGGTTATCAAGGCCGGGAGTTGGCTTGGTAAGGCCATCCGGGATTTCAATATGATTGTGCCGCCGAGCGACCCGCACTTCATTAGCTTCAGGGTATAATGTTGGGGGTACTGTTCTGCTCACGTCCCCGGATGCTGTGATATGGGAGACCACCTTGGGCTTGACATATCCGCACGAAGGTGGTGGATACCAACTGCTGCCGGATGTGCTTCTTGATGCCCCCGCAGGGGTCTTAGCTTCAGAGGTCTTTTGAGAAGGCCCTGTATATAGGTTGGCATCCGCCAAATGACATTCAAACTGTAATGCCTCGCATTTTTCGGATCCTTGTTCGTGGGTCCCGGATCTGGTTTTTCAGAGTGTCTAACTCTGTTGTTTCCGAAATTTTGTTTCGGACATCTTTCGTGTTCGGATCGGCGTGATCCGGAGTTATTTCGGAGGCCCGGAAGCGTTCCGCGGCTTTTTCGCGTGTGTTTTCCGATTCCCGGTGTGTGTTTCGGTAATTCCTTCGGAACCTCGTTGCGGGTGAACCGGGCGGTTCACCAGGGCGCGAGTGGTACCGTTGCGATCGGTGCGTTCCGAGGATCGCGGAAACGTGATTTTCTATTTTTTGGTATTTTTGGAGAATTTCCGGATTTTCTATATTAACCTCCTTTTCTCTCTCCCCATCTCTCATTTCTCTCTTCTCTCCCTCTCTCTTCTCACGCTCTCTCCTCTCTCCCTCTCTCTCCGGCGGCCGACGGGGCGGAGCGCGGGCAAGGTGGGGACGGCGCGGGCGAGGCACGGGCGAGGATGGGTGAGGATCGAGGCGGTGGAGGCGCGGTGAAGCTCGGCCGTGAGTTCGTGGAACGGCGAGGCTTCAACGGCGTTTTCTTCGTGGCTCGGCGTCCGCGGTGCGCGAAATCTTCGGTGGAGGTAGGGAGATGGACCCTCAACCCGCGTACCTCATTTTTCGCGAGTTTCGTAGGCCGTGGTGAGCCGAGCGGGCTAAACGGGGTGATTTGGGAAAAATGCATGTTTTTGGGGAGTGAGCCGAATCTTGTGTTTTGATCGTGTTTTTGGGGTTTAAATGGGTCCCCTCAGTGCTAGGGAGGTTGGGGAATGTTTCCCCCTTTGTTTCCCCATCACCCGGGGGTGATCGGGGCGTGGAATGGATTTCTTCGTGGTTCTCACCGTGTTTCGGGCGCGGACTGAGAACGCGCTACCCATAGGTAGCGCTTTCTTGATGGTCGCGCTGCCCCGATGGGGCGCGTTCATCGGAGCTGATGAACAGTAAGGCGGTTCGGGTCGCGCCTCACAGCCCCAGCGCGTTCTTGTTGTCGCGCTATAGGATCATAGTGCGACCTGGTCTGGTCGCGCTATGGACCTGTAGCGCGTTATTGTTGAACGCGCTAGGGGTGTATAGCGCGTTCTACCTGAACGCGCTATGCACCTATAGCGCATTCTTGGAGGTGACCAGCCGGGCTGCCCGGGGCAGGCGGTTTGCGGCTGATCGTGCTCCCCTTGGGCCGTGTGTGTCTCGGGTACCTCGTGGAGTTCCGTGACCAGGTCTTTATGTGTTCGGAGGTTCTGTGTTACCTCGATTAATGTGCCCATCGGGTTATGGGTCTGAGTGACCTTCTAGCATTCCGACTGTGTTGAGTTGGTCTCCGGTCGACCCAGTTGTGACCCAGTGGCCGACCTTTGACCTCGTGAGTTATCGCATTGTGGTTTTGGACCTAGGGATTAGGCCAGATTGACGGCTCAGTGCTGTCATATGCAACGGTCTTGACCTCGAGTCTTGTGACTCAAAGGCCGTTGGGTTTGTAGGTTTAGTGGGCTGTCCAGTGTCTGGTGGCGTCGTGCCACCTGTTACTCCGTGTTACTCATAATGAGTGCGTTCATGGTTTCAGTGTCCACCTTCTGTGACCCTACCACTAGTCGTAGCTTTCCCATGACACGCGTGTGCTGGCTCGCCTGGGAGTGGCTGAGCGGCGTACCCGAGAGAGGCGGTGAGTAGGCTGGTTACCGCAGGGCCCCCACGTACTTCCAAGTCCGGGTTTAGGGGGAAATACCAGCTAGAGGACAGGCCTAGGGCGTATGGTCTGAGTGTGCACACGAGGTTGGGGGCGACGGATAGCGCCGGCAGGCACGACCCCAACTAGTCCTTGTTCTGTGATACTGGTTACTGAGTGTGCCTGAGTCTCACGCCTGGGGCGTCGTAGCTAGACACTTGTGACGCGGTGTAAGACATCAGGGGACGCAGCCAGTCATTCTTCTAGTGGGTGGTGCTCCTGTCACGTGACGTGAGTTGTCATGCACCGGGTTTTGTTTCTGTCCGCGGGACGGGACTTCGTGAGTGGTTTCGGGAGTGTTCCCGGAGTCGAGGTCTGGGGTTTCCGGTGAGCGTCACCGAGGGCCTTTCTCCAGACAGTGTTGTGTTCACGACGGTGAGGTCGTGACCGTGTTTCCTGACCGTGTGGTTTTGGCTTGGGCCCTTTTTGGAGGGTAGGCCTCCGCTACGGAGGTAGCGTGACGTTTTCCTAGTAGCATGGCTAGGGCGGTTCGTGTCTGGTGGTCCCTGATCGTGGGATCGGGTGGTCGGGCGCGTGGCTTGGTTGTCCCCCGACGGGAGACTAGGTTGTGTTTATTGGTTCAGTAGGAGTAGCTGTAGAGCCGAGGTTTTGTCGGCCACCGTAGTTACTTTCCTGCTTTCGTGGTTACTTCTTTCCGTTACCGTCTTGCTAGCGTAGCTTTCCTTCTGCCGTTGTTTCTCAGTTGGGGTTCCGCGGGATCCCTACTAGGCCAGTGACAGGAGGCTCACCCCTGCGTTTTAGGTGCGGTGGTTCTGCCTCGGGGTTCGGGGGTGCTGTGCGGAGGTTCTTAGTTGCCAGCTTGCCGGGCCGAGAGTTCACTTGGCATGTGGTACGTTTTACTGCTTTGGACTGTACTTTCTATTGGACTGGACTCTGTAGTAGTTGTTTAATTCTGTTAATTGTTGAATTGTCCTGCTTTATTTCCTATTCCTTTGTGCCTCCACACTCCTTTTTAGCCCTTCTGAGCCCTCCCGGCTCGTGGGCGGCGGTGCGAGTCTCGGGTTATCGGGCCTTCCCGGTAATCAGATTCTCGGGCCGTCACAGCTGGTATTAGAGCGTGGTTGTGGACATACATGGGAATTCAAGACATTACAGTGATCAGAGTCCATAAGGTCCAGTACAGTCGGCAGCTGGCATTGGGTTTCGCGCTTATTTTCTGCCTAGTTTCTCGCTTGAGAGCTTGAGTGCGCTGTTTGGCACTGTGAAGGTGGTTGCTATTCGCGGCTTTCGTGCCAGCATGGGGTCTAAGGATCGAGGTTGAGAGCATCTCCCTCATCGGTGGTGGCCCTGGTTGTGCTGCGTCAGGCAGAGGTGGCTGGCAAGCGTGAGTTCGCGGCGCTGCGTTCGAGGAACCTGCAGCATGGTCAGGTGGCTGGAGAGGACTGTTCGTGGTTAAGTGGCCGTGAGCGTGCTCTGAGGGAGCTACTGTTGGTTTTGGCCACTCCAGCTTGAGGTTTGTCCAGCCCCTGAGGTGTTCAGGTCGTGTTTAAGGCGGTAGAGCGGGTGTTCTGATCGAGAAGTGTGCTCGGGTGAGCGGAGGATCTTCTCAGTGAGCTGCTGTTTCGTCGAGCCTGGTGTCCTTATCGTGCTCTCTGGAGTCAGAAAAGACGTGTCGGTCCTGATTGTTCTGCGGATTTTGAGGCAGGATTTGGCAGGGATGTCCCAGTAAGTCTTTACTCTGCATTTCTGTCAGTGGATGGGTTGTGTTCGCCCGGGAGTTGGCTTGGGATGTGGAGGTTCTGTGGCGAGTTCGGGACTCGAGGATGAACGTTGGCGGTTGCCGGTTATGGCTCGTATTCTGGCTCTTGGCGGGGCGTGCTGCAATTTGGGGAATTGTGGTGGTCGTGCATCGAGAGATGCTGTGATCGTGATCCGACGTGACACTCGCCGAGTGTGTCGGAGGAGCTGACCTGACGGGAGTAATGGTTTTCTCGGTGCTGGATGGTGCTATTTCCAGCATGTGCGAGGTTAGGTTGAGCATGGAGTTCTTCCGTTGGTCGGAAGTGCGTTTGGTTTCTCCTTTAGTTGGAGAGATTGCATCGGGCTAGGGTTCGTCGTCTTGCATGGTGTGCCTGGACTGGTTGGCCCTCGTGCGCCATGAAGTCCGTGCGAGATGTGATCCGTGTTTTGGCAAGGTGGTTACCTGTGAGGGTTGTGCCCATTTTCCCCTGATGTGTAAGGGTGTTGGCGCTGATCCGGAAGGATGAGTGCCGGCTGGGCGGTGTACGCGAGAATTACAGTTGGCGTTGTGGTTTTCGATATGTGTGGAGGATCGAAGTCTGCGGGGTTGTAGATGGCTGTCGAGTTGGTGGATCCCCAGTTGTCGATGTGATGGCTGTGCGTGTGGATCGGAGTGCGCGGATCGTAGCGTTGGTTGCTGCGGGCGGATTTCTGAGGAAGTGCAGAGCAGCGGAGGATTGGTTCCTTGATATGCGTTGTCTCCGGTGGCGTGAGACATGTTGCCGTGCCGTTGCTTGAGATATTGTGGTTCATGGCATTGGCAGGAGGAGAGTTGGGGAAATATGCTGGCGAGGTTGCCGTATGAGTACCCTGTTCTTGCGTTGGAGGTTGCGTTCGTGGATGAGATCGTGTTTTTGAGAAGTGTGTCATAGATCGTAAGAGGTTGTGTGTCCCGTGGCTCTGTGATAAGGGCGGGAGTCTGGATTGGCAGGTGTCCACTTGGATTGATCGAAGGGTTTGATGAGACCAGATGGGAGAGTGACGCCTGTGGGCGAAGACCTTTTTGTGAGATTGGCGTCGGATGGGTGGTCCTCGATAGGACGTTGGTGTCGCAATGGTTGTCCCTGGTTTGGTGACCAGCATGGGATGGTTCCCCTGTGAGTCTGAGTCCAGTGATGGTGAGGACACGCGCCGCAGCACTCGACGGAGCACCCGGAGCACACCTGCCTCGCTTTGGCTGGGCGACGATGGCATCGTTTAGAGCTCTTCATGTGAGAGGCCATGCTGGGCCTACCTTTCTTTTTAGTCCCTGCGTGGACAATTTATCTAGTTTACTACATGTTTCTAGACATTTGGGGTATTGGGCTATGACTCTTGTCTTAAATGGGTTAATGGGCCTAGTCTTGGAGAGAGGCCTTTTAGGGTTAGGGTTTGGGTGGAGGAGGGCGCAACCCTCCCCCCTTGGTGGCTGCGCCACCTTCCCCATGAGAGGGGGCCGCCCTTTCCATTTCCATTCCCCACCCCCTTGATTCACTCCTTGAATCAAGGGGCCCCCTTGATTCACTCCTTGAATCAAGGAGGGAGATGGGCGCACCTCCCCTTCCAAGGAGGGGTGCGCACCCCTCCATTCCCCCTCCCTCGATAAGAACCCATGTATTCTCTTTGGAAAAGGCTAATGAAATTTTGAATCTTGAGAGCCATTTATTGAGTGCCCATTGTGTGTAAGGGGCGACCCCTTGCTTCTTCTTCTTCTTGAGGGTGCGACTCCCTCTTCCCCATCTCCAGTCCTTGGGTGCGACGCCCAGGGGTAGGAGACCTCCTCCAAGGATCCCAACGCCAGCCCTCTTCTTCCAACATTCACGGCGACGAGTTCGGTGAAGCGACGGCGCACGCGGGATCTTCATCCTCTTCCCCGGGCGTCCCTGTGCTGACAGCAGATTTGGTGTCCAAAGAACGGTCTGGTGCGTCTACTTCCGGGCGGCGTCTCCCTCTAAGGTCTTCACGACTTTTGTACCCCTTCCTGTCACCGTTCCAACCCCACCAGTTTCGTCTCAAAACGCCACTCACAGCGAAAGTTCCCTTCATACCTACTTTCGGTGCGCTGGCTGTCACCCTGACAGTCCCGCCTGAACCAGAGCCCTTTTGTCCGCCCATTTACGCCACCTTCCCGTTGTTTTCTGATCCCCTTCCCTTCTTAACATTTGTTCCCCTCCCAGTTACGAATCCAACCTAATTGGTCTCGCCTCAAAACTCCATCGGGGCTGAAAGTTGTCTTCAAGAACACTTTTAGTGCGCAATCCTGCGCTACAGTACCCGAGCGGGACTGCCAGCAACGGGCCTCCAAAGGAGGTACCCTCTCCCGTCCACGGATCGACCTGCAAATTGGTGGCTCGACTCCTCACATCCCACCACACCTCCAGTAAACATCTCGGGTCAGAACTCTTTCTGTAACCCTGCGCCCTTGTCGCCCCATCCAAGGTCACCGGTCTGACCACTCCGTAGGCAGACTGTTTCTCCCGGTTTACAGCGCTCTCTGCACCCAGATCTCCCACGGGACCCCTTCGGCCGCGGCTGTCCTTTGTTGACCGCCCCTGTAAGCCATCCACCAGAGAAGACGCCGCCCCAAACGCTGTCCGGACGTCCACGTACCAGCATCAGCTCCGCCGGCTGTCACTGCGACCAGTCAGCAGCCGTTCGCCGGGTCGACTTCCTTCGGCGCCGTAGCAGCAGCCCGTGGATTCCCCTTCCGGCTCGACATCCCTACAGCGTCTCGTGGTGACGTGGACCACCTCACCACCCACTACAGGGACGAGCGATCGTGCGAGGGTCGGCTTCCGGCGTCATTCTCATCACCGGCTGCTGCCCGTCAGCCCGTGCACCGGCCGCCCCATGGACTTTGTGATTGTAGCCTTTTACCTCCCTGCGAGGAGTGGGCCGTGTTTGTATTTGTATCCGTCTATCCACGTGTATCGGGGTGGTTGGACTCGGCCGGGGTTCCTTCCCCACGCCTAGGCGTGGAGGTACGTGTCTCGCTCCCTCCTTTGTTACTTGCTTATTCCGTATGCGATTGAATGTGCCGCGCGAGTGAGTGTAGGGCCTAGCTAGACTGTATTTATCACTGCTGGTTGAGTGACGAGAGTGCCCACCTCCCTTGGCCCTAGTCGAGCACCGAGCTCGGACTAGACTCCCATGTCGTCCAGCGGCTTCTCGCCCGTTGTGATCCCGTCGCGCCTCCCTCCTTGGGACGGCCGTGGTTCGGAGTTATGTTGAGAGACGCCTCCACCCGGAGGGAGTTCACGTTAGTCGGTCACACCGGCTTGCCTTGTCACGTGCGCGTGCTGGTCGCGTTCTTTAGCGTCCTAGGCTAGCTAGCGAGTCAGTCGGTCCCGCATCAAATTTTGGTATCAGAGCTTAGGGAACCAGTTTGTTCTAACAAATTGGGGTCTTAGGTCATTTGAGGCCTTAGAGTTGTCTAGGTTGCATTGAGTCTCTTAGTTCATCTAGGTAATCTACCATTGCATTGTCTTTTTAGGTTTATGTCTAGTTAGAGTTATCCTTGTCTCGTTGAGTCTTGCATGTGTTTTGAGTTCCCAGTGCATCTCGATGGCTAGTTCTTATTATTCAGTTCCATACCACCGACCCAACCTTAGTAGGGTGCATCAGGTAGAGGGAGCCCCGAGTAGTCCTGTCCAAGGCAACAGGTTCGTGTCCGAGTATATTAAGGAGTTTGATGAGCACCTAATGCGATATGGGACTCAGGAGGATGAAATCAGGACTGTAGCTCATTTCCGTCGGGGTCTGCGCGAGCACCTCCGGATTGAGTTATCCCGCCGCCATGTGCAGACCCTGGGGGAAGCTTACCAGGTTGCTCGTGAACAGGAGCAGTTTGAGCTCGAGTTTGCTCCGGTCCAGCACCCCACACCCACATACTCTCGTGGGTCGTATTCTCGAGCTACCCCTAGACCATACCCTCGGGGACCCGTGGCCCGTCCACAGGAGTCGGCTCGTCAGGACTCCTTTACCTCTAGACCTCACTATTCCCATCCGAGGGACTATCACCCTCGATCCACGGCTACAGCCTCTGCCCCTCAGCTTCAGCAACCTACTGTCTCTACCCACCCTCCGAGGGCTTGTCCACTACCCGCCACCACCTTGGCCGCTCCCCGAGACCTGAGGTCCGATATGCCATCCGTGAAGGCTGACTTCCAAGCTTCCTTTGATCGATACCTGACCCGCGTAACCCCTTATAGTAAGCTCATATCCGTCGGTTATGAGGCTGATCCGGGTCTTGAGGCGGAGTATTTGGATGAGTCGATAGAGGACCAAGATCCCATCCAGTATATAGAGGACCCCGTTCCCTCACTGGGGGTAGATGCTTCATCCTTCGACCCACATCTCGAGCCATTACTACCTCTCAAGGGTGAGCTTGTCATTGGGGAGTTTTTAGCTAGCTGGTTAAGGGAGGGTCCACATCTAGATGTCTCGATCACCTACTACCCCTCCATGGAGCCAACTCTCCCAGTCATACCCCTTAACTCCTTTCACACCACTTTTCGGTCCTTCAGCTTTATAGAGAATGTGAGGGAGTTTCTTAAGAGTTTGGATTGTCAGTGGGAGTTGACATACATGTTGGCCTTAGGGTCTGACCAACCCTATAGTCATAGCTTCCTACTCCCAGCTTTGGGGTCTATTACCTCGGTGTACACCATAGGTCCTATCACTTCCGAGGTCCTTCTATTCTTTCCCATACTCGATGAGGTTGCCTTTCCCCCATCTTATGGCATTACTACGCCGAGGGAGGAACCTTGTCTCCCTGGCCCTTATGGTTCCCTTGCCCCATCATTCATAGTGCCTAAAGGTGACCATTTGCACCTTGGCGAATATCCGACATGGGCAAGTATAGTGAAGGGGCATGTTAGGAAAAGTCTCCATTTCTTTGACCCTTTTGATCCTTTTCCTATTAAACCTCCCGATCCATATTTCTTCACCCCTTGTGACGAGGAGGTCCATTATCACTCTCCTTCCATGCATGGACCCACACCCCAGAGTTTGGCTAGGAGGGAGCCCCAGATGGTCCATTATCACTCTCCTTTCACTCCTTTATCTCTCTTTCATGCATCATCCCGTCCACAATCATATAGGGGTTACATGGTGAGTGAGTCTATTCATATTGGTCCCCCAAAGTCTAGCACACTTGGTAGGACACACATGCATGATAGATACAACTTTGGTTGTCCAGGACCTCCCCGTGTTGTCCAATCATATAGGAGTCATAAGCATGCTAGGTCCATGTTTGGATGTCCAGGACCACCTCTGCATTCACATAGGTATGAGTCTACATATCTTATTCGGAGTCTGCATCATCACCACCTCGAGGCCAGCAACGCACGTTATATGGAATTAGCTGATGCGCATCGACACACCCGTGAGTTCCGCGAGGGAGAGTATGTCATGATCAGGGTCAGACCTGAACGGTTCCTTTCGGGGGCCGTAAAGAAACTCCAGGACCGCGGTGCCGGACCCTTCCGAGTTCTGAGGCGGATTGGGTCTAACGCATATGAGATTGAGCTGCCAGATGATTATGGGATCAGTTCGACGTTCAACGTCTCTGATCTGGTGGCCTATCGGGATCCAGCAGTGATTCCCAGTGAGCTTCTTGGGCCTCCCCTTCCTGTTGTGAGTGATATACCTTCTGAGAGTCCACCTCCTCCAGCCCCATTACAGAGGCGCGAGCACATCAATTGTATACTGGATGAGCAGGTGACCACCACCAGGAGCGGGGCCTACCAGCGTTTCCTAGTGCGTTGGAGAGGGCGCCCTGCGACAGACGACACCTGGATCACGCGGGGAGAGCTGGAGCAGATTGATCCGGACTTGCTGGAGCGATACCTGAGCGACCGTGACCCTTACTCGACGGGGTCGAGTTCTTCCCACCCGGGGAGAATTGGTGAGGACACGCGCCGCAGCACTCGACGGAGCACCCGGAGCACACCTGCCTCGCTTTGGCTGGGCGACGATGGCATCGTTTAGAGCTCTTCATGTGAGAGGCCATGCTGGGCCTACCTTTCTTTTTAGTCCCTGCGTGGACAATTTATCTAGTTTACTACATGTTTCTAGACATTTGGGGTATTGGGCTATGACTCTTGTCTTAAATGGGTTAATGGGCCTAGTCTTGGAGAGAGGCCTTTTAGGGTTAGGGTTTGGGTGGAGGAGGGCGCAACCCTCCCCCCTTGGTGGCTGCGCCACCTTCCCCATGAGAGGGGGCCGCCCTTTCCATTTCCATTCCCCACCCCCTTGATTCACTCCTTGAATCAAGGGGCCCCCTTGATTCACTCCTTGAATCAAGGAGGGAGATGGGCGCACCTCCCCTTCCAAGGAGGGGTGCGCACCCCTCCATTCCCCCTCCCTCGATAAGAACCCATGTATTCTCTTTGGAAAAGGCTAATGAAATTTTGAATCTTGAGAGCCATTTATTGAGTGCCCATTGTGTGTAAGGGGCGACCCCTTGCTTCTTCTTCTTCTTGAGGGTGCGACACCCTCTTCCCCATCTCCAGTCCTTGGGTGCGACGCCCAGGGGTAGGAGACCTCCTCCAAGGATCCCAACGCCAGCCCTCTTCTTCCAACATTCACGGCGACGAGTTCGGTGAAGCGACGGCGCACGCGGGATCTTCATCCTCTTCCCCGGGCGTCCCTGTGCTGACAGCAGATTTGGTGTCCAAAGAACGGTCTGGTGCGTCTACTTCCGGGCGGCGTCTCCCTCTAAGGTCTTCACGACTTTTGTACCCCTTCCTGTCACCGTTCCAACCCCACCAGTTTCGTCTCAAAACGCCACTCACAGCGAAAGTTCCCTTCATACCTACTTTCGGTGCGCTGGCTGTCACCCTGACAGTCCCGCCTGAACCAGAGCCCTTTTGTCCGCCCATTTACGCCACCTTCCCGTTGTTTTCTGATCCCCTTCCCTTCTTAACATTTGTTCCCCTCCCAGTTACGAATCCAACCTAATTGGTCTCGCCTCAAAACTCCATCGGGGCTGAAAGTTGTCTTCAAGAACACTTTTAGTGCGCAATCCTGCGCTACAGTACCCGAGCGGGACTGCCAGCAACGGGCCTCCAAAGGAGGTACCCTCTCCCGTCCACGGATCGACCTGCAAATTGGTGGCTCGACTCCTCACATCCCACCACACCTCCAGTAAACATCTCGGGTCAGAACTCTTTCTGTAACCCTGCGCCCTTGTCGCCCCATCCAAGGTCACCGGTCTGACCACTCCGTAGGCAGACTGTTTCTCCCGGTTTACAGCGCTCTCTGCACCCAGATCTCCCACGGGACCCCTTCGGCCGCGGCTGTCCTTTGTTGACCGCCCCTGTAAGCCATCCACCAGAGAAGACGCCGCCCCAAACGCTGTCCGGACGTCCACGTACCAGCATCAGCTCCGCCGGCTGTCACTGCGACCAGTCAGCAGCCGTTCGCCGGGTCGACTTCCTTCGGCGCCGTAGCAGCAGCCCGTGGATTCCCCTTCCGGCTCGACATCCCTACAGCGTCTCGTGGTGACGTGGACCACCTCACCACCCACTACAGGGACGAGCGATCGTGCGAGGGTCGGCTTCCGGCGTCATTCTCATCACCGGCTGCTGCCCGTCAGCCCGTGCACCGGCCGCCCCATGGACTTTGTGATTGTAGCCTTTTACCTCCCTGCGAGGAGTGGGCCGTGTTTGTATTTGTATCCGTCTATCCACGTGTATCGGGGTGGTTGGACTCGGCCGGGGTTCCTTCCCCACGCCTAGGCGTGGAGGTACGTGTCTCGCTCCCTCCTTTGTTACTTGCTTATTCCGTATGCGATTGAATGTGCCGCGCGAGTGAGTGTAGGGCCTAGCTAGACTGTATTTATCACTGCTGGTTGAGTGACGAGAGTGCCCACCTCCCTTGGCCCTAGTCGAGCACCGAGCTCGGACTAGACTCCCATGTCGTCCAGCGGCTTCTCGCCCGTTGTGATCCCGTCGCGCCTCCCTCCTTGGGACGGCCGTGGTTCGGAGTTATGTTGAGAGACGCCTCCACCCGGAGGGAGTTCACGTTAGTCGGTCACACCGGCTTGCCTTGTCACGTGCGCGTGCTGGTCGCGTTCTTTAGCGTCCTAGGCTAGCTAGCGAGTCAGTCGGTCCCGCATCAAGTGAGGTGATGACTGAAGACACCAGGATCTTATCATTTGGTTTCGTTGTGGCCCCCCCCCCCCCCCCCCCCCCCCCCGAGAGGGTCGAGTTGGTACGATGTTCGAGATCCGGCACGACGTCCGAGAGGAGTGCAGCTCGAGATGCGAGGTCGGTCTGTGTGAGGGTCGATGGGTGGCTTGCTGAGGTTTGGAATGGTTCCTTCGGACCCGGTCAGGGACCAGGAAAGAAGGAAGAAGCTGAGCAAGCGGAGGTTTCCCGTTGGTGAATGTCTGGTGACCAGTGGACGGTCTTTTCAGAGACAGAAGATGCGGGTTGTAAGGGCTTGAGAATGGAGAGAGCGGCATGCAAGCGAGGCCTTTTGGTGGCCGTTTCTGTGGTGTGAGCTGGTGAAAGCTCAGTGATTGGCTGTCCCTGGTGCAGGGTGTGAGACCGGTCAGCGGATTGTGAAGCTAGCGTTTGGTTGGTCCGCCGAGCATGGGCATTGACCGGTGGATTGGTTCTGTGGCGAGGATTGCGTTCCCTCGGTGAGCGAGAGGGTGGCAGTGATGCCGTGAGTGGTTTCCGTTGTGTTTTGAGGTGATGCCAGACTTGTGCCTATGTATTATGCCTGCTCTGGTGACCGGTGTGTGTGCGGTGTGCGGAGCATGGCGTTGTTTGTGATTATGGTCTGGCCGCATTCCTCATAATAGATGTTTTCGTGAGAAGCGAGGTTTTCTGTGCTGGGGCCCTGACATAGTTATCAGTTGGTTCGGTGTTCTTCCCCTGTGACTTTGTGCTTGGTCCTGAATTTCGAGGACAAAATTCCTTTAAGGGGGGAGGGCTGTAATGCCCCGCATTTTTTGGATCCTTGTTCGTGGGTCTCGGATCTGGTTTTTTGGAGTGTCCGACTCTGTTGTGTCCGAAATTTCATTTCGGACATCTTTCGTGTTCGGATCGGCGTGATCCGGAGTTGTTTCGGAGGCCCGGAAGCGTTCCGCGGCTTTTCCGCGTGTGTTTTCTGATTCCCGGTGTGTGTTTCGGTAATTCCTTCGGAACCTCGTTGCGGGTGAACCGGGCCGTTCACCAGGGCGCGAGTGGTACCGTTGCGATCGGTGCGTTCCAAGGATCGCGGAAACGTGATTTTCTATTTTCTAGTATTTTTTGAGAATTTCCAGATTTTCTATATTAACCTCCTTTTCTCTCTCCCCATCTCTCATTTCTCTCTTCTCTCCCTCTCTCTTCTCACGCTCTCTCCTCTCTCCCTCTCTCTCCGGCGGCCGATGGGGCGGAGCGCGGGCGAGGTGGGGACGGCGCGGGCGAGGCACGGGCGAGGATGGGTGAGGATCGAGGCGGTGGAGGCGCGGTGAAGCTCGGCCGTGAGTTCGTGGAACGGGGAGACTTCAACGGCGTTTTCTTAGTGGATCGGCGTCCGCGGTGAGCGAAATCTTCGGTGGAGGTAGGGAGATGGACCCTCAACCCGCGTATCTCATTTCCCACGAGTTTCGTAGGCCGTGGTGAGCCGAGCAGGCTAAACGGGGTTATTTGGGAAAAATACATGTTTTTGGGGAGTGAGCCGAATCTTGTGTTTTGATCGTGTTTTTGGGGTTTAAATGGGTCCCCTCAGTGCTAGGGAGGTTGGGGAATGTTTCCCCCTTTGTTTCCCCATCACCCGGGGGTGATCGGGGCGTGGAATAGATTTCTTCGTGGTTCTCACCGTGTTTCGGGCGCGGACTGAGAACGCGCTACCCACATGTAGCGCTTTCTTGATGGTCGCGCTGCCCCGACGGGGCGCGTTCATCGGAGCAGATGAACAGTAAGGCGGTTCGGGTCACGCCTTACAGCCCCAGCGCATTCTTGTTGTCGTGGTATAGGATCATAGCGTGACCTGGTCTGGTCGCGCTATGGACCTGTAGCGCGTTATTGTTGAACGCGCTAGGGGTGTATAGAGCGTTCTACCTGAACGCGCTATGCACCTATAGCGCGTTCTTGGAGGTGACCAGCCGGGCTGCCCGGGGCAGGCGGTTTGTGGCTGATCGTGCTCCCCTTGGGCCGTGTGTGTCCCGGGTACCTCGTGGAGTTCCGTGACCGTGTCTTTATGTGTTCGGAGGTTCTGTGTTACCTCGATTAATGTGCCCATCGAGTTATGGGTCTGAGTGACCTTCTAGCGTTCCGACTGTGTTGAGTTGGTCTCCGGTCGACCCAGTTGTGACCCAGTTGCCGACCTTTGACCTCGTGAGTTATCGCATTGTGGTTTTGGACCTAGGGATTAGGCCAGATTGACGGCTCAGTGCTGTCATGTGCAACGGTCTTGACCTCGAGTCTTGTGACTCAAAGGATGTTGGGTTTGTAGGTTTAGTGGGCTGTCCAGTGTCTGGTGGCGTCGTGCCACCTGTTACTCCGTGTTACTCATAATGAGTGCATGCGTGGTTTCAGTGTCCACGTTCTGTGACCCTACCACTAGTCGTAGCTTTCCCACGGCACGTGTGTGCTGGCTCGCCTGGGAGTGGCTGAGCGGCGTACCCGAGAGAGGCGGTGAGTAGGCTGGTTACCGCAGGGCCCCCGCGTACTTCCAAGTCCGGGTTTAGGGGGAAATACCAGCTAGAGGACAGGCCTAGGGCGTATGGTCTGAGTGTGCACACGAGGTTGGGGGCGTCGGACAGCGCCGGCAGGCGCGACCCCAACTAGTCCTTATTCTGTGGTACTGGTTACTGAGTGTGCCTGAGTCTCACGCCTGGGGCATCGTAGCTAGACACTTGTGACGCGGTGTAAGACGTCAGGGGACGCAACTGGTCGTTCTTCTAGTGGTTGGTGCTCCTGTCACGTGACGTGAGTTGTCGTGCACCGGGTTTTGTTTCTGTCCGCGGGACGGGACTTCATGAGTGGTTTTGGGAGTCTTCCCGGAGTCGAGGTCTGGGGTTTCTAGTGAGCGTCACCGAGGGCCTTTCTCCAGATAGTGTTGTGTTCACGATGGTGAGGTCGTGACCGTGTGGTTTTGGCTTGGGCCCTTTTCGGAGGGCAGGCCTCCGCTACGGAGGTAGCGTGGCGTTTTCCAGGTAGCGTGGCGTTTTCCTAGTAGCATGGCTAGGACGGTTCGTGTCTGGTGGTCCCCGATCGTGGGATCGGGTGATCGGGCACGTGGCTTGGTTGTCCCCCGATGAGAGACTAGGTTGTGTTTTCTGGTTCAGTAGGAGTAGCTGTAGAGCCGAGGTTTTGTCGTCCACCGTAGTTACTTTCCTGCTTTCGTGGTTACTTCTTTCCGTTGCCGTCTTGCTAGTGTAGCTTTCCTTCTGCCGTTGTTTCTCAGTTGGGGTTCCGCGGGATCCCTACTGGGCCAGTGACAGGAGGCCACCCCTGCGTTTCAGGTGCGGCGGTTCTGCCTCGGGGTTCGGGGGTGCTGTGCGGAGGTTCTTAGTTGCCAGCTTGCCGGGCCGAGAGTTCACTTGGCATGTGGTACATTTTACTGCTTTGGACTGTACTTTCTGTTGGACTGGTCTCTGTAGTAGTTGTTTAATTCTGTTAATTGTTGAATTGTCCTACTTTATTTCCTATTCCTTTGTGCCTCCACACTCCTTTTTAGCCCTTCCGAGCCCTCCCGGCTCGTGGGCGGCGGTGCGAGTCTCGGGTTATCGGGCCTTCCCGATAATCGGATTCTCGGGCTGTCACACAAACACCTCGAATGGGTGAGGGTCTACAAATATCCTTTCCTCCTTCCCTTGGAGACTGTACTTGATGCATTGGTGGAGCGTGGAGGGCACCACCATATTTTCATGCGGCCATGGGCGGCCGAGCAGTGCTTTGTACGAGGTACAGGAGTCAATGACATGGAACTGCACCATCGTAGTGAAATCTGCTAAGGTGAGGGTGAACTCTGCCACTCCCATTGACACTTCACATTTTTGATTGAAGCCGGCGATACGCATATCCCCGACTTTCTTGAGATGCACGTTAAAGTGGTGCCTCTCATATATTCTATAAGGCAGGATGTTGACCGCTGCACCGGGATCAACCAGAATCCTGTTCAGCTCCCTTCCATTCAGGTGTCCCTTCATATACAGTGGCTTGTTGTGGCTGATGGTGGGAAGCAGCATATCGTCTGGAGTGAAGGTCATGCTAGCCTCCGGCATTGCTTCAGCCAGACATGTCTCAAAATGAGCAGGTGTCTGGAGAGCAGTAACAATCGCCTGTCGAGTCTCTTCACTCAAAGAAAGGATCTCCCAGATTGTAAATCGAGCAGGGAGCTTCTTGAGTAGCTTCATTATTCGGCTCCCAGCTCGGACATTGGAGAGCTTCATCTCTTCAGCACATCTGGGCTTGGGGAGGTTTTGGTTTGCGGGGCCTGACAGACCTGCTTCATCTTCCTCAGATTCGGCGCCCTTCTGGCTGGTACCGACTTCTGGGTGTTCTTTGTTAGTTGCTGCGGGGCAAGCTCCATCTGCACTTGGATCTTCGACAGATTGTGCTAGCTGCGGGTGAACGTCCCTGGGTGTAGGGTTGGCCTCCTGGCAAGGCTGCTTCCCCTTGGACATCTTCATGAATTCAAGAAATGAAGGGACCCCCTTTCCCCCACTCTTGCTATACAGGCCTGACGGAGGAGGGATTTGGACTCCCTTGACCTCCGGCGGAGGTGTTTTGTAGGGATGCTCCCCCCTGAACATGATGTTGTGGTTGGGTGACAGCTGGCACCTCCATTTTCGGCCTGACCGGGTGGCATGTACAGCAGTTGCGGCCTCGGCCTTGCCTCCCCCAGCATGGGGTGTGAAGCAAATTTCCTCTTCCTCCTCCTCTCCGGATAGGTTGAAAAGTGCTGATAGGGTATTGCAGGAGACAACCTGCACTTTATCGGCCTCAGCGGCCTTCCTTTTCTTCTTCTTTTGTTTCTTCTTCTTTTTTACTTCTGCGGGCGGGTGCCCCCAGAACAGACTGCCCTCTTTGTCGGGTGCCGCTTCAGCTTCCTTCTTTTGTTCGAGTGAGAGCTGCTCTAGTTCCTGCCACGGGACGTGGTCCCGCACCAGCAAGGGCTTCAATTCGGGTTGCACGTACTCGTCCAGCCCCTCAATGAGGTTTTACAGTCGAAGGATCCCAGGATTGGTCTCCTTAATCACCGGCAACGGAGTTTGTCTCCTCCAATTATGTGTAGGTATCCTGATAGTTGTAGGTGGAGTGATCCATACGGGTGCTACCACTGGCGGAGCAGGCCGGGGCGTAACGCCATGGATATGTGCCCCCTCTTTCAGGCGAGGTGCCCTCTTTTTATTATGCTTCACAGGGACCTACTGCCATCCCTGCTGCTCTTTCGCGGGCTCCAAGAAATGAGCTTCATAGGTGTTCCGCGTGCTTGTTTCAGAGATCTCCTTGGGCAGTGCCTGGTATAGGGAGATCATGTTGACTCCTGCCCTCCTCCGAGGGGCTTCATGTGGCTGAGGAGGGTCCACTTTGTACTCTCCCAGCTCGATTTCATTCTTCTTCACCATCCCTTCGATGATGTCCTTGAAAACATAGCAGTCTTCGATTGGATGTCCCAACATCTGGTGGTAGGGGCAGAACCTTGGGCTGTCTTTTCTTTTCAGGTCCTCCGGCCTCCTTGGCTCTTTCAGAGTGACCATGTTATATTCCGTTACCCAGTCGAACAGAACCCGGGTCTTGTCCTTTGGAAAGGAATAGGCCTTCTTCATCTTGTCCCTCAGCGAAGGACCTTCTTTGCCGTATGGGGCTTCTGCAGGCTATGGGGTGACTCCCTTCTTGCCTTCACTTTTCTGTTGTTCGGACGCCTTTATGTCAAGAGCGTTCGCTTCTTTAGGCGACGAGTGCCGTTCCACCGCCTTGCCCTTCTGGGTCATGCTGGCAGCAGATGTAGGGGCAGGTCTGGCCAGGAAAGCTTCCACCTCGGCCACGACATTGTTCAATCGGTCAAACGATCATATTTCCATTCCGATCATCTTTTCCAGAACCTCCCTTCTGAGATTCTGTTTACATATTTACACAGTGTCCTCCTGATGCGGGGGCCGCTTGCACCTCATTCCGAGGTTCCTCAACCTCTTGATATAATCGAGGGCTGTCTCATCGGCCCTCTGCTTTGTTGAGTAGAGTTTGGCCACTGTGACCTCCCTCTCTGTAACATGGAATCTTTCTCTGAACTTCTTCTGCATATCTGGCCAGTCGCTGATCGACCCGTCCGAGAGGCTAGAATACCATTCAAATGCAAGCCCCGTCAGTGAGGACCCGAAAAACTTCAGCATGTATGACCTGTCGGTGGCCAAGTCGCCCATGACAGTCATATAATAGGCTATGTGTTCTCTCAGGGATCCCTTCCCGTTGAATTTGTCAAACTTGGGCAGCTTGTTGATTCCCGGGGGAAGCCGCCTAGCAGCATGGTGTTGCGGGTATGGCACCCGGTATGCATCGAACGTGACGTAGTCGCCTTCACCCCTTTCTGTGAGCTTCAGCTCGATCATTCTTTCCACCATCATCCGGTTCATGACTGCAGGGTCAACCGGCTCTGGGTAGAAGTGTGCCGGCTGCAGGTACGGGGTGACCAGGGTGGTCGCCTGTGGAGGACGCGGCAGCGAAGGTGTCTGGTGCACTTGAGGGAGCACCGGTGGTAGCAGCGGCTGGAGCTGTGGTGGCCGCTGTTGCATTGTCGCCATGCTTGGTTCTGACGACTGAGGCAGTGTGTAGAGCGGCGGAGGGTCGTCATGACGAACCGCTCCCCGAGATGATTCTCCCTGGACTTCGGGTGGTTTGGAAGCTGAGGACTGTTCAGTTTTCTCCATCATCTGCTTCTTCAGCAAGTCTATCTCTTGTCGATATTTCTGGAGTAGTATCAAGACCGATGGGTCCATAGTGGCTGTAGTGGGGATAACTTCTACTGTCTCCCCGGACATACCCTCGGGTAGGATGTCGAGGGGGACGTCATCTTCTTCTTCCGCCGTCATCACATTGGCAGTCAGGACGGGGGCCTTATCATCCCACTGGTGGTAGTCCTGGGGTTGTTTTCCCTTAGTCATCATCAGGAGCTCCCTTGCTGCTTCTGTTCTGCGAGTATTTGGCCCCGGCCGTGCGGCCAACTGAGCCAATTCTCGGGGATCTTCGGGAAGCCCCCCATATCGGTTGGATATACCAGCCATGTTGCAGGTGAAGACCTGCATCCTTCTCCTTTGTCGATGACCCTCCTTTTAGCTTGGTGCGGGAAGGTCAGCCTCTCGAACACGGAAGTTCTTCTTGCTTCTTTCCGCTTGGGGACGGCTTCATCGGCTTCGATCTCGAGGCCGTTGTCATATCCATTGTCGTCGACTAACGACACCATCATTCTTTCTCCTACATCTTCTTCATCTGCCATTGATAGGCAGTAGTTTTCATTGGCGGCGACTGTCTGCATCAGTCGCTGTTGCCCAAGCGAGGGGTTATCTAACCCTCGAAAATAGTTTCTGACCAGACAGGTCATCTCTTCTCGACCCCGCTCTTGATGTAACACGGGGGATGATTGTCGACCTTCCGAAGGAGGGATATAAGCTAGCAGAGCTCTGTCGGCAGGTTGTTGGAATCTTCATCCCATAGCTGGGACATTGGCTTGACGGACAGCAGCCCAGAAACTTTTACGGCGCGGAGGATCCGCAACCACTTCTTCTTCTTCTTCGGGGGCAAGCCCCTTTCTCTTCTCTCTTCCGCCTCGTCATACACAGGACGGCGGCGGATAGGTGTCAGCTGATAGACATGTTGGGTCCGCTTGGGAACCCACACCTGTTTGAACTTTCTCAGCATGGGGGCCGACCTTCCTTGGACATAGTGGCTGATTTCTTCTCTTTCTGCCCTCCTTCCAGCGAGGGCCTGATATGTGTTGTGGACAGGGATGGTGGGGATTACTTGGTCCGGAACTATCCACGTGTTGCGTCCGTTGAGGAAGACGCGCATGCCACCAACCATCATAGACTTGCCGGATTGGGAGAGAGTTCCGGCAATCACAGCAGCACTCCTTTGGACTTGCCGGCGTTGACGTCCTCCAGGGTGCTTGTTGACAATATTGGGGCGGGCCCCATGGATAGCATGGTGCACCAAGCAGTTGGTGACCAGGGTTGGACTCTTGAACGAGTCATGACAGGATCGGGCCTTCAGAGGCTCCATATTCTTCGTAGCTCCCTCGACAGGCTCCGAGGGTTCCACTTCCAGCATATCCACAAAGGCTAACCCCAAGAAGTTGGGAAAGCCAACAGCGGCAAGGAAGATGCCGAACTCCATAGGCACCGCCAGTACCCTTGCGCATGACCAGCAACAATCGAAGGACTGAAGCCGACGCCAGTCAATCTAGTTGTTGTCATCGTTCGCCTGCAAAGACAAATAAGCCAACGATCAGTAGTGATGCGGGACGGACACGGGGACCGACTCTACGGGGTATGGACCTCGGGCTCTAGATGTGGACGCGACCAGAAACACACACCAGGGAGACACTAAGCCCAACACTACGAGCTCCTAGTGGCGAAACGTCGTTAACAGAAGTGGAAGCTCACTCGTCGTCCCAAGCGAGGGAAAGCGCGGACCGTGCGCGGTTAAGGAACCGGCGGAGGTCAAGGGTAGTCCGACTCAACTTCCGGACTCGGATCGAGTCGCGGGACGGGTCACTCTCACTCTCACAGCGGTGACATGAACACACGGGCTAGTACCTATCGCTCTCAGCAGCGGCAAAAGACCATATACTAAACTAGCAAGCGAATGCCGAGAAGTTAAGACCGTACCTCCACGCACCCGGCGTGGTGAAGACAACCCCGGTCGAATTACGGATCCCAGGTTAAACAATTTTACAACAGTACAATGATTTGACCCACTCCACGCAGGGAGGTAAAAGGTCACATGTGGGGTCCGGCAATCACCCCAATCAGGTTGACGGGCAGCATCTTGATGTCGCCCGGCGGTGCCGAACTCTGCGTTTTCGTGCTTTCCGAACAGCGGGTTCTGCGGGCCCGTGGGGCCCACGGGTGGCGCTGGCGTCTGGATCTGCAGGAGTAGGACCCACTGTGATGGGGACCCCTGGTGGCGCGCCTCCACGACGGCGGTCGGCCAGAAACACCGATCGGTGGCCGATCGGCTCCGATTCCCACGTTGTGAAGTTGCTGCCCACGGATTTTTAGTTGCTGTTTTTAGGCGCGTGCTCCGGCGAAAATGGCCGCTGCGATCAGCTAGGTCGTCGGAATGCAACGAAACCAGCGCCGTTGGAAAGAGGATACAATATCCTTCAATCTAGGGCCAGTGGACTCTTCTGAACCTGTGCGGACCTGGGCTTTAACTATTTTTTAATTCTCTGCTCCACTGCTCCCGAAATCTCAGATCAGCATATCAGTTTTCTGTAAATGGCCATTGACCGCCTATGTATAATTGGATTAAGACTTCGAGCTCTTCTGTAAAGTTGTAGGGAATCAAACCACAGAACTAGGACTATTTTGGAATTTGATTTGGAGGTGGGGGCGATGTGTTATGATTTTTGGGGTGACTGGAGGTCGGATCTGGGAACATGTGGACAGAACTGTAGATGGGTCTGAGAACGATTTTTAGAAAAGATGAGATGGGAGAATAAAAAATTGAGAAAAATTGTGGATGAAGGGGTGGATGGATGGAATCCCCAGTAAAATTGGACGAACTAAAATAAATCAAAAAGTGGATCTAAGACATGAAACTCAGGGCAGAGATGAACCTGGATAGAACTCTGGTAGAACCGAAATGGAAGAGTGGACGAAAATCAAAAATTAGGAAACGTGATCTGAATGCTGACCTGATTTTTGTGGGTGAGAGGAACATCACAGGAACAACTCCTCCAAATTTGGTAGCCAAATGAGCTCGGGGAAGACTTGTGAATTTCGAACAAGCTGCTGTGGTACTGCACAGGCAGAACTCCGTTGATGGCGATGGCGGCTCGTGGCGGCGGCGACCGGAACTGATAGGGTGGAGTCTCACCACCTGAAGGAAGCCTTCACAGCTTCAAGGGGAAGAGGGAGAGGAGAAGGGGGCGGCCTAGGCCATGCTCCAACAAATTTCACAATTCTTATGGCATTAATTCATGAAAATGGGAAAATACAAGCATATATAGGTCACCCATCTAATCCATCCTCCACCATTGGATCTAGGGGTGTGAGATGGAGGGCTGGGATGGCATGTGACCATTCCACAAAAATTAAAATAAAAAATAAGGGGAAGGGGGCGCCCTATTGACTTTGGTGGCAAGGGGGGGACAAGTTGGTAGCCACCTTGGACTTTGAAGTCCACTTGTCTCCCATGTGCCTTTTACCATTCAAACTTCTAGATGCCTCCATTTGACATGTTGACTGACCCCACATGGGGCCCATGGGCTGAGGTGGATCAATGGGAGGGGCCTGGGGGTCCCGTGGGGCCCATGGGTCCCATTTTGCAAATAAGCCCCTCGTACACTCATAATTACACACCGAATACAATGAAATAAACACAAATTACACACACATAAAGGCTAACTAAATATGATAAATGGGGAGATCAAGGCGGAGTATGGTCTATATGCTCACGCTGCCGTGAAAAAGGGGCTGGAGGTGGAAGTGGACACTCAGGTGTGGGATCACTCTCAAGGGGGGGAGATGGCTCAAAAGGCTCACTAGGGATCACCGCTGGGTCCCTATATGCAACAAGATCCGATACATTGAAGGTAGAGATTATACCATATTCCTCGGGCAGGTCCACAACATACGTATTGGATCCAACGCGTTTCAACACTCTAAAGGGACCGGCTCCGCGAGCTTGCAACTTCTTAACGGTTCCAGAGATAAACCGTTCAGGTCTTACCCTGATCATGACGTATTCGCCCTCGTGGAACTCTCGGTGGTGTCGGTGGGCATCGGCTAACTCCTTGTACCGTGCATTGATGGCCTCAATGTGACGACGAATGTCGTCATGCAAACTCCTAACATGCCTAGCAAACGACTCGGCCGACTCCGACACTCTAGCATGGATAGGCATGGGGACAAGGTCAACAGGTTTCCTAGGCCTACGACCTGTGACAATCTCAAATGGACTCATGCCGGTAGACCTATTCACCGAATCATTGTATGCAAACTCAGCCATGGGTAAAATGAGATCCCAATCCCCAATGCGGTCCCTGACTAGACACCTCAAAAGATCTCCCAGACTCCTATTGACTACCTCGGTCTGACCATCTGTCTGGGGATGATATGCAGTAGAAAACTTGAGGTGAGTACCCATCATATGTCATAGTGTCTTCCAAAAATAGGAAGTGAATCTAACATCACGGTCAGACACTATAGTGCGAGGCAACCCGAACTTGCACACCACATAAGTAAGAATAGGCGGGCTACCCTAGAAGCATCCGAAGTCTTCGAGCAAGGGATAAAGAGGGCCATCTTCGAGAAACGGTCAACCACCACATAGACCGAATCATGCTTCCTGGAGGTACGTGGCAATCCCAAAACAAAGTCCATACTAACATCCTGCCACGGGACATCAGGCACAGGTAGAGGCGTATAAAGGCCCGAGCTTTGCTTCTTCATCTTGGCCGTAGCACATGTACGGCACTGAGCCACGATGTTAGCAACATCGCGCTTCAAGCTCGGCCAATAAAATCGATGCTCCACTGTCCCAATAGTCTTGTTCCGACCAAAGTGGCCGGCTAGACCTCCCGTATGTAGTTCCCACACTAAGAAATCTCGAACCGAAGTTCGGGGAACACACAGCCTGCTACCTCGAAAGAGGTAACCCTCCTGAAGCACATACTCATCAAGGTCTCTCGAGGGTCCGGCCTGGAGGGTGGTAAAAATCTGACCAAAGTCAGGACAATCAACATAGGCCTCCTTCATCCTCTCTAACCCTATGACCTCGGCACTCATGGTGGTAAGCAAACATGCTCACCGGCTCAAGGCATCAGCCACCTTGTTCTCCACTCCGGCCTTATGTTTCAGCACAAAGGTGAACTGCTGGAGATACTCGACCCAACGACTATGACACGAGTTAAGCTTCTTTTGGGAATGGAGGTACCTCAATGTGATGCGGGACGAGGCACGGACACGACAAGCTCACGATCGTCCCTTAACGAGGGAAGCGTCGGACGTGCGTGGTTGAGAAACCGGCAAGAGCTAGGGTGGTCGGCTCGCACTTTCGTGCCCGGATCGGGTCACGGGACGGCTTCACTCTCTCTCACAGCAGCGGTGATATGAAAATATATCGAGCTAGATATCCCTACACATGCTCTCTAGCAGCGGCATAAACAAGCATATATGAAATAAGCGAAATGCCAAGTGTAGGAGCGAAGACGATACCTCCACGTGCTCGGCGTGGGGAAGACGGACCCGGCCGAAGTCGTACTCCCGGAACAATTATACACGGATATTACAGAAATGCAACTCGCTGCCCACTCCACGCAGGGAGGTAAAGGGCTACACAATGGGGTCCGGGAGGACCGAATTCGGGTTGACGGGCGGCTTCTCGCGTTGATTCGGCAACACCCGAACACGTGACGGTGGGGCCCACGTGCTGTCCGGAGGGGCCGTGTGGGACCCGGTGGCACCGCTGTAGTGGTGGATGCCCGGAGGGTCGCTCCTTGGGATGGCGGCACGCTGGTTCGCCGGCCGGAGGCCCGACGGCTCCGTTCGGCACCGGTCGGAAAACCCGATCGGAAATCTGCCGGTTCTGTATTTCGGTGCGCGCTCCGGCGAGAATGGGCGCTGCAATCAGCCCCGTTGTCGGATCGACACGAGACTGGCGCCGTTGGAAAGCTAGCTTGAAGCTCTTCAACCTAGGCCCAAAGATCGGGCCTGGATCTGCTCGGATCTTGACTTATGGAATTTTCAATCTCCTGTTGTACAGTAACCGAAGACTCAGACCTGCAGAGAACTTGACTATGGATTGCCTTTGACCACGAGGTAGACGTCCGAATCTTGGGTTGTGTTCTTAAGAGAAGTTGTTGGAAATGGAGTGGGGAAGACAGAAAAATTGGTTTGGACACGTTTGGATGTGTCTATGATTTTCTGTGATGTTTTTACTGGACGAAGGTCGGATCTAGGATCTGACTGAAAGTACTGTAGCTCCGGTAGAACATGAATTATTAAAAATAGGTAGAAGGATGATAAAAATTTAAGAAAAATTGTGGTGGTAGGGGACGATGGACAGAACACCCAGTTAAATTGGGAGGTCTAACATAAATCAAAAGGGTGGTCGAAGGTGGAGAACTCAAGGCTACTATCACTATAGATAGTGACAGAATAGATCTGAGATAGAGGGTTGAACGAAATGGTAAAAATATGAAACGGTGGCTTTTGAACCTGGATGTTTTTGTGGAGAATGGGATAGAAGATAGAAACAAACACTCCAAATTTCAAATCGATCTGAGCTCGTGGCTGGCTTCAGGAATTCATGAACTGCACCTCTGTCCAGCAGGACAGAAAACCGAAGACGATCCCGTGGCGGCTCGAAGGCGGCACGAACGGCGGCGGCGGCGGCACAGATGATCACCGGAGGTTGAGAGGGGATGATAGAAGAGGGATACACTCTAGATCTGGGGGTTTGAGGAGAGGAAACCAGGGGGAGAGAGGAGGGGCTCAAGAACACTCTTGATTTTCCAACAATTTTCTCTTCATTTCTTCATTAATCTCTAATGACACTATACATAGGCTTATATAGAAAATAGCAAGGGGTGGGGGGCTGATAATTTTGTGGGAAATATGTCATTTTCATCCCCCATGTGGTCAAAACTCAAAATAAATAAATTACATATGAATGGAGCACTCCTTTGACTAGGTAGGTAAGGTAGGTGGCCAACCTTTGAAATTTTAACCCCTTTGTCTCCCATGTGGTCAATTAGCATTCAAACCTTCTAGATGGCCACCTAGGATGGTTGACCAGCCCCACATGGATGAGGTGGACCAATGGGGAAGGGGAGGGGCCCCCTAACTGGACCTACTACACATTTGCACAAAAACCCACACAATCCTAGGGAATGACACATTGGCTTACAAAGCCTTACAATTGTACATATACTTTCCCAAGGATATAAAAGTAAATAAAAGGACTCAAATGTAAAAATAAAAGTTAATGCTCGGCGTCGATTCCCATCAACTCTCCCCGGGTGGGAGGAACTCGACCCCGTCGAGTAGGGGTATGGATGCTCGAGTACTCCGGCGGATCCGTCACCGTGCCAAGTAGCGCGGGTATGCTCCACTCCAAGTGACCGTCACCTGCTCATTCCATATATACTCGATATGCGTAAGCTGCCATGGGCTAGAGGTGGACACTCCGGGTGGGGCCACTCTCAAAGGGAAGGAAGCAGCTCGAAGACTCACTAGGAATCACCGCTGAGTCCCTGTAGGTGACTGATCCGGGTATAGATGTGGAACCGATCCCATACTCATCGAGTGAGTCCACTCGCCTCTTACTCATAAGAGAACGACAACGAGCTTGCACAAGATGCATGCAGACAAACAAACGACACACAAACCATGCAAACAAATCACTCAAAACAAACCACACAAAGAAAAAGCACACTGTTAGTCCGACCCGTACATGGGTGACGGCGGACCAGGACACCCGAATATGTGCCATGCATATACTAGATGTACACGATGGTTGATGGAAGGGAGGACTCCTAGACACCCTAAGATGTACCACTCATGCATTGGTGACCGATGGGATTTGGGTGAAGAAGGGCTAGGAGATCCAAAACTACCTTCGTCATCATCCCTAGATGTAGAGATGGCTTGCCGACTAGACCGAGGGGTATGGGTGGAATAGTGAACTCCTTGGAAGAGGTGGAGGGAATGTGATAGCTCGGGAGCTTCACTAGTGGAGGGGTCAAAAGGGTCAAAGAAGGTATGACCCCGGGAGATGGGTTCCTCCATGACACGGTCCCAATCGTGAAATTCTTGAAGGTGTGAATGCTCACCTTCATCCGTCATAGTGAACGGGACAATGGTCATGTGAAGAAAATAAACTTCCTCCCTCAGGCAAAAGGAAATGAAGTCGGACTCGACCGGCATCGGGAGGAGTAGAAGAATCTCTGTGGTGACACACCCCACGGTGCACACGGAGGTAATGGATCCTAAGGCCGGATGGGTGAATCTAAGACTAGCGGGTTGGTCAAAGCCTCGGGCCAAAAGATGCGTCAACTCCCATTGTGAATCTAATCCCATAATAAGGTCATCCAAAGTATCAACATGGTGTCTAGACCGAATAGTTGTGTGGTAGGAGTTGATGGACACCAAAGGTAGGGTAGGGTCCATAGACGGGTAAGGGAGTGGGACCAAGCCATCCTTGAGCCAACTAAGAAGCGGCTCGGCTATGTATAATGTACCCGTTAGAAATACGGGTGGCTCGGGATGAGGTGGCTCCAAGCGCGAATCCGAAGGTGGAGTGGGCCGCTGGGGCTGGGTGGCTGGACATACGGGGTCCCTAAGGGTGATCTTACCGGGTAGGTATGGTGGGCATAAGGTGCAAGTCCTCTTGTCCCAGTCAAGATTGGCCCTTCTCTCTCCTAACCACTTTTGCCCTAAAATGATACATGAACCAGCAAGTGTGCCGATCCTACACCATGCGCCATCGGTGTAGAGAATAGAGCCTATCCTCTTATAGAACTCAACACAAGCAAAATCACCATCGCGGACAATCTCGCCTGTCTTGGAGAGAGACTCCATGATGTCAAGAGAAACCCAATTATCCGACTCCCTATCGGTGAAATGGAGTTCCGTTGTGGACCCGTTAGGTAGAGCGGCTTTCATAATGAGAGGGGCAAAACCAAAGGCTCGGTCCATGAGGACATTCATTTTGGCCACAAAAGTTGACCACTCGGACGTATGGTCTTGGGGATCGGCCATGGGTAGTGGACATGGACATGCATACACACGGTGACAAGACACTAGACCGACTATGCAAGTTTGGAATGCATGCACACTAAGGACCCTAGACGTAAACCAAGACTCGGTACGTGGCGGAGATAACCGATCCGAAGATCACTCGCACAAGTGTGCGACCTTCCCGATAGGCGTAGCCTAACGTTCGGACAACACCTTTGTATATACCGACTAATGGTATGCAAATGCGACCCAAAAGACACTTTTTTTGTTTTAAAACAATGATGACCCTAAACACGACATAGACAATGACTAATGACTAGACGTAAATGACACTCTCTTTTTTTTTGACACCCTAGACTCAAACTCGCTCTGATACCAAATTGATGCGGGACGAGGCACGGACACGACAAGCTCGCGATCGTCCCTTAACGAGGGAAGCGTCGGACGTGCGCGGTTGAGAAACCGGCAAGAGCTAGGGTGGTCGGCTCGCACTTTCGTGCCCGGATCGGGTCACGGGACGGCTTCACTCTCTCTCGCAGCAGCGGTGATATGAAAATATATCGAGCTAGATATCCCTACACATGCTCTCTAGCAGCGGCATAAACAAGCATATATGAAATAAGCGAAATGCCAAGTGTAGGAGCGAAGACGATACCTCCACGCGCTCGGCGTGGGGAAGACGGACCCGGCCGAAGTCGTACTCCCGGAACAATTATACACGGATATTACAGAAATGCAACTCGCTGCCCACTCCACGCAGGTAGGTAAAGGGCTACACAATAGGGTCCGGGAGGACCGAATTCGGGTTGACGGGCGGCTTCTCGCGTTGATTCGGCAACACCCGAACACGTGACGGTGGGGCCCACGTGCTGTCCGGAGGGGCCGTGTGGGACCCGGTGGCACCGCTGTAGTGGTGGATGCCCGGAGGGTCGCTCCTTGGGATGGCGGCACGCTGGTTCGCCGGCCGGAGGCCCGACGGCTCCGTTCGGCACCGGTCGAAAAACCCGATCGGAAATCTGCCGGTTCTGTATTTCGGCGCGCGCTCCGGCGAGAATGGGCGCTACGATCAGCCCCGATGTCGGATCGACACGAGACTGGCGCTGTTGGAAAGCTAGCTTGAAGCTCTTCAACCTAGGCCCAAATATCTGGCCTGGATCTGCTCAGATCTTGACTTATGGAATTTTCAATCTCCTGTTGTACAGTAACTGAAGACTCAGACCTGCAGAGAACTTGACTATGGATTACCTTTGACCACGAGGTAGACGTCGAATATTGGGTTGTGTTCTTCAGAGAAGTTGTTGGAAATGGAGTGGGAAAGACAGCAAAATTGGTTTGGACACGTTTGCATGTGTCTATGATTTTCTGTGAATTTTTTACTGGACGAATGGCGGACCTGGGATCTGACTGAAAGTACTGTAGCGCCGGTGGAACATGAATTATTAAAAATAGGTAGAAGGATGATAAAAATTTAAGAAAAATTGTGGTGGTAGGGGACGATGGACAGAATACCCAGTTAAATTGGGAGGTCTAACATAAATCAAAAGGGTGGTCGAAGGTGGAGAACTCAGGGCTACTGTCACTGTAGATAGTGACAGAACAGATCTGAGATAGAGGGTTGAACGAAATGGTAAAAATATGAAACGGTGGCTTTTGAACCTGGATGTTTTTGTGGAGAATGGGATAGAAGATAGAAACCAACACTCCAAATTTAAAATTGATCTGAGCTCGTGGCTGGCTTCAGGAATTCACAAACTGCACCTCTATCCAGCAGGACAGAAAACCGAAGACGATCCCGTGGCGGCTCGAAGGCGGCACGAACGACGGCGGCGGCGGCACAGATGATCACCGGAGGTTGAGAGGGGATGATAGAAGAGGGATACACTCTAGATCTGGGGGTTTGAGGAGAGGAAACCAGGGGGAGAGAGGAGGGGCTCAAGAACACTCTTGATTTTCCAACAATTTTCTCTTCATTTCTTCATTAATCTCTAATGACACTATACATAGGCTTATATAGAAAATAGCAAGGGGTGGGGGGCTGATAATTTTGTGGGAAATATGTCATTTTCATCCCCCATGTGGTCAAAACTCAAAATAAATAAATTACATATGAATGGAGCACTCCTTTGACTAGGTAGGTAAGGTAGGTGGCCAACCTTTGAAATTTTAACCCCTTTGTCTCCCATGTGGTCAATTAGCATTCAAACCTTCTAGATGGCCACCTAGGATGGTTGACCAGCCCCACATGGATGAGGTGGACCAATGGGGAAGGGGAGGGGGCCCCCTAACTGGACCTACTACACATTTGCACAAAAACCCACACAATCCTAGGGAATGACACATTGGCTTACAAAGCCTTACAATTGTACATATACTTTCCCAAGGATATAAAAGTAAATAAAAGGACTCAAATGTAAAAATAAAAGTTAATGCTCGGCGTCGATTCCCATCACAATGCCTCGTGGTCGGAGTATAGGACAAACTCCTGATGTAAAAGATAGTGCCTCCAATGCCTAAGAACCTGAACAACTGCGTAGAATTCTTTGTCATACGTGGAATATCGCAGTTTCGCGTCATTCAGCTTCTCGCTGAAATATGCGATCGGGTGGGACTCCTGACTCAAAACTCCTCCAATCCCAACACCCGACGCATCACAAGAGACCTCAAACACCTTCGAGAAATCAGGCAATCGAAGGATAGGTGTCTGGGTCATGCGCTCCATGATGTCCTTGAAGGCGGCAGATGCAGCCTTCGTCCATACAAATGTGCCCTTCCGGATGCAATCCGTGATCGGGGCGGTGGCGGAGCTAAATCCGCGGATGAAGCGACGGTAGAACGTCACAAGGCCATGAAAGCTGCGGACATCATGAACCGTACAGGGTTCTGGCCACTCAACAATGGCCCGGACCTTCTCCGGATCGGCGGAGACCCCAGTACTAGACACGATAAAACCCAAGAAGGTAAGCTGAGGTGTCATGAAGGCACACTTCTGTGGGTTCGCAAACAGCTGCTCTCGCCGAAGAAGTAGACAGACCTGCTGAAGGTGGTCTAAGTGGTCCCCTGTGGTGCGGCTATAGATAAGGATATCATCAAAATACACCACTACAAAGACTCCAATGAAAGGTCGAAGGACCAGAGTCATGAGCGGCATGAAAGTGCTAGGGGCATTGGTCAACCCAAAAGGCATGACCAACCACTCATATAGACCGTCCTTGGTCTTAAATGCGGTCTTCCACTCATCACCTGGCCTAATCCTCACCTGATGGTAGCCACTCTTAAGATCGATCTTCGAAAAGATAGTGGCACCTGCCATCATGTCCAGCATGTCATCAAGGCGGGGAATAGGGAACCTGTACTTCACGGTGATTTTGTTGATGGCACGACTATCAATGCACATTCTCCACGTGCCATCCTTCTTCGGGGCAAGTAATGCGGGTACAGCACATGGACTCATGCTGTCCCGAACAGACCCTCTCTGCACCAACTCATCGACCTGCCGTTTAAGCTCGGCATGCTCCGTGGGACTCATGCGATAATGTGGAAGGTTGGGCAAGGAAGAGCCCGGAACAAGGTCGATGGCATGCTGAATATCCCGCATAGGTGGGAGTCCCTCGGGAATCTCATCGGGAAAAATATCAGCAAACTCCTGCAGAATAGGAACAACCTCGGGTGGGAGCTCACCCTCGGAGTCCCGCTCCACCTCTCGAACCGTAATGGCAAACACCGGACAGCCCTGACTAAGCTCCTGCTCCATCTCCCGGGAGCTAATCATCATCAATCTCCTCGTCGAGGGCTCTCCTGGGCTAGAGGTAACGGTCATAGCCCGAGCTGGGGATGGGGTACTAGGCCCGGGAACGGAAGGCTCCGGAGCACTAGGGCCAGTACGACCCCTGACTGATGGGCTCTTGGGCCGATGGGGTTCGAGAGTAATCCGTTGGCCCTCATGGTCGAAGGTACAGGCGTTTGACCGGCCATGGAGTGTGGCATCCCGATCAAATAACCATGGCCTACCCAGAATAATGTTGCCCACCTCCATGGGTAGAACATCACACCAAACCTCATCACGGTAGGCATAGAACTGCAGTGGGACCAAGCACCGCAGCCTGATCGGAATTGAAGTGGAATCCACCCATGATACACGATAGGGGCTAGGGTGATCCACGGGTGTAAGACCAAGACGGGAGACAGCACCTGTGGAGATTGCATTGATGCAACTCCCGCTATCGATGATTACCTTGCACACATGTTTACCCAGCCTACAGAAGGTATGAAAAATAGTGGTCCGACGCTAGTCATCACTGGCCTGTGGCTGGGTGAGAATACACCTGACGACCCCCACATGGGTATCATCGGGATGCGGGGCCTCCTGATCGTCACCTTCGATCTCATAGTATTCATCAGCTAGCTCCTGATCGGCCACATAGGTGACTAACTCGAGGCCCGCGGGGGTGGTATCCTCGGCCTGTGTGTCCCCAATGATGAGAGATGGACGGGTGGGACACTGGTTGGCAAAATGGCCAAACCCATTGCAGCGATAGCACTGCTGCCGTGATCCACTGGGCTCCCCAATCATGGGTCCTTTCCCCTTATCCTCCCGACGGATAGGAGGTGTAGGTAGCAAAGGACGTGCAGGAGGTGCGGGTGTCGGTGGACGGGCTGTGGGTGGGGCCGTAAGATGCTGGGGACGAGGAAGGTCCCTCGGGGGCGGAGGACGAGGCCTAGGAGCAAAGGGCTCGGGGCGAGCGGGCTCCTGAGGTCGAGCCATGGGGGCCCTCGGATACGTGCCAGATGAGCCACGGGGCTCGACACTACGAAGGGGGAAAGAGCCCAACCGATGGGGAGACTCGAACTCGGCCTCGAATTGCTCCAATTCGAGAGCTATTTGATATGCCTGCTCCAGAGTGGTGGCATTGCGGCGAAAGAGTTCATATTGATAATTTGTCTGCAAACCTCTCCGAAAGCGGGATATCGTCATGGTGCTCTCTTCCGTGACCCCGCACCGCAAGTAATACTCATCGAACTCGGCGGTGTACTCGGTCACGGATCGGTTCCCTTGGGAAATGCTTTGCCACTTGTCTATGAGACGTTGGCGATATGAGGCAGGAAGGTATTTCTCCCTCAATTTGGACTTCATGTCATCCCAAGTACTGATTTGGGGTTGACGTCGCTGGTTGAGCAGGCTCTCCACATTGGTCCAATAAGTTTGGGCCTGCCCTTGCAGCTTCATCTTTGCGTATCGGACTCTTCGGTGGTCCGTCATCTCAAACCACTCGAAGTACCGGTCCATGCCGGCCTCCCAATCTAGATACACCCTTGGGTCCAAGGACCCGCTAAAAGTGGGAGGGTCCTCACGCACGCCCCTCAGAATGCGGTCGTCATCATCGTCATCAAGATTCCGTCGATGATTCCGATGACCGTAACCCCCTTGATCATTGTCAGATGCATAGTCATCCACTACTTGCACCTGTGGCCTCCCAACATCTACCGCCTGAGCCCTTGGTGCAGCAGGTTGCTGCACCGGCTCTTGTGGGCCGTTCGTCGGCGCGGGTTGCGCCGCTACTGGGCCCCTCTCTAGGACGGCAATTCTCCCAACTAGGCCCTGAATGGACTGATCCGAACTTTCGGCCCGATCCTCGAGGGCTTTCATCCTCCCCTCTAGACGCGTTCCTATGCCATCCATACGCGTACTAAGACCATTCATACGCGTGTCAAGACGTTCCATAATGGCTCGGAACATCTCGGCCGTCGAGGACTCATCGGAGCTACGGGCCCGGGAATCCGCCATAGGTGGTGGTGGCGAGTATTGGGTACCTCGACGGGTGGGCATGCAACTAACACACGACCTAGAAGTCACCGACTAATGCAAACACACACTAAATGATGCACTTAGACCTAAACCAATATCCGGTACGGGGCGGAGTTAATCGATCCGAAGATCACTCCCGCAAGTGTGCGACCTCCCGGTAGGCGTAGCCTAACGTTCGGACAACACCTTTTAAGATACCGAATAAAGGGTGCAAATGCAATTTAGAACACACTTTTTTTGGTTTTGAAAATAATGATGATCCTAGACTTGACTTAGACCATGATGCATGCAAGACTTATGCAATGACTACCCTAGACTCGACTCGCTCTGATACCAAACAGATGCGGGACGGACACGGGGACCGACTCTACGGGGTATGGACCTCGGGCTCTAGATGTGGACGCGACCAGCAACACACACCAGGGAGACACTAAGCCCAACACTACGAGCTCTAGTGGTGAAACGTCGCTAACAGAAGTGGAAGCTCACTCGTCGTCCCAAGCGAGGGAAAGCGCGGACCGTGCGCAGTTAAGGAACCGGCAAAGGTCAAGGGTAGTCCGACTCAACTTCCGGACTCGGATCGAGTCGCGGGACGGGTCACTCTCACTCTCACAGCGGTGACATGAACACACGGGCTAGTACCTATCACTCTCGACAGCGGCAAAAGACCATATACTAAACTAGCAAGCGAATGCCGAGAAGTTAAGACCGTACCTCCACGCACCCGGCGTGGCGAAGACAACCCCGGCCGAATTACGGATCCCCGGTTAAACAATTTTACAACAGTACAATGATTTGACCCACTCCACGCAGGGAGGTAAAAGGTCACATGTGGGGTCTGGGAATCACGCTAATCGGGTTGACGGGCAGCATCTTGATGTCGCCCGGCGGTGCCGAACTCCGCGTTTTCGTGCTTTCCGAACGGCGGGTTCTGCGGGCCCGTGGGGCCCACGGGTGGCGCTGGCCTCCGGATCTGTAGGAGCGGGACCCACTGTGATGGGGACCCCTGGCGGCGCGCCTCCACGGACGGCGGTTGGCCGGAAACACCGATCGGTGGCCGATCGGCTCCGATTCCCACGTTGTGAAGTTGCTGCCCACAGATTTTTAGTTACTATTTTCAGGCGCGCGCTCCGGCGAAAACGGCCGCTGCGATCAGCTCCGTCGTCGGAATGCAACGAAACCAGCGCCGTTGGAAAGAGGATTCAATATCCTTCAATCTAGGGCAAGTGGACGCTTCTGAACCTATGTGGACCTGGGATTTAACTATTTTTCAATTATCTGCTCCACTGCTCCCGAAATCTCAGATCAGCATATCAGTTTCCTGTAAATGGCCATTGACCGCCTACGTAAATTTGGATTCAGACTTCGAGATCTTCTTTAAAGTTGTAGGGAATCAAAACACAGAACTGGGACTATTTTTGGAATTTGATTTGGAGTTAGTGGCGATTTGTTATGAGTTTTGGGGTGACTGGTTGTCGGATTTGGGAACAGGTGGATAGAACTGTAGATGGGTCTGAGAATAATTTTTAGAAAATATGAGATGAGCGAATAAAAAATTGAGAAAACTTTTGGATGAAGGGGTGGATGGATGGAATCCCCAGTAAAATTGGGCGAACTAACAAAAATCAAAAAGTGGATCTAAGACATGAAACTCATGGCGGAGATGAACCTGGACAGAACTCTGGCAGAACCGAAATGGAAGAGTGGACGAAAATCAAAAATTAGGAAACATGATCTGAATGCTGGTCTGATTTTTTTGGGTGGAGAGGAACATCCCAGGAACAACGCCTCCAAATTTGGTAGCAAAAGGAGCTCAGGGAAGACCTGTGAATTTCGAACAAGCTGCTGTGGTACTGCACGGGCAGAACTCCGTTGATGGCGATGGCGGTGCGGTGGCGGCTCGTGGCGGCGGCGGCGGCGACCTGAACTGATAGGGTGGAGTCTCACCACCTGAAGGAAGCCTTCACAGCTTCAAGGGGAAGAGGGAGAGGAGAAGGGGGCGGCCTAGGCCATGCTCTAACAAATTTCACAATTCTTATGGCATTAATTCATGAAAATGGGAAAATACAAGCATATATAGGTCACCCATCTAATCCATCCTCCACCGTTGGATCTAGAGGTGTGAGATGGAGGGCTGGGATGGCATGTGACCATTCCACAAAAATTAAAATAAAAAATAAGGGGAAGGGGGCGCCCTATTGACTTTGGTTGCAAGGGGGGGACAAGTTGGTAGCCACCTTGGACTTTGAAGTCCACTTGTCTCCCATGTGCCTTTTACCATTCAAACTTCTAGATGCCTCCATTTGACATGTTGACTGACCCCACATGGGGCCCATGGACTGAGGTGGATCAATGGGAGGGGCCTGGGGGTCCCGTGGGGCCCAGGGGTCCCATTTTGCAAATAAGCCCCTCGTACACTCATAATTACATACCGAATACAATGAAATAAACACAAATTACACACACATAAAGGCTAACTAAATATGATAAATGGGGAGGATCAAGGCGGAGTCTCCAGGCTGTCTCCGAGCCAGATGGACGCTGAGGTGGCTCGAGTCGTGCTCCGTGTGCGGTACCGGTGGCTCGTCGTGTCACGCTGCTCAACTGCTCGGGTGTCCGCACCAAGTAGCCTTTGAGAGGGCCTCGAAGCCCAAGTATCTCGGCAAAGAGATGAAAGGTGACACTGGTCCCACCGGGCGTGCCAGACTGTTTACGATGGGATTATTCCTTCTTCTTATTATATATATATAAATATACATATATACATCTTATTTCACGTGTCGATCAACCAATTAACTAACTAGTAATTAACTGACTGATTGACGGCGCGGGCGTGCTAGTCACGTACGTGACAAGTTTATCATGCACTCATTTTGACCCGTGTCGGGCAAAAGTGAGGTTCGGTCGGGACCAGTAGTTCGCCATACCATAAAGGCTATGGCGTTATCTACATCCCCCGCGAGGAGGGAACACCTTTGATTAATTACCGAGATAGTGGGCTGTCGAGGCCGGAATAAAAGATGCGATGTTATGAGCATGACAAGATCACACGGAATACGTCTATCTATCATGCAAGGGGAGCGTGGTTTATTGAATTGGTAACCCTCGGTACAGGGCGGAGGACGTAGGTCCGAAGACCACCATCGCGCATAGCAGAGACTTCTGATCGGGCATAACCCGATCTTCTGTCGGTGCCATTTGATATACTCGAGGGTCTATGCAAGCATGCATGCATGATGATGATGACTATGCTAAGCATGGCAACAGAATTATGAAAGTAAGCAGTGATCAATCACATCTGTTAATCTCCGTCAAGTGAGGCAAGGATAGTAGCACAAGCCTGATAGTAAAACGATTCGGATCCGAACATCACTTCTCTTATTCAGTTTATTAGGATTCATTAATTCCGGCCACGGGAGACGAAGGTCACCCCGAGGGCGGGTAAATGATTAAAACAACATCAGGGCTTAAAACCGATGCTGCCACGCGTAGGGGTAGAGTTCCCCGGCGTGGCCAAACGTAGGCAAATAGAACTAATCTAGCGCAGCCAGACGTAGGTAAAAGGGCTAAACCAGCGCGGCCAAAACATAGGTAAACGGGCTAAACCGGCGTGCCCATGGGCAACTGTTAGCCTGGCGCGAAGGCCCTGGGGCGCGCCGGTTTAGGGCGCGCCGGGAACGGGGCAACCATCACGAAGAAGAAAATGAGTCTTATGTTGATACGGCGTGGTAGGGTACCGCGCCGTATTAGGGCCGCGCCGTTTTAGTCAATTTTAGATGAAATTCACAGTATTTTGGTTCATTCAAGATCCTTATGATAGTTTGAAGTTAACCGGACCGATTACTTGTTTGATTGAAGTCCAAGATCCCTCAGAAATGATGCAGTAAGTCAGTGCGAGGTTTACACTCGAGCACTAAGTTGATTGGGTTCAGAATGAGCATCAGATTATGGCTTAATTATTCTGAGTCTGCCCAAAATTGGGCAGCATATCCCTTGAACATGAAGAGTTGCAGGGGAGGAACGGGGTCATACCCACTTGTGGAGTAAGCCCCTAAACCGCCGGTCTGCACAGTGGCCGCCAGCAAACTCCCAATGGATAGGGTACCCCAAGGACTAGCCTGCGAGGGGCACCAAGGCTCCGTGGGTGAGGATAGAGGGATGAGGCCACTGATAATGGGAGCAGCACCCCGAGGGCTAGCCTACGAGGGGTGGGCAACCCACAACCTATGACACATCCCTTGGAGGGACCGACCATTAAGAGGGTGAAGCTCCGAGGGCTAACCAACTAGGAGCACACATCCCTTGGCCTCTATCGGGTCTCCAGATTGTTGGGGCTAAGCTTGTTAGGCTAGGACCCTTGTTATTATCTGCTGTGGCCTTGAGGAAGCATCTACCATCGAGAGGTAGAGCCCTCGATCACCCAGCAGTTCCGTGAAGCAATGGGGAATGTCCCCCTCCCCGGGTGATTAAGACGGAATGAAAGAATCTCGGAACGGTTCAACTAACCGTGATGCAGAGGGGTAGTCAATGCACAGATGAGATGAGCCAATCGTAGAAGCATATGCTCGAACAACTAGGACGCAACATTCAGGCGATGGATCCTGCCATCCCAAAGGTGACTCCCACCTCGCGAGCAACAGAGCAGTACGAAGGGAGGAGTTAATGGGAGTTAGACCCTCGATACCACGGTGGGAAGAAGCATGGCATGAGCACAGCTCTGTCCACGGAGGGGATACAAAGACCCTTAAAACAAACATGGAAGCGGTCAATGGGAAAGACCCGGGGAGGGGTCGTTTCTGTAGCTCGCGATGCTTCGGGGCATGATCGGGACTCGAGGAAACCGGAGTCGGGAACCACGCGCGGAAGAGCTCATACATATGCATTGACGTAGATAGAGAAGGGGAATAAGCTTCGAGCATTCATTCGACCTATTGGTCCACGCATCTATATACATATCACCACCCAGTAGACGGGGATGGACTAACATTTACATTACAAATCCGGTGCCGGCATCGTTGCTTGATCGCCGTTCATCAGTTGCAGAGGTAGAGGGATGCGCAGAGGCACAACAACAAAACAAACGGGAAGAGAGAATCACAGAGAAAGGGGGGGGTCGGCTCGTATCATCGCCATCCCTCCCCCTCTCGCTTACATCTGATAGATAGAAACCCCCCCCCAAAAAAAAGAATCCACGAAAGCGCCGGTGCCCACCTATTCTCGGAACAGAGTATCGGATCTTCAGCTAAAGCAGAAGAAGATGGCCGGCGGAGGACGCTCAAACGAAACCCCTTTTCCCAAGAGCTCTGTCTCTCCTGGAATCTGGTTCGCTCTCCGACCCTCCTCTTTTTTCTTCTTGTCCTCTCTTTTTTTGTCGTCCTCCTCTTCAATCGAATAGCTTCCTGCATATATATAGGAGGTTCGAAGTCTTGATCCGGCGTGGAAAATGGCGCGCCGGAAAGGGGAGCTCCATCTCTAGCACACCGGGATAGGAGGGCGCCGGGTAAGGTTCTTTGCGCGCCGGAATAAGGGCGCTAGATGGGGGCGCGCTGGTTTAGGGCGCGCCGTGTCAATGCTCCTCGCACGTCGCGAGTCATCCGATGAGTCCGCGGATGATTCCGAGGGTCACCGTGAACATCTATCTCACCGATGCTCCTAGAAACCTCGACGAGACGCCTTGTCGGAGCTTTCAGACAGACGTACGGCCATTCTCGGAACTTCCGATGACTTTGGTTTGATCATGCGGGTTTTCCGCTGACACGGCCTTCGGCTCTATGATTCGTGCTGCTGGCTCGGTCTGGCTTGTGCCCAAAGCTCCTTAGGGGGTGGGATAACACAGGGATAGTTCCGCCTGAGCTGAGCGATCATTCGGCCACTAACGGGCCCATCTTGGCGGGAAGTCGTACCCGTGCCGGGTGATCGGGATCTTCTGCCGACAGAGCTTTCGGTCCTCCATCTTGGAGAGCCAAGGGGACTCTTTCATCTTCAAGAGAGCCTTTCATGAGGTGGGTAGCCACTGGGTAGACCGTCGTCCTTGTTCGGACAACGGGTGTAGTTTATGCGGCACGACGGAGTCGATGCTGGTTCATTGGGCAGGCTTGGTCGCACTGCCGGTTGGTTGTGAGTTCATCTCGGCTCTTCTGAGGTGAAGTCCCCATGTTCATACGGGGTGACTCGAGACTCTGGCAGCTTGAGAAGTCTTCAATATGTTGATCTTCATCGACTTTCGTGCTTCAGCGGGCCGCATCATTCGTTTTTATGGCTTGATCGCTGATGATCACATTTTAGGCGCCAACACCCGCCTTGGCTTCTGCTTTGCAAGGGAGTGAGACGGAATGAAGCGAAAGTGCAACAAGCGGAATGAAGTGGGAATGAACTGATAAGTAGATGCCAAGGTGTGATGTGACACACCTCCGACACTAAGCATTGGAAATCTTTCCACGATCATGAATGAAACAACCTCGGATGATTATGAGAAAATAATGAATGACTGGGTGGAGGAACTAAACTAATAAAATGAAATGTGCACGCGGGCACAGAAGGAGACACCATTGGAGAGCGGTTACCAGCCAATGTGGACGTGCTACAACCAAGGTGGGTTTGCAAGAAAAATATAAAATGAGATGAGATAAAGACCCGACGAACGAATGCTTTCAAGGAACCAGCCTGAGCGACTTCAAGGAGAATATAGTACTCGATTTTGAATGTAATATCTCATGTCAACTCAAATCAAGAGTAAGCGGCCCTCATTATTGGCTTAATATGAGGATTTTCATCATTAAAGCTCAAAGTCCTACATGATGCATGCTGAGCTAAAAGAAAAGATTAAAACAAACTAAAGATAGAAGATAATCAAGGATAATATTGTTAAACCATCCAGACTTGGTCAGGAATCCAGATCTCTAAGCTGATACTAAGTCGGAGCCCATTTATCCACGCATCAACTTAGAAAGTGGAACCGTCGTCCCAAACCTTAGATGACCTAATGGCCTATCCGTGTGATCAAGACTCCCCTGGAACTATCACTATTTTTGATGAAGGGAAACTCAAATTCTAGGTTCATCAGAACCACAAGGTCCTTGATATGCTATAATAGAGTAGGTATCATATAGTAATAATGCATACATATATTACAAAGGAGGAATGATGTTACCAGACCTAAGTGCCTCGAAACCTACATAGCCTGTTCTTCTCTATGCTCAAGGATCATCAGCTCCACAAAGATATCATCAGCTCATTAAAGTTTAGAGTTTGATTAAAAGTGCATGATATAATCCATTTCATTGAGATATAAGCACATAAGTTCATCAATAATCATAACGCTGCAAAACAGTTCAAAAACATAAGCTCGTGAAATGACGACTCCGTATAGAGGCATTATAAGGAAAAATGACGACAGCCGCGATACCGCTAATTAATATCAATGTTTGATTTGGAATCAGACTGTAAATGATGCCTGCGCAAAAGGGAGTTTAATAAATGACGACCCAAACAACGTCGCTATTCAACGAAATGACACCAAGATCTATGTCGTCAATTAACTATATGCACCAGCGCTCCATTCCTTGCTCGGAAACAAATTGCCAGCGACTGAATCTCACTTGAACTCAAACTGTGATTGTTCTAATGGCTATCAGGGCCCCGATCATTATAAAGAGAGCAACCGCCTCTGCTAACCCATCATCAGAACGATTGAGCGCTGCACCCAGCAACCGAGCCTTCAACAGAGAACTGAAGAACAACAAAAGCAGCTGCTTGTTTTCAAACAGATGGACATGTTATTACTACAGAATCCTTCAAAGAAGTCTAGGATGGGGTTTCCTAGGATATCTGAAATCACAAGCCACATTAGCGGGATAGTAACTATGGGCCAAGTAAGTATTTGATCTTATTTTAAGCGTTTGTTCTACCCTTTCTCTTCTCTCAAAATCTGATCACACTCTCTTCTCTCCCTCTTTTCTTCTTTATTTTTTTCAGGATTATCCAAATATACCGGGGCCTAGACAGTTTTTGAAAATCAAGTGGCTCCCCCTACTCTCTAAATTGTCCTTAGACATGAGATCCTTCCTTTCTAGATGGCACCTCCTTGGCCTAGTTACCCATGCTACCCATTACAATGACACCCACCTTGATTGGTCCTCCATTGGAGCTTTAGTGGAGTTACGGCATCCAAATACACATAGCTTCCTATTTCCTACCTTTGAGGCTACCATTCTCTTAGAAGAAGTGGAATTGCTTCTTGGGTTGAAGATGATGAAACAAGGGGATGAGACCAAGATGGCTAGTTTGATAAGACCAATAAGTGCTCATGAGATGCTATCAAGCCTTATACCTAGTTCCAACCTAGTGAACCAAATCAAGGCCAATAAGGGGATCAATCTCTTAAAGCTAGCATCATGGGTTTACAAAAGGATGGACCAAGCCCAAGAAGATGAAGAATTGTTGGAGAGAGTGATGAAGGGTTTTGTCATATGTTTGGTAGGAGCTCTTCTCTTCCCTTCAATGGAAGATTACTTAGAAGAGTGCCACTTAGTATTTGGGTGGGCAAAAGGATTGGGCCGGCGATGCTTGCCAACCTTTACAACGGTCTTACCTCTGCTTCCTTGGGGCATCCTTTATACGGGTCAATGCTCCTTCTTTCTTGTTGGGTGGACCTACACCTAAAATTTGACCCATGTAGTGAAACTCAAACAGCCTCAAAGATCTTCTCTAAAAGCCCCCTCCGGTATATGACGGGTCCTTTAGGCTTATGTGAGAGGATGACAAATCGGGTCCCAAAGCTTAAGAAACGGGTGGATTGGAGGGAATACTTCAAGACCATACCAAAGGATGGTTTCACATGCACACCGGGGTTCCTCAAGACCCAAGAGCTCCATTCAAGACTCTCCTATGACATAGAGCTACAATTAATCGGTGGGACTGGCATCGTGCTATACAACGCTCATCGGTGCCTCTCACAACTCGGTCTTCCTCGGCACACATTTGAAGAAGCTTCTCACCTTCCACCACTCAAAAGGAGAGAACTAGACTTAAGTGGGGATCAAGAAGAGATCAAGACAATCATGGCACAATGGAGGGTTGGACTTCTTCATCGGCCCAAGTAATATGTTAAGAGGAAGAAGAGAAATGCAAATCATATGTAATAGCTCTTAAGAAATTGAGGCCCATAGTGGCTCATTAGCCACATAATAATGCTTTTCTTTAATGAAATAAATGATTTTTCCTTAATTGAGCCAAAAAGCATTTTATAATGATCAAATCTTCCAAGTTTAACTAGTTTCTGTCTAAATTTACTGAGTTCGGTTCCTCTTTACTAAGACACGACTTCCTTCATGGCGTCAATTCATAAAACATCGCCTTAGATAATGTCGTTAATCTCTTTAAATCAAATTCCTGGAAAATGATAAATCCACTACAAATCCCATGATTGACACCTTCACATGCAGGTGTTTATTAAATGACGCCCCAACCATAGGCGTGGTTTTCTTTGAATTCTTCTTCAAAAGTTTAAATAATATCCTTAAATGACGCCTTACCCTGAGTCGTGCCTTAACGAACTGACGCCTCCTGCATTGTCGTCAATTCAAAACAGTAATCATGACTTCCAATCACGTCAATCAATCTCCCATTAATGCCTCTGACGACAGTTACAAGTCCCCTTGCAAACTCAAATGACGACTAGGCTTGTGTCGTCGGATTCTGAAATAACGCCTTGATCCAAAGCGCCAATTAAACGATGGACGATAGCCATTAGGGCGTCAATTCTTTTCGAACGTTAGACCCTATTTCCCTCTTTTCTTCTCCTACCTTCATTTCACTTTCCCCCTTCTTCCTCTTTGCTCTCTGCTACGAACCCTAACCGCCCCACCTCCATTCCTCTTCCATCTCTCTCACACTCTCATCTCTCTCGAACCCATGGCGGGCCCTCACAAATGCCAAAGGGTCACCGCCCCCGATGTAGTGGACCTCGGTGACGATGAACCCACAGTGGAGGAAGAGGCTCCTCCCGTGGCGGCCGAAATTGCTCTGGCGGCGGAGCAAGGTGGAGAAGGCGAAGAAGCAGAAGAACAAGGGGGAGAACAAGGAAACCAACGAGAAGACGAAGGTGAAAATGAAGAAGAAGGGGAAGATGAAGAAGAAGACGATGAGGAAGACGATGACGAAGAGGAAGATGAGGAAGAAGGGAACGAGGGAGAAGAAGAAAATGAGGAGAAGAAGAAAGGGCGCCGGAGGCGGCGGCGGCCCCTCGACCCCGGCGACCACGTCAACCACGGGAGCCACTCCGTGGAGGACTCCTCACACCCGAGCGAAGCAAGGTAGGTCCCCCTACCCCAACCCTTCTATTTTCAATTTATTTTTATTTTTATCAAAATTTCCATAGCCCTCGGTGAAGGGAGAAATATCGAACCAGTGACACAGTGAAATGACGCCCCCAGTGGTGCTGTCAATTAAAACAACGGCTTACTTCAGGTCGTCAATTCATCATAATTTTATTTTCCTGGAAATAATTAATTCATGAAACCACGCCCTGCACCATGTCGTCAATTTAAAATCATCATGTTTAATTATCTTTTGCTGTTATTTTTCATGTTATTTTCTTTTATTTTTGATATATCTTTTCATTTCGCATTTTGTTGTTTTAAAACACTTCAGAAAACAATGCCCCCCACCGGGACGTTAATTCATTGAACAACGGCCACAGGGTGGTCGTTAATTAAAAATTTCCATAATCATAATTTTGGGGGCAGAAAATTACCTTCAAAACAGCGCCCCCCACAGGGCGTCACTTCAATAAACAACGACCAGGGGTTGGTCGTCAATTCAGCTTACGCACAAAATCACCAACAACATATTATGAAGTAGCGTCCCTTTCAGGGCGTCAATTCTTTAAGTAACGACCACAGGCATGTCGTCAATTAAGATAGAGAACAAATTTAAACAGTAACCGAATACCCATGAAACTCACATCAAAATGTTCTTTTGTTTGCAGGGTTTGATGAGGACTAGGATCTCCTGAGTCCAGGTTCAGGCTGCTTACTACGGGCTTCCAGATTTCTAGAGGGATAGGATAGATGCCATGGGGTTTGGTCCCTTCCTTAGTATAGAGCACGTCCGCCCCGACCTCCCCCTGATCCAGGTTCTTAGGGAGAGATGGGATAGGACTAGCCGGGCATTCTTGATGCCGTGGGGTCATATGGTTCCGAGTTTAGAGGACGTCGCCCGGATCACCGGATTGAGGGTAGATGGGGAGGCAGTGAGCGGGATCACCCTTCCTGACTATAGCGAGTTGGCACAGAGGCTGCTAGGGTTAGAGACCATAGCAGAGACGCCTAGTGAGTGTAGGACCATTTACCATACTGACCTTACCATAGCTATGGGGTTAGGATATGCTAGGCAGAGGTCGAAGGACTATGTGGAGCAATTTTCACAAAGGTTGATAGGGAGAGCTAGGGCCTACTGTCAGGACCCGGCTCAGAGAGAGAGAGAGTGGACCGAGATCTGAGGAGATTTCTATTCCTGATGCTCGGGAGACTATTGCTCGGCACGAAGGGCGACATCATCAACTGCTACTTTCTGGGGATCCTCGAGGACTTAGAGAGCGTCGGTAGATATGCGTGGGGAGCCACCCTGCTGCCGCACTTGATAGCCGACCTGTCCACGGGGACGGGTCGAGAGACTACTGTCAGTGGCTTCACACCTTTTCTTCAGGTATGTATTTTTTATTTTCTTTTCTTTTTTCCTAAATGCTTATGCATATGAATGTTTACTAATGCAATTGATGGATGCAGGTGTGGAGCCACTTGTACATGCCGATGGGGCGTATCGACCCTCGACCCGGCGATGAGGCGGCGTTTCCACTAGCACGACGCTGGCTACCTCTAGTGACCGGGGCACCACTTGCTTACGAGTTACATGTGCTACGACGGGAGTTCCGCGATTACCCCACCTCATTGGTACGTATGTTAAATATGATGCAATTTCTTTTAATTTCGTGCTTTATGAAATATGAATGATATATGATATGATGATATGAATGATATGAATGCAGGTGGTGTGGAGACCCTACGAGGGTATGACACACGAGGGCCAGCCATGGGTCGTGGCGGGCCGACCTCATTTTGGGCATGAGCTTTGGGTTCATTGCCTAAATGAGTTCGAGCCACTACGGCTCAGACTCGTGATGAGGACCCTCAGCCTACATCAGGAGTGGGTCAAGGTTGGAGAGCCCCATGGGATTGGGAAGAAGACTCGGGGTAGCACAAAAGTGACCGATTGGAGAGTGCGGTTCCCTGACCAATACACTGACTGGTAGCGTGACGGGACATGGGTTACCTCGCAGGCGGCAGACAGCTCCGAGTACCTCCGACGCTACTGGGAGGCTTACACCGGCCGACCCCAGATGAGGGTCAGAGGGGTATGTATGAATGCATCTTCTTTTTGTATTTATTTTGTGCAAATGACATATATGTTTATTATGCAACTAATATGCGTGAGGAATGTAAGATGCACGGGACATAGCGGCGATGGACATGCAGGTCCACCTCCACAGCGTGGAGGCTCAGCTGGCTGCCACACGGGCAGACCTACAGACCCTGGTGAGCATTTAATTATCTATAAGCAAATGATTTCCTGAATTATTAATGATTAGCCACTGACAATTTTAATGAATGCAGCGTGCCTAGCAGGGAGCAGCGGTGAGAGAGACTGGAGGAGCCTCTAGCTCGAGGGGACCTAGCGCAGAGACGACTGCACTAGCAGAGTAGCTTGCAGGAGCAGTTGCTCGGGCCGAGGCAGCAGAGCGAGACCTCGCCACACGGGTAACCGTAGAACCGAACTCATAAATGCATTGGATTATATCATTATGTGTTGTTCATAAAAATTTGTGTTTTACAGACGGAGGAGCTCCGAGCCTCGCTTACTTGCATCGAGGCAGGACAGCGCGCGATGGCTACATGAGTAAGTTAATAACGATCTATTTCAGTTGTTTATGAAATTGAATAAAATGTGAAACTGATGATTTGTTTGAAATGATGCAGACCACAGAGCTACATAACGTGCTTACTCAGGCTGCTCTAGCCGGGACCGAGCTCACCATCGGCGAGCAGCGAGTAGCGGAGCTTCAGGAGGAGCTAAGGCAGCGAGAGGAGCTGCCCCGGGACCTGACCGAGCTGAGAGTCACCCTCGACATGGAGCGTAGGGAGCGCGTCCGGGAGAGAGAGGAGCGGATGGCGGAGCGATCTCGAGAGAAGGAGGAGCGAAAGGAGGAGCAGGCAGCGCGTAAGCACGAGCTCGCGGATCTGAGAGCTCAGCTAGCCATCACACAGGAGCGGCTACGGGTGACAGAGGAGTGCCTTCAGCGCGGCCAAGAGCAAGAGCGGGCTGTGGGATACTCGTTCACCAGCACTACCTATGTGGCGGGTTCCTCTCTCCGACAGAGGAGTGAGGCAGAGGATCAGGCTCAAGCTCCAGCTACTTCTCGGGGGTCCATGCCCCCTCCACGGGCACCTCGTTGGGACAACGAGGGTGAGGTAGAGAGTAGGAGAGAGGAGGGTGGAGGCGAGAGTTGAGAGAGAGAGACTTGTACTCCTCCACCTTCACACTTGTACTCAGATATTCATTGATATATATATATATGATATTTCTGTTACCTGAGTTTGAGCACTTGTGTACTTGTGTACTTGCGTTGTCTTTCCTTTCCTTTTGTTCCTTTTCGCTCTTACCCTGCACCTGTAGTTCACACTTAAACAAACAGATTAATTCATCTGTCCGGCTTGGCCCCTTGCTCAATAAGCAAGGGGTTGTCACTACTTTGACCTTGTTGACGGGTGTTTGCGACCGCGGGGGAGTCACTTGTCGTTTTGTCCTCGCAGCGGGGGTGTAGACTCACCTTTTTTGGAAGGTCGAGATAGGTTGACTGGGCACGCGGGGATTCTGGGGGTATTAAGAAGAAGGCAGAGAGAACGATAGGAACACACTGGAAGGGATGGCGTATGGTTCATCATTCTGGGAGACTGGGACAGGGATGGCTGGGTGGAATGCGGGCGTGCCAGTCGATTTCTTGACAATCACCTATGGAACCAAGGATTGACTGGGGAAGCGTCGCCAGGACGTGGCACATGGCTCGAGGGATTGGGCGACACGTGGATAGAAGGGGTTCCACAGGTGCGAGTGCGCAGGTGATTATGGGATTCATGTACTGGACGTCTTTTTCCACCGGTTGCAAGCAATCAGAGTTTATTTACATCGGATTACATCCGAATACCTTTGTTTCTACTGCCGAAGAGAGAGTCAGGGACCCTGGGAGCTGCGACGTCGGGAGGGCTTAGTCCGTGCAACAGCGACAGGGCAACAGCAACACAACAGGGATTACTGGGGACAGAGAGACTGGTTCCAGCGGGGAGGGGAATTCGCTCCTTGACTGGATTACATGACTTATATGCCATGAAAGGCATTTATATGGGGGCGTGAGAGCCCGATTACAAGTGCTTGCAAGCCGCGGGACAATTTCGTCATTCATGACGGTCCCCGAGGTCATTGCGTTATTGTGCGGGTATTTCCGCATTTATACGTAGTGTCTGTCAGAGGACCTGTGACTGAGCAGGATGGCGCCCGAGGGGTGTCACAATGTATTCCTGACATGAGACAATGTCGAGGTCGGGGCAGTAGGGGTGCCGTAGGCACCATTATGCTTGGGAAGTTGGGCGGTCGGGTGCCGCGGGCCCCGATGTGACTGGAGTAGCTGGCAGTCGGGTGCTGGGGGAACCGTTGTGACTGGAGCTGTTGGCAGTCGGGTGCTGGGGGCACCGATGTGACTGTAGTAGCTGGGTAGTCAGGTGCCGGCAGAACCATTGTGACTGGGGTAGCTGGCAGTCGGGTGCCGGGGGCACCGTTGTGATTGTAGTTGTTTAGTGGTCGGGTGCCGCGGGCCCCGATATGACTGAGTGGCTGGCAGTCGGGTGCCGGGGGCACCGTTATGATTGTAGTTGTTTAGTGGTCGGGTGCCGTGGGCCCCGATATGACTAGAGTGGCTGGCAGTCGGGTGCCGGGGGCACCGTTGTGACTGGAGTTGTTGGCAGTCGGGTGCCGGGGGCACCGTTGTGACTGGAGGAGGCGGGCACCGAGAGACATCGATGGTCGTGCTCGGGGCCCGATGTGACTAGAGTCGGGTGCCGGAGGCACCATTGCGACTAGAGTTGTTGACAGTCGGGTACCGGGGACACCGTTGTGACTGAAGGAGGCGGGCGTCGGGAGACCTCGATGGTCGTGCTCGGGGCCCGATGTGACTAGACTCGGGTGCCGGAGACACCATTGCGACTGGAGTTGTTGACAGTCGGGTGCCGGGGGCACCGTTGTGACTGAAGGAGGCGGGCGCCGGGAGACCTCGATGGTCATGCTCGGGGCCCGATGTGACTGGAGTCGGGTGCCGTAGGCACCGTTGTGACTGAAGGAGGCGGGCGCTGTGAAAAGGCTGAGACCCGAGTACAGGTGCATGTGTTCAACTTGTTTCATGCTATATGAGAGCCACGTGGGCTTTATAAATGGGCAAAGGAGGCCAAAGTACAACTAGCGCAAGCCACGGGACAATTCCGACACGTGGTTCGGTCCTTGGGTCAATGCGGGATAAAGCAGATATCCGCGTGTTTTACAGAGGCTCCCCGTGAGGAGATCGAGACAAGCCCGACTGCCTAGGTGGCAGGGGCGGTCGTGGGCTGGCGCCTGACGGAGGTTGGACGCGGCTCAAGGTGAGAGGTCGGGTCCAGGCCCTGGAAGGTGAATGTCATCATGCTGGGGAGTCGAGGCCGGCCCTGGGAATATCATACCCGGGCAAGGGTCTGGATAACTCGAGTCATCAGTTCGAGCGGTCGGCGGCTAGCTTAGAGCGGGCGGTGGGCATGCAGTTCCGTGTCGAAAGTAGGTGCGGCATCAGGGCATGAGTATAGCCATCATGGGTTGTCACACACGGGCGGACCCGGGATGCGGGTGTATTCGCCATCGTCATAGTGTCTTTCGTGCGACGGGCATGGACTTGTGTGAGATGGCTAGACGCAGCGGGAGGGAAGTACGTATGACATACCCTCGGCGTGTATAAGCCGATCGACAAGCCAACCACGCGCGCACTTAGTTCCTCGCGTCCCCGACCCTTGCCGAAGGCCTCGAGAGTCCGAGGGCGCGGCAGTTAGGCCGAAGGGTGTTGCATTGCATCCTTCATTCCATTTTCCATTGCATGTTTCATTGCATTGCATGCCCTTCCATTGAGCCCCTTGGGGGATTTTATAAGGGAAGATGAAGGGTCATGGGGGGTTTAGGTGGACCAAGTTGAGGGTCCAACTTGGTCCGGGTAAACCCCCTAAACAGTGACATTTTTTATTTTATTTTTGTATTTTTTTTGTGTTTTTTGTGTGTGTAACGGAGTGGGGAGATGGGGTTTAGGCGGACTAGTCCAAGGGGCTGGTCTGGTATGCCTAAACCCCTCACAGAGGGGTTTTTCTTTTGTAAAAAAAAAACCTTTTTTTTAAATTGGGATGGGGTTTAGGCGGACCAGCCTAGGCTCCGCTTTGATAAGGGGATATCCCCCATTTAACCTAGTGTTAACTCTTAACTTGTCCATTTTTTAGTTTGATTGGAACTTCTAATTAACCTACTTAGAATAGATGATAACCCCCTCCTACCCCGGTTACATTACCCCGGCCAGATGGGTGGGTTCACTTGTCCCCCGACTTTATGCCAACCCAGCCCACCTCGATCGTGGCACCCCTGCGATTTGGAAAGGCTTTCCGTCTCATCCTCCCGCTGCGTCGTCGACCCGTCTCCTCCATCTGCTCACCTCGAGCCTGCCATCGTCCCCCCATCTCCTCCCCACGGATGCCTCATCGACATGGAAGTTTAGGGCATGAGCTCTCTCCCACCTCGATCTCTGGCGTTGTTACCTCCCAGTCAAAGGCCTTTGTCGAGCGCACATGCTTCAAACCCTAGCGTTCGCCACAGGGAGTCGAGAACCCTGGCGCAGTGCAGTGTCTCGTCCCATCTCAGTCCTTGCAGGGATTCCGTGGTTTCCGTAGCCCCTTACCTTTTCTGTTGTTCTTGGTTCCGTATGTCAGGGGTATGGACGTCGCAACAGCTTCTTTCCCTCGTGCCTGCACAGTTGAAAGAATGGTCTATAAGATTGGCTGTTGTGGGTTTCTTCTCTCCCCTGCCGTGGCTCTCGCAGACTATTCTTGCGTTTAAGGTAAGACTCCCTCTCTTGCATTCTAGTATTTTTTACTTTTGTTAAGATTTACCTGGTGTTTTGGTTTATCTTCTTCGAACTCCCATATGCTGGCTCTTCAAGCAGACCGTCTCCGATCTTCGGCGTGGGATCATTCCCTTCTCCTCCGTGACTCTCGCTGACGGTTCTCCTTATTCCATGCCGTGGCTCTTCAACTCATTGTTCCCATTTTATGTGTTATATTTTGGGCTGAATAACCCTCCAGGAAATCCCTCATGTCTTATTTCCATTTTCCATTAGTATCCGATCTCCCTTTTTTCGGTGGCTTTATATATACTTCATACATTTTTATTAAGACTATCTGATCCTTACTAAAAACTTGTCCATCTATGTCTCTTCTGATGATTTTTAGGGCGTTGTCTTCCTTGTGGGGTGCACGAGAGGATGTCACAAGCTGGTATAGTTTGTCTTCCGCACATTATTTTCATAAATCGTTTATTTCTCCATATGTTGTTACTGTCGTTAATGGGATTGTAAAGTGTTCCTTGAATAGTCCCTCTGGACATTGTTCCTTGAATATTTGACCCTCCATTAACCACAGTCAAATAACCACAGAGCCTCCAGGTTTGAACCAATTTCGTTGAGTTACTTATTTTTTTTCCATAGATATGTAAATGCCTTTTGGTAGTTTAATGGAGTCACTGGACATTGTTCCTCTTCTGACAGTTATCACAGTTAGCACTTACTGTTGATGTCAACAAATTCGCTACTATTTACCTTTCTTGATTGTTAATTTATTACTATTTCAGCACAATGCCATGTATGATAAGTTGGGATGGACTGTATTGCCATTTGCCTCTCTAACATTTATTTCGGCTCAGAAATTTGTATGTATGCTTAGGAGGTTGTATTCCAGTTATGATATAGGTGATCTACGTCTTCTTTATTATTGCACACATCTTATGATTTCAATAGTTATGGTCTTTAGCAGGAACAAATTTTATAAAATAAATATCATCCTGATCTCAATGTACCATAATTACATATGTATGCCTTGCGTATGAGGGTTTCCTGAGATGAATATGCAATCCCCACCGTTCAGATACTAACTCCACATTTACTTTAAGATACCTACTTGCATTTAATCTGAAACCACAAACACTTGTAAGTGTAACATACTCAATAAATAGGAGTAGCAGACTGTATTCAAAATACAATATGTTTACATGTAAATGCTGAAGAGGCTCACCCCTTTATGTTGTGTATTTCGGAGTAGGTGGACTATGGACGGTAGAAATGCATACAATGTTCCTTGAACTTATTTCACAAGAGTTGGTTCGGGGGGACTTTAGTCCCTCACATGCATGGAACATTGTGCGAAAATTGTTCAACGAACAATGTGAAAGGAATTTTTCGATCTCCCAATTTAAGCATATGCTTGGCTTCTACAAAGCATTTCATGTTATAACAGAAGATCTAATAGTGAGTGGGAGTTTCACTTGGAACGAGGACTCTAAGCAACTACTTGGTACCGATCTAGCATGGGATGCCTATAATGAGGTTGGTAACATCATGAATGTAAGCGTAGTTATTGGGTAAGAGCATACTTTCACATGGTGTGACTTTTTTGCAGTTTAATCCGCTCGTTATGTGGTTTAAGGGGAGGACATTGCCTTCATATGAACTTATTGTGCGTGCATTACGTACGTGGGACTATCTTGGACTGTGAAATATTTAGCATGTCTCGTAACTTTATTGACCAATGGCAATGCCAACCACTAGTGAATGTGATTTCATTTGGATATGTCTGCTACTGTATGCCTTGCGTAATCCTTGTGGCCTTTGTGCTCATTGTGTTTTTATTTTATGTTATGTACGTCTTTTAGATAAATATGATGTGGATAGGAAGGGCAAGAGCCGTGTGTGCAACTGGAGTGGGCGTTCAGACACTATTTTGTGCAATCTATTGGTGGATGAATATCACAAGAACATGTGTCAACAAGGCCATTTCAAAGCACACGTGTGGAATGAAATCCTCCGTCCGTTCAATGCGGCGACAAATCAAAACATGGACAAGTGTAATTTAATGAACAGGTGGAAGAACTTGAAGAAGAGGTATCACTTACTTCAACAGTTGCTTGGTCGTACTGGCTGGGGTTGGGACGATAACAAAAATCTCCCGGTGCCTCCTGATGAGGGTGCTTGGGCGGAGGCGATAGCGGTATGTTAAATTTCATTTAACGATATCGTAAATTATAAAATTCTATCCTTATCGACCTTACTTATGCTCTTCTCTCATTGTGGAGCAGTCTAACACTGAGTACAAGACGTTATTAGGGAAGCCCTTCGAGTGTAAAGAGCAAATGGACATATTGTGTGGGAAGACAATGGCTAGAGGAAGTCTTGTATTCAACAGTAATGCTCCTATCGTTGATTTGGATGATCGGAGGTCATTTGGTGATGATCTGTCACCCCAGGGGCAACAAAGGTCAGGGGTTCCGAATTGGGAACAACATACTTCAATGGGCCCTGGTGGTCACGGAACTCCACTGGATGTTGAGGAAGACTTCGACCCTTTCGTTATGCCAACCCCAGGGGAGCGTACATCATATCTGAACACATCTCGATCACAGCTTGGACGCCAGCATACAACCCAAATTCGTCTACCTTCGCAACAATTCTCGAGTGGGACTGGAGAGTATACCCCGTCTCCACCCGGTAAACGACCCACGGAGGATGAGGCAACCTCCCCAAATAAAGGAAGGGATTCTGTGACCCCTTCGTATAGAAGAACGCGGCAGAAGCGCAACAAAAATATGGATGGAACAGTTGATGCTTTGGAAAGGCTATGCTCGTTGAATGATGAAAGGTTGCAATTGCACAAGAGCGCAAGCGTTCCATCAGCTTCTTCAATAGCCACGAATGAAGATCTGTGCTCAATCAGGATGTGCCTACAGAAGCTGAAGAGCCTTCCTGGGTACACACATGACATGTTGTACAAGGTAGCCATTCACTTCAAAGATGCAGATTTCAAAGCAATATTTATGGCCCTCGACGACGAAGATAAGTTGGGGTGGGTCTTTTATGAAGAACCCTGAGGTGTTGCTAGATCGAAGTTGTCTCCCATGGTTTTATGTTTGCTTTTACTCCATTATGTCTACGGATGGTGTTGTGTTAGTTGTCCACTCATTGTAGCTGCTACTTTCGGGTTGAAATTGTATTGTTCCTAATTTGTGTTGTATTTGTTGCATATGTGTATTGTACTTTGACAATTATGTACTACGCTACTCTATGTACATTGTCGTATTTCAATGAATGATTTCTACTCATTGTTAACTCATTCCATACGTGTGTGTATTGTTTGCATCTATCCTAATACAGGGAAGCCAGAAGTTTGATAATGGGAAGGTTTAAGTGTTATGTCGTGTGGGTTGGGCACTCCCCAGGAATGTATTACAGTTGGGGAGAGTGTTATGCGCAAGTGAACGGATATCCAGGGGCGAAATATAAGGGATTCATGTCCATTGAAGAGGGAGAGGAGGCTTTGAGAGGGCAATTACCTATGCAGGTGGCGTCTCATGGGAGGCAATTAATGCATGCGAGGCCGTTGATGCAGGGAGGACATGAAGATGTTAATCGGCCTCCCACAATGTCACAAGTGCCTACTCTTATTTCCTTCCAAAACTTGGCCATTATACTGCTTTTGTTGATTATCCTCATCTGTGTTGTGTTTGTACTGATGGGGATGATTGTCATAATATTACGAGGCCGTTAAGTTTGTCGGTGATATCGACTGTGTAATTGACTATGTGACTCTATATGTATCTTCACTTGTGGGTGTCAAGCAATCCAATCCTTACCATGGTCAAAATTTTGATATTGTTGATTTAAGAACTCTCATTGTATGTATGTAAGCTGGCTTATGTAACTGACTTTTTTTGCATCCATTAACGTCGGCATTTGTGTCAATGTAGGACAACATTATACAAATCAATCAACTCAATAGGAGGATATTCTGTCTGAGGAGAATGATGTGTTTCACATAGTTGGTGAGATAATATGCAATGAATTATTTGATGAAAATCATGAACAACAAGAGGTTCCAGAAAGGGTAAGGAGGCCCATGCATACATCGCGGTACGGTGGCCATGCTTGGATTCACGATATTCTTGTTGGTCACGAAAGACGTTGCTACAATATGTTCAGACTTAACCCTGGAATGTTTACACGGTTATGTGATGTACTATTAGAAAGGGGGTTGGTGAAGGATAGCCGATCTGTTACTGCCAATGAGCAACTAGGTATGTTCTTGTATGCCATGGGTCATGGTGTGGCAACAGGAGCATTGTGCGAACACTTCCAACATTCATCGCAAACCATAAGTTTCTATGTAAACACTGTGGCGAGGGCACTTGTCGAACTTAGGCACACCTACATTCAACTCCCTACAGCATGTGACGAGGTCCACCCGTTCATACGGCACTAGAACAAATTCTACCCATACTTCAAGGTAGTTTAGTACACTTGGGATCAATGAGCATTCACAAAACAAAATCCTGGACTTACAAATGCAGAAATCAAATGTTTGTTTAGGATGCACTCGGGGCAATTGATGGGACCCACATACCCGCCAATGTACTACGATCAAAGCAGCCACGCTATCAGAATCGCAAACAACAGATCACACAAAATGTCATGGCAGCTGTCTCATTTGATTTACAATTCCAATACCTGTCCGTGGGGTGGGAAGGATCGGCTGGTGACCAAAAGATATTGAGGCACGCAATAGAGCACGGTGGATTTAGGGTCCCCCCAGGTGAGTTCATTCCTTGGAAATAAAATTACCATTTATGACATTATGTTTTCATTGTACAACCCCCAACCATGGCCTTTTGTGCAGGCAAGTACTATCTGGTGGATCTGGGCTACGCGAATACTGGAAGTTTCATTGCACCGTATCGGTATGAGCGATATCATATAGGTCAATACCAAGGCCGTGGTAATACGTCATATCATAGTTTACGAGACAAATTTAACCATCGACATGCCCAGTTAAGGAATGCAGTTGAACGTGCATTTGGGGTGTTGAAAATGCGGTTTGCAACTATAAAGAAAGGGAACATGTATCCTTTCCGAACTCAGCTACTGATGACAATTGCCTGCTGTGTGGTCCACAACTTCATACGTCGAGAACATGGTGAAGACTTTTACTTTTTGCATGCTCCGAATGACCAAAATGACGCAGGAGATGTAGATGTTGATCCGACCGCACCCGTCGCATCTCGTGACATCCACGAGGGTGGGGTGCTAAGAGACAATATTGCTACTCACTTATGGCTCCATAACTAATACTTTGTTGCCAAGTAACCTGAAAAAGTTGACTACATGGGACTATGAAGAACTAGAATATGTTTGTATTGAACCTGCCGTGAAGAACTTTTGTCCTAGTGCTACTTTATTAAATGCCCGGTTCATTAATGTGATGTAATCACTTTGATCTGGTTACTCATCTGCACTGCATAGGGTTTACTGTTTAATGTAATTATGCATGGTCCATATAAATTTGCAGGTTTGTGGGCATCAACTCTAGTGGGTTTCAGGCTGTTTGTTGCCCCCATTTACCTATGTGAACAGCGGGGGCAATTGGTGGTGGTGGAGGGCACAGTCGAGCAACCCCACCTCATTTTTGCATGTTGTCTTCACTTGGATTTTATGGATGATGGCGACATCACGCAATGATCCCACTGGAGTATGGGCAATGATGATTTGGGAGACTATGACGTTCAATGGTTGGATGGCCATTCGAGGCAACCCCATATGAATGGATGATAATAATATGTTCAATCCCTGAGCCCAAACCATTTCCTCACCTTCCTCTTGCACTACGCTGCTTCGTGATTTTTTGCAAACTGCAGGTACATCACATTGTCCCCTATATTCCTCATCTCTTGGATATAGCATGACACAGTAATGGAATGTTATCTACTTGACAATTATAACACCATGATGACATATATATATATATATATATATATATATATATATATATATATATATATATATATATACATATGTTAATTCTACCTGGTTCTATAAATTCTGGTTTCAAAGCTAGTGTTTTGATGACAATTTTACATACACAGTTGGCAATTGTTTACAGATACAGACACTGTGATGTATGACCTGCAGGTTTGTACTTATTAATGTTTAGTATACACATAGTTGGCAATTTTATTTCTGACAATGATATGTACATATATTTCTGGTCTCTGCTGTTCATGTGTTCAGATCAGTGCTATTGCTAATATCAAAATTCAGAACCAGGGATTCATAACGGACTTCATGCATCTCCTTCTGTGTATCTTGACAATGTAGAGAGAAAGAAGGGGTTTTGATGCCAACGACAACTTCTCTAGCCTAACATTCTATTGGTCTGAAAATATATAAATTTCACTGACTTATATATAGCCTAACATTCTGTTATGACGATTATTGTTATTTCCCTAAAAATGTTGTTGTGGTCATTAGATATAAACTAGTATGGTATGCTGTGAATGCAGGGAATGCCAACTGATTTCATGGCATCAAATGGCCTTCCCAAGACTAGGTTGTGGTTCCTCTAACAGTCAGAAATAGGCATTTGTGGCCTGTTAGGCTTAGCCACACAGATCGTGGCAGTTCAATTTATTCTGGTTGGCTTTGTGTTGGTAACAATCTGCAAGATGGTGATGTATACCTCTTTGAGCTGAAGAAGAAGAACCAACTCCATGTCAACATACACAGAAGGAGTTGCATGAAGTCTGTGAAGTCTTTTCCCTTTTACACTTTGCATCTGTCTGGTTTGTATTTACACGCCAATAGGAAACCAAACATACTATTGCATAGCCAAACTGCTGCTGAATTGGTGAACTCAGGAAACCCACATCACAAGCTACCCAAATTAGTGAATACAAGTACCCCAGGGTCACAGTTTACCACCATCATATCTCCAAGTAACCGTTTCGGCAAAGCAACCATGGTATAGTTCTAGTCTGTGCTATCTTTTTGAAATGATTCAAACTATACTTCTCCTCATTACTAGTTATCTTCTAGCTGTTTCATCCTTCCCTTTTTATATCGTGATCCTCATTCTTTGAACATATATTAAGCTTGGGATGGAGACAGAACATACCTAGGCCATTCATCAGTGTCATCCGTTAGCAGAACATTGGTTGTCTTTGACATATGTTTGCAACATTCATTTGCAGAGGTGACATGCTTGTTCTTACTTTGCCTTGATAATCATAAGTGCATTATAAGCTTGTATCCTACTCAACCGAGGGTTGTCCATCTTGTTAAGTGGGGTACTGTTATTCTTGTATCAGAGCAAAAAAATGAGTGCATCAACTTCAGAGTGTCATTCAGCGTGTTTGTTGCCCCCATTCACCTATGTGAATAGCAGGGGCATTTGTGGGTGGTGGAGGGCACAGTCGAGCAACCCCACCTCACTTATGCATGCTATCTTTATATGGGTTTTATGGATGATGGCGGCATCATGCAATGATCCCCCTGGAGTATGGGCAATGATGATTTGGGAGACTATGACGTTCAATGGTTGGATGTCTGATTGAGACAACCCCATATGAATGGATGATAATAATTTGTTCAATCCCTGAGCCCAAACCATTTATTCACCTTCCTCTTCCACTATGCTGCTTCATAATTTGTTATAAAATGATGGTATGTGATAATGTATGATTTATTCCTCATCTTTTGATATCAGACCGAAAGAGTGTTTAAAGTTTTCAGATTTGATCCTCATTTTCATCGGCAAGGTGTCACAATTTCATTGTTAGCTCAGGTATGGAAATTTATAACAGTTATTTTTTGTCTAACTACATGTTGCATTTTATGTCCAAATACATTGTAATGCTTATACTGGTGATTATGTTAAGCATGCCTTTGCCCATCCCTTCCTCCTTGCCTATTCCACCCCTTCCCCCATGGCTTTCTCCTCAAATAATAATCATAACACCATGTGGGAGAGTAATTTTGTTTAGTCCATGTGATAACAGTCTCGTTGGGATAGACCCATTCCCACACATCCACATCAATGTAACAACTTGCTGCTACACTCTCCAAAAGAAGGAGAAACTGTGTGTTCTTGTGGCAACCAAAACTGGGTAATGTAATTTCATTTCTTGCGGCAACATGAGGTAATGTACTTTCATATCTTAAGTTTACAGAGATATAAATTCTCCATTTGATACTATAGAAGCATTTAGTAGGAGATATGTTTATAAATTGACATTTCTTTTACTTTACAGGATAGAGCACCGGTGATGCAGGCGATGCAGAGCGCATGTGTGGCGGCCCAGCGGTGTACCATGCCCGTAGAATAATATGACTTGGTCTTGTACATAGGTTCAGTGTCGTATGAAAACTATGGGGTTTGATAAACCGTAAGTTGGTGATTGCAACGATGTTGTTATATAAGATAGTGATCATTCTTTCATCCAATGTAAAAGTTATGTTCTTGTCTCCACCAAAAATGTATTCAAGAAGATATTGCATGTGGTTGTAACGTGTTAGCCACATGTATGACTGATTGTATGAATTATTAAAATCAATTGAAATTATTCTCATCAATTGGAATGACACGGCCTAATTTTAGATATTCCCTTGTCTATAATTTCATATATTGCGTCTCTCTCTCTCTCTCTCTCTCTCTCTCTCTCTCTCTCTCTCTATATATATATATATATATATATATATATATATATATATATATATATATATGTTGCAACGTATATACGTAGTTCAAATCGGATGCACGCAGGTTTGTAAATTAGTTGTCTATATGCAACTATGTAAAGTAGTTGATACTAAGTTGTCACGAAATAGTAGTTTTATTTTGTTTATAATTATTTAAATAGTAAATTGAAAGGTAGTATGTAAGTATATTTTTAATGAAAAAAGTGTACAATGTTTTTGATTCCATTATTAATTTTAGAACAAATATTTTTCCCCGCGTTAGAAATTATGTTTCAAAACTTTGGAACATTATTTTATGTATCCAATTTCATAATTTCATATTTTATTACATTATATTTTTAAAGATAAAAAATTATGAACTAGTAAACATTGCCAATAGTTATTAAGTTTACTGTATATCATTTGTCCAAATATATAAAATAAGTTGGCCATACATTGGGGCATTTAAGAAAAATTGAAAGATAGGAGGTGCAAAATATATTTATAAATATGAAGTATCATTAATAACATGGTGATGAGAGGGGCATTTTAGTCAATGTAGTGAGTTATCCTAATATTTATCTCTCAATCAAGTCAAAGCAATTAAGAATATAATCGGAGTTAACCTTTTTGTCCTAGAGGGATAATCCATTGTCTATCAAATTAAATAAGATTAAGTGAAGGGACAGACTAATCCTGGAGGGATATCCCTCTATTTGTCTGTTCCCTTGTCAAAGCGGAGCTAGGGGTCCAGGCTGATCCGCCTAAACCCCTCCCCCAGGGGGGGTTTAGGTAGACCAGACCCAAGGCTGGATCTGGTCCGCCTAAACCCCTCCCCGGAGGGGTTTACGCGGAGTAAAAAATATTTTTTTATTTTCTGTGGGGGTTTAGGCGGACCAGCTTTGGGGGTGAGGCTGGTTCGGGTAAACCCCTCCCTATGGGGGGTTTAGGCGGGCTAGGTTGAGGGTTGAAGCTGGTCCGCGTAAACCACTCCCCATGGGGGGTTTACGCGGGCTAGCTTGAGGGGTGAAGCTGTTCCAGGTAAACTCCTCCCCATGGGGGGTTTATGCGGGCTAGCTTGAGGGTTGAAGTTGGTCCGAGTAAGCCCCTCCCCATGGGGGGTTTAGGCGGGCTAAGTTGAGGGATGAAGTTGGTCCGGGTAAACCCCTCCCCATGGGGGGTTTAGGGGGGTTTGACTGGGAGGTTTAGCGGGGTTTGACCACGGGTCTGACTTAGGTTTGATTGGGGTTTTGACTGGGGGTTGACTGGGGGTTTGACTGGGGTTGACTCGGGGTTTGACTGAAAGTTGGCTGGGAGTTTGACTTAGAGTTTAATTGGTGTTTGATTGGGGGCTGACTGAGGGTTTGACTGAGGGTTGATTGAAGGTTTGACTGAGGGTTGGACTAGGGTTGGACTGGGGCTTGACTGGTCATTTGACTGGGGTTTGACTAAGAGTTTGACTGAGGTTGACTGAGGGTTTGACTAGCTATAAACAGGTCGATCCGCATGCGATGCCGCACGATGGTGGTGTATGACGTGGTGGATTACTGGGAGTCCTGAGTTGAGCTCTGACTTGCTGTAGGGTGGCTGGATTATACGCGCCCACCAGGTGCTCGGGGAAGTTCCCGACACGCGTGTGCGGGCCATGTAAGGGTGCTATGAGCTCCTGAAGCTTGCGGTTGGCCTTGACGGGTCTTCCTTTGGCTTCAGAGGGCTGGAGGGAGGCGACTCGAGGGTAGACCCCGACCTCGTTGCTGGGTGCCACATGGCATGGCTTGTAGTCAGGGCGCCTCCGGGTCGGCTCCGATGGCTGTGTTGAACGTAGGTAAACCCGCGAACTGAGTGATCGGGGGTGGACCCGATCGATCGTTGATGTTGCCGTGGGTCATGGCTAGCTGGTTAGGACCCCTGGTTGGGCCCGGTGACTGGGGCATCGACATGACGATGCCGTTTGTCTGGTGGTTGGGGTGACCCTCGCTCCTCGGCGAAGAGTCACCTGATGCGGCAGGCTGTTCTGAGTCCCGGGTTAACTAGGTTGTTGAGGCGCCGGTGGTGTGACACGATATGTAGGGTGTCCGGGGGTAAACCCAGAATCTTCACAGAGTGCCGTAAGGTACGGCAGGTTGTCCCGAATCCCAAAACTGACCCGATTTTTGAGAATCTGGCTAGCATAGTGCCATTTGCTCGGGGCCGATCCCTGGTTGTTATGTTACGCCACTTGACCTGACGACACGTCTCGATTTCTGAGCACAACTCGACTGGCAGAGTAACTTTGGCGATGTGTTGTTTTACTCTATTTAGGGAGTATTTCCCTATGCTTAATCCTTGATTAATTCAGGGAAATAAGGCGGTGCCAACAAATGCCCCCCATGGGGCGTGCGTCGGAGGCAAAGACGATGGTGTGCGGCCCGTGCACCTTTCAAGCTTGATTTCTCTCGGCCCTATTGGCATGTGGGAGTTACTTGCTCTAAGGGTTGACGCTCTCGTTGCGATCTTTCATGCGACGGTGGTGCGTCTGCAAAAGACCGTTGAACCTGGGAGGTTATAGAGCTGGATTCTAGAGAGATTCGAGTGGCTGGTGGGCAATTTGTCGAAGCCACTGAGGGCATGGAGCTGATGAAGATGGCATGTATTGGATACATGCGTGGTGCTTGAAGTTGTAGCCCGCTATTCATGACTTGGGAATTCTGTTTCTTTTTGTCTCACGTGTTGGGCTTGTGGCAGAGGTGTGCAGGGCCCGCGTCGTGGGACTAATCTGGTCTGGACGCTGAACTCTCCATACAGGTGGTCACTTCGGTGGTTGATGATATGACTGGGCTGGATGCCAATGCCGATGGTGAAGAGAGGCCGGGGAAGCTAGTGCAGCAATGCTTCTAGCTTTGATGGTTAGGCCTGGGGCCTGCCTTGTGCAGCGGGCTTTGTGGATTTTCTGAGGAGAGGTGGTTCGTTGGAAAGGACCCTCCCCCATTACAAATCTGAGACAGGGGTAGGCTAGGACTATCGAATCCATGTCACCTCGTAGGGTGGCTGGCAAGTAATGGGAGACCACTTGTGGCTCTCTTTTCATTATCTGAGGCTGCACCGGCGGGAGTCATGTCTATCCCCCGGAGGTGGACTTGTAGACTGAGATCTTTGTTTTCTCAGGTTTTCCACCTTGTCTAAGTCATGGAGTGCTATGAGCATTTTTCACTCCCTGGCATGTTCCCCTTTGGTCGTGACTGTAGCCGACGATGCTGTGTAAGGAGGTTTGAGACCTCCCTGTCTTGGGAATTGGAGGGCCACCTATCCCTCAGCCCCTGGGATTGCTGACTGGCGACAAGATCGCCGCTCTGACCGAGGCTTTGTGGCGAAGCCTGTGGTCGGTCGTTAGCAGCCTACCACTGTTATGGTGGTTGATTCTTCCTGTGGGATGTTGGCATCGTCTGTTGACGGCCCATGGGGGCGCATTTGCCGAGCTTGGCGCCCACCATCCTATGGGACGGGCTGGTCACAGCTCTGAAGCATTGTAGCTGGAGTTATGTTGTAGGGCACTTGCAAATCGTCAAGTTATGATGCTGGAGGCCACTTTGTCATGGTTGGATGTGACTGGGATTATAGCTGGTGGGTCAGGGGTTACAAGGGAACTGGGATTATACTAGGGCTTCGAAGTTGAGAGATTCCAGCTCTGCCAGGGCCGCCATTGCATGGTCAAAGTGGCAGGGACCGGTTGGTTGGCTGGTGGTGTTAGGGAATCTGGAGAGGCCAGAGTAACAGGGGGATGGATGACGTTAACTGAGAAGTGGGCAGCTGCAGAGCAGCCACGGGGACCACACCCAAGAAGTAGGGTGATCCGCCGACCGGGGTGAAGCTGTCGAAGATAATCAATGTCGTAGGTGTGTTGGTCTGATGCTGCTAAAGGCAAGATTTGACGAGACATGTTGACCTGGTGTTACTGGGGGTCAGCCTTGACAAGGGCCGTGGACCCATTGTTGTTGAGGGCCTGTCTCAGGGAAGCATGCCGGCCTAGGGTTGCTGTAGACCTGCCTCGGCAAGGCATTTTGGTTTGGAGTTGCTGGAGACCTGCCTCGGCAAGGCATCTTGGTCTGCGGTTGCCGGAGACCTACCTCGGCAAGGTGTCTTGGTCTGTGGTTGCTGGAGACCTACCTCGGCGAGGTGTCTTGGTCCAAAGTTGTTGGATTTGCCCCCAGAGAGGGGTATTGGCTTGGAATCGTATTCGGTCGATCCTCATGGGGTGCGGCCAAATGTTGATGCAGCCGGCTAACCGTCAGGGTGAAATAGCCAAAGTCAAGGTTGTCAGACCCTTTAAACAGTACAATGACCACAAATGATGTTAGACACATAATCATCACAATATGGTGGATGGTACCTGTTAATGTGCTGGTTGACCGCCAAGGTGTATCGACTAGGAAGTCCACTCGACTGATTGCTGAGGTATATTGATTGGGAGCCACGATCAGCTGATCATTGAAGTGCCGATGAAGGGATTATTGCTGGCCGACCATTGAGGTGTAATGATCGAAGTGTGGTGGACCGACCCTTGGGGGTATGTTGGTCTGGAGCTACAGTAGACTGTCCTTCGGGGCATCTTAGCCTGTAAGGTGTCTGGATTTGTTCATGTGGTTGTCGTTGTTGATCGGCCTATGAGGTGTAGTGGCCTGTTGCCAAAGACTGGAAACTAGATACTGGAGGTCTGCCTGAGTAAGGTGTATTGGCCTGTTGTCGACAGTTAGAAGTTAGAGGCTAAAAACCTGGATACTTAGACTGGAGACCCGCCTGGCTAAGGCATGCTGGTCTACTGATGGAAACTGGAGGTCCGAGGCTGGAGACTGGAAGGCAAAGATTGAATGCTGGGACTAGAGATTGTGACCCAGATACGGGAGACAAAGTACTGAGGCTAGAAACTAGGAACTGGAGACTAGAAGCTGGGTGTTGGTATTGAAAATTGGGATTTGGAGGCTGGATACTGGGACTGGAGACTGGGTATTGGGACCGAGAGGTGGCAACTGGAGGCTGGGAACTGGATGTTGGGATGGGAGACTGGAAATTGGAACTAGAAACTGGAAACTGGAAACTGGAACTGGAAACTGGAAATTGAGAACTGGATATTGGGGCTGGATACCAGGACTGGAGACTGGAATCCGGCTACTGGGTGCTGGGATGGAAGGCTGGGACTGGGAACTGCATGTTGGATATGGCAACTGGTAATTGGATACTGGGTGCTGGAACTGGAGGTCTGCCCCGATGAGGCGTGCTAGCCCATTGTTGGAAACTGGAATTGGAAATGGGAAATGGGAAATTAGATGCTGGGAACTGGGCATTGGAATCGGAGGCTGGAACTAGAAGCCGGAAGCGAAGTACTGGTGCTGGATACTGGGAATCGGGGTACTTGAACTGGATGTTGGAGGCTGGGTACTGGAACTAGACACTGGAAACTGAATACTAGAAGCTGGATTTTATAGCTGGGTATTAGACATTGGATACTGGAGGCTGGATACTGGAAGCTGGGTGCTGGAAATTGGGTATTGGAAGCTGGATATCGAAGGCTGGGTGCTGGAGGCCTGCCTGAATGAGGCATGTTGGCCTGGATGGTTGGAGACTGGAAGCTGGAGGATAATCCATAAGGCGATGTTGACCCAGAGGACTGGGGACTGGAAGCTGGAGGCTAACCCGTAAGGGTGTGTTGGCATGTATTGCTGGTGACTGGAGGCTAGAGGCCGACCCGCGAGGGTGTTTTGGCCCACGTTGCTGGGGACTGGATGTCACGCCCCGAACGAGGCGGAAATATCGGGACGTACAGTTAGGGACACGCGGGCAAGAGAGGGAACTAAATCTAAAACAATACACAAGTGCTACAAGATGGAAATGCTAAATGATCATTAATAAACCACGACTAATGCAATAATCCTCAAGTTCAACTTAATACAACTGGAATAATCAACCACTAAAACTCAATAACATGACTGAGACTAAAAGCTCTCCAAAACACAACTAAAGAAGGATAACACACTACTAACACACTAGAACTGATACACTCAAGACATCACTCCTGCCCTTCCCCATCGGTAAGCGCGTCACCTGAAAAGCCTGGAAAGGGGGAAACAACGGGGTGTGAGCTAACGCTCAGTAGGAAATAACAGACATGTATAAGTGATTAACAGTTTAATTACATTTTCAAAATGTCATGCTACAAATGATAAAAACAATAAAAGATAACGATGATATCACGAAACGAACTTCAAAGATCTTGCAAGGTCAAGAAATATAATGAATAGAATAGTAAGACAAGAGTTTACTACAGGAGATAACGATAAAAAGTTGGCCATATCAAGTCGATTCAAGTCATGTCAAGCACGTATGTAATTTCATTTCCACGTCCAAGTAATGAGCAAGTACAGTAACCACAAGTAGAGTATAGAACAGTGACGAGTGGAAAGTGAAAAGTAGTAGAAAGTAATGTAGAGAGTAGTGGAGAGAGTAGTGGACAGTCCTAGATTTAACACATGTCAAGTACTGGTGCCAAATGCCACACCTAGTCATTCACCTCCCAGGGGTACACGTAGTGTTCGGGCGCTCTTCCCAGGACCAGACCGAGCCCTTAATTGTTTGCCAGGCATTGATTTCTTTGGATCAAAGATCCCACGAATCTAGACTTCCACAGTTTATGGCCAGAATTCCAAGGTTTAAACTAAGTAGCAATAACAACTTCAAGTAGGAAGGAGATTCATTTCCAGAATTTCAAGGTAAGTATAATCATCAAGGAGATTGAAATCAAGTCACAACAAGAGTTAATCGTGCTGCGCTACTGTACAACAGCAGCAATCAAACAAGCTAATCAACATATTAATCCTAATCATCAAGTTAAGATATCATGATTTAACCATTATCATTTGCATTAAGACAATTGCCAAGAAGCTGATTCAAGATGATAAGGCAAAGAACAACTCCCACAGGAGTGAAATAGAATGCATTAACAGAGATTTAGTTACACCATTAACCACTAATTATGTGGGTTTCTATTTAATCTTGTATGCATTGAAAATGAAGATGATAAACGGTGTGTTTTTACACTAAGTTTACATGTATGGACCAATGTTAATTGAAACTAAAAAGGGTACATGAATAGGTCATTAGTTCCTCAAAAATGTAGTTTTCAAAGTGTTTAGGTTGAATGGATTGATTCCCCGGTGATCCGGATTGATTCCCGGGTCAAAGGATCATTAAAAATGGGTTTACGGGGCATGGGTCGACCCTTTGGGTCGACCCCTAGAAAAATTCCAGGGATGGGTCGACCCCTGGGTCGACCCCTGCAGGTTGTGGGTCGACCCATTGGGTCGACCCCTGCAAGGCAGCAAGCTGCTGCTTGCAGGGCTGAAATGGGTCGACCCGTGGGTCGACCCCTGGGTTTCCAGACCCAAAAAGCGATGAAATCTCCACGAATTTGGGGTCTAAAAGTATTGGGATCATAACCATAGACTCTAGGGTCATTAATATGCATCTTGGGGTCATAAAACACAATTTTAAATCACGAATTTCGATAGGAATCCAATGAAATACAACCTATTCTATGAAGAATACAAGTAAAGTCTAGCTTGCTAGCATGCTTCTAATAACACACGAAATACTCTAGGCATGATCTATAAAAATTGGGGATTTTGATGTCAAAAGAAAGTTAACATGCTATTGATTACATTCATGTATGTTAATTAGAAATTGGGCTGTTATCACCTACCTCAAATTGAAGAAGGAACTCGAAACCTAGAATAAAGAACAACTTGACAGCACCTCACTAAAACTTCGATATCTCCTCGGATACCTAATGAAAATTGGGGCTTTTGCCACCAATGGAAAGAGCTCGATGAGAGGTACAATTGCTATACTCATGATCAAGATTTGGTTGAGAATTCCTACCTCAATAGATTGATCAAAGAAGGATGAAGGGTAGCCAACGGCCTACTGACCGACCTCACAAATCGAACTAGATCTCTCCAGATCCGAAATTTCAGCGAACCCCACAGCAGCCAAATGAAAGAAGACTCGTAGGGCTTCATTTTGATAGCTCATAGAGCTTCTGGAGCCTTCTGAATTGGGAGTATTTGCTGCTGCAAGCTACGAGTTTAGAAACGGCGCCGAAATCCTTGACTTGACCAAACTATGTCGGCAGCACGTTTTGGGGCTAAGTTTACCTCAAATTGATTGAGGGTAAATGTTCCTTACATTGTGGCCTTCCATTTGCCCCTGATTTCAGATCATTTGGTTGAGAATTGAGGTCGAATTTGATGTTCAAAGTTTGGGTGAATAGTGAATACGAATTTGGGTTAGGTGGGTTATAAGTCAGGCTTAATCCACTGATTAGGCCTAGATAATGATTTAATTAGGCTTACTCCAAGAAGACAAAAGTGTTAGTCGAAGCATCTATTATTTAATTACTATTTTTATGAATTTTTATATGTTAGATAAAATTCCACTTCTACTATTCCGTAATTAATTAAATATTAAGTTCGGAAGAATTAGTTCGCTAATTCGGCTTAATAAACGATTGTATTAGGCTTAAATGTAGAAGACAAAGTTGATAAACAAAATTAATTCTACAAGATGTGATTTTTTGGGGATTTTTAGAAAATAGAAGAAAAATGACTTATTCTATTAATTAATTAATTAATCTAATTAATTTGGATAATTCTCATTAATTTCGAATAACTTCAAATAAATTCCAAATAATTACAAATAACTTTCTAAATAAATTTCTAAAGAATTTGGGGTCTTACACCCTCCCCTACTTAAAGGAATTTGGTCCTCCAAATTCACTGCACTAAAACTGAGAGTAGAAAAAGATCACTCACCTAGAATAGATCGGGATACCGCTTTCGCATAGTCTCTTCGGACTCCCATGTAGCTTCTTCGGTCCCACGCCGACTCCACTGAATCTTGACCATCGGTATCGAACGATTCCGGAGTTGCTGATGCTTCCGGTCCAGAATCTTGACAGGTCTTTCCTCATAGGTCAAATCTTCCTTCAGTTCAAAATCCACTTGTTGAATGATATGAGTGGGATCGTACACATATTTCCGTAACATAGACACATGGAAAACATTATGTACGCCAGACAAATGCGGTGGTAAAGCCAGTCTGTATGCCACCTCTCCCACTCTATCTAGAATCTCGAATGGACCAATGTACCTCGGACTCAGCTTGCCATGAATGCCAAATCTTCGGATCCCTCTCGTCGGAGAGACCTTTAAGAACACATGCTCGCCAACCTGAAATTCCAAATCCCTTCTCCTGTTGTCGGCATAACTCTTCTGTCTTGACTGGGCTACTTGTAACCGGTCTCGGATAACACGGATGTTCTGTGATGATTCCGAAACAAGATCTGGTCCAAGCCACTGTTTCACACCTACCTCGTCCCAACACAACGGGGAACGACAACTTCTACCATATAGTGCTTCAAAAGGAGCCATCTGAATACTAGACTGATAGCTGTTATTGTAAGCAAATTCAATTAATGCCAAATGCTCACTCCAATTACCACCGAAATCAATCATGCAAGCTCGCAACATATCTTCCACTATCTGATTGGTTCTTTCAGTCTGTCCATCTGTCTGTGGATGAAAAGCAGTACTGAAATTCAGACGAGTACCCAAAGACTCTTGCAGTCCCTTCCAGAAATGTGAAGTAAATCTGGGGTCTCGATCAGATACTATATTCACTGGGATACCATGCAATCTCACCACTTCCTTTATATACAAAGCAGCCAATACATCAATCGTCCACTTCGACTTAATTGGTGAGAAATGAGCCGACTTCGTCAATCGATCGACAATCACCCATATCGCATCAAATCCACCACGAGTCCTAGGTAGACCCATAATGAAATCCATGCCAATACTTTCCCACTTCCATTGGGGTATGTCGAGTGGTTTCAATTTCCCTGCTGGTCTGAAATGTTCGGCCTTAACTTGCTGACATACCAAACATCTGCTCACAAAATTTGCAACTTCTCTTTTCATATTCGGCCACCAAAAGGACCTTTTCAAATCTCGGTACATCTTAGTGCCTCCAGGATGAATGGTATATCTGGATCTATGAGCTTCCTCAAGAATGTTGTTCTTTATTGTAGCCTCATCCGGAACACAAGTTCTGCCTTTAAATAATAATCTACCATCATCGGCCAACATGAAATCAGGTCTGCTACTCAAGCTTCCCTTGATCTCTACCAACTCGGGATCATTATCTTGCAAGGACTTGATCTCTAACAATAATTCAGGTTTAAGTTGAATCTGAGCAATCATGATCCGATCATTGTCAATATTGAGATCCAGACTAGATAATTGTTCCAACAATCTCCATTCTTGTAACATGAGACTTGACAATCTAGCTACCGGCTTCCGGCTTAATGCATCTGCCACAACATTACCTTTGCCAGGATGATACTCAATCGAGAAGTCGAAGTCTTTCAAGTACTCCAACCATCTCCGCTGCCTCATGTTGAGTTCCTTTTGAGAAAATAAGTACTTCAGACTTTTATGATCTGAAAACACTGTAAAGGTTTCTCCATACAAGTAATGCCTCCATATCTTTAAAGCAAACACGACTGCAGCAAGTTCCAAATCATGAACAGGATAATTATCTTCGTGCTTCCTCAACTGCCTAGAGGAATAGGCAATCACCTTCCCATGCTGCATGAGTACACAACCTAAGCCAATACCTGAAGCATCAGTATAAACAACAAATCCTCCTTCACCGGAAGGTAAAGCCAAAACAGGTGCAGTAGTCAAACACTCCTTCAGAGTCTGAAAGCTTCGCTGACAATCATCTGACCAATCAAACTTATTCTCCTTGCGAGTTAATCTTGTCATAGGTACTGCAATCTTGGAGAAATCTTGAATAAATCTTCGGTAATAGCCTGCCAGGCCTAGGAAACTTCTAACTTCAGTTGCACTAGTAGGCTGCTCCCAATTCTTCACTGCCTCAATCTTCGAAGGATCAACAGAAATACCTTCCTTGGTGATAATATGTCCGAGAAAGGACACTTCTTGTAGCCAGAACTCACACTTACTGAACTTAGCATATAGCTGATGATCTTTCAATAGTTGCAATGCCATTCTCAGATGCTCAGCGTGCTCCTCCTCATTCTTAGAATAAATCAGGATGTCATCAATAAAGACTACGACCCATTGATCAAGATAGGGCCGAAATACAGTCGTTCATCAACTGCATGAAAGCTGCTGGAGCATTCGTTAGACCAAAAGGCATAACGACAAATTCAAAATGACCATACCTGCTGCGGAAAGCTGTTTTATAAATATCCTCTTCCTTAATCCGCAACTGGTGATATCCAGATCGAAGATCGATCTTAGAGAAATATTGAGCTCCCGCTATCTGGTCAAATAACTCGTCAATCCTCGGCAAGGGATATTTGTTCTTGACAGTCTGCTGGTTTACTTGCCGATAATCAATGCACAACCTCATCGAACCATCTTTCTTCCTGACGAATAACACAGGGGCTCCCCACGGAGAAGTACTAGGACGAATAAAACCCTTCTCGAGTAATTCCATCAGTTGCTGCTTCAGTTCCCTCAGTTCCGCAGGAGACATACGATAAGGAGCCTTAGAAATAGGAGCTGTGCCAGGAATAAGATCAATAGAAAAGATAACTTCCCGCTCAGGCGGAAGTCCTGGTAGTTCTTCTGGAAAGACATCAGGAAATTCTTGGACAACAGGAATGTCCTTGATCTCAATCTGTTGCTCAGGGATTGCACAAACAAAGGCTAGAAATGCCTCACACCCATGCCTTAAAAGCTTATCAGCTCGAAGAGCCGAAATGAGTGGTACGGAGTTATGGTGCTTGACTCCCGTAAAAGATAAACCAGAATGTCCAGTAAAAGTCACTGAGCTAGAACTACAGTGAACATTGGCCTCATACTTAGCCAACCAATCTGCTCCTAGGATTACATCATAATCCTTCATATCCATGCAGACCAAATCTGCTGGAAAGTTCTGTTCACCAATCATAACCTTACTAGAAGGATAGAAATACTGGATTGTTGATCTAGTGCCAATAGGGGTTGAAATCTCTAACGGAGTATTCATCAAAACAGGTTCCACAGCTAATGACTTAGCAAATCTCCGTGAAATAAAAGAATGTGTTGCACCAGTATCAAAGAGAGCAAATGCGGGCTTATCGATTATAGTAAGGGTACCTTCGACGAGTCCGCCATCATCAGAAATCCCAGTTTCATCTTCATGTAAAGCTTGAAGCTTGCCTTGTGGTTTCTTGAAGACTAGAGGTTTTGCCGGTGTAGCTTGTTCCGATATGAGAGGGCAATTGGGGATACGGTGCTCCTTGCTTCCACATCGCAAACAGGCGCCTTGCTTGCGCCAGCACTCCTCTATCTTGTGACCCGGACGATCACAATAGTTGCACACGCCCTTGAATGGAACAATGGGGCCAGGCTTCTTGTCTTCATGCCTCGGCATCTTGCCTTTCCACGATCCGGACCCGCTCCACGAACCAGGTCCACTAACAGGTCTCTTCTTGGTATACCCGGATTTGACACTCCCGGAACCCGTAGGTAATTCTTTCTTGGTGCCTTTACCACGGATTCTCTCCGTCATCTCAAGAGTATCCTCTAGAACTTGCGCTTTCCTTACCATCTCGGAATAAGTGGAAATCTCCATCGGTGCCAATTGGTTGATATAATGAAGCTTCAAACCATTGAGAAAGCGCTTCGCCTTCATCTTCTCGGTGGAAATGAGATGTGTAGCATATCGAGAAAGCCGTGCGAATTGAGCCTCATACTCCGCCACGGACAAACCTCGCTGTTTCAAGGCCGCGAACTCTGCCGCTTTCTTCTCTTGCACTCTATCGGAAAAATACTTGCTGTTGAAGAATTCCTCGAACTCTTCCCACATAACTTGCCGATCTCCGAGAGTTGCCTTGATAGAATCCCACCAAGTACGTGCATCATGTTCCAGTTGAAATGTGGACAAAAGGACACGCTCCTGGTTGGTGCATTGCATAACTTCAAAGATTCTCCCCATCTCGTCTAGCCAGTGCTCGGCTTGGTCAGGGTCAGTCGAACCAGCGAATCTAGGCGGATTCATTCCGCGGAAGTTCCGGTATAGATCACCGGTGCCATGCTGTGCCGCTCCTGCCTGAGCTACTTGCTGAAGGGCCTGAGTAAGGCCTTGAACCGTACGTTGCAGGTTCCTCCATTCAGCACGATCAGCTGCCATCTACAAGGGAAATAGATTACTTAGGTTCAAATAAGATAGATAATTACACGATTAAGAAACGAACTTAACCCAAGTTCTACCCAATCTCACAGGTCAGGTCTTAAACTTTTACAAGGTTAGGGATCTAGTGCACCTAGACACGACCAAAAACTCGGTACCTGGCGGAGGTAATCGGTCCGAAGACCACTCGCGCAAGTGTGCGACCTTCCCGATAGGCGTAGCCTAACGTTCGGGCAACACCTTTTTATATACCGGTTATTGGGATGCAATGCAAGAAAACTTAAACTTAGGAAACCTAGGAATGTGAAACCTAGGGCTCTGATACCAACTAAACTGTCACGCCCCGAACGAGGCGGAAATATCGGGACGTACAGTTAGGGACACGCGGGCAAGAGAGGGAACTAAATCTAAAACAATACACAAGTGCTACAAGATGGAAATGCTAAATGATCATTAATAAACCACGACTAATACAATAATCCTCAAGTTCAACTTAATACAACTGGAATAATCAACCACTAAAACTCAATAACATGACTGAGACTAAAAGCTCTCCAAAACACAACTAAAGAAGGATAACACACTACTAACACACTAGAACTGATACACTCAAGACATCACTCCTGCCCTTCCCCATCGGTAAGCGCGTCACCTGAAAAGCCTGGAAAGGGGGAAACAACGGGGTGTGAGCTAACGCTCAGTAGGAAATAACAGACATGTATAAGTGATTAACAGTTTAATTACATTTTCAAAATGTCATGCTACAAATGATAAAAACAATAAAAGATAACGATGATATCACGAAACGAACTTCAAAGATCTTGCAAGGTCAAGAAATATAATGAATAGAATAGTAAGACAAGAGTTTACTACAGGAGATAACGATAAAAAGTTGGCCATATCAAGTCGATTCAAGTCATGTCAAGCACGTATGTAATTTCATTTCCACGTCCAAGTAATGAGCAAGTACAGTAACCACAAGTAGAGTATAGAACAGTGACGAGTGGAAAGTGAAAAGTAGTAGAAAGTAATGTAGAGAGTAGTGGAGAGAGTAGTGGACAGTCCTAGATTTAACACATGTCAAGTACTGGTGTCAAATGCCACACCTAGTCATTCACCTCCCAGGGGTACACGTAGTGTTCGGGCGCTCTTCCCAGGACCAGACCGAGCCCTTAATTGTTTGCCAGGCATTGATTTCTTTGGATCAAAGATCCCACGAATCTAGACTTCCACAGTTTATGGCCAGAATTCCAAGGTTTAAACTAAGTAGCAATAACAACTTCAAGTAGGAAGGAGATTCATTTCCAGAATTTCAAGGTAAGTATAATCATCAAGGAGATTGAAATCAAGTCACAACAAGAGTTAATCGTGCTGCGCTACTGTACAACAGCAGCAATCAAACAAGCTAATCAACATATTAATCCTAATCATCAAGTTAAGATATCATGATTTAACCATTATCATTTGCATTAAGACAATTGCCAAGAAGCTGATTCAAGATGATAAGGCAAAGAACAACTCCCACAGGAGTGAAATAGAATGCATTAACAGAGATTTAGTTACACCATTAACCACTAATTATGTGGGTTTCTATTTAATCTTGTATGCATTGAAAATGAAGATGATAAACGGTGTGTTTTTACACTAAGTTTACATGTATGGACCAATGTTAATTGAAACTAAAAAGGGTACATGAATAGGTCATTAGTTTCTCAAAAATGTAGTTTTCAAAGTGTTTAGGTTGAATGGATTGATTCCCCGGTGATCCGGATTGATTCCCGGGTCAAAGGATCATTAAAAACGGGTTTACGGGCATGGGTCGACCCTTTGGGTCGACCCCTGGAAAAATTCCAGGGATGGGTCGACCCCTGGGTCGACCCCTGCAATCCTGGCTGCATGGGTCGACCCATGGGTCGACCCCTGCAGGTTGTGGGTCGACCCATTGGGTCGACCCCTGTAAGGCAGCAAGCTGCTGCTTGCAGGGCTGAAATGGGTCGACCCGTGGGTCGACCCCTGGGTTTCCAGACCCAAAAAGCGATGAAATCTCCACGAATTTGGGGTCTAAAAGTATTGGGATCATAACCATAGACTCTAGGGTCATTAATATGCATCTTGGGGTCATAAAACACAATTTTAAATCACGAATTTCGATAGGAATCCAATGAAATACAACCTATTCTATGAAGAATACAAGTAAAGTCTAGCTTGCTAGCATGCTTCTAATAACACACGAAATACTCTAGGCATGATCTATAAAAATTGGGGATTTTGATGTCAAAAGAAAGTTAACATGCTATTGATTACATTCATGTATGTTAATTAGAAATTGGGCTGTTATCACCTACCTCAAATTGAAGAAGGAACTCGAAACCTAGAATAAAGAACAACTTGACAGCACCTCACTAAAACTTCGATATCTCCTCGGATACCTAATGAAAATTGGGGCTTTTGCCACCAATGGAAAGAGCTCGATGAGAGGTACAATCTGCTATACTCATGATCAAGATTTGGTTGAGAATTCCTACCTCAATAGATTGATCAAAGAAGGATGAAGGGTAGCCAACGGCCTACTGACCGACCTCCACAAATCGAACTAGATCTCTCCAGATCCGAAATTTCAGCGAACCCCACAGCAGCCAAATGAAAGAAGACTCGTAGGGCTTCATTTTGATAGCTCATAGAGCTTCTGGAGCCTTCTGAATTGGGAGTATTTGCTGCTGCAAGCTACGAGTTTAGAAACGGCGCCGAAATCCTTGACTTGACCAAACTATGTCGGCAGCACGTTTTGGGGCTAAGTTTACCTCAAATTGATTGAGGGTAAATGTTCCTTACATTGTGGCCTTCCATTTGCCCCTGATTTCAGATCATTTGGTTGAGAATTGAGGTCGAATTTGATGTTCAAAGTTTGGGTGAATAGTGAATACGAATTTGGGTTAGGTGGGTTATAAGTCAGGCTTAATCCACTGATTAGGCCTAGATAATGATTTAATTAGGCTTACTCCAAGAAGACAAAAGTGTTAGTCGAAGCATCTATTATTTAATTACTATTTTTATGAATTTTTTATATGTTAGATAAAATTCCACTTCTACTATTCCGTAATTAATTAAATATTAAGTTCGGAAGAATTAGTTCGCTAATTCGGCTTAATAAACGATTGTATTAGGCTTAAATGTAGAAGACAAAGTTGATAAACAAAATTAATTCTACAAGATGTGATTTTTTGGGGATTTTTAGAAAATAGAAGAAAAATGACTTATTCTATTAATTAATTAATTAATCTAATTAATTTGGATAATTCTCATTAATTTCGAATAACTTCAAATAAATTCCAAATAATTACAAATAACTTTCTAAATAAATTTCTAAAGAATTTGGGGTCTTACACTGGAGGTCGACCTGTAAGGGTGTATTGACCTATATCACTGGGGGCTGGGGGCTGGAGGCTGACCCGTGAGGAAGCTTCGGCCTATGTTGCTGGAGACTGGAAGCTGGAGGCCAACCCGAGAGGGTGTGTTGGCCTATGTTGCTGGAGTCTGGAAGCTGGAGGCTGACCCGAGAGGGTGTATTGGCCTATGTTGCTGGAGTCTGGAAGCTGGAGGCCGACCCAAAAGGGTGCGTTGGCCTATGTTGCTGGTATTGTTTAGCCTTGGGAGTTGGAGTTGAGGTTGGCTGGCACGCTGTCATGGTGGCGTAACCAGAGACCGGGACTGGGACTGGAGCTGGCTGGCTAACCGTTGAGGTGTTGTAGTCGGATACTAGGACTGGTGACTGGAATTGGGCGGTTGGCCTGTGGAGGCATTATAACCGGAATACTGGGACTGGTGACTGGAACTGGAATTGGGCGGCTAGCCTGTAAAGGCGTTGTAGCCGAAACTGGAACTGAAAACTGGGTGGTTGGCCTGTGAAGGCATTGTAGCCGAAGCTGGGATTGGAACTGGGCGGCTGGCCTCTGAAGGCGTTGTAGCCAAAACTGGGACTGGTGACTGGGCGGCTGGCCTGTAAAGGCATTGTAGCCGAAATTGGGACTGAAAACTGGGTGGCTAGCTTGTAAAGGCGTTGTAGCCGAAATGTTGGAACTGAAGACTGGGTGGCTGGCCTATGAAGGCGTTGTAGGCGAAACTGGGACTGGGATTTGGAACTGGAACTGGCCGGCTAACTGCTGGAGGTGTGTAGCCGGATACTGGAGCTGGAATTGGCGATGGCCGACCCTCGGGGGCGTAGTGGCCACCGGTGTTGTGGAGTGATGCTGAGGTCGCCGTCGACGGGATGTCACAGTTGACGGCTTTCATCAGCAAGGAGTAGAGAGGGAGAGAGTTTTTTTTGTTTTCTCTTTACCAGCTCTACCGCCCTTGCGGGTTTTCGCCAGAGCTGGCCCCCTTTTACTTTTTCCAGTGCGCCCTTGCAGGTTTTCACACTGAGGGGTTTCCCGATTTTGCCTGAGGCGCCCTCTCGGGTTTTCACCTCAGCTGGGTTGGTGGCAATGTTTGCCCCCAATCGCCTCGTAGAGGGAGTTGACTGAGGCCGTCGGGGTATCTCTATTTTTAACCCCATTTTTTTGACCTGGGATCCTTGTGGTTGCCGTCCGTAGCGTGCTGCTGTCAGGGGACGTGACCTGGAGTTTGTACTATTGATGGCTTGTCGTCGTCGTAGCCAAGGTAGTGGCTTTGACTGGTGGTCTGGGAACTGGTGAGCCTTAGTGGCGTATTGCTGGAATCATGACTGAGATCTGGGAACTGTTATGCCTTTACGGCGTATTGCTGGAGTTATGACCAGGTTCATGGTGACTCGACCATGATAGGCTGGTGACTGGGAATTATGGTTTGATGGATTCTCATGATAGATGGATCCAAGGTTGTTGTGATGTAGGGGCCAACCGAGGTGGCGTGTAGGCTGAGGTTTGCTGGAATGAATGACTGGACTAATGCATGAATTGCTGGTGTATATGGGCCGACCGTGGAGGTGTGAGCCAGAGGAAGTGTGAGCCAACTGGGGTGTATTATGGCTAAATGGGGAGTGTAAGATCAATGAGCTAGAGAGATGAACTAGCCGGAGATTGGTATAGGCCACCAAGGGAGGGGAGTGGCGTGGGGAGCTGGTTTAGGCCGAATGTGATGGTATATGGCCTACAGGGAGGTGCATGATTTACAAACTGGAGCAGGGCATTAGTCAGGGACTGGTACATGCCAACTGGCCGGGGATATGGTTGCCAGAAGGTGGGTAGCTGGTTGCCCCCAGCTGGAGGAGGAGAGAAATTTTATTTTTGTTCTCTTTACCAGCTCTGCCGCCCTTTCGGGTTTTCGCCAGAGCTGGCCCCCTTTTACTTTTTTCGATGCGCCCTTGCAGGTTTTCGCATCGAGGGGTTACCCAATTTTGCTTGAGGTGCTCTTGCGAGTTTTCGCCTCAACCGAGTTACTGACCTTTTTACCCCCAGCCGCCTCCTTAAGAAAGATGACGACTGAGTCTACCGGGGTGTCTCTATTTTTAACCCTATTTTTGTTATTTTTTTTGTTTACCTGAGAGCCTTTTGGCTGTTTGATGACTGGCGCTGGGTGTCCTTAGCTTGCTGTTGTCGAAGGACACTGTCGGTGGGATCATTGTTGTTGATCCTCTATTGTTGATGTTGGATTTACTTGCTGGGACTTGGCTAATCGCCGAGTAATATGGAGCTTCATATAGACCTTCAGGCTGGCTGATCCGCGTAGCTTGCAGCTGGAGCTTGAACGGATCAATTTTGACAATCCAAAGGCTGAGGTTCTGGGTTGTGACGGCGTATAAGCCATGAATTGACGTAGGCCGACCAAAGAGGTGTATTGGCCAAAAGATTGGGGACTTAACTGACCAGGAATGTATATTGGTCAGGAACTGGGTGATACGTAGGCCAACCATTATGGTGTTTTGGCTAGAGTTCAGGTGTTAGATTGACTGTGGAGGTGTTTAGTCAAGCGTATGTGTAGGTCGAGTGTGAAGGGGAATGACCAAAGTTGAGGCTTGACCAGCCATGACGGCATATAGGTCAAGGGGATAGCGGCCAACGGAGATAGCGTGAGACTAGGAGGAACAGGTAGGTCGACCATGATGGTGTATTGACCTGGATGCTGGGTGGTGACCAACCACGACGGTGTATCGGTCAAAGACTGGGTGTAGGTCGACCTGTGTGGCGTGATGGCTAGTAGAAGGTATACTGACTCATTATTGTGGTGGACCGGTCAGAGATTTAGGGCAAGGTGGTTGGCTGTTCCTAACGAGGAAAAGAGATTTTTCTTTTTCTTTTTACCAGCTCCACCGCCCTTTCGGGTTTTTGCCGGAGCTGGCCCCCTTTTGCTTTTTCCGGTGCGCCCTTTCAGGTTTTCACACCGAGGGGTTACCCAATTTTTCCTGAGGTGCCCTCGCGGGTTTTCACCTCAGCTGGGTTTGTGGCCTTTTTCCCCCCAGTCACCTTGTGGAGAGAGTGGCTGAGTCCGCCGGGGCATCTCTATTTTTAACCCCCTTTTGTGTTATTTTTTTTATTTTCGGTACATGCGAGCCTTGCGGCTGTCGTCCTTAGCCTGTTGCTGTCGGGGGACGTTGCCCGTAGGTTGCGCCATTGGTGACTTGTTGCTGTTGTAGAAGCGACCGTGGATCGACCCTCAACTGAGTAGCTCGGGACTTTAGGGTGGATCCAGAGAATGGCTGGTCTTTGCTGTAGGTGGCTGGGACCTTGACTGGGATCTGGGTGGCTCGGCCTTGTTGAACATGATGGTCGAAGCCACGCTTGGACAGGGTGTCCGCCTGGGTGTTGCTACCCCTTGGGACATGATAAATATAGAAGGGATAGACCTCCCACCAGGGTTTGCTGGTAGCCACCGGTAGGGACCCGATGGAGCTTTGCTGGTGTCATCAGTTGGCGTTGCCCGGGATTCCACGAATCGTTGGCCGATGCAGATGGAGTTTATCTCGAGCTATTGGGCGGGTGTCGGCGGGATTCACCCTCTTTCACTCTGTTGGCTTTTGAGCTTGGTACCATTCTGGTGAGTGGAGGGGTCTCTTGACTCGGGACCCTCGAATGGGTTGGGCCTCTTTTCTAAAGACCCATATTCATCTGAGGGAGGACCGACGCTCCTCCTTGGAGTTGCCCCCATGGTTTGGGCTTGGAAGGCTGGATATTTGACCGGGGTGATTGCCCCCAGTGTGATATTGGTGCATCGGCTTCTCTGAGCCTCACCTTGTCTTCTAGAGGCGGGGGTGGCGACGATGGGTCACCCATTTTTACAGCTGCTATGGCACCCCTTTTTTTTGTTTGTAGGGCCGAGGTTGACTCATGTAGTGCCCCAGAATTTATGTAATAATTTCTGGATTATTTATAGAATTTTCTAAAATTTATTAGGAATTCATAAAGACTAAATAGATTTATAAATAGATTATTAGATTAATAAGTCATTATAAGGCCCAATTGTGTCAAATAATTAACCTACCCTATTTCAATAAAATCCAAAAGGTTTAAGGACCAGGCCCATTAAGTTTGGCCCATATTCTAGAAGGTTATTTAGTATATTCACGTATTTTAAGGATAAATACTATTTTATAGATAATTATATTGGATAAATGAATAAAAGAGTTTTATTAATTTGAAATTCTACACACGTGGGATGTAATGGTCTATCGGACGACCGCCACATGCACGTAACGCACCTAGACTGATGCGTTACACCCTGATAGTTCAGTGAATGAAAGAACGAGCAAAAAGATTGGAACTTTGGGATCCTATCTGCAAGAGATCGACTTGGGAGAGTTTATAACATTACTAAGGACTCTTAGGGATTAGGTTCTGGCAAATTAAGGACTCTAGAATCGATCTAATCTTCAAACCCTAGCCAAAACCCTATAAATAGGACCTAGTTCTGAACTGAGCGACCTTTACTTTTGGCTCGTGAAGAATCAAGGTAAGGAGTCATAATTTCAGATAAGTTATTTAGAAGCTTTTGTTTAGTATACTTTAGACTAATAGTTCTCCAAATTTCGTGCTAGGAGATCAACCAACCAAGGAGATTGAAGCTTCCAAAGTTGCTGGTCGGATCTTAGCAACCCAAGAATCTGAACGAAAGTCCTCTGAAGATCAAGAGATTAGGACATCTAAACGAGGTAATTAGAATTCAATCCTTTAGAACTTTTTGTTCACCTTAGTTTCATCTTCTTACCCTCAAAATTTCACATCTTTAGGACAAGAGGTTGGAGAGATAGAGCAGCAGGAAGTTGTTGGAAAATCACTGGAAAAGGAGAGCTAGGGCTCGATTTTCAGACTCAAATTAGAAGCTTAAAGCCTAGTTAAAAGGTAGGTCATCTCATGATTGGCAAAAACGTCTTGTTAGGGATAAAATCCCTCTGGTTTTGATTGATTTCATACATCATAGATCATGAATTTCATATTTTAGTAGGTCATGCATACATGAATACCCTTAACCCTAACTAAGTTGAAAAGGAACTCTCTTATCAAATTCATAGAAAACCCATGCATACTAGTAGGTTAGCCTTCATTCTATCATGTGGAAGTTTATATATGATTTCCAGACATGGTGTAAGTTGAGACCTTAGGTTTTAATATCTTTTCTGCTAGCAGACGATCTGACGCATCAAGGTAAGACCATCACAATGATATAACGGCCTTACGATAAGCCGTCACACCTTCTGTGGTGTTTGAAGTTCTCTGTTATGTCTGACGCACCATAGATGGAGCGTTACATTATTGTAACGGCCTCACGATAAACCGTCACAGTCACTGTGACACACCCATTCTAGACCGTCAGGGTAACTATAGACAGAATTGGAAACTGGTTAATTTAACTTATAAATAAGTCTAGTTATCTAAGTTTTGACCTGATTTCATGTCTTTAAGATTATTTACTGATTCATGATAGAAATTGCATAATTTAGGTATCTTAAGTTATTTTAAGTTATGTTAATTTCATGTGCCAAAATTCTATAGTTTTGTATCTAAATCATGATTTTCCAAAGATATATTGACGGAGTTTTATCATGATTTCCTATTGTTACACATCCTCTCTATCAATAGAGTCATTTCTTTAAGTACATGGTGCATATTCTGGTATGTTGTCCATTAGTTCACTTTGCACTATAGGAACATTATTCTTGGACATGAGGACCTCTCTATTGGATATTCCTTCCAATGGACTAGGAAATCTTGTTTCAAGGTCTCTGTAATTCTCCGCGAGCCTGGGATTCCCACCAGGACGTCGAGTTGGTTGTACCATTAAAGCCCATTGATTAGATTACACTATCGATGTTTCTGGTTATCAGCAATGTAACGGATCTATACTGGACCGTCAGGAGCATCTAACGGCCCAATATACGACCGTCACATTTCACTGAGTCTATTTTATTATTTCTGGATTCAGACTAATGTAACGGCCCAACACTGGAGCGTCACGTTATGTAACGGCCCAATACAAGACCGTCACAAAGCTTAAGTATGTTAACCCAAGATTTGACCCAAGGGTTGATATTCTAAGGTTTCTAGATGGACTATTGATGATCTATAACTTATCATATTGATCAAGAAACCTAATATAATGAATGAAAAATAAAGAATATACCGTTATGCTGCCGATTTATTTCTATGAGCATAACACAGTATAAGTCATTCTTGATTTCTCATGATTCTTATTAAAGCTTTCATTCATTGAATTATTGTTATCAAGAGCTTGTTGGAATTGTACATTCTTGGCCATACTTTATTGTTACATGCGTGGAAAAAGTTTGATTTATACTTGAAGATGGAATCGAGCACTGATTGTGTTCAAGGGCTCTATGCTAGTCCCCTCGGCTGATTGTCGGAAACATACTATTATAAACCATGGGGGGATGATGCTACTGGCGTCGCATTGCACTGGGAGTACTTTCTCTATAAATAAGTGAAAATCCACGATACAACACGACATGACTTTCTAGTATATGACTTTCTTGCTTGATATTCCACAAAAATTCATGAAGTACTTGCTCATAAGCAAAAGATACTGGAGTGATGATTATGTGGCTTGCTAGTACATTCTCGTTACATTCTTGTTCATGAAAGGCCATATCATGTTCTTATAACATTCTTGCTAGTTCATACTTGCTCTCATTCTATCTTATATACTCTGGTTTAATCGCGTGATTGATCGCGTTCGTATGATTTTACCTTATTTCTTTAGAGATAAAATGTTAATTACTTTAATGATGCCTTCATGTTGATGCGAAGATACCTACTGGGCAAGTGTGCTCATTACCTATTTCCAATTTTTCAGGAAATGAAAGTGATTCGAATTCGGATTCGGGTTATACAAGTAGCGGGTCCGAGAGCGAATGAAAGTGTTGTCAAGATGAGAGTGAAGACTTAGGAAAGTCTATATTGTTTAGATTGAGTCTATGTAATTTTCATATTTTTTTGAGTCTGATAGATTGAAAGAAAGTTATTGTATTTGAATATTTGATTATTATAAAATAAGTTGGAGTTTTGATTAAGGTATTGTGCAATTGCATTTATGTGTGATTGTCTTGCGCTCTGATTATTCTTACTTGCAAGAGGCTTACCATGCCGGCTGTTCACGTTTCTCGAGCAAGTCTTCCACTGTCATGAAGGCTCGGGGCGTGACAGTTAAGTTGGTATCAGAGCCTAAGTCTCAGGACTTAGGGAGAAGAGTTATGTCATAGGATACGTCCAAGGTTTAAGGACCCCTACCTATGAACTAAGGAAGAAATTTCCACACCCATGTGAGAATTAGGTAGAGCCCGGGATAAGATAGTTAATTAGCTTTAAGATTAATTTTCCTTCCAATTCCATGAGAAATAACAAGTTGTTATTTTTCCCTCAGGTACCCTATTATTACCATGGCTCATCGCGTAAATTGGGATGGCATGCAGCAAACGGTTGCTGGCCTCACTCAGGCATTACAAACCATGGCGCAAGCTAGCGCAGGAGGAAGGGCTGGTGATTTGCATCACAACTTTTGGAGCTTAAACCCTCCACGTTTATATGGTTCTTCTAATCCGGACGAAGCGGAGAACTGGATAGACGAAATGAATCGTATCTTTGATGTTATCCAATGCACCGATCAAGAGAAGGTGCGTGTCGCAACCTTTCAACTCAACAAAGATGCCCGTACATGGTGGAAGTCAGTTCCGGCATCTCCGGCCGATGCACCTCATACATGGGATGGTTTTCTTACCCTATTCCGTGCCAAGTATTTTTCTGAGCACGTAAAGAGAGAAAGGCTATGGAGTTCACTGCTCTTCGGCAAGGAATGATGACGGTTGCCGAATATGAACTGCAATTCTCAAGGCTTGCACCTTACGCACCACATCTTATGAGCACCGATTTATTGAAGGCAAATCGGTTCATGGATGGGTTACGTCCCTGTTTCATTCAGCAGCTCGGGACCCAAAACATCCGTACTTATGCAGAGATGGTTCAGCGGGCATACTTATGTGAAAGGACCTTAGAGAAGGTCGAGAAATTAAAAGGGAAAGGAGAAGAGTCTAGCCGACGCTCAGATCGGCGTTATAAGAAAGAAAAGTTTAGCATCACGGAGCCCTACAAGAGCCGTGATAGTAAGAAAAGATCCAGGAATGGGAATGGTGGAAGTTCCCAGAAGAACAAGAAGGTCAAGGAGAAGGAGCAAGTTGCTACAGCTTGCACGTTTTGTGAAAAATTTGGCCATTCGGCTGAGGAGTGTTGGAAGCGCCTTGGCGCATGTTTACGTTGTGGAAGCAGGGAGCATCGCATGCCAGATTGCCCCCTTATGAAAGACCAATCGTCTGGTGGAGGACGTAGGAGGCAGGCTCGCCTCAATGCCGTTCTAGAAGATAAAGAAGCGCCCAAGGATGGTGGACTTATGGAAGGTACTCTTCAAATTTGTTCTCGTCCTACATTTGTGCTATTTGATACTGGTGCCTCTCATTCTTTTATCACCACCACTTTTGTAAAAATATTATCAATTGCATCAGTTCCCCTACCTTCAGATCTTGCTATTTCTACACCCTTAGGTTCTGGAACAAAGCTTACCAACTATTATTCTGATAGCGAAGTGATAGTAGAAGGTCATAATCTCCCCGCAAACTTAGTATGCCTTGACATGAAGGGTTATGATGCTATTTTAGGGGTAGATTGGCTTGTAGATCATGATGCTTATATCAATTGCCAAAATAGATTATATCCTTTCGAAAGCCCGATCTTCCAAGATTCTCTTTTCTTGGAATCAAGTACCAGAAGCATCCTGCTATTTATTGGTATGCTGCTGTATAACTGCTGGTTCTCTATTAATTTCAATGGTATGATTACTGGTTTTTTTAAGTCTAGTAGGGGCATTAGACAAGGTGACCCTATTGCTCCTTTTCTATTCATTATAGCTTCGGAAGTTCTAAGTAGGGGGTTGTCTGCTCTGTTCCAGTCTTGTCTGCTACAAGGATACAAGGGCCCTAGGAACAGTATCCAGGTATCTCACCTCCTTTATGCTGATGATACATTGGTCTTCTTAAATGGTAACAAGTAGAATATTGAGGTTTTAAAGCATTTTATCTGCTGCTATGAAAGATGCTCAGGGCAAAAGGTTAATATAGCCAAGAGTAGCTTTATTCTTTCTTCCAAGGCCCCTTCCTCCCTCCGACAGTCTATCCGAGCTTTGACAGGTTACAAATACCAGTCGGATGGGTTTCATTACTTGGGCATCCCTGTTAAAAAAGGTAGATACCTGTGCAGTGATTTCAAGTTTCTTATTGACAAGATTCAAGCTAGGTTGAAGGGGTGGCAGTCCAAATTTTTATCTGCTGCTGGAAGGGTGGTTCTGATTAATTCTGTTCTTCAAAGTATTCATGTTTATCTGGCTTCTGCTTGCAATATTCCTAAGAAGGTCCTGCACTTTATTGGTACCCTATGTGCTAGCTTTTTCTGGCATGGTGATCTTAATTCTCATCGTCGGCACTGGATTGCTTGGGCTGTTATTCAGAAACCAAAGATGGAAGGAGGGCTGGGCATTAGGGACCTTCAATGGGTGCAAGTTTCTTTGGCAACTAAAATGATTTGGAATATTCTCCATGGGTCGTCCCTGTGGTCTTCTTATGCCCGGAGAAGGTTTGTTAAATCTCATTTCTCTTGCTGTAATAAACCCTTTCCTGTTGGAATGCCCTTAGCCATTTTCAAGCAGGTGAAAGATATCATTTTACAGCACAGCAGATGGTTTGTGGGCTGTGGCTCTGGAGTTGATTTCTTGAGAGATAATTGGACTGGTACAGGTCCTCTGGCTAGTAGCTCGAATTACACTGTTGTTTATCCTGTGGCTTCTGTTAGAGATGTCCTTTTAGACCCTTGCCATGCTGCTAGGGATTCTCTTAGAGACTCTACCTTCCCCGCCAGTTATCAGCTGTCTACTGAGACTGATACTTGTGTATGGACGGGTACTCTTAAAGGGAATTTTTCAGTAAAGTCTGCTTATAATCTCCTTAGGCCTAAGGGCCGCAACAGGTCAGTCTGGGCTAAATTATGGCATCCGGCCTTTGCCCCAAGGGCAGCATTGTTTGCTTTGAAGGTTCTTCACCAGGCTATTCCTGTGGACAGCAGGGTTAAGGAATGTGGTATCCTCATAGCTTCTAAATGTAACTGCTGTTTTCTTCCTTGCCAAGAAGACCTGGACCATATTTTCATTTCTAGTGACAAGGCTATGGCTCTGTGGGGCTGGGTTACTCCTTTGTTAAGCCCTAGGGCTTGGTTGAGTGATCACATTACTGTCCGCCTGTGGAATATTTTTTCTGCCTCCAACATGCAGTCTGCTTTTAGCTTCATTGGGATGTATGTTGTTATTCTGATGGTCTGGGAACTGTGGAAGTGTAGATGTGCAGCTCGTTTTGATGATATAACTGTTAACCCTGCTGTTATCAAAAGAAGAATCTCAGATGCTGTTTCCTTGGCTTTGGACAGATTAAAATTTCACAAGCCTCTCTCTTCTCTTCAGTTCAGAAGCTTGGCTGCATTTAATTTCTATCCTCTGGTAGTCATTAAACAGCCTATGGTAGTTAGGTGTCTTATAGCCTCTCAAGGCTCTTCCCTACACCTCAATGGGGCATCTAAGGGAAATCCAGGTAGATGTGGGGGAGGCGACTGTATAAGAGATGCTTCTGGCATGTTAATGATTGCTTTTGCTTTCTCCTATGGTATGGGCTACAGTATTTTAGCAGAAACTAGAGCTCTTCATGATGGTTTAGCTATTGCCAGCCAATGTGGCATCAGACTTTCTAGGATATACTCGGACTGTGCAGCTCTTGTGGAGGCTGTTGGAAAGGGAAGCGCCCCCTGCTGGATGGCAACCCCGTGGTGGAGGCATATATGTTTGCTTATGGAGAGATGTGGCAGTCAGCTGCAGCATATCTATAGGGAAGGTAATCAAGTTGCGGATTCTCTGGCCTCTTTTGCTTGCACTACTCCTGGAAATCACGTTTTTGTTCGTGATAGTGAGCTCCCTAGGTCTGCTAGGGGAGCCCTTCGGGTGGACAGGGCAGGTCTGCCTGCCTTTCGGTTCTAATCTTCTTGTAGCTTTTTTCCTGTTTCCTCTTTTTGGTGTGATGTAAGGGCTTCCACTGCCTGCCTGTCTGTCTATCAGGGGTATGCCCCTATGACCATGTTACTTCTTGTTAATGCAATAAAAATCCAGGGTCCTGGAGTAGACTGGGGGAGTGAGAACATCTCCCCTTTTTGAGGGGTGGTGCACTCGACCAGTTCCTGCTCCAGATTGGCCAGTCTTTTATTAAAAAAAAAATCCTGCTATCATATCTTCTCTTCACGCTTGCAAACTTATCTCGCAAGGATGTGAAGCTTTTCTTGCTTCTGTCATTATTACCGAATCCAAGGAGATTATCTTAGCAGACATTCCTATTGTAAATGAGTTCCCAGACGTGTTTCCATCCGAATTACCCAGTTTACAGCCCGAGAGGGAAGTGAACTTCACTATTGAACTCATCCCAGGAGCAACACCTATTTTTATAGCCCCTTACAGGATGTCCCCCACAGAACTCAAAGAACTAAAGAAGCAGTTGCAGGAACTACTGGATAAGGGCTTTATTAGACCTATCACATCCCCTTGGGATGCGTCGGTTCTATTTGTCAAGAAGAAGGATGGTTCTCTCAGATTATGCATAGATTACCGGCGACTGAATCAACTCACAATTAAAAATAAGTATCTGTTGTCGCGTATTGATGAGCTCTTTGATCAGCTTTCGGGAGCAGAATATTTCTCCAAGATTGACCTCAGATCAGGTTATCATCAGCTTAGAATTAAAGAAGAAGACATTTATAAATCGGCTTTTCGAAGTCGTTATGGCCACTATGAATTCGTGGTAATGCCGTTCGGGTTAACAAATGCCCCAGCAGCATTTATGTAACTTATGAACAGTGTCTTCCAGCCATATCTGGACCAATTCATCGTCATCTTCATCGATGACATCTTGATATATTCCAAGACCAAGAAAGAACATGAAGAACATCTGAAAATAGCTTTACAAACACTTAAAGAACATAAACTCTATGCCAAGCTAAACAAGTGTGAATTCTAGCTCAAGGAAGTTTCATTCCTGGGCTACATTATTTCAAAAGAAGGTATCGCTGTAGATCCTTCTAAGGTAGAAGCTGTCAAGAATTGGAGCCGGCCAACGACCGTATCAGAAGTATGAAGCTTTCTAGGTCTAGCTGGTTATTATAGAAGATTCATTAAGGATTTCTCAAAGATGGCAGTTCCTTTAACTAGACTCACGAGAAAAGAAAATCCTTTTGTCTGGTCAGAGGAATGTGAGAAGAGTTTCCAAACTTTTAAGAATCATCTTACTACAGCTCCTATTCTATCACTACCGATGGAAGGTGGTGGATTCGAAGTATATACGGATGCATCTGGCATTGGCCTAGGGTGTGTCCTCATGCAAAATGGAAAAGTAATCTGTTATTCTTCAAGACAATTGAAGCGTCACGAGGAAAATTATCCTGTGCATGATTTGGAATTAACAGCGGTCATTTTCGCCTTGAAAATTTGGCGTCATTATCTCTATGGAGAAAAGTTTACGGTCTACTCAGACCACAAGAGCTTGAAATATTTATTTTCTCAAAAAGAGCTAAATATGAGGCAGAGAAGATGGTTGGAATATCTCAAAGATTTTGATTTTGCTATTCAATATCATCTTGGTAAGGCTAATGCTGTAGCAGATGCACTCAGCAGAAAACCAATGGGTATGCTATCAAGTCTCATGATTAGTATGGCTAATCTTATTCCTCAATTTGCTCAGTTGAACTTAGATATTGACAAGAAGGAGGATTGTTTCCTAGCTAATATTCAAGCTCAACCTACATTGATAGAAGATCTGGTCAAACTGTAAAATGATGATCCTATATTATTGGAGATCAAGGCAAATGTTGAACAAAGGCCGAATTTTTCTATTAAAGATGGAAGATTGCTATTTAAAGATCGAGTATGTGTACCAGATCATGAGGATACGAAGAAATTGATTCTAGAAGAAGCACATAAATCCAGGTATACCATTCACCCAGGTAGTACAAAAATGTATCAGGACCTCAAAAGAAATTTATGGTGGCCCAACATGAAGAGGGAAATAGCGGATTTCGTGTCTCGCTGTCTCACTTGTCAACAAGTAAAGGCAGAGCATTTTAGACCTGCAGGTAAACTGCATCCCTTGAATATTCCCGAATGGAAGTGGGAGAGTATAGGGATGGATTTCATTATGGGGTTACCTAAGACAAGAGGTGGACACGATGGTATATGGGTAATCATAGACCGATTGACTAAGTCTGCACATTTTATACCAATTAAAAGTCGATGATCTGTGGATATCTTAGCAGCATTGTACATAAAGGAGATTGTCAAATTACATGGTGTCCCTGTTACTATTATATCTGATAGAGATCCTCGATTTACATCACAGTTCTGGAAGGGTCTATAACATTCACTAGGGACTAGATTGAACTTTAGCACAGTATTTCATCCACAAACTGATGGTCAAACGGAAAGAACGAATCAGGTGGTAGAGGATATGCTCAGGGCTTGTGCAATTGATTTTGGAGGAAGTTGGCATGATCACTTACCTCTGGTGGAATTTGCATATAACAACAGTTATCAGACCAGCATACAAATGGCACCTTTTGAAGCTCTATATAGAAAAAGTTATCGATCACCAATATGTTGGAGTGAAATAGGGGAAAAACAATTTCTAGGCCCTGACAATATCAGGGATTCATCATAGAAGATCAAGATTATTCAAGAGAGAATAAAGATGGCACAAGATAGGCAGAAATCTTATGCTGATAATCGAAGGCGCGACTTGGAGTTTCAGGTTGGGAATCATGTGTATCTAAAGGTTTCTCCGGGTCATGGTATTCGAAGATTTGGCATTAAAGGAAAACTAACTCCCAGGTTCATTGGTCCGTTTGAAATTCTCGAAAGGGTCGGTGAAGTAGCTTATAGATTGGCTTTACCTCCACAATTAGTAGGAGTTCATAACGTATTTCACGTCTCTATGCTGAAGAAATATGTATATGATCCTGACCATATTATCACTTATGACAATCTGGAGATTCAGAAGGATATGACGTACGAGCAAACACCAATAAAGATTCTAGAACGAGAAGTGCGTCAACTAAGAAATAAAGTTATTCATATGGTCTAGATTCAATGGAAGAAAGCATGACCATATGAAGTAACATGGGAAACCGAAACAGCCATGCAGAAAAGATTCCCAGAATTATTTTAAACTGTAAGTACACTCTCCATAATCCATGTATTAAATTTGGGGACCAAATTCTTCTAAGTGGGGGAGGGTGTAGTGCCCCAGAATTTATGTAATAATTTCTAGATTATTTATAGAATTTTCTAGAATTTATTAGGAATTCATAAAGACTAAATAGATTTATAAATAGATTATTGGATTAATAAGTCATTATAAGGCCCAATTGTGTCAAATAATTAACATAGCCTATTTAAATAAAATCCAAAAGGTTTAAGGACCAAGCCCATTAAGTTTGGCCCATATTCTAGAAGGTTATTTAGCCTATTCACGTATTTTAAGGATAAATACTATTTTATAGATAATTATATTGGATAAACAAATAAAAGAGTTTTATTAATTTGAAATTCTGCACACGTGGGATGTAACGGTCTATCGGACGACCGCCACATGCACGTAACGCACCTAGACTGATGCGTTACACCTTGATAGTTCTGTGAATGAAAGAACGAGCAAAAAGATTGGAACTTTGAGATCTATCTGCAAGAGATCGACTTGGGAGAGTTTATAACATTACTAAGGACTCTTAGGGATTAGGTTCAGGCAAATTAAGGACTCTAGAATCGATCTAATCTTCAAACCCTAGCCAAAACCCTATAAATAGGACCTAGTTCTGAACTGAGCGACCCTTACTTTTGGCTCGTGAAGAATCAAGGTAATGAGTCATAATTTCGGATAAGTTCTTTAGAAGCTTTTGTTTAGTATACTGTAGACTAATAGTTCTCCAAATTTCGTACTAGTAGATCAACAAACCAAGGAGATTGAAGCTTCCAAAGTTGCTGGTCGGACCTTAGCAACCCAGGAATCTGAACAAAAGTCCTCTGAAGATCAGGAGATTAGGACATCTAAACGAGGTAATTAGAATTCAATCCTTTAGAACTTTTTGTTCACCTTAGTTTCATCTTCTTACCCTCAAAATTTCACATCTTTAGGACAAGAGGTTGGAGAGATAGAGTAGCAGGAAGTTGCTGGAAAATCGCTGAAAAGGGAGAGCTAGGGCTCGATTTTCAGACTCAAATTAGAAGCTTAAAGCCTAGTTAAAAGGTAGGTCATCTCATGATTGGCAAAAACGCCTTATTAGGGATAAAAGCCCTCTAGTTTTGATTGATTTCATACATCATAGATCATGAATTTCATGTTTTAGTAGGTCATGCATACATGAATACCCTTAACCCTAACTAAGTTGAAATGGAACTCTCTTGTCAAATTCACAGAAAACCCATGCATACTAGTAGGTTAGCCTTCATTCTATCATGTGGAAGTTTATATATGATTTCCAGACATGATGTAAGTTGAGACCTTAGGTTTTAATATCTTTTCTGGCACCAGACGATCTGACGCATCAAGGTAAGACCGTCACAATGATATAACGGCCTTACGATAAGCCGTCACACCTTCTGTGGTGTTTGAAGTTCTCTGTTGTCTCTAACGCACCATAGATGGAGCGTTACATTATTGTAACGGCCTCACGATAAACCGTCACAGTCACTATGATGCACCCATTCTAGACCGTCTGGGTAACTGTAGACAAAATGGGAAACCGGTTAATTTAACTTATAAATAAGTCTAGTTATCTAAGTTTTGACCTGATTTCATGTCTTTAAGATTATTTACTGATTAATGATAGAAATTGCATAATTTAGGTATCTTAAGTTATTTTAAGTTATGTTAATTTCATGTGCCAAAATTCTATAGTTTTGTATCTAAATCATGATTTTCCAAAGATGTATTGACGGAGTTTTATCATGATTTCCTATTGTTGCACATCCTCTCTATCAATAGAGTCATTTCTTTAAGTACATGGTGCATATTCTGGTATGTTGTCCATTAGTTCACTTTGCACTATAGGAACATTATTCTTGGACATGAGGACCTCTCTATTGGATATTCCTTCCAATGGACTAGGAAATCTTGTTTCAAGGTCTCTGTAATTCTCCGCGAGCCTGGGATTCCCACTAGGACGCCGAGTTGGTTGTACCATTAAAGCCCATTGATTAGATTACACTATCGATGTTTCTGGTTATCAGCAATGTAACGGATCTATACTGGACCGTCAGGAGCATCTAACGGCCCAATATACGACCGTCACATTTCACTGAGTCTATTTTATTATTTCTGGATTCAGACTAATGTAACGGCCCAGTACAAGACCGTCACAAAGCTTAAGTATGTTAACCCATGGTTTGACCCAAGGGTTGATATTCTAAGGTTTCTACATGGACTATTGATGATCTATAACTTATCATATTGATCAAGAAACCTAATATAATGAATGAAAAATAAAGAATATACCGTTATGCTGCCGATTTATTTCTATGAGCATAACATAGTATAAGTCATTCTTGATTTCTCATGATTCTTATTAAAGCTTTCATTCATTGAATTATTGTTATCAAGAGCTTGTTGGAATTGTACATTCTTGGCCATACTTTATTGTTACATGCGTGGAAAAAGCTTGATTTATACTTGAAGATGGAATCGAGCACTGATTGTGTTCAAGGGCTCTATGCTAGTCCCCTCGGCTGATTGTCGAAACATACTATTATAAACTATGGGGGTGTATGCTACTAGCGTCGCATTGCACTAGGAGTACTTTCTCTATAAATAAGTGAAAATCCACGATACAGCATGACATGACTTTCTAGTACATTACTTTCTTGCTTGATATTCCACAGAAATTCATGAAGTACTTGCTCATAAGCAAAAGATACTGGAGTGATGATTATGTGGCTTGCTAGTACATTCTCGTTACATTCTTGTTCATGAAAGGCCATATCATGTTCTTATAACATTCTTGCTAGTTCATACTTGCTCTCATTCTATCTTATATACTCTGGTTTAATAGCGTGATTGATCGCGTTCACATGATTTTACCTTATTTCTTTATAGCTAAAATGTTAATTACTTTAATGATGCCTTCATGTTGATGCGAAGATACCTACTGAGCAAGTGTGCTCATTACCTATTTCCAATCTTTTCAGGAAATGAAAGTGATTCGAATTCGGATTCGGGTTATACAAGTAGCGGGTCCGAGAGCGAATGGAAGTGTTGTCAAGATGAGAGTGAAGACTTAGGAAAGTCTATATTGTTTAGATTGAGTCTATGTAATTTTCATATTTTTTGAGTCTGATAGATTGAAAGAAAGTTATTGTATTTGAATATTTGATTATTATAAAATAAGTTGGAGTTTTGATTAAGGTATTGTGCAATTGCATTTATGTGTGATTGTCTTGCGCTATGATTATTCTTGCTTGCAAGAGGCTTACCATGCCGGCTGTTCACGTATCTCGAGCGAGTCTTCCGCTGTCATAAAGGCTCGTGGCGTGACAACTCAGCACCAATGTGGTGGACCGAACGAACCCGATCCGGGATTGTCTGGAGCACGGCATTTCTAGTGAGTGTCGATGTAGTTGGAACTCGGAGTGCAGCGCCCAAGCTGGGGTCGACAGAATGGCGACTTGGAACTTGGTGTTCACTTGGGCCGTCAGAGTTGTCGCCGGAACCCGGGATTCGTGACCCATGTTGTGAACTGAGGATGTCAAAGGGATGGTGACCCAGAGCTTGACGCCCATACTGTTAGTGTTGGTGTGCTACAGGCCAATTTCGGGTCGGGTAAGCCCAATAGTTGTACGATCTTGTTCATTAATAAAGTGGTGTTTGAGCGTAAATATGCGATTGTGTTACTTTACGTTGTCCCTAGGATATGTGGTTGTAAAGTCAGCTCGAGATTGGATCTCGAACATGAGACTTACTTTACATGAACACATACCTTAAACTGTTCCTGGTTGGAGGGTAATCACTCGGGGACTTTGATTACTTATTAAACCAGTACACATGATGCGTCAGTGACCAGTCTCATGGTCATTGGTGCGGGGCACCAACACATATGTGTAGGTGTATGTCCTTGGAGGATGTGCACTGAACTGATCCGCTATTGGATCTTCAGATGGTTGATTATACCTAATGTCAACTGAAGATCCAACGGTCATAGTAGCATCGTTGGTCCTTTGACCTGAGACATTGATCGGATCTTACACGAGGACTGGAATGGTTTAATTATTTAGCTAAGTGACTTTAACCATAAGTCATGAGTTGCCGAGTCATTAACCACTCCAGGATACGTGTGAAGATCATCAATGGTCAAGAGGGATCGCTCACTGTCGGGTATATATCAGACAGTTAATGGGTCATGACATTGACGCTCCGTTAAATCCATGGCCAGGGTCGTGTGAGTTCGTTTAGAACGGACGTCATACCCTTTAAGGAGATCATAGTCAAATGGCACGATCATGGGGTTTGACAGAAACCATACCCTCGATCGTATCAGATTCATAAAAGGAGCGAGAGATTATATCGATGCGGTAACTGTGGACTTACAGGTACCAGACAGGCTGGTTTAAACCCGGCGTCCTCTAGGATCATGCGGATTTGCTTGACCCAACGTGATCGTAGGTTCGGAATGAATTAAACTATTATTCGGCTCTTGTAGAAGCGAATAATACGTTTAATTTACTTCTAATTAGGAATTAGAAGTTAATGGGCCTTAAACTAGAGTGATTGTGGGCCTAGAGGATCACACACAATGGATTCTTGGGTGACGGATAATTATTATACAAATGTATGTATTATTTCCTTTTAATTCCTTTTGGAAAGGAGTGTAAACGGAGTTTAATACATATGTATAATATGAGATAGGATATATATACAGTTTTGGTCTTTTAGAACCATTTTCTAATAAACCAAAACTCTATATATAGCTACCTACGTGAAGCTCATTCGAGCCTTCACTTCTTCCAACCTCTTAAACTTAAGCAAGCACATAAGCTTAAGAGGAGGATTAGCCTCCCCCTTTCTCCCTCTTGCTCTCTCTCTCTCTCCAGAAGGTGATAGAGCCGGGGAAGGTCGTGCCGGGGAGGTACCGTCACTGCGCAAGGGTCGGTGTGGATCTGCTCTAGAGGCTGTACAGCTGTGCGGCTTGGTTTCTCTGCATCGGGCTTAGCGGACAGCGTCGTTCCGCGCAAGGTGAAACACGCAACCCGTAATTAGGGTATTAGAAACACCGATTAGAGCACATATTAAGCTTTTCATAACACCGGAATCGGGCAAATTAATTTTTTGTTATCCGCTGCGTCGCCCGTAGGTGCTGTGCGAAAACTTAAAGTGGTATCAGAGCCAGGTTCGCGCTCTGGTCGGTGTTTTAGCGTCGTTTAGAACCATGCTTTAGGGGTAATAAAATCTTCAATTATTATTTGTTGAAAGAGATCTAGGCGTCTCTGTTCTTCAAGGATGCTGGACATCCAAGCAGCAAATTTTTTGAAAAAAAAATATTTTTTTTAAGACCCGTTTGGGCGCACTGCGCCCTGGGCGCAGTGCGCTCGCCGCGTGCGCTGCGTGGCGGCGCACGCGGCACCCGCGGTCAGTGCTAGTGGGCGCTGACCGCGGGGGCGGGCGCCCGCCACGTGGGCGCCCGCGTGCGGGCGCGGGCGGGCCCGCCCACGCCTTCCGCGTGGGCGGCCGCGCCCCCCCCCCTTGCGGGGGTTATTATTATTTTTTTTTAAAAAATTGCTTATTTTTAATTTATTGGTGCATATATTAATATATATTAGATATATATATTAAAATACTCAGTGAATTAATTAGAATTTTATCTATTAAGTTAAATAGTGTTACCTCAAAAGTAAATGTCGAATGGTAAATTTTATTTAACCGATTTGAATTTACGGAGGTGAGATAATTACTATTTACCTTGAGACAAAATGGTAATAATTGAAGTTACTTCAGTAAATTTTAAGTTTTTAATATTTTAATTATTAGATAATTAGAAAATTTCAAATTTTAAATTTTATTGAAGTTAAATGTAGAAAATTCAATTATTTGAATTTTAATTATTAGATAATTGTTAAATTCAAATTTTGAATTTTAGAAAATTACTAATTGAGGATACTTGTATTATTTTAAATTTATTTTCAAACAAAATTATTGGATAATTAGTTTGAATTTAAATTTAAATTATTGGCATATTTAAATTTTGAATTTAAATTTGATTATTGGATAATTAAATTTTGAATTTAAATTTGATTATTGGATAATTAAATTTAAATTTAATTAATTATCTCAATTACATGCCCCTATAAAAAATGATGGTTCTTTACGTGCTTTACTTTATTTACCTTGTATTAGCCTGCTTGTGTGTTTAATTTTAGTTAATCATGTTTTGATTTTTAAAATTAAACAAAGCTAGCCTATTTTTGTTTGCACATCCCATTTTTAAATTCAAAAGTAAGGATTATTTTCAGAAAATAACCCTTGATTGATTTTATTTGAATGGGTTGGCAAGTGATCATGGACTTGGATTAATGTAATTAATTAAGGTCTGCGAACCTCCTTTCTCTCTCTATTAAAATTCCAATGTACTTCTATCTTCCTCCATTATTGTACTCGCCCTAAGGGCTGCTGGAATTTGAGTCACATATAATTTAATTTTTTTGACCTGCGTGCCGTGTAAAAGTTGTAATTAATGCGACGTCGGAGTCTAAAAGCGTGGAGCACACCCGACGAGGACGATCCAGCTGCTTCGGAAGCGGGCCGGATGTCTTAGTTACATTAGGGTTAAAGTCCATGATCACTTGCGTTTATTTTTGCATTGGATGCATTTATTTTGTGCAAACTACTAGGTACGGTAAATATATTGGATATATTTATATTACCACCTAGGGTGAGATCAAGATAAAATTAAATTCCCTCGCGTTTAAGTTTTAGATCTGGTAAGCGTGGCTCTAGGAGTCGTCGTGGCCCTCCATCATTATGGAGTGAATGAACGTCTTCATTTCATGGATTTGTTGTGCTTTCCACAAAGTCCATGAGTTTGGGGACGGGATTAAACTCCAAGGCTCGGCCTCAATGGGGTGAGGAATTGAATTCGGCTTTGTTGTGCTTTCCACAAGGGTCGGGTCATGAACTCATTGCTATGTTGTAATGATGGTTAGATCTAACCGAGAATATCTTTTGTTGTGCTTTCCACAAGGGGATGATTTCTCGGGGGCCGAATATCGGATATTACATTAGATGCAAGTGCTTGTTGACTGCCCTTGAGATGGTGTATGGCTTGTTGTGCTTTCCACAAGGTCGTACATCAGTCTCGTTGGGATTCCGACCCACTAGTTTGATCTCGTTGATCTCCCGTTCTATATACTGAGGGTTATATAGTTCGATCGAAAAATAGTGGGACTAACTAAGATAGAAAACCACATCTAAGTTAGAATTTGAACACATGCTAAGTTATCTTTTATTTCTTATCCAAATTACAATGTCGTCGTCCAACCCCCTCCGCGGCATCTTGGATGCAAATAGATTAACTGGACCGAATTACTCGGATTGGCTGCGTAATCTACGCATAGTCCTTACCGCCGAAAAGATTGCGTACGTGTTGGACACGGTTCATTCTGAGCCAGCTCCTGATGCCGACGAGGGCGAGTTACTGGCTTATGCCAAGTGGTCTGAGGACTCCTCCCTTGCCCAATGTTACATGTTGGCCTCTATGGCTCCCGAGCTACAGAGGCAATTTGAAAAGAATGATTGTAGAAGTATACTTCTCAATCTACGCCAGCTCTTCGTGGAGCAGGGTAGGATTGAGAGGTATGACATCTCCAAAAAGACTTTTCAGGACACGGATGTCTGAGGGTTCATCAGTACAGGCCCATGTACTGAAAATGATGGAGTGGATTTAAAGACTCAATGCATTGGGGTTCAAGTTGGATCTTGAACTATGCATTGATCTTATACTCCAGTCATTGCCCGATTCCTTTTCTTCCTTCATCATGAACTTTAACATGAACAGGATTGAAGCAACTCTCCCAGAGCTGCTCAATTTGTTAAAGAGTGCTGAAGGAACCATGCAGAAAGATAAACCATCTTCGTCTGTAATGATTGTTGGCCGGGCCAACAAGAAAAGGAAGGCAACCCAAATATCCACCACAAGTAACAAAGGGAAGGGAAAGAAAAAGGCCACGGGTAAGCAGCTCGCCAAGGTTGACAAAGGGAAGGGCAAGAAGAATGAAAAGGAAGACAAATGTTTTCGATGCGGGGAAACTGGGCATTGGAAAAGGAATTGCAAGACAATTCTAAATGAAGGTATTTTTATCATAGACCTTAATTTGTCATATATGGAATCCACATCATGGGTATTGGATACTGGATGTGCATCTCATATCTGCAATTCTGTGCAGGTGCTGGCAAATAGAAGGCGATTGGGCAAAAAGGAGATTGAACTGAGGATGGGAAATGGAGCTTTGGTTTCTGCCAAAGCTATCGGGACTGCACGTCTCAGTTTACCATCAGGAGTCATTCTGGAGCTGAATGACTGTTATTATGTTCCTAATATTATTAAGAACATTATTTCAATCTCTGGCTTATATAACATTGGATATACATTGACTTTTAATAGCACTGGGTGCTCTATAATGAATAATGGTTTGATTATAGCCGATGGTTCATTAGTCAATGGTCTTTATGTATTAGATACACGTTCTAATGTTATGCAAATTTCCAATGCTGATGTAGTGAATTCTGCATATCTATGGCATTGCAGACTTGGTCATGTAGGTGAGAAAAGAGTCTCTCACTTACACTCAAATGGGTATTTGAATTCGTTCGAATACAAGCCATTTGATACCTGTGAGTCGTGTCTCATGGGGAAAATGACAAAGGCTCCTTTTGGTGGACATGGTGAGAGGGCTGTTGACCTTCTCGAGCTCATACACTCGGATGTGTGTGGACCCATGGCCATAGAAGCAAAAGGAGGTTATCTCTATTTCATTTCTTTTATTGATGACTTCTCCAGATATGGCTATGTGTATTTAATGAGACATAAGTCACAAGCCTTTGAGAAGTTTAAGGAATACAAGAATGAAGTAGAGAAACAGACAAGCAAAAGTATTAAGGCTCTTCGATTGGATCGAGGAGGTGAATACTTAAGCCATGAATTCACTTCTTATCTTAAAGACTATGGAATAGTTTCTCAGTGGACTCCACCGTATACACCACAGCATAATGGTGTATCAGAGAGGAGAAACAGGACCTTGTTAGACATGGTCCGATCCATGATGTCTATGTCAGGACTACCCTTGTCTCTCTCGGGCTATGCGTTAGAGACTGCGGCTTATTTATTGAATATGATCTCAAGTAAATCAGTTCCTTCTATACCATATGAGATATGGAAGGGCAGGAAACCAAATTTTAATCACATTAAAATTTGGGGGTGTCCTGCTCATGTAAAGAAGAACGAGAGTGATAAGCTTGAGTCGAGAACCGATAAGTGTAGGTTTGTGGGATATCCAAAGGAGACGTTTGGATATTATTTCTATCACCCTTCTGAGCAAAGGGTCTTAGTGGCCAAGAGAGCTGTATTTCTGGAAAGAGAATATCTACTCCAGAAAAATAGTGGGAGCCAGATAGAATTGGACGAGGTCCAAGAACCACAACCCATAGACACACTCTCATTAGATGAGACTGTATCGGTTGATCCTATTCAAGGAGAAACACTGACACTACGGAGATCTGGTAGACTACCGAGAGAACCTGAGAGATATGTTGGACATGTCTCAGAGGGGTCCTCTAAGGTATGTATCGATGAGGATGATGATCCTCAGTCGTACCAGGAGGCGATCCGTAGTGTAGACTCCGAGAAATGGCAAGAGGTAATGGATTCAGAGATCCAGTCCATGTACACCAACAAAGTTTGGAACTTAGTTGATGTACCCGAAGGGAAGGTCCCTATCGGCTGCAAATGGATTTTCAAAAGAAAAATCGGTGCAGATGGACAGGTTGACACATACAAGGCTAGACTAGTGGCGAAAGGATATCGTCAAAGGCAAGGCATTGACTATGACGAGACGTTTTCGCCGGTAGCCATGGTTAAATCAATCAGAATCCTCCTTGCCATTGCTACATACCTGGATTATGAGATCTGGCAAATGGATGTGAAGATAGCTTTTCTTAATGGAAACCTGTCAGAAGAGGTGTACATGGTACAGCCTGAGGGATTCACCTCCAAGCCACATCCTAATAAGGTATGCAAACTTCAAAGGTCCATTTATGGATTAAAGCAGGCATCTAGAAGCTGGAACTTAAGATTTGACGAGGCTGTCAAATCTTTCAACTTCATTCGGAATGAAGATGAACCCTGTGTTTACAAGAAGGTCAGTGGGAGCTCAGTGACCTTCTTGATCCTTTATGTTGATGACATCTTACTCATTGGGAATGATGTAGGGATGTTGACATCAACTAAGTCTTGGTTGTCCAAGACTTTCTCCATGAAGGATTTGGGAGAAGCATCCTATGTGCTGGGCATAAGGATCTATCGAGATAGATCTAAAAGGATGCTAGGATTATCCCAATCCATGTACATAGATACTATCCTCAAAAGGTTTAGGATGGAAAATTCCATGAGAGGTCTCATTCCCATGAGACATGGAATTTGCCTATCCAAGGGGATGAGTCCTAAAACTTCTGAGGAGGTGGCACACATGAATAAGGTACCCTATGCTTCGGCGATAAGGTCAATCATGTATGCAATGGTATGTACACGGCCTGATGTTGCCAATGCTTTGAGCATTGTCAGTAGATATCAGGTAAATCCAGGCGAAGAGCACTGGAAGGCAGTAAAGGGCATCCTTAAGTACCTGCGAAGGGCTAAGGATCTTTTTCTGCTTTATGGAGAGAGGACTTACAGCTTAGAGCTTACACATATTCTAGTTTCCAGTCAGATCCAGATGACTGCAAATCCATGTCTGGATTTGTATTCATGTTGAATGGAGGGGCAGTCAGTTGGAGAAGCTCCAAGCAAGACACGACTGCAGACTCGACGACGGAGGCAGAATATATTGCTGCAGCAGAAGCTGCTAAGGAAGTCGTCTGGATGAAGAAATTCATCTTGGAACTTGGCGTAGTTCCCGAGATAACAGCTCCCATCCCATTATTTTGTGATAATAATGGGGCCATCGCCCAGGCGAAGGAACCGAGATCTCACCAAAGGTCAAAGCATATTCTCAGGCGCTTTCACCTTATTCGGGAGATTGTTGATCGTGGAGATGTGATGGTAGAGCGTGTACCGTCAGAAGATAACATAGCAGATCCACTGACTAAGCCTTTGACACAGACTGTATTTGAGCGTCATCGGGATAAGATGGGCCTCAAAGTTGTGGGCAATTGACTGTAGTTCAAGTGGGAGATTGTTAGTGTTGGTGTGCTACAGGCTAATTTCGGGTCGGGTAGGCCCAATAGTTGTACGATCTTGTTCATTAATAAAGTGGTGTTTGAGCGTAAATATGCGATTGTGTTACTTTACGTTGTCCCTAGGATATGTGGTTGTAAAGTCAGCTCGAGATTGGATCTCGAACATGAGACTTACTTTACATGAACACATACCTTAAACTGTTCCTGGTTGGAGGGTAATCACTCGGGGACTTTGATTACCTATTAAACCAGTACACATGATGTGTCAGTGACCAGTCTCATGGTCATTGGTGCGGGGCACCAACACATATGTGTAGGTGTATGTCCTTGGAGGATGTGCACTGAACTGATCCGCTATTGGATCTTCAGATGGTTGATTATACCTAATTTCAACTGAAGATCCAACGGTCACAGTAGCATCGTTGGTCCTTTGACCTGAGACATTGATCGGATCTTACACGAGGACTGGAATGGTTTAATTATTTAGCTAAGTGACTTTAACCATAAGTCATGAGTTGCCGAGTCATTAACCACTCCAGGATACGTGTGAAGATCATCAATGGTCAAGAAGGGATCGCTCACTGTCGGGTATATATCAGACAGTTAATGGGTCATGACATTGACGCTCCGTTAAATCCCTGGCCAGGGTCGTGTGAGTTCGTTTAGAACGGACGTCATACCCTTTAAGGAGATCATAGTCAAATGACACGATCATGGGGTTTGACAGAAATCATACCCTCGATCGTATCAGATTCATAAAAGGAGCGAGAGATTATATCGATGCGGTAACTGTGGACTTACAGGTACCAGACAGGCTGGTTTAAACCCGGCGTCCTCTAGGATCATGCGGATTTGCTTGACCCAACGTGATCGTAGGTTCGGAATGAATTAAACTATTATTCGGCTCTTGTAGAAGCGAATAATACGTTTAATTTACTTCTAATTAGGAATTAGAAGTTAATGGGCCTTAAACTAGAGTGACTGTGGGCCTAGAGGATCACACACAATGGATTCTTGGGTGACGGATAATTATTATACAAATGTATGTATTATTTTCTTTTAATTCCTTTTGGAAAGGAGTGTAAACGGAGTTTAATACATATGTATAATATGAGATAGGATATATATACAGTTTTGATCTTTTAGAACCCTTTTCTAATAAACCTAAACTCTATATATAGCTACCTACGTGAAGCTCATTTGAGCCTTCACTTCTTCCAACCTCTTAAGCTTAAGCAAGCACATAAGCTTAAGAGGAGGATTAGCCTCCCCCTTTCTCCCTCTTGCTCTCTCTCTCTCCAGAAGGTGATAGAGCCGGGGAAGGTCGTGCCGGGGAGGTACCGTCGCTGCGCAAGGGTCCGTGTGGATCTGCTCTAGAGGCCGTACAGCTGTGCGGCTCGGTTTCTCTGCATCGAGCTTAGCGGACAGCGTCGTTCCGCGCAAAGTGAAACACGCAACCCGTAATTAGGGTATTAGAAACACCGATTAGAGCACATATTAAGCTTTCCATAACACCGGAATCGGGCAAATTAATTTTTTGTTATCCGCTGCGTCGCCCGTAGGTGCTGTGCGAAAACTTACACATACTGGGTGTTGACGAAGCTAGTGCCCGAGGCTGAAAGCCTATGTTGGGAGTTGATGAAGCTGGGATCTGGGACTAGAAACCCAAACTGAGTGCTTGACGACGCTGGGTTCCAGAACTAGAAGCCCATCTTGAATATTGATGGTGTTGGGACCCAGGACTGGATGTCGGTCTTGGGCGTTGTCGAAACTGGAACCCGGTGTTGGAGGCCGGTCTCGGGTGCTGATGAAACTGGGACCTGGGGCTGAATGCCCGTCTCTAGTGTCGATAAAGCCGGGACCCGGGGCTGAACGCCCATCTTGGGTGTGGCTTAAACTGGGACCCGGGGCTGCATGCCCGGTCTTAGGTGTTGGTGGAACTGGATCCCAGGGCATAACACCAGTCTTGGGTATTGATGGAACTGGATCCCAAGGTAGACAACCCGTCCTGGGTGTTAATGGAGCTGGAACCCAGGGATGAACGCCAGCCTTGGGTGCTGTTGGAGCCAGATCCCAAAGGTGGACGGCCCCCTTTCTTTTTTGGTATTGCTGGAACTGGACCCCGGGGCTAAACGCCCGTCTTGGGTGTTGGGGATGTGAGAATACTGGGACCCAGGGTGGAGCGCCCATCTTGGGTGTTGATGTAGCTGAGACCCAGGGCGGAAAGCCCATCTCGGGTATTGATGTATCTGGGACCCAGGGCTGGAGGCCCATCTCGGGTGTTACTGGAGCTGGTCCCCGGGGCTAGACGCCCGTCTTGGGTGTTGCTGGAACTGAGACCCAGGGCTAGACGCCTGTCTTGGGTATTGCTGGAGCTGAGACCCAGGGCTAGACGCCCGTCTTGGGTGTTGCTGGAGCTGAGACCCAGGGCTAGATGCCAGTTTTGGGTGTTGCTGGAGTTGAGACCCAGGGCTAGATGCCCGTCTTGGGTGTCGCTGGAGCAGAGACCCAGGGCTAGACGCCCATCTTGGGTGTTGAGGTGGCCTTGTCCCGAAGAGGAAACCCTTTGCTGGGAGTTGGCATTGCTGGATCGTAGGGGTAAAGACCATGTTGTAGAGCTGGGAGGCAAGGGGCCCAATGCGGAGAGTCCACATCGGAGACCGACCTTGATGACACCTGGGGTTGTGTACCCGAGCCAGATTCTGGGGAGCCTCGAACTCAGGGTTGAAAGCTCGTATTGAGTGTTGGCTCGTCTGAGACTCGGGTCGAGAGGCCCAAATAGCATGCTGGGAGCCTTGACCCCGGGGTGGGAAACCCGTGCTGGGGGTAGGCTTGGCTGGGACTCGGAGCTGAGAGCCCGAGTGAGGTGCTGAGGAGCCGGGGACCCGGGGCAGAAAGCCCGTGTTGGGTGCTGGCGGAGCTGGGGACCCAGGGGTCAATGACCGCATGGGTCTCTGTTGCTGGAGGATCAGAGGGGCCAGCTGCCTGTATGGGTAGTCGCTAAACTGGGCTGCTTGTCGGCCACGGCAATGGCACCCGAGGATCAGGGTGAGCCGAAGGCGAAAGCAGCGCTGTCGAACATGATTGGCAGCGTTGCTGAACACGATTGGTGTTGCCAATGACACGTGCCCGATGTGGATGTCGATGACGATTGGACCGTAGGTCATTATCACCACCGGGTTGTTGTTGCTGTTGCTGGTGCCGGTTGGTCGCTCGATGACGACCGGTTGCATGTTGCATCTTGGACAGGGGGCCCTCCTCTTCCTCTCCGATAAAAAAAGGTGAGGGCATTACGACATACACTTGACAGGTGTGACTCTTCTTCGGCAGAAATAAGAAAGGTAGGAGACATCCCACCGGGCGTGCCATCCTTGTTTGCGACTGCGGGGAGTCACTTGTCATTTTTTCCTCGCGACGGGGGTGTAGACTCGCCTTTTTTGGAAGGTCGAGATAGGTTGACTGGGCACGCGGGCATTTTGGGGGTATTAAGAAGAAGGTAGAGAGAACGATAGGAACGCACTGGAAGGGATGGTGTATGGTTCATCATTCTGGGAGACTAGGGCAGGGATGGCTGGGTGGAATGCGGGTGTGCCAATCGATTTCTCGATAATCACCTATGGAACCAAGGATTGACCAGGGAAGCGTCGCCAGGACGCGGCACGTGGCTCGAGGGATCGGGTGACATGTGGATAGTAGGGGTTCCACGGGTGCGAGTGCGCAGGCGATTATGGGGATTCGGGTACTGGACGTCTTTCCCCACCGGTTGCAAGCAACTAGTGTTTATTTACATCGGATTGAATCCGAATACCTTTGTTTCTACTGCCGAAGAGAGAGTCAAGGACCCTGGGAGCTGCGACGTCGGGAGGGCTTAGTCCGTGCAACAGCGATAGGGTAACAGCAACACAACAGGGATTACTATGGACAGAGAGACTGGTTCCAGCGAGGAGGGGAATCCACTCCTTGACTGGATTACATGACTTATATGCCATGAAAGGCATTTATATGGGGGCGTGAGAGCCCGATTACAAGTGCTTGCAAACAGCGAGACAATTCCGTCATTCATGACGGTCCCCGGGTCATTGCGTTATTGTGCGGGTATTTCCGCATTTGTACGTAGTGTCCGTCAGAGGACTTGTGACTGAGCAGGATGGCGCCCGAGGGGCGTCACAATGTATTCCCAACATGAGACAGTGTCGAGATCGGGGCAGTAGGGGTGCCGCAGGCACCATTGTGCTTGGGAAGTTGGGCAGTCGGGTGCCGCAGGCCCCGATGTGACTGGAGTAGCTGGCAGTCGGGTGCCGGGGGCACCGTTGTGACTGGAGTTGTTGGCAGTCGGGTGCCGGGGGCACCGATGTGACTGGAGTAGCTGGGTAGTCGGGTGCTGGCGGAACCATTGTGACTGGGGTAGCTGGCAGTCGGGTGCCGGGGGCACCGTTGTGACGGTAGTTATTTAGTGGTCGGGTGCTGCGGGCCCCGATATGACTGGAGTAGCTGGCAGTCGGGTGCCGGGGGCACCGTTGTGACTGGAGTTGTTGGTAGTCTGGTGCCAGGGGCACCGTTGTGACTGAAGTAGCTGGGTAGTCGGGTGCCGACGGCACCGTTGTGACTGGGGTAGCTGGCAGTCGGGTGCCGGGGGCACCGTTGTGACTGGAGTTATTGAGTGATCGGGTGCTGCAGGGCCCGATGTGACTGGAGTAGCTGGCTATCGAGTGCCGGGGCCACTATTGTGACTGAAGGAGGTAGGCGCCGGGAGACCTCGATGGTCGTGCTCGGGGCCCGATGTAACTAGAGTCGGGTGCAGGAGGCACCGTTGCGACTGGAGTTGTTGACAGTCGAGTGTCGGGGGCACCGTTGTGACTGGAGGAGGCGGGCGCTGGGAGACCTTGATGGTAGTGCTCGGGGCCCGATGTGACTAGAGTCGAGTGCCGAGGCACCGTTGCGACTGGAGTTGTTGACAGTCGGGTGCCGGGGACACCGTTGTGACTGAAGGAGGCGGGCGTCGGGAGACCTCGATGGTCGTGCTCGGGGCCCGTGTGAGTAGAGTCGGGTGTCGGAGGCACCGTTGCGATTGGAGTTGTTGACAGTCGGGTGCCGGGGGCACCGTTGTGACTGAAGGCGGCGGGCGCCGGGAGACCTCGATGGTCGTGCTCGGGGCCCGATGTGACTGGAGTCGGGTGCCGTGGGCACCGTTGTGACTGAAGGAGGCGGGCGCCGTGAAGAGGCTGAGACCCGAGTACAGGTGCATGTGTTCAACTGGTTTCATGCTATATGAGAGCCACGTGGGCTTTATAAATGGGCCAAGGAGGCCAAAGTACAATTGGCGCAAGCCACGGGACAATTCTGACACGTGGGTCGGTCCTCGGGTCAATGCGGGATAAAGCGGATATCCGCGTGTTTTACAGAGGCTCCCCGTGAGGAGATCGAGACAAGCCCGACTACCTAGGTGGTAGGGGCGGTCGTGGGCTGGCGCCTGACGGAGGTTGGACCTGGCTCAAGGTGAGCGGTCGGGTCCGGGCCCCGGAAGGTGAATGTCATCATGCTGGGGAGTCGAGGCCGGCCCCGGGAATATCATTCCCGGGCAAGGGTCCGGATAACTCGAGTCATCAGTTCGAGCGGTCGGCGGATAGCTCAGAGCGGGCGGTGGGCACGTAGTTCCATGTCAGAAGTAGGTGCGGCATCAGGGCATTGTTGGCACCCAAAATATGATCGTCGGCGACCAAGCCACAAAGACAAAGGACTCGGCCCGCTGAAGCACGGAAGCCGATAAAGATCAACATATTGAAGACTTCTCAAGCTGCCAAAGCCTCGAGTCACCCCGTATGGACACGGGGACTTCACCTCAGGAGAGCCGAGACGAACTCACAACCAACCGGCAGTGCGATCAAGCCTGCGCAATGAACCGGCATCGACTCCGTCGTGCCGCATACACTACACCCGTTGTCCGATCAAGGACGACGGTCTACCCAGTGGCTACCCACCTCATGAAAGGCTCTCCTGAAGATGAAAGAGTCCCCTGGCTGTCCGGGACGGAGGACCGAAAGCTCTCTCGGCAGAAGATCCCGATCACCCGGCACGAGTATGGCTTCCCGCCAAGATGGGCCCGTTAGTGGCCGAATGATCGCCCAGCTCAGGCGGAACTATCCCTGGTGCTATCCCACCCTCTAAGGAGCTTTGAGCACAAGCCAGACCGAGCCGGTAGCACGAATCATAGAGCTGAAGGCCGTGTCAGCGGAAAACCCGCATGATCAAACCAAAGGTATCGGAAGTTCCAAGAATGGCTGTACATCTACCTGGGGGCTTCGACAAGACATCTCGTTGAGGTTTCCAGGAGCATTGGCAAGATAAATGTTCACGGTGACCCCCGAAATCATCCCCGGACTCATCGACTGGCTCGAAGCGCGCGAGGAGCATTAGCACGGCGCGCCCTAAACCGGCGCGCGCCCCACCTGATGCCCCTTATCCCGGTGCGCAAAGAACCCCACCCGGGGCCTGGCTATTCCGGCGCGTAAAAGGCCATGAAGCCTTTCCCGGTGCGCAGTTCTTCACGCCGGATGAGGCTTGGGGTTCGATCATATATATAGACATATGGCTGTTCAAAAAAAAAAAGGAGAGACAATAGAAGAGAAAGGAAAGGAAGCGAGAGAAAGAAAACTCAACACAGAGAAGAAGAAGAAAAAGGAGGAGGGTCGGAGAGCGAACCATATTCTGAGAGAGATAGAGCTCCTGGGAAAGGGGGTTTGGTCTGAGCGTCCTCTGCCGGCCGTCTTCCTCTGCTTTAGCTAAAGATCTGATACTATGTTCCGAGAATAGGTGGGCACCGACGCTTTCGTGGATTCCTTTTCTTTGGTTTCTATCTATCATATGTAAGCGAGAGGGGGAGGGATGGCGATGATACGAGCCGACCCCCTCCCCCTTCTCTGCGATTCTCTCTTCCCGTTTGTTCTATTGTTGTGCCTCTGCGCATCCCTCTCCCTCTGCAACCGATGGACGGCGACCGGACGATGATGCCGTCACCGGATTTGTAATTGTTGTGACCCCTCTATGTTGATGATGTTGACACTTACTTTATTTCATTGGCAACATCATTGTTTTGATTGATTGGCAACTGTATTGATTTGATGAAATTGCTCTATCAGATTGACTATGTGTTCTTTGCATTTAATACACTGCTGTTTGCATTTCTCACTGTCATGGGTCGACGCATCCTCTGATGGGTCGACTCCTTTAGAAGACTTGTTTAGATTGAGTCTATACACTGGAAACTCTTCAATCGATTGAGTCTATACACTGTGCATGTTAGATAAAGTCTATACAGCGTCAGTTCTTGCATGTCTTAGGCTAAGTCTATACAGCGTCTTAGGCTAAGTGTGTACAGCGTCAGTCGCTTACATTGTCTTAGGCTCAGTGTGTACAGCGTCAACGCATTTCACTGGCTCATGTTACAGCGTCAACGCACTAAGTCTGTACACTTGATTCGCCTTTGAATTGGTCAAGTGTGTACATTCCTTCACTGTAACTTTCACGTATCAAAGTCTACACATCGTGAAAGTCTATACATTCATCACTTACCTTTCGCTCAAGGCAAAGTCTATACACTGGGGTCTTCTCCTACGTTTCTTAAGTGAAGTCTGTACACTCGTTTCTGAAGCCTGAAGTCTATACACTCCAGCCTATTCCTACGATCAAGGCTTTAGCTACACTCAAGTCTATACAATGGCTTCGCTTCATCAAGTCTGTACATTGAATCGCCAACTTCTTTGAAGCCCATACATCGCTCAAAGTCTGTACAGAGTCCAGCGTCTTTGTTAGCGTCTTAGGCATTGGGCAAAGTCTGTACAGAGTCCAGCGTCTCATTCACCGTCTCATTTAGCGTCTCATTGCATGGGCTAAGTCTGTACAACATTCAGTGTCTAGAGTTTCATGAAGTCTGTACATCAGACTGTTACAACAAGTCTGTACATTGTCCGTCTTCCTTAGCGTCTTGATCCTTCAAGTCTATACACTGACGGCTGAACTGAGAACTCTAGACATCGTCTGTCTGCATCTACAAGTCTATACATCCACAGTGATATTTGAAGTCTATACATCCATCGTGGAGCTTCAAGTCTACACATCGCTTCATTTCCTAAAGTTTGTACATCGACAGTGAAACTTGAAGTCTGCACATTGGTCTTCAAATCCAAAGTCTGCACATTGGTCTTCAAATCCAAAGTCTGCACATTGGTCTTCACACTTGAAGTCTATACATTCCATGTGCAGAGTTGATGTCTATACTGTGCCTTATGCTGATCGAGTCTACACATTGGTCGGTGGCAAGTCTGTACACTGGCCTCAGCTATTCAAGTCTATTCACTGGACTGTTTGGTCAAGTCTATACACCCTTCAGTTGAAATTCCAAGTCTGTACATCGGACTGTGTTAAGTAAAGTCTATACATCCGATTGTGCAGTGTCTTAGCCATCGTCTCACATTCTTCAAGTCTACACAATGGTCGGTGGTAAGCCTACACATTGGTTTTCATTCGAAGTCTGTACACTCACCAGTGAACGACAAGTCCACACATTGGACTGTAGCTGCTTGTTCTTCAAAGTCTGTACATTGGGCTTTCACATGAAGTCTGTACATCCGTTCACTCTGCATCGTTATCAAGTTTGTACAGCCACTCTTCGTTCATCATGTCTATACATTGGTTTTGAGTGAGCATAGTCAAGTCTGTACACTGCACTCGAGTCCGTTGTCTTCAGTAAAGTCTATACATTGGCATCGATCTTCACCTTGAGTATGTACAGTGGCTGCTTCATATAGGAAGTATGTACAGCCGTTGCCTCTTCATATAAAGTCTATACTTTGGGCAAGTCTGTACACTGGTTTTCCTTCTTATGAAGCCTTTATATTTACTAAGTCTATACACTGCTTTCCTTCTCATGAAGCCTTTACGATCATTGAGTCTATACACTGCGTTGTGCATACTTTGCATTGCACTCATGGTTGCAAAGCCTGTACAGGGTTTACAGTTAAACTGAATATGCTCTTGTCTGTCTAACAGGAAATGCAGAGACAAATGAAGGGCACGTGATCCGAGGTACCTGGCTCGTGATCCGAGAAGGACAAGGTATCCAGATGAGGACACGTGTTCTGACACTCCATTGGATGCTGCCACGTGGTCCAAATGCTTTAGGCGGGAAACGTGGAGAGCACACGCCTGCTGCTGCTGTTGCTACTATATATATATGGCCCTTCTTCTACAGAAGAAGGAAGATCGAAGACAGAAGGGAGAAAGTCTATACAGCCACAGCAAGGCTCCTTCGATCCACAGAGAGAAAAGAGAGAAGAAGAAGATATAGAGAAGAAGAAGAAATCGAGAAGAAGAAGAAAAAGAGAGAGGAAGAGATAGAGAGAGATTGAGTTGAGAGAGAGCTGATTGAGAGTGAGAGTGAGAGAGTTTGTATCTCAGTCTCGCGGTTCAAAACCAGAGCTGAGCTTTACTCTTTAGAGCTACATTACTTTTGGGTTTTGCTTTTTCGCTTTGATTCTGTCTTTTCAATTCCGAACATTGTTTCTTCAAGCTGTGCGTCAGCGGTTGCAGTGGTAGTCTCCACTGGACGGGTTAAACTGTATTTCCCCAGCGGTTACAGAGGATCAGATCCTCTGGTCGGCAAGCTGTAGTGCCCAGCGAAGCTGTGTATCAGCGGATTGTTTGGCCAAGCTGTAAATCCCAGCGGACGCAAGCTGTGTTGCGCAGCAGGAAGCCATACTCGGTTAAGTGTGGGGTGGACGTAGGTCATTGACCGAACCACCTAAAAATTGTGTGTGCAGTGTGTTTGTGTTTTTGTTTGATCTGTGTGCGATGGGAATTCTTGCTTAGCTTATTTGGTTTTATCGCTCATGCTCATGTCTAGCTTTCGATATATAGATATGGTGAATGGCTTTCATGGGTCGACCCTTTGCTTAGCATTCTTCCTTTAGCTTAACTGATGTTTGCCTAAATTCTGCTTTAGAACTTACAGTAGTTGTAAATTAGGCAAGTTGATCTATTCACCCCCCCTCTAGATCCACACTCTTTGGAGATAGACTACGTCCATCTAACCCAACACTTGGTATCAGAGCCTAACTCTTCTGCAGGGACTCATCGCCCGAAGAGAATAGGCAGAGATGGATGCTCGAGGGATGATTGCCGAACGTCACTCAACAATGAAGCCCCCATTCTTTGATGGATCAAACTACGCATACTGGAAGAACCGTATGCAAGTGTTCCTCAGGGCTAAGGATTATGAGATTTGGAAGATTGTCAGCAGGGGACCTTATGAGCTGTCCCAGAATGAAGATGTATGGACCAGGGAGGAGATCAGAAGGTCCACGCTGAATTGGAGTGCTATAAATGCTATCCAGTGCACTCTGCATCCTACAGAATTCTCCCGTGTGTCTGCTTGCAAATCAGCTAAGGAGATGTGGGATGCACTGGAAGTAATTCATGAAGGTACATCCCAAGTAAGAGAGCAGAAGGCCAATCTTCTTGTATCTGAGTATGAAGCCTTCAAGATGAAGCAGAACGAGTCCATCAGCGAAATGTACGCTCGGCTGACTGTCATAACCAATGGCCTCAGAGGTTTTGGGAAACCTCAGACAGAGTATGATGTAGTGAGGAAAATTCTGCTCTCCCTGACTCCCATTTGGCACACCAAAGCAACAGTGATGGAGGAGTCAAGGGACTTGCGTAATACTAAAGCTGATGGCTGATTGGCTCACTAATGGCATATGAGATAAACATGCCAAGGACAGATGAAGCCGAGAGGAAGAAGAAGCCGATAGCGCTGAAGGCTAGTTCCAGCAAATCAACAAAATCCAGCTCCAACAGCTCTTCATCATCAGAGGAGAGCCTAAATGAAGAAGAAGATGTGACTCGATCTGAGATAGCCATGATGACTAGAGAGTTCAGGCGATTTCTCAGAAAGGGAGCAGGACGGTTCGGCCAGAAGAAATACAATGGTGGCCGAAAGGATAAAAGGTATAAATCTAAATCTGCAAAGAAAAATGAAGCTAATGTCTGTTATCAATGCAGGAAACCAGGGCATATGAAAGCTGACTGTCTAGACAATCAGAAACATAAGGACAGATCAAAGAAGAAAACCAAGAAGGGAAGAGCTATGATCAGCACATGGAGTGATGAAGATGAAGGCTCTTTCAGCAGCAGCTCAGATAGTGAAGCCGAATCTGAACAGCCCATTTGCCTTATGGCAACAAGCTCCGAAGATAGAGAGGAGGACACAGATGAGGTAATCACTAGATTTGAAAACTTCACAATTGCTGATTGGGTAGATGCTTATCATGACATAGCTGATAGAGCTGATGATATTAGAAAAGAGAATAGGCATCTTAGAAGAAAAATCAATTCCATGCAAAATGATAAAACTCTATCTGATAAAATTGCATGTTTGGAATCTGAAAATGATAAACTGAAACTCACATGCTCTGAAGTAGAGGACATCAAAATTGAGTTAAAGGTTTCTAGGGAAGAAAATTTAAGGCTTGAAAATGAAATTGATGAATGGAAGCTGAAGATTCAAAAATGTGAAAGTGAAGTAAAAATCATCTCTGAAAAATATGAAGCTGTCCTCAATGTCAACAATGAGCTGAAAAAGTCTATTGATGAACTTCAGAAAGATAATGAGGATAAAATGAAAACCATTGAGAAAATGACCCAAGGAACAGATAACTTAAATACTTTGTTAGGGTCAAAGGTTAATTTCAGAAAAGAGGGCCTAGGATTTAGTTCTAGTGCAACAAAAACATTTGGGATGAGAACAATTTCATTTGTTGCTCAGAAGGAAAAGGGACCTCTAATTAGCATGAACTCAACAAATTTGATGAACAAAACTGCTAATCTGAAAAAGCCCAGTGCTGAGGAGAAGGGCAAACGAAAGGTTAATGAGCCTAGTAGAGCCAGCACATCCAAGCAGAATCCTAGGGCTTAGACTCAGGTTAGGGGTCAACCTACACAGTCCAGTAAACCCCAGGTCAAGGTAACCAAGTCTCCACCATCAACTCCACCTCTGAAGAAGACCCAATACAAACCTGTGTATAGGTCAGCAGGGTCCAAAGTATAGGGGAGACAGAGTGCTGCTAGGAGTCAACCCAATTATTTTGATCAACCCAGAGCTCAGACCCACTACAATGCACAACCAACCTACTTCAATAGGTCAGATTGGTCTAGAACTCAGGGTAGGTTTACAGGTCTTGCACACCAGGGTGCTCAATATCAAAGACCTTATAGTAGAAATTTGGTCAATGGGTATGGTTACTGGACATCTAGAAACCAATATTTCCATAGCCAGCCCAGGAACTACAATGGCCAAAATTTTGTGAACACACCCTGGCCAAGGCAATGGCACAGAAATAACAATACTGTCAATAATCATGCTGCTGCCAATAAGAAAAAGAACAATAAAAAGAAAAGGAACAACAACAGAAGAAAATCTGTAGGATCCACTGAACAAAGTTCATTTAAACAAATGTGGATTCCGAAACATCTGCTTTCCTGCTTTGCTTCTAGTTCATTTACATTGGAGCCCAATCAGTCTTGGGTTCCAAACTTCTCTACCTAATTGTGTATGCAGGTATGCCTGGCAGCCAAGAACAACTTGTGGTACATGGATAGCAGCTGCTCCAGGCATATGACAGGAGATAAGGCCAAATTTTGCATGCTGACTGAGAAAGTAGAAGGCCTTGTCACCTTTGGAAGCAACACAAAGGGTATGATAATCAGATCAGGTAAGGTAGGTAAGTGTTCTACCTGCTGCATTGATGATGTTATGCTGGTTGAAGGGTTAGCCTATAATCTACTTAGCATCAGCCAGTTATGTGATAACGGTTACAATGTTTTATTTAATTCTCAATGCTGCAAGGTTTTTGAACCTGATTCTGATATTGTCAAATTTTCTGGAAAAAGAATAAATAATACTTACATGATAAATTTAGATGAAATTCAACACACTAACCTTTGCCTTACAGCCAGTAGAGAAGACATAGCATTTTTATGGCATCGTAGGTCAGGTCATGCTAGCTACACTATTTTGCACAAATTAAATAAGCATGGCATGGTTAGAGGACTTCCTGAAGTCTCATTCAAGAAAGAAAATAAAATCTGTGATGCATGCACTCAATCAAAGATAACTAGAAAGTCATTTAAGTCCAGAACTGAAAATCTATCTTCCAAACCCTATGAGCTGATACATATGGACCTTTTTGGGCCAACTAGATCTGTCAGCCTATCAGGGAGGAGGTATGGGTTTGTCATGGTAGATGACTTTTCTAGGTATACTTGGGTTTATTTCTTATCTAATAAGAGTGATGCTTTCTCAGAATTTCAAGAGTTGTATGATAAAACAAATCAGAAAATTGAAAACATTTTGTCTGATCATGGAGGTGAGTTTGAAAACTCACAATTTGATGAATTCTGCAAGTCAAATGGAATCAACCACAGGTACTCCTCACCAAGGACACCTGAGCAGAATGGAGTTGTGGAGAGAAGGAACAGAACCCTAGTGGAAATGGGTCGTACACTCCTTGTCGAAGGTAGTCTACCAAGGAAATTTTGGGCTGAAGCAGTGAACACTGCCTGTTATGTAATTAACAGAGCCATGGTAAGACCTTTTACCCAGCAAACACCATATGAGATCTTAAAAGGTAAGAAACCTTCTATTGCTCACTTCAAGGTCTTTGGTTGTAAATGTTTCATTCACATAAATGATAAGAAGGACCTTGATAAATTTGAACCTAAAGGAGAACCAGGAATTTTTTTTGGCTATTCTGAAAACACCTGAGCATACAGAGTGTACAATCTGAACTCTAAGACTGTTGAAGAATCTCCACACATAGTTTTTGATGAATCCTTGGTAAATTCTAATGTTGGTCAATGCAGGAATGAAAACAATGGTGAAATTCTGAAGGAAGGAGATCCTGCAGACAAATCCGAGGATGAAGAAGGACATAAATGGCTTAATGAAGAGGAGCCTACAGTTCAGGGGGAGGTAAATCAAGTTCATGATAGTCCAATTATAAATATTAGATATCTCAAGGATCATCCTGTAGATAATGTTATTGGAAATCTGCATGACCCTCCTAGGACTAGAGGCCATTTAAGAATTCAACATGAACTGAATGCTTATGCTTTTGTATCAAACACAGAACCCAAGTCCATTGACTGTGCTCTCCAAGATGTGCATTGGATTAATGCCATGCATGAGGAGCTCAATCAATTTGACAGGAATAAGATGTGGTTTTTGGTTCCACCTCCTGATCATGAAACAGTCATAGGGACTAAATGGGTATTTAGAAACAAAACTGATGAAGCAGGGAATGTTTCTAAAAATAAAGCCAGACTTGTAGCTGAGGGGTACAATCAGGAATTTGGAATAGACTTTGAAGAGTCTTTTGCCCCTGTAGTTAGGTTAGAAGCAATAAGAATTTTATTGGCTTATGCATGTTCCCTAGGAATAAATCTTCAGTAGATGGATGTGAAATCTACTTTTCTAAATGGGGAAATTAATGAGGATGTATATGTGAGACAGTCTCCTGGGTTTGAATGTTTAGATTTCCCTAATCATGTTTACAAGCTCAATAAAGCTCTCTATGGTTTAAAGCAAGCTCCTAGAGCTTGGTATGACAGGTTGAGCAAATTTCTCACCGACAAGAACTTCACAAGGGGTATAGTTGATCAAACATTGTTTACCAAGGTAATCCATCCAGATATTCTTATCATTCAGATTTATGTGGATGACATTGTGTTTGGGTCAACTAACCCCAAATTGTGTGAGAAATTCTCTCAAATAATGACTGATGAATTTGAAATGAGCTCAATGGGTGAGCTCAAACTATTTCTTGGACTGCATGTTACACAAACAGAAGATGGCACCTTCATCTCTCAGTCCAAGTATGTAAAGAACTTATTGAAGAAGTACAAAATGGACAACCTCAAGGAAATAGCTACTCCAATGTGTACCTCAACCAGTTTGGATGAAGATTCTAAAGGTAAACCTGTGGACCAAAGGCTATACAGAGGTATGATCGGATCTCTTCTCTATCTTACAGCATCTAGGCCTGATATATAATTTGCTGTGTGTTTATGCTCTAGATTTCAGGCCAGTCCTAAAGAAACTCACTTTAAAGCTGTGAAAAGGATTTTTAGGTATTTACTAGGCACCCAAGAACTAGGTCTCTGGTATCCTGCTAAGTGTGAGTTAGAGCTTTTAGCCTACACTGATGCAGACTATGCTGGGTGTCGAGTAGATAGAAAAAGCACCAGTGGCTACTGTCAATTCCTTGGTGACTGTCTAGTGTCTTGGGCATCTAAGAAGCAACACACTGTAGCATTATCCACAGCTGAAGCTGAGTATGTTACAGCATGTAATTGTGCAGCCCAAGTACTTTGGATTAAGCACCAACTGGCTGATTATCAGATAAATCTGGGATGCATTCCACTTTTATGTGATAATACTAGTGCTATATGCCTTACTAAAAATCCTGTTCACCATTCTAGGACTAAGCATATAGAGATAAAACATCATTTTCTTAGAGATGCTGTAAATAAAAATGAGATTGAAATGAATTTCATAGAAACTGAAAAATAAATTGCTGATATTTTTACTAAGCCTCTTGGGAATGAAAAATTTAAGTTTCTTAGAAGAGAACTTGACTTATGTAAATTTCAGCATGATGAATGATTGTTTAACTGCTGTGAATAAAATTTCTGATGTGGACTTGCATTTGATTGCTTGGATAATTCATGTGGATGTGAATATTGAAACAGACTCATAATCATTACTGAACATGCATGTAGAACGGTCCTGCATTGCATTTCTCTACATAACCGTGGTATATTAAATAGTAGGCTACTAAAGGGCAGGGAAATCTGTCTGGAGGTTCTTACTATGTGTGAGATGGTCCTTGAGACCAGTTTCTCCGCCTAGTACCATGGGTTATATTGATTGACAGGGGAGTCTGAATGAGCATGAATTTCAAAATATTTTTTTCAGTGTTCAAAGAAAACATTGCATATATTCAGGGGGAGCTTGTCGAGTATTTGCATGTCTTTGCATATCATTCATTCATGACCTATGCATAAGCTCTCTCTCAATTAATTCTTGCCATTCATTAGCAAATTGCATGCATAGAGACAGGGGGAGTATTGCTAGAAATTAAGAGTGGTTTCAACTTTCTTGAAGTCATTCAACCTTTAACTCTGAATACTTGTCTCTGACATTATGGCAATCTGTTGGTCAGTTCTGATTTCTAAGCAGTAGAAAATGGACTTCTTCATTTATAAGAATTTGAATTGTTCAAAGACTGATGTAATGGTTTAAATCTTATAATGTGATGGGAATCGACGCCGAGCATGTACTTTTTCTTTTGCATTTATGTCCTTTTAGTTTGTGTTTATATCCTTGGGAAAGTATGTACGCAAATGTAAGGCTTTATAAGCCAATGAGTCATTCCCATGGATTGTGTGGGTTTTTGTGCAAATGTGTAGTAGGTCCAGCTAGGGGGCCCCCTCCCCTTCCCCATTGGTCCACCTCATCCAAGTGGGGCTGGTCAACCATCCTAGGTGGCCATCTAGAAGGTTTGAATGCTAATTGACCACATGGGAGACAAGTGGTGTAAAATGTCAAAGTTGGTCACCTACCTTACCTACCTAGTCAAAGGAGTGCCCCCTCCATATGTAATTTATTTATTTTGAGTTTTTGACTATATGGGGGAAGAAAATGACCTATTTCCCATGAAATTATCAGCCCCCCACCCCTTACCATTTTCTATATAAGCCTATGTATAGTGTCATTATAAATTAATGAAGAAATGAAGAGAAAATTATTGGAAAATCAAGAGTGTTCTTGAGCCCCTCCTCTCTCCCTCTGATTTCTCTCTTCCAACCTCCAGTTCTAGAGTGATTTCTATCTTCTATCCCCTCCCCTCTATCTCCGGTGATCATCTGTGCCGCCGCCGTTCGTGCCGCCTTCGAGCCGCCGCAAAACCGTTCTCGGTGTTCTGTCCTGCTGGATAGAGGTCTCTTCCCGAAATTCCTGCTATCAACCACAGTCTCTTCGTGGTCTACAATTTTTATGGTGTGTTCTTCCCTTATATCCCAAGCTCCACCTAAATTTTCACACCCAAATTCCATCTTTTAGTATTTTCCCATTCTCGTGCATCTTTCATTCCTAGTTCTATTTTGTCTCTATCTACAGTGACAGCAGCCCATTGTTTCCCACCTCCGGCCATCTTTTTGATTTTTCCAAACCCTCCCAATTTTCCTGAGAGTTTTGTCCATCACTCCCTACATCCATAAATTTTCTTAATATTTTATCAGCCTTCTATCTATTTTTAGAAATTCGTATTCTTCCTCAGCTATAGTGTTGTCAGTCAGATCCCAGATCCGACCACCCTCCACTTCCAAAATCAGAACAAATCACCACCACCTCCAAATCCAGATCCAAAAATAGTCTGGTTTTGTAACTTGATTTCCCACAACTTTTTTGAAGAACACAACCCCAGATTCGGACGTCTACCTTACGGTCAAAGGCAATCCACAGGAAAGTTCTCTGCTGACCTGAGATTTCAGGAACTGTACAACAGCAACCTTCAAAATTCGCCAATCAGAAGTACATGCTTGATTATTTTTCTGTAATCACCTTGGGTTGAAGCCCTTCGAAGCATCTTTCCAACGGCCCTAGTTTCGTCGTATTCCGATGTCGGGGCTGATCGCAGCGTCTGTTGTCGCTGGAGCGCGCGCCGAAAAATAGAACCGGCAGATCCGTGGCCGGTCATTCCGACCGGTGCCGAACGGAGCCGCCCGGCCTCCGGCCGGCGAACCAACATGCCACCAGCCCGGGGAGCGCTTCCCTAAGTGTCCCCACTACAGCGGTTCCATCGGGTCCCACACGGCCCCTCCGGACAGCACGTGGGCCCCACAGCCACAAGTTCGGGTGCTGCCGAAGAGACGCGAGAAGCCGCCCGTCAACCCGAATTTGGTCCTCCCAGGCCCGTTTGTGTAGCCCTTTACCTCCCAGCGTGGAGTGGGCAGTAATTCATTTGCTGTAATATGGTGTATTAATTATCCCGGGAGTACGAGTTTCGGCCGGGTCCGTCGTCCCCAAGCCGAGCACGTGGAGGTATCGTGTTCGCTCCTTGCCTGGCATTTTGCTTACTTCATATATATTTGTTTATGCCGCTGCTAGAGAGCATGTGTAGGGATATCTAGCTCGCTTTATTTATTCATTACCGCTGCTGCGAGAGAGTGCGAGACCGTCCCGTGATCCAATCCGGGCACACGAGAGAGCCGATCACCCTAGCTCATTGTCGGTTTCTCAACCGCGCACGTCCGACGCTTCCCCCGTTAAGGGACAACCGCAAGCTTGTTGTGTCTGTGGTCTCGTCCCGTATCAATTTGGTATCAGAGCGAGTTGAGTCTAGGGTGTCAAAAAAAAAACAAAAGAGTGTGTCATTTACGTCTAGTCATTAGTCATTGTCTACGTCGTGTTTAGGGTCATCATTGTTTCAAAACAAAAAAAGTGTCTTTTGGGTCGCATTTGCATACCATTAGTCGGTATATAAAAAGGTGTTGTCCGAACGTTAGGCTACGCCTATCGGGAAGGTCGCACACTTGCGCGAGTGATCTTCGGATCGATTAACTCCGCCCCGTACCGAGTCTTGGTGTCTTGTCCTTAGTATGCATGCATCCCAACCTTTACATTAGTCGGTCTAGTGTCTTGTCTCCGTGTGTATGCATGTCCATGTCCGCTATCCATGGCCGTTCCCCAAGGCCATGCGTTCAAGTGGTCATCTCTGATGGCCCAAGCCAAGACCTTCCTAGCCCGACCCTATATCATTTCTAAAGGCACTCTACCTAATGGGTCCACAACGGAACTCCATTTCACCGATAGGGAGTCGGATAATTGGGTTACTTTTGATATCGTGGAGTCTCTCTCCAAGACAGGCGAGATTATCCGTGATGGTGATTTTGCTTGTGTTGAGTTCTATAGGAAGGTCGGCTCCGTTCTTTACACCGATGGTGCATGGTGCAGGATCGGCACACTTGCTGGTCCATGCATCATTTTAGGGTAAACGTGGTTAGGAGAAAGAAAGGCTAATCTTGACTGGGGCAAAATGACTTGCACCTTATACCCACCTTACCTACCTGGCAAGATCATCCTTAAGGATAGGGCTCAATCGAGCACCCTCGTCTTTCCCGCCACCCAACCCCAGTGGCCCACTCCACCTTCGGATTCACGCTTGCCACCTCTCCTGGAGCCCACCCCTCTAGCCACCCATCATGGGAGCCACCCTCCCTTCGAGGAGTCACATTTAGAGGATGTCCATCCTGAGCCACCCGTGTTTCTTACGGGTATGCTATACATAGCCACTTCTTAGTTGGCTCAAGGATGGCTTGGTCCCACGCCCTTACCCTTCTATGGACCCCACCTTACCTATAGTGCCCGTCAACTCCTTCCACACTACCTTTCGGTCTAGTCACCATATTGATACATTGGATGACCTTATTATGGGATTAGACACGCAATGGAAGTTGACGCACCTACTGGCCCGAGGCTTTGACCAACCCGCTAGTCTTAGCTTCACCCATCTGGCCTTCGGGTCCATTACCTCCGAGTGCACCATGGGGTGTGTCACCACGGAGATTCTTCTATTCCTCCCGATGTCGGCCGAGTCCTACTTCGTTCCCTTTTGCCCAAGGGAGGAATCCTATTTTCTACACATGTCCGTCGTCCCACCGATCATAATGTATGACGGTGACTATGAATTCCAAACTTGGGACCATGTCATGTTGGAACCCACTTCATGGGGTCACACCTTCTTCGACCCTTTTGACCCCTTCACTAGTGAACCTCCTGAGTTTTCATACTCACTACCCTTCTTCCGCGGAGTTCACTATCCCACCTTTTCCACTCGGGCCAAGCAAACTCCACATAGCCATAGGTCCGAACCATCATTCGGGGGTAAGGAAGACTTTGGTTTCCCCGATCCCTCTAAACCACTTGCACCTCCCGGACTTCCCGCATCCAAGCCCAATGTCCATGATTGGTGCATCGTAGTATGTCTAGGAGTTCCCCATGACGTCAACCTCTGGTTACGTCAAATGCATGCATGGCACACATTCGGGTGTCCTGGTCCGCCGTCACCCATGTACGGGTCGGACTAACATTAGGTATGTCTAGGGTCATAGATGAGTCGGTGTGCTTTTTCTTTGTGTGGTATGTCTATCTGCATGTGTCTTGTACAAGCTCGTTGTCGTTCTCTTATGAGTAATAGGCGATTGGACTCACTTGATGAGTATGGGATCGGTTCTACATCTACCCGGATCAGTCACCTACAGGGACTCAGCGATGATTCCTAGTGAGTCTTCGAGCTGCTCCCTTCCCTTTTGAGAGTGCCCCACCCGGAGTGTCCACCTTTAGCCCATAGCAGTCCATGCATATCGAGTATATATGGAATGAGCAGGTGACGATCACTTGGAGTGGAGCGTACCCGCGTTACTTGGCACGGTGATGGATCCGCCGGAGTACTCGAGCATCCCTACCCCTACTCGACGAGGTCGAGTTCCTCCCACCCGGGGAGAGTTGATGGGAATCGACGCCGAGCATGTACTTTTTCTTTTGCATTTATATCCTTTTAGTTTGTGTTTATATCCTTGGGAAAGTATGTACGCAAATGTAAGGCTTTATAAGCCAATGAGTCATTCCCATGGATTGTGTGGGTTTTTGTGCAAATGTGTAGTAGGTCCAGCTAGGGGGCCCCCTCCCCTTCCCCATTGGTCCACCTCATCCAAGTGGGGCTGGTCAACCATCCTAGGTGGCCATCTAGAAGGTTTGAATGCTAATTGACCACATGGGAGACAAGTGGTGTAAAATGTCAAAGTTGGTCACCTACCTTACCTACCTAGTCAAAGGAGTGCCCCCTCTATATGTAATCTATTTATTTTGAGTTTTTGACTACATGGGGGAAGAAAATGGCCTATTTCCCGTGAAATTATCAGCCCCCCACCCCTTGCCATTTTCTATATAAGCCTATGTATAGTGTCATTAGAAATTAATGAAGAAATGAAGAGAAAATTGTTAGAAAATCAAGAGTGTTCTTGAGCCCCTCCTCTCTACCTCTGGTTTCTCTCCTCCAACCTCCAGTTCTAGAGTGATTTCTATCTTCTATCCCCTCCCCTCTATCTCCGGTGATCATCTGTGCCGCCGCCGCCGCCCTTCGTGCCGCCTTCGAGCCGCCGCGAAACCGTTCTCGATATTCTGTCCTGCTGGATAGAGGTCTCTTCCCGAAATTCCTGCTATCAGCCACGGTCTCTTCGTGGTCTACAATTTTTATGGTGTGTTCTTCCCTTGTATCCCAAGCTCCACCTAAATTTTCACGCCCAAATTATATCTTTTAGTATTTTCCCATTTTCGTGCATCTTTCATTCCTAGTTCTGTTTTGTCTCTATCTACAGTGACAGCAGCCCTGTATTTCCCACCTCCGGCTATCTTTTTGATTTGTTCAAACCCTCCTAATTTTACTGAGCGTTTTGTCCATCACCCCCTACATCCAAAAATTTTCTTAATTTTTTATCAGCCTTCTATCTATTTTTAGAAATTCGTATTCTTCCTCAACTACAGTGTTGTCAGTCAGATCCCAGATCCGACCACCCTCCACTTCTAAAATCATAACAAATCACCACCACCTCCAAATCCAGATCCAAAAATAGACCTAATTTTGTAACTTGATTTTCCACAACTTTGCTGAAGAACACAACCCCAGATTCGGACGTCTACCTCACGGTCAAAGGCAATCCACAGGAAAGTTCTCTGCTGACCTGAGATTTCAAGAACTGTACAACAGTAACCTTCAAAATTCGCCAATCAGAAGTACATGCTTGATTATTTTTCTATAATTACCTTGGGTTGAAGCCCTTCGAAGCATCTTTCCAACGGCACCAGTTTCGTCGTATTCCGACGTCGGGGCTGATCGCAGCGTCTGTTGTCGCCGGAGCGCGTGCCGAAAAACAAAACCGGCAGATTCGTGGCCGGTCATTCCGACCAGTGCCGAACGGAGTCGCCCGGCCTCCGGCCGGCGAACAAGCGTGCCGCCAGCCCGGGGA